>JAYRCH010000069.1:0-657902 GCA_037179445.1 Phengaris alcon alcon | reverse complement strand
GTTGGTATCTGAAACGTATATTTATATTGGAATACAATGCGGAAATTACAATACAATTTGTAACAGTTGTACAATAAAGTAAAAAAAAAATCATGGATTTGCGATATCTGCCTAAAAGCTCAAATGATTTGAAAAGTGCCATCTAACGTCATAACTCATTTAATATTATCAAGAAAAAAATATATTTCGAAATAATATGCCATCTAGCGACGAACAATAACGTTTTATAAAATTATTTCAAAACTAAGGCTGAGTTATGACGTACGTTTGACAGAAAAATCTTCATAAGTACAAAAAAAGTTACGCCATCTTGATTTCAGAAGATTTTGTCAACTACAGATTGATTATTTCTAAACTGCGGAAAGCAAATGTCAAAATGTCAAGATGACAAAATATGTCAAACCTCGACTGCCCCAAACAACCCCAAAAGTAGAACAGTTTATGTGTGGACACTTTTTGCCTCGACATACCTCGTCTATAACTTAGGCCTTATTGGATGTTTATACAGTAGATATTCTCCGAGCGACGTAGCCGCTCTGGAAATACTGTAGATACTGTAGTGCCTGGGACAGTCGGTTTTAAATGTCGTATGGTTGCCCAAGCATATACGGCATTCTCACAACACAGTCAGCCTAGTCCATAGGAATGGCTGGTAAATACGTCTGGGGCCAACTATGTGCGGGTTTCCTCACGATGTATTCCTTCATCGTTAGAGCGTCCGTACTTGAGATCTGAATAAGTCTTGGTACACGCCACAACCTGGGAATCGAACCTGCACTCTCTCGAGTGCGAATCAAACAAACTGTATTTGTATGCAAGTAGGTACAGTTTTCCATATGAGGGGGTATATACTCACTTGTCAATCAGCGAGGATATATCCGGAGGCACGGGAGGCACAGGAGGCACGGAGGCGAAGCTCCCCGACAAGGCGTCACTCCCGTTTTGACCGCCACTGAAATATACACATAATATAATGCCGTTTACATAACAAGAATAAAAGTACCTCGCACTCTATACAAATTTTATGGGTTAGCGCAGACTGAGAAGAATAATCCTCGCGCGGTTTCGGGAATTTTCTATCTTATATCGGGCGTATCTTCGAGGACGCGCGACCATTAATTTTTTGTCAGGTTCAAGCGTGTATTCACTTTATTTTCATAATTTTAAAGTTGATTTTCGAGTGCGTTAATAAAATCCTCTCCGCTGCGCTGCTCTCTGTCTGCGCTGGCCCTACGGCGAAAAAAGCTTCTGTGTATTAATAAGTGTCAGGCCTATTAACACCTAATAAGTATAAAATATTTTACTGTTAATGTAATGTAATAATTAATTTGTTTTAACTTTTATATAAAACGAAATTTTAATTAAATATCTTAAGCAACTTAAGCGGTTTCGTGTAATATTAAAATAAGCACTCTATAATACGAGCATGCAACGAGTATCGTAATTTAGAATTGTTAGGCTACCTTTTACGGCTCCTAAGCAAAACGTTCTATACCTGCTTTTGACAACATAAGGGCACTCGCTCACTAAAACACCACTGCTGGTTTAGACAAATCAAATTATCGGTATCATAACATCCAATAATGAAGTAAGCGTACAGTACTGTAACTACAAGGAACATAACCATCAGTGAAGAGCGAAGGTCTCCTAGGACGGCACGGTGGCGCCACTAGCGGCTGATTGGTGACATATATAAAATTGGCGGGGACACCAATCCGACCGACCTACCCTCCACAAAGGTCTTTACACTTCAGTAATAGTGCCATTGGTGCCACCATTGGTGTCCTAGGGAGCTAGGACCCATGACGTCAGCGCCGAGGGGCGTGCGCGATGCGGGGAGTGAGCGTGGCAGCGGTGAGCGGGGGTGGGTGTGGGGTGGGCAGGGGGAGGTACCTGGTCTACCTGCTGGCGGTGCGGCGCCCGCTGCCGTACGCGCTGCCACCACCGGACCCGCCGGAACCTGTCGACAGTCGGCATGTTAGGTTCAAATCACACTAAAGTTGCCTTCCGATCTATGCGACCGCGGCCCGCAAACCAGCCAATCAGGTTCACTGGCCACGCCCACCGGTCGCGCAACGTGGGTCGCGGGGATTGTTTAGTGATCCATATAAATTCATACTAAGCAGTGGCTCCGCGACCCTATTTCGGTTGCGGTCGCGGTCTCGTGTCGCGCGTCGCGTGCATCGGAAGGCTACCTTAAGAGCGTTTACATGATTGACCGTACGATATCCGATCTGGCATATCATGACAGCGCATTATCCTCAGTTTTAACCGCGCTCTAAGACGTATTTTAACATATTATGTGAGACGCAGGCAGTGCAAACCGTGGACGAATTTGACGTCATAATTAGCACGACAGTTCAATCCGCAGTCCAAACTGCACAGAGCGCTGCGTTTAGGATCGCAGTCCGATGCTCGGTACGATCTGTACGTGTGCAAGGCGCTAAGGTCTGAGATCGAAGTGAGGCCGCCTCAAATTGTAATCTGCTGTTTCATATTATAAGTATGTCTTTCTCCCTATCCTTATTATACTCTGTTTAGATCCAATTTAATCTTAACGTAAACAAAAAGATAACCGCGACCAAATTAATGTACATTGTATTTCTTTACCTATTGCACGGTAAATATGTGACTTTAGAAGCATTGCGTGTTTTATTTACATTATCTTTGTTTACGTTTGTATTAAATTGTGGTATAATAATCTATGGACGCTTTTACACCACGTCAATCTGGTCCCGTGGTAAGATCTCGAAGAACTTGTGTTACGGGTACCAGGCACCGGAAATATATTTAATACTTTTATACTAAACATAATCCCCCTTACTAATAAAAATATTTACACAATGGATAACTTAAGCAACGTTGCTGTCTTTGTCTGTTAAGTGACTTATCCAACGCATCAGACAAAGACAGCAACGTTGTTCAAGTTTTGTATCCGTTGTGTAAATCTTTTTATTGGTAAGAGGGTAAATATTTAAGATTTTTATTGTGTAATACACCAATTTATTGAATACACATCCATGACCCAGGAACGCAGAAAACTTTTTGCTCCATAACGGGATTCGAACCCGCGACTTCCAGCTTGAGCGCCAGCGCGCTAACCACTGAGCTACAGAGGTCGTCGAATCTGAATGGAGCATACCCTTTGTGGTGGTGTTGGCAGCGCTGTCGGAGTAGTCGTCGGAGTCGGACCGCTCGCGCCAGCCGGGCGGCGGCGGCGCGGGCGCGGGCGCGGCGCGCGGCCGGTGACGCGCCTCCACCGTGGACCGCTGCGACAGCGATGACTCCTCTGCAAGCGAGGTTAATACAATCGTATAAATACATGCATTTGATTTAAATCAGCAAAATTCTTATATTAGGTCCTTACATATGAAATTGGCGTTTTGTCGTACTGGCCACTTTGATCTCAAATATATCTTTCTTTGGTTACGAATTCCAATTTCAAATTTATACCGCTATTTACTCATGCATTTGTGTTTCGAAAACCGTAATTCATTTGTTTTTCCCTCTGTTGGTTTTTTATTTGCGTCACTCTGTTTACAAAATGGATAACTTGAAATATATATATAATAATTATATATATGATAGTATTATTTTCGAGTACGAGTTCCAACGTGGCACCAGTGCTGCAGAAACGGCTTGAAGGATTAATTATGTGTATGACGGCGGTGTCGCAAAAGAAAACACAGTGCGTTTTTGGTTCCAACGTTTTCGTTCTGGAAATTTCCACCTGCAGAACAAGCCCTGTGGACGGCCGGAGACCAAAATTGATAATGAAGAATTGAAGGCTATTGTCGAAGCGGATCCATCGCAAACCACGTCCGAGTTAGCTGCAGGCTGCCGTGTTAGTGATAAAATTGTTTTGATCCACTTGAAGCAAATTGGGAAGGTGAAAAAAACTTGAAAGATGGGTACCTCATGAATTGAGTGCAGCAAATCGACAAACGCGCGGCGACTGCTGCGTTACATTACTCAACACACAATAATGAAGGGATTTTAAATCGAATCATTACCTGTGATGAAAAGTTGATCCTGTACGATAAACGGAAACGTTTATCGCAATGGCTGAACCCTGGCGAACCAGCCAAAGCCTGCCCCAAGCGAAAATTGACTCTAAAAAAGTTACTTGTGAGCGTTTGGTGGACTAGTGCCGGTGTCGTTCACTACAGCTTTCTTAAATCTGGCCAGACGATTACGGTAGATGCCTATTGCCAGCAACTGCAAATCATGATGGAAAAGCTAGCTGCTAAGCAACCGAGGTTGGTCATTCGCTCTAGGCCACTGCTGCTTCAGGACAACGCGAGACCACACACTGCACAACAGACGACTACCAAATTAGAGGAGCTTCAATTGGAATGTCTAAGACATCCACCGTACTCCCCGGACCTTGCTCCAACAGATTATCATTTTTTTCGAAATTTGGATAACTTCTTGCAAAGCAGTCCAAAGCGCCTTCAAAGATTTTATTGATTTCTGTCCGAATGGTTTTTTAGTAAAGGAATCAATGAACTACCTTTGAGAAGGCAAAAGTGCATAGATAACAATGCTATTAAATAAATATATTATATTTAAAAAAATCGACTTTATGTTCCTCCTTTACAAAACGGTAATTTCATATTATGTAATGATATGTACAGGCCTATGTGAATAATGATATGTATAGCTGCGCCATGCTCCTGCCTCAGTACACGCGTTTAGCGATGTTTAATGTATGCAGATTGCAGTGACTTACAACCGCGTACACACACAAAAGTGACGGATGTTTGAATTTCATAATTTCAAATAATTTTGACGGAACCTTAATGACTATCCCACGGAACCCACTTTAGGATTCCCTGCTCTACACCGCCTGCAGCGTGGTTCGTAAATCACGCACGAAATGTTGAAATGAAAAATTCAAAAATTGTCTCTGAAATGAAACCCAAAAATCCGCATCGGATCATCTACCTTGACAGACAATCAGTGATCAGCCTGCATTGTCCAAACAAACTTGGAAACGACATTTTTTGTTGTTCCAACGCGGCGATCGAACCCACGACCTCCGAGTCGAGAGCCAAGCTCTAACCACTAGACCTCGGAGGCTGTCGACGAAATAATACTTAACTAGTAACGACATCTATAATGACATTTACTCGATTGCTAGTAAATGTCATTATAGAGGATAGGGAGGATAATATTTTTGTACTCGTGTTTGCTTTACTGTGTAACATCGTTAGACAAAGGAGAGATAGTAGTACCATATCTGTAGTGGTCGCAGGCGCGGCGGCGGCGGCGATGCGGCGGCGCGGCGTCATCGTCGCGACGCGCGAGCGTGCGGAACTGCAGCGCGTGTACCGCCCCCGCACCGCCGAACGTCGCGTACGGGCTGATCTCGTACAGCTCCGCTGTGGGCAGATTATTCGTTTAGGCCTAGACTATATTTGAAGACGGGATTTTGAAAAATTCCACCCTTAAAGGGGTTAAATAGGGATTGAAAGTTTATATGGAAAATCTTTAAATCAGCATCGATTTCGATGAAAACTAAGATTTATGGCCTTAAATACATTTCTTAAAAAACGTGTCTCAGGATTTATTAGTATTCACCGCAAATAGGGTGTAAAATAAGGGTTGAATGTGTGTATAATTTTTTTTTTAAACTGTCCCGATTATCATGAAATTTTATACTCGAAGAAATAAGTAAAAATTGTTGAGCACCTACTTAGTTTTATAGTTTTTTGAAATTCGACCCCTAAAGGGGTGAAATGGGGGCCAAATAGCGAAAAGGCTAGTTCTGTATATGAAGCAAGTTACCCGATGAGTCATCATTGGATTTTTCGTTGCCGTTGATGGAGGAGGAGGAGTAGAGCTTGTGACCGTCCCTCAACTTCTCCCGCTCGGCCTCGTTGCTCTCGCTCAGCTTCCTGTTATCGCGAAGGTAGTGGTCGTTCGACAGACAGAAAAGCCTAGAACACATATTTTAAATTATGATTGGCGGTCCATTTACATTGAAAATTTTCAATAATTGACTGGAGTCCTACTACTATTTTAATGTGAATATTTGTGAGGATGGATGGATGGATGTAAAGATGGAAGGATGGATGTTTGTTACTCTTTCACGCAAAAACTACTGAACGGATCTTGATGAAATTGGGTATGGTAGTTTAAGCTCTGGAGTAACACATCGAAAAAGTACAATTTTCCGGTGGGATTCTGTATTTACGCAAGCCAAGCCGCGGGCAAAAGCTAGTTGATTAAACATCTCAAAATGATTGCGCTTCATGATAGAGGTAGATGAGGAATAAACCATAAAAGACATAAGTACAAAAATTCTTAAGAAACTAAAGTTATGTCGTTGAAAGATAGAGATAGATAGCTTACTTCCGCTTGCCGTGCAGCAAACAGAGCAGTGCCCCGAGCGCTGCGACAATGACGAGCGCGCTCGCAGCACACGACACCAGCACCGTGCGCAGCGCAGCTGACCGCGCGCTGCCGACCGGCGTACTGACCACCTGCAGCGGCGGGATGCGGCCTATAACATCACACAGGCTCTCTATGAAAACTATAAAAGACCAATGCTTCTGCACGAATGGATCTACTCAACCGGAGAGATCACGGCCACACATAAAATTGATTTAAAAATTGAGTTCCATCACTCAAGTAGGCCCAAGATGGGTTAGACGGCGGTAACTGCCTACAATTAAACGATCCGTCTACTTGATTACACGAAAACTAGCCATTAGCAGAAGTAGCTATAGCTCGCGTACTGTTTCTGCTTTAAAATGTGCTAAATGTGGCTTACATAATAGCTCCCCACACCGATGTCGGTGACTCTCTTCCATTACTCTCGAAACCTAGTGGGGCGGATAACCGAAACGACTGGCGATAGATCAGGCGCAGGACAGAGTTTTTACCTGCCCATCCGACGCATGGATCATATTAATTCTTGTCCTAACCAAACTTGGAAACAACATATTTTGTTTTTCCAACGCGGGAATCGAACCCAGGACCTCCGAGTCGAGAGAATAGCTTTAAACTACTAGACCACGGTGGCTGTTGTGGCTTACATAATAAGAGTAATAATAAAGTGTCTATATCATACCTCCGGCCAGTGTGTGCGTGTCGGCGAGCAGCGCGACTCGCTCCACGCCGGCGTCGCTCCATGCCTCTACCGCCACCTCGTACCACGTGCCCGGCGTCAGGTCACCTAGCACGTGGCTGGCCGCGCTCAGGGATTCGCCCGCCTGACAAAACATATACACAATAAGTTGCAGATTGGCTGCTCAGATCCAATTAAGTTCAAAGAGACCACCAAATTAATATGCCATTGGGTACCTTTATTGTATAGTAAATTAGTGACAATTAAGGGACACTGGGCATATTCTATGGAACAATTTACTACGCCGATCAAAGATAAAATTAGGCTAGAATGCTAGACGCAGGCGTAACTACACCTAGATTACAACGACACAGACTCATATCTGCAGGAGGTGGTGGTAGCGCCATCTAGGAGCATCGAACGCCACTATGAATGGCATCTCATAATATCGATAAAGCAGTATTCGACCCCCCCCCCCCATCCCCGCTCCTCTCCGACGTATACCGAAGAAATACGAATACGCGAAGAGTACATCGGAAGTCGTCGCGTCGAGTGTGCAAGCAATGGCGGACAGCGTGTGTGTTTTTTAGACTTTTTTCCGCTACTAATTACCGCCCACGAAAGTGAGATATATTACTATAGAACGCGATAAGAATTTTGGAAAGACTAAAGTGTTGTGAGCAGAGGAAAGAGACGAAGATTCCAGCTGCAGACGCCCGCACAGAAGCTGGTTCGGTAAACGGAGCTTTCCTATCACCCTTCCACTTTCATTTAATTATTACTGCATATTAACCTGGCGATACCTCCTGAAATACAGTCCACAAAAATATCGAAGACAAATTATTCGCTATCGCCAGACATAGGTGGCCCGCGCGGCCAGGTGAGGTAAATTCTCGTACGTTTAACTCATTTCAACGAATATTCATATAAAATATGATTAAAAATATACTGATTATCTCCATTTCTCCATGGATCTTAATTAAAATAATTACAGGAAATGAAATGCGAATCAATATAGAAACAATCGAATAGTATTTTGATTCGTGGTCGACACTTCTTTAAGCAGTGGGTCATAAATGTCCAACGTCTTTAGTAGCATTAATTTTTTGGATTAAACGTTTGGATTATGATGGATCTAAACGGATTATATTATATGCTACGTCAACCCACCCACAGCCATTCGGATCGCTCTGTAAGTCGTCTTTCATCGAACATAATAATTGTTAGCTCTGCACGAATAGTATAAATATTTATAAATATTATATTTTAGACTGATAGATACACAAAGGAAGTAAAATCTTGCGTTTGCTAGTAAGTACTAGCGAACAAGTTTCTATGGACCAAACATAAGATACTCACGTGTAAATACATTGTTCAACTACGTCTTGTACGTTGAAGTCGTTGCGGTCACTTCCTTGGTGTTTAAATATTTTGTGGCGTCCTAGTGCAAAGGAAAATGTTAAGAAACTGGTCGAACAGGAACTTTGTCGATATTGTACCTTGTTCCAGTGCTCATCGCCGGCGCGGCGGTAGGTAACACGGAAGCCGAGTATGGGGCACCCGCCGTCCCGCCACGCGTAGAAGTTCACCTTTATGGCGGTGGAGTTCGTGAGGACGTGCTCCTCGGCCTTCGGGGCTTTTGGACCTGCAACATTGTACAAGTAAAATGGGGCCAAAATATTACACGACACGGCGCACTACAACCACACCATACCGACGCGAAAAATAGTTGTCAAGCTATGGCTTCTTATCGTTGCATTGTGATACTGACAAAATGTCGATGTTTTTATGAAATACCGCCATAAATCCTCGGTGTCGCTAGTAGTTGTGGTTACGATGTGGTTCACACGCACCACAGTTTGACCAACTTTTGTCGCGTCGGTGTATATGTGGTAAGACCCTTAATCATGTATCTTTATCACTCCGGTCCAACTTATTTGTACACGACTCTTCCATGGTATTAGAGTACTAGAGAGTCTACTTACGTCCTCCTCTGGTAGTAGCAGTGAGGATCTCACTGGGCGGACCGAGGGATACTTTGTTCTGCGCCTGAATTTTCGCGTTGTAAGTCGTCCCGCACTTGAGCGTGTCCATGGTGTAAGTGTTAAGCTCCGGAGACAACTCCACGGTGCGCCACTCGCTCGAGGATTCCTCCTTATAGTGGAGTATGTAACCTTAGAACAGAAATCAATTTAAAAAGTCAATTTGATACCTATAGTTGGACTAGAAATGACGCTCTTCTTAAAATAGTGTTTAAGAGCAATTGCAATAACAAATCTTATCTCTTCATTCTGTGAAAGTAGGTATACTTTCCTACAGAAAAATAAAACACCTGTGTATTTTCACAGGTTTCATATTTGGTTTTCTATAATACCATGAAATCGCTCCAGTCGCAATGAAATTCCCCCATTCTTGGTGAAGTTAACACACAGTGCAATGGTTTTTTCGTAACTAGACTCTTCTAATAGACATAGTAGGCAGGGAAAGCTAGTATTACCGAGTACTGGCTGCGAGTCAGCCGGCAGACGCCAGTGCAGCTTGATGCTAGTCGCGGTAGTGTACTGCAGCGACAGCGCCGGCGCGTCGGGCGGCAGGATCGCGGTCATCGTGTACACCACCGAGTCCTCGCCCAGCGTGTTCGTCGCAGTGCACGTGAAGTTGCCCACTGATTGCTCGTTCACCTCTGCAATGTTGTGATATATACCGCCCTACTCATAGACGTTTGTTTTATAGACGTGGCATGTTGAGGCAAAAACTGTCGCCACTTAAATGGCCCCCGCTTTTGGGGTTGTTTGAGGCCATTTTGACATTTGAGGTATGGTGAAATCAAGATGGCGTAACTTTTTCTTGTATGAATATTTGCTGTGTCAAATGTACGTCATAGCCCAACCTTAGTTTTGAAATCATTGTCCCTACTAATAAAATTTTTTACACAACTGGTTAGCTATTCAATAGTGCTGTCTTTGTCTGTCAAGTGTGTTTTCCAACGTATCAGTTGCTTGAATATTTTTATTAGTAGGGGGGTAAGTTTGTTACTTTATGCTTAGTCAAATAAATTTGTTTATGTAGGTAAATAGGTTTTCCCGCAGCTTATTTATAAAACTTTGGGGTTAATTTTCAAAAATCCTTTCTTCGCAATCTTCTAAGGAAAGATTTTCCAAAATTGATCAACTTCTGAAATAAAATCAATCGGCAACATTAGCCGAACTAATATATTTTTAAACATTTCATTATGGGAAGAGGGTTATCTGAAAGCCACTATACCTCGTATATGCAGATGTCCGGCGCGCGTGACTTGGTAGTATCTGTGATGTGTGACGGGCGCGCGTGCGTGCGTCCATCGCGAGCGTGGCGGTGGCGCACCGACCGCGGTACACGCCAGCACCGCGCCACGCCCCGCGCCCACTGCGCGAGACCCGCCAAACGATGCGATGCGCGCCGGGACTGCGACGTCATAGCATATAAACAAAATGGGGGTTTTCCAAATTCGAACAAAATTAAAAGTTTATTTAGGACTCAGGCTGGGAATATATGATTTTTATGTAGAAAATCAATGTGTCGAGCTGTCATGTATGAGATTGACATTTTGTGTTCAATTTTCAGCTCTATTGTATTAGCGATGAGTTCTATTTTCAATGCTCTAATTTTCCCCGGCCTTTCAGATTCCGGAGCATATAGTCCCAGCCTCAGCATTAAAAATGCTGCCTCGATGACTAGAGACCTACCTAAACTTAGTTCAAAAGCAACAGTGAAATATGATATAATATAACAAGAGTATTATAAATCTTCAGTTTAGAAGTTTTGATATGGTAAAGGACATGGTCAAATGTTTTCTGAACTCACTCCTAGCGCTAGGTCCTTGACCGATCACGAGCGTGGAGTCCCCTTCGCCAACAGCGGTGGTAGCGGACACCCAGAACTCGTACAGCTGGTGCTCCCGCAGCCCACGTACCACCTGCAGCAGCTCCGACTCCGGCGTCGCCGTCCCGGGCATTGTCACGTGTGAGTGCTTGCCTAGGCTGAAGTTCAAATAGAAGATGGAAGCTATCACGTTGAAAACAAAGACTGCTTATGGTTTGTAAATCATAAAATGTATTTATGTTATTTGCCTTTCGGCACTCTAGTGGGCAGGGGCGTGCGCTCCATATAGGCAGAAATGCAGTGCTTTTCTTGTCATTCACAGATATTTTAATAAAACGTTCGTACGTTTTAGATGACTTTAATAATTAATTAATAGTAAATAAATAAATTAAAAAAATATAATAACTTAAAAACGCCTAATATTTTATAAATAGCAACTCATGCGGTTGCTTTGTGCTGGACAAATCATCGCATGTATGTGTAATTTTCATACTTCGCAAACGCACATACCCATGAAAATCGACATGATTAAATAGCAATAAGTCATGCGGCGGGAGATGGCCGAACCGAGAGCCGAGCCGAGAGCTTCGGTTCGGCTATCCGATCGCTTCCGAAAACCGCCGAACTGGCTTGTCGGAAATTATTCGTTGCCTATAATCCGAGTAAAAACAATACGACGCGAATCTAATGAAGCATGTATGCACATTTGTATTTAGTATTTTGTAAGGTTTTATTTGTTTAAATAGAAGAAACGTTTTGTGTTTCGCGGGGGCCATATTGCATATTTCATGTGATAAGAATTGTTTACAATTTAATCGCTCCCGTTTTAGTTAGTTTTCTTAAAAGATTTTTCATTTTAACATTTGAAAATGTGTACATTTAACAGTTTCTTACTGAGTTTCTATAATAATTGTAGTGATTTGCTTTTACAAGGTGCGTTTGTTGATTTTTTAAAAATGTTATTTGATTGTGAGGTTTGCGTTGATAATGTGTGTTTATTAAAAATTAAAAATAACAAGTTCTCACAATTGTCATTCAGTCAAAAGATTCAAATTTTGTCTACAGGTAGGTGTGTGCCCGAGTTACAACAATTAAACCAGCAAAAAAATAATGTAACTCGAAAATTTCATGTTAAAAGTTATGAAACGTATAACTGGCTGTGTGGTTGTGTACACACGATTAAATTATATTGGTTTCCTTGCATATTATTTAGTAATTTACAGATATAGTAATCTCAAGTAACCGGAACCTTGAATATGTGAAAATTGAAGCTGACTGACTGGTGAGTATTTATAATATTTTAAAATATGCTTATTATTTTACTTATTAGAATTTCTTCCGCCGCGACGATCGATCGCTGTTTTGTCTGCGTTGCCGTAGAAGATGTACATGAATAGTAGTACATCTAAGACTTTCTCTGTTGGCATGGTTTCGACTTAGAGATCCGTCGCTTGGCTGTAGCTATGCTAAAAATCTATAAACGAAAAAGTTTTTGTAACCGAGTACTTCGCCGCATACCCAGTGCCATAATCCTGTGCACGCCACTGCTAGTGAGTGACAAAATCAAATCACTTGATAGTATTTAATATTTTCAACATTATTGTAGGTTACAAATGTGTTGTTAACAAAACCTTTCCGCTCCCTTCTTAGGCAATGGGCACCCAGGATCCTCACTAACTTGGAAAAACAAGGCGAGCGCTATTTCCGACTGGTAAACTAAATCATACACCGGTCTAGCCGAACCATTCTTGAGAATCTCTTTCATGGTCTAAATGGTAACGTCACTTACCGGCCCGCCTCTCTGTAGTAGACGGTGTAGTGTGTGATGACGCCGTTGGGGTAAACGGGCGGTAACCAGCTCACGAGCACCGAGTCGCTCGAGTGTGGTAAAGCTTTGATCTTCTCAGGTGCTGATGGTACTGAAATCATATAGACAACAATATAAAACATGTAATTTCCAGAGTGAATGAAAATATTATTTTGACTAGATAGCAGACTTCACTCGCCTTTATAAAAACTAAAGGGATTAATCTGATTTTGTTCAAGCGAGAATATTTCAAAAGGAGACATTTACCGTCCTCTTCTGTCCGGCAGTACACAGGCGCGCTGCGCAGGCCGTCGCCCGCTCCGGTGTACGCCAGTAGCTGGATCGAGTAGTTGGTGTACTTGAGCAGCGTGTGCAAGTACGTCTCTGTCGTGCTGACGCGCTTTATCTCGGCCGCTTCACCTGGAAAATGTGATTGATTATTGATTGACTTAGGACACTTCTGCGACAAGCCCGAGCGTTGGGTTCTTACCGTGATGCGTAGTGAGCGGGGCGTATATGACCTTGTACCCCTGCACGATGCCGCCGCGCTGGCCCGCCGGCGGCGGGCCCCACGACACCTTAACACTCGTCGACGACAGCGCCGAACAGGACACGCGAGTCGGCGCCGCCTCCGGCACTGTTGATATACTTCGTGTTAGACCGGAGAGAGATGAATAGCTAAGATAAAAGGATTGACTTGGCGAAATTTCGTCATCTTATTATACGCCTACAGTTTTCTGGTGTGACGGCAGTCTTCGTAGTACAATTATTTTGAGAAAAAAACCCGACTGCAAAAAAAGACATACCTAAGCAACAACGCACTAAACAGACCGAAACAAGATTGAGAAAACAGACTACACTATGAGCTGAAAGCCTATGTAAATTAATTGGCATTATGTTTGGTAGCAGGCGGGACCCATTTGCAAATTATAAATCGTACAAAAATAAATGGATCCCGCCTGCTACCAAAAATAATGATAATTATTTCACTTAGGCTTTCTGCTCATAGTGTAGTCTGTTTTCTCAATCTTGTTTCGGTCTTTTTAGTGCGTTGTTGCTTAGGTACCTATCTGTCTTTTTTGCAGTCGGTTTTTTTTATTTTTTTTCATTATTTAATTTATTTTAGATTTTTTTGTTTATCCAACAAACACTTCATTCTATTGATTATTTGGTCGATTTTAAACAAAAATACGACTATTTGAATGCATTGATTTCAAATTTATTCGAATGATTCAATAATAATGGTTGTAATTATTCCTGATTAAATTTAAATACATGACATATTATGTAAATTTTTAAAATATCCATTTAATTTCCTTTATTTTGATACCCTACTCGATAGGTTTGGGTAAAAAAAACTACTTAAAATTTGGCGCCAAAATCCGCCATTTTTTTTTTTTTTTTTTGAACTATCTATCTAAGGACACTTGGGTTTTTGATAGAAATCTAACGATACCTTAGTTGTCGAAATCCATCCAGCCGTTTGGAAGATACGTGGGAATAAAATAATTTACAAACATACATACAAACAAGATACGTGCGAAAAACATAACCCAGTAGGGTAAAAATACAAGAGAGTAGAAAAGTGCGACACAGTTCTTAGTATCAAGTATCTTGAATATTCCACGTACCCCCCTCAAGGGTGGTGGCAGCGACAGGCGGCGACGCGGGACCGGCAGCCACAGCGTTAAACGCGCGCACGCGCACCTCGTACCGCGTGAACTTCTTAAGCGCCGACAGGCTTAGCTCCGTCGACGACCATCCGTTCACCGTCAGCGTGCTGTTTATATATAGAAGTATTATAGGCCAGGAGTCACAGATAAATAAAGCGATATAAGCAGCTGCCGAATGGCGTACCTAATAATTAATGAATAAAACACAAAGTCATATTTTTTGTCACATCTATTAATACAGTATGTGGCGGTAGTTAGATATTTTCAAGGAAAGCGTATTCTTTTCATAAAGCGGCGGAAACATAAATATGTTATCGCAATAAGGGAAGTCCCAAATGTGACTTCCCTTATTGCGTTCATTCATAGTTGACAGTTTTGACTTACCATTCATCTCATTATGTTTCTCATACCACAAAAATAAAGCGGTTCTTACTCACCGCGTGGAGTTCGGCACGGGCGCGCCATCAGGGCCCAGCTCGGCGCAAAGCACAGAGTAGCCGAGCAGCTCGCCGTGCCAGGTGTCTCGAGGCGGCGCGCGCCACGACACCGCCAGCTCGCCCGCCGCGCCCGCAGACACAGTCACACCCCCCGGCGCCGCGGATGGTGCTATCGTCGACAACATCATGATCATCATTCAATTCAATTTATTGCAGAATATGTAGGTATATAATAAGTGGATGTTACATAGTTCTTAACCCCCGACAAAGACCAGAGGGGTGTTAGAAGTTTGGCATGTCTGTCTCTGTGTGTGTGAGTCTGTCCGTTGCATTGTAGCTACCAAAAGGATGAACCGATTTTGATCTAGTTATTTTTGTTTGAAATCTAAAATGATCGAGAGTGTTCCGAGCTATAATCCATCATCATCAGCTCGCTCACAGCTTGACAATTCGGGGATCACATAAAAAATATTTTGTTTTATTTTCATTATCATAGCTCCAATTTTTTTAACCCATGTTAATAATTGATAATAAAATTAATTCGCATGCAATATTCATTTATATTGCCAAGCCCTATTAGGTGGTAAGGGACTTCTCACCGCGTAAAACACTCTAGCCCTTGGAATCGGGATGGCAGTGTTCGATAGCATAATTCAGTAGTAACCTAAATTTAGATTTTTTTAAAATATCTGGCAACGTATTTGTGACATCCTTGATGTTGCGGGTGTAGATGTTCATAGGCGGTGGAGATCCGCGTAGACTACATAAATAGCCCCATCGTCATAGCACGCTATTTTTAAACGGGGTAATATGTGAACGGCGCAGCAACGAGCGGCAAGCGTACCTTCCTCCTGCGTCTTGACGACGACGGGCTCGGTGAAGGCACTGCGCTCGATGGCGTTGACGGCGGCGACGCGGATCATGTACGCGCTGTGCGGTCGTAGCCCGCCCAGTACTGCTTCGTAGTGTACGTCGCCTTTCTTGGTGAGCCTGCAAGACGTTAGGTACAAAAGTCAACACTTCTATGCATGCACAAGCAATGCGAGATACGAGCTATGATTCCACGTAACAGCGCAATGTTATGGTATCACGATAGTTTGATCGTTTTAAAACTCACAAAATGTATACATAAATCCTTCAGTGATGTAGTCAATAGCTTATAAGGTCAGCACTCACGTAACATGGTCGTGCGGTGCGTCGTGTGACACTTGCGGGACAAAGGGCGCGTCGGGCACAGACACGTTCAGCGTGATAGCCGCGTCCCACCGCGCGGGGTGTGCGCCGGCGGCCAGCGCGCAGTACTGCAGGGAGTACGCACGCAGCGGGGAGTTGCCGTCGAACCCCTGGCTCCACGACAGCCGCACGCCGCGAGACGTGATCTCCGTCACAGACAGCGATTGAGGCGTTTCCGGTTTTTCTAACGGACAAACTTTGTTTTAGATTTGCTATCTATGCCTGCATATTATTATTTAGGCCTAAAGGCCTAACGAGCGTTTTTACAATTAACTATATGATAATGCTTATCGCACCGATAATTACCAAATACATGAAAAATACAGGTAGATATATGTTTCAACAAGTTTAATAAGAAACATATAGGTACTATCGAACTGCTGTAGTTTGCCGCCCCAACCAGACATAAGGTGAATGAGACTTAACAGCGCCCTTGAATCGTGCGCACGCACACATACTCATATTCTATAAATACGTAGTTCAACTACGACTGAGTCGTGGTTGCATGCGGTCACTTCCTATGTGTTTAAATATTTTGAGGCGTCCTAGTGCAAAGGAAAATGTTTAGAAACTGGTCGAGCAGGAGCTTTGTCGTAGCATGTCTCAGTGGTTCCATAGAAATAGTGGGAGTATCTATCATTTATTCAGAGATGTAAGGGAATATTTTACGGCCCGTTTCAATAACCTATCTATCTATAACTATTCGTTAAAAACGTCGCCATTCAATCATTTAACGGTTTTTTGCGATACAAGTATGACGTTTCTAACAAATAGTTATTGGTAGATTGGTTATTGAAACAGACCATTAGTCGATACACAAAATATTAAAAAAGTCAGAGTAGTAATTGGGCAGAGACTCTCGCGTTACAGTTTACCTTGGACGGATAGGTATATGTAGTGGTCGCTGTGTCCGTACGCGTTCACGGCCTGGCACTTGTACACGCCGGAGTCGCGGCGGTCCGCGCGGCTGATGTGCAGCTGCGACCGCAGCCCGCCCTCCGTCTTCGCCTCCGATATACTTAGCCTGGAAAATATGATGCGCAAATTTAGACGTATGTTTCTTACTCCATTAAGGTAAAATGGCTAAACAGATCTGCAGGGATCTGAAGGGACAGGGACACTATTCCAGTTCGACTCAGATTCGATAATTTACTGCGTATTGATCGGTCAACGCTTACCACGGGAAGCGTTTATTGGTTGCAGGGACGTTATCGAATGCGAGTCGAATTACGCATCGTGAATAGCCGAGCTGGTGAAATTTTATACAGATTATAATCTGGTGTTGTGTGTTTATGCTGCAAAAATAACGATGACAATATTTATCTAGTCTGTTACTTTAATATACATACATATGAATTCATTTTGTGTACTCACGTAAAATTGTAGTTCTATAGTATATACCATCAAAGTGGAAACCCGTATTCCATAGGAATAATATTGATAAATATTCTGGAGTTACCTATATGTGGCTAAGTCTAGAGGAGCGGAGTCTCTGGTCCAGGTGAGCCGCAGTGGGGCGTCGCCGCGCGCTTCGCAAGACAGCGTCGCGCCCGTGTCCCGCCGCGCAGATACGTTGTGGGAAGTTACTTCGAATCGCGCTGGCTCTGGAAATGGCGAAGTTCATGTTTTAGTATGAAAATATTTTGAGCTTGAGTACAAACGATGTAACTCCTCAAATATATATAATATCTCGCAGAAAAATGTTACGTCATTACTCTTACGTCATTTGCACTTTCCAATGTATAATACCTAGATACCCATGTACCATCTCACCGTTGATGGCGACGAAGATGTTTTTAGTGAGTGCAGTGCCGACGCCATTCTCGGCTTTGCACATGTAGTGGCCCTCGTCGTAGGGCAGCGCTGCCTCTATCCACAGCGTGCCGTTGCCTAGCAACTGGAACCGCCCACCCAGGTTGACCAGCGGCGCGAACTCCGACCCTGTGCCTGCTGTAACCATAAAAACATCAATAAATAATCAATAAGTGATAGCAAAAACAATCTAAAGTTATGCAGAGAGCATAGACATATGATTTACATATTACAGTATTTCGAGGCAAAGAGTGTTCACACTTAAATAGCTCTACTTTTGGGGTTGTTTGGGGCAGTCGAGGCATTTTGGCATTTTTCCGGGTTAATTCTTGAAAGAAGATTTTTTTTAAATTTATACAATCTTCTGAAATCAAGGTGGCGTAACTTTTTCTTCTATGGAGGATTTCTGGCAAATGTACGTCGTAGACCATCCTTAGTTTTGAAATCATTGGCAGAGAGTTAATTTTTCACTCTGTTCTGACCAGGTCTGTAAAATTGAAAATGCATTCAGCGGAATTTAGACGGGCTCAATCATTTGCTGCCGGCCTAAAATTTTACTGCTGAAAGACAATACACAATGGACAAAATTACTACCTCTCTGTTTCATCCAGGCAACATGCGGCGCAGGCGAGCCCGAGGTCTGGCAGTGCAGAGCGAGGGGTTCCCCCGCCAGCACCGCAGCGTCTGTCGGCTCCGAAACCCACTTGGGGGACACTGCCGCATGAAATATAATAATTATGTTCATCGTAAAAAATATTACTAGCGCGACAGAGAAATCGTGATAGCACCATCTATTAGTAAGAAGTTGGAAGTAACATAAAGTTTTATAGATACATAACGTACATAACTAATAATGAGTTTGGATTTTACTCTTAATTGTTTATAGTGACATTATTGTTAACATAACAAATAGTGGGTCAATAATCATAAAATTGGAAACTGAAGTGGGGTGAGGAAGGACCATCACTAATGCGAATTAATTGCTTAAATGGCACAACACAAAATATTTTCCGTCATTATTTAAAAACTATCCTCCTTGCTTAATCCCATTTAGTACGTTGTAGGTACCTACTTAAAAGTAGGTGCACTTAATATTAACCTTAACTAATTACCTATCCTGGCAGCTGAAGAACAGATAAAATACTACGACTAATTGGTTTTAACATTAAACAATCAGTACAACCAAGGGAACATCGATTAATATAATTTTAAACATTTATTTTTCTTCTGAATTAACATGATAGGACAATCAAACGCGTGAAATACGATCGCTACGATCTAAATTTAATTAAGATTATGTTTCTAAAGTTCTAATACATTTCGTTTTCTTGGGAATCACTCTCAAATCGATTAAGGACTTATGTATTATATATATTTGTTTATTATATTATAAATTATATACTTACTTACGGCAAAAGTAAAATAAAAATTACCATTTTAACCATTAGCCATCTGTAATCCATCGTCGCAAAACAGAAAGTTGATATTGTACATGAAGCGGTAAAACAAAGATGAATAATGTGACACAATATTGTAAAATTATTTTTACCCATAACCCAGAACTGGAATGTTTATAAGCGTCGATATATAAACAATACTTCGTAGATTCCCTAAACATATTTTCAAGCGCTTATAAACTAGGGGTGCTGTGGTCTGTGCACTGTGCGCTACGTTCTGTGCGGTGCTCTGTGCTGTGCTCAGGCCTGTGCAGTAAGCGGTTGTTACCTTTGACAACGAGCTCAGCGGTATAGTTAACTTTGGCCGCACTGTTGGATGCGACACAGGTATACAAGCCGCTGTGGTGAGCCGATACCTCCTTGAATACAAGGTTGCTGAAAAAATCCGCCTGCCGCTCTTCCACCTATACAATTTTATTTGCTTTAACCATTTTATACAAGGCCGGATCTACCATATGTCTTTTTGGACTTCAGCCCCAGCTCAGTCAAGTCAAAGTCAAAAATATACGTTAATATTTTATTGTCTGCAGTTTGCAATTTCCACAGCATCAAAAGTTAAGGTAGAGTAATGTATTGCATTCACCTATAAGTTTGAATCTATCTTGAGGTTAAGGCTAATAACTAACAAACCTGTAATGAGGAGGGTATGGGTCCGTTGTCCTTGAGCCATGTGAAGTGGACGGGCATATCTCCTGATGTTACGCTGCAGCTAACTTGCGCCCGCTTACCCTCCTGAAGGTTCGCAGAGAACGAAAACGGCTCTATCTCTGGTGGATCTGAAAATTCATTAAATTAAGTGAGATTTTTCCTTATTTCAGAAAACAGTTTTGAATAGTCTACCATACGTTAGATGTTATCTCTAATTAACCAAGAATGGCGTAGAGGACTAAAAGACCGCTTGTGTTTATTGGAGACGGTAATCTCTTGACATCGGGCAACCCGTTAACACATATCTTGCCTGGTCTTTAGTAACTACTTACTGCTAACAATGAGCTGCAGCTCCCGCCGGGCTATCTCCCCGTGCGGGCCCATCACTGTGCAGGTGTAGGCACCGGCATTAGAAGACTCCACCTTGGTTATACGCAGGGCGCCATCAACGTTGTTGTCCCACTCTACTTGGCTGCCGTCTCTCTCCCACGTTACCGAGCTGCAGGAGAAATCGTCAATTTATTTACTGTATTACAATGCACTAGTCTACATAGTAAAAGTTAACTGACCTAATGGGGTATCCTGAGTATGGACAAAATAGCACCAACTCTCTACCAGCCACCGCTCTTACTGGTCCAATTGACCTAACGTAGGGTGGTCCTGAAATTGAGTAAAATACAGGTTACAGGAACAGTTATTGATAAAACATAAAAATCCACCACTCAAATAATTATATGGAAAGCAAAATGTTCCTTCCGTATCTAAGCACCAATTTCACTAACGTATTGAAACGACGTTTATCGCTAGGCTTCGGTTTAATTAAGATGTATCCGTCCCGTGAACGAAACGTGTATTGTGTAGTGTACAAAGTTCAATTTTGCCGCGTCGCGTCGGTGTGAGCTGACTTTAATTGTATTCTTCTTTTTAAATTGTTAAATACATAAATAAATAGTGTGTGGACTATGGAGATAACTAACCGTATATATTGAGTCGGGAGGTGTGCGCCACATCGCCGAGGGAGTTGGCGGCGCGGCATGTGTACAGGCCGCCGTCCTCAGCGCGCACGGCCGTGATGTTGAGGTAGCTCACCACGTCGTTGCTCTTCGTGGCAAACTGCTCTATGCTGTACCTGAGGGGTAAGCACAGGCCATTGACAGGAACTGTTATGTCCCGTCCCTGTTAGGGTTGTTGCTGACGTAACGTCGAATCAGCACATCCCGTGTTTAGTCTGGTCTAGACTCTAGCTGTGAGTCTCAGTTGGTCTTCAGTCCTCGGTCGTGACGGTTCTGCCCAAGGGTCCTTTCATATATTACTGTATTTTCCTTTAATAAAAGTGGTTGTGGAAAGAAACCTTTTTTTTAAAAAGCCTAATCCGAAGGGACCCCTAACATATTTGGTGGCAGCGGTGGGATCGGATATCCCCAGTGTCGTTTAATCCTGGAAAGTTATCGTAAGAAAGTGAAAATCTAAAAATTCGTCAAAAAAAAAAAAAAATCTTTAGTGAAAGTGCAGTGAGGAAACCAACTCATTTCCAATATCCATAAAGTCATTAAGAGCAAAAGTCAAAGTGAAAAGTGAAAATCCCAAGTGCATAGTGTTAAAATCCTAAAAGTTATAACCGTGTGAACGAGTCATACTATCCGGCCGGGCGCGGGCATGCATCGAGTCGCCGTGCAGCTTATCTTCGCCGCCCACGCGTTGATATCACAGTGAGTCTTTGGTCACTGTTTACATTTAGTAGCCTTCTAAGGTTACCTAGATTTAGGGTTCGGTACTCCACTAAGATAATCCATATTTGTAATTTAATTTGTTATCATTCTCATTAATACTATTTTTCAATATGTCGAAAAGTGAACTATTAAATCTTAACATTCCTATGTCCGAATCGGAAGCTGGTCCATCTGACACAGCTAAAAACCCTCCTGTTTCTCCCAAAGCAACGACCCGAAAGGGAACCGTTTCGGGTACGAGTGCCATGATGGTCGAACTGGATCTAAATACACTATTTAAATTTATCAAACCATTTGATGGTTCCCGGGAGTGTGTAAATTCATTTATTATAAATTGTAATAACGCGTATGACTTGGCCACTGAAGTACAAAAGCCAATCCTATTTCGTTATATCTTTAGCCAGTTGCAAGGTAAAGCCGAAATTGCTTGCGCTATCAAAGAATTCAAAAAGTGGGACCAATTAAAAGAATTCCTGCGAAACCAATTTTGTGAACGTAAGCATTATGCTCACATACTTATGGACTTGCAAGAAAGTAAACAGGGTCTTAATGAAAACGTAACACAATATTCTTTACGCGTAGAAACCTATCTTTCACAGCTTCTGACTGAGGTAACCCTGTCCAA
This sequence comes from Phengaris alcon alcon, assembly GCA_037179445.1. NCBI lineage: Eukaryota > Metazoa > Arthropoda > Insecta > Lepidoptera > Lycaenidae > Phengaris > Phengaris alcon. The sequence continues at coordinate 635,544 of JAYRCH010000069.1, read as the reverse complement.
TTGCACACTAAAGGAAATCCCTGGTCGTTCAGCGGCCATGGAGGATTTAGCACTTCATCATTTTCTTATTGGCTTACATCCCCGTATCTCAAATATTGTGCGTTGCAGAAATCCGCGAAATTTAAATGACGCTATTAATATTGCGATCTCTGAGGAGCGCATACAACAAAGTCTTTACAAACGGCCTCAGTTGGGAGAATCGAAGTTAAATAATAATCAAAGTAACTTGAGACCCAGACCGTTTTTCCCACGATCACATGGACAACCAAACACGTCACGTAATCAGCCTTCTTATCAGCCGAGATTTAATTCTCCAAATAGTAACCTTATTAACAACAATAATAATAATTATTCAGACAGAACCCAATCGGTGTTTTGTCGATATTGTAAAACTACGGGCCATGATATTAAAGATTGCGCGAAAAGGGAATACAATAACAGCCGATTTAATAATAAATTCCGGCAACAACCGAATCGAATGCATTTGGTTATGAATGAACATGATGATCAACACGTCGATGACTCATTCCAATCGGATAATAATAATTTAAACTAAATTCCGTCTCGCTCTCGTGTCGTGCGGGACTAATTAAATCTGAAATCGACACGAAAACTTTCTCTCGCGTTATACGACAGGGTAACCAGCCCCAAAATGGAAACGCTAAAAAATCGTCTCGCGTTATACGACAGGGTAATCAGCCCCAAAATGGAAACGCTAATAAATCTCTCAGCATCATACAACAGGGTAATCAGCCCCAAAACGGAGATGCATCCTTCAGAGTCACGCAGCAGGGTAACCAGCCCCAAACCGAAGACTCCCTCGTAGTTGAACCTGAAAAAAAAGAAATTTACGAAATTAATATTGATACAACTAAGCGACGCTTACCTCACATACTAGTAGAATCTTCAGTTTCAGATATCCCTTTATCTTTGTTAGTCGACTCGGGCTCGTCGATCTGCTTAATAAAAGAAACCTGTATATTAAATAGTCAAAAATTAATTAAAGAACCTGTAAAACTTAAAGGTATAGATCCAGGCGACGAACCGACTTCTACAGAGGGTCACTTACAACTTAGGCTAAAATTAAATGACAAAAATCCGTTAGTATTTAAATTTCATGTAATAAAAGAGATTAGCTTACCTTACGATGGTATTATAGGCACAGATTTCTTAACAAAATTCGGCTGCAAAATAGATTACACGAATGATATATTAAAAATAGGAAAATCCGAAATTAAATTACTTTTCACCGAACCGTTCTTTATTGTTCCACCTCGAAGTGAAGCTGTAATTCAATGTTCAATACAGAAAACTAATTTAAAAGAGGGTGTTATAGTTGATCAACATCTTTCGGAAGATTTACTTATATCTAATTGCATCGTTAAAATCAAAAATAATAATCGCGTTAATTTAACTATTGCCAACACCTCTGAAAATTATGCACATATTAAAGGAGATCTAAAACTCCATGTTGAACCTTTAAATTTTCCTCTACATCCGGTAAATACATGTAGTTTATTTACCTCAGAAAGATCCGAAGCAGTAATAAAAGAACTTCGGACAGATCATTTAAATAAAGAAGAACTCAATGCTCTTGTTGATCTCTGTAGTCAATATCCGGATATCTTTCACATGCCTAGTGATCAGCTCACACATACGTCTGCAATCGAACATACCATCAGAACAAATAACGAAATTCCAATACATACCAAGTCATATAGGTTTCCCGAATGTCACAAGCAAGAAGTTGAAAAACAAATAAATCAAATGCTTGAACATAACATAATAGAGCCGTCATCCTCTCCTTGGAGCTCACCAATATGGGTAGTTCCCAAAAAAATTGACTCAAGCGGACAACGCAAATGGCGAATAGTGATAGATTATAGAAAGCTTAATGACATAAGTGTAGGCGAAACTTATCCGATACCTCAAATTTCTGAAATTCTAGACCAGTTAGGTAAAAGTAAATATTTTACAACACTAGATCTTGCTTCTGGATTCCACCAAATTCGTATTTCAGCTGACGATGCACCCAAAACTGCATTTTCAGTCCCTCAAGGTCACTTTCAATTTAATCGTATGCCATTTGGCCTCAGAAACGCACCTAGTACATTTCAAAAACTCATGAATACTTGCCTGTCAGGACTACAGGGAAGTCGATGTTTTGTTTATTTGGACGACATTGTAATCTATTCCTTCGATCTCGACACACACATAGATAACCTTAAAGCCGTATTTGATAGACTTCGAAAGTTTAATCTTAAATTACAACCGGAAAAATGTCAGTTCCTTCGTAAAGAGGTAGTTTATTTAGGGCACATAATAGGCGAAGACGGCGTAAGGCCAAACCCAGAAAAAACAGAGGCTGTAGCTAAGTTTCCTATACCCAAGTCCCCTAAGGACATTAAATCCTTCCTAGGCCTTGTTTCCTATTATAGAAGATTTATTCCTAATTTCTCTAAAATAGCAAAATCACTTACCAGTTTGTTGAAAAAGGATGTTCCGTTCATCTGGAAAGAGGAACAACAACTTGCTTTTGAATCTCTTAAGGAAAATCTTATAAGTGCTCCGGTATTAGCTTATCCTGATTTTAACAAACCTTTCCTGTTAACTTGTGATGCATCCAATTACGCCATTTCTGCAATTTTGTCCCAAGGTCCTATTGGTCAAGATCGTCCCATAGCTTATTCCTCTAGAACTTTAAATAAAGCCGAAACCAATTATTCAGTAACTGAAAAGGAATGTCTCGCGATAGTTTTCGGAACAAAAGTTTTCCGGCCTTACCTGTTTGGTCGCCGTTTTACAATAATTACAGACCATAAACCGCTGAATTGGCTATTCAGCTGTAAAGATCCGGGCTCTAGGTTAATTCGCTGGAGACTAAAACTTGAAGAATTTGATTATGATATTCAATATAAAAAAGGTAAAATAAATACAAATGCCGACGCTCTTTCCCGGTACCCCGTGAACCCAATCCAAGCCGAAAACCCATCTCCTTCAGCACCAAAACCCCAGGAGGAACAACCGTACTCACCAGATAGAGATCTTTTAGATTTGTTAGTGACACCGCCATCCTTTGATCCCGAGAGAGACCTCTTGGATCTCTTGCCCGATCCAATCCCTGTAGAAAATACTGAATCTCCATCAGAACTTTTGAATACTCCTCCTGATCCATTTGATCCACCCGGCCTCGAAGATGCCGTGGCTAATGAGCCTAACGATCAGCCTAACGTTGAACCAGATTTTGAAGTACCATCCGAGCCAACTCCTTCCACTAGCGCGAATCCAGATGCTCCTGTAGATGATTATCCTACCTTCTTAAAGTCCATGTCAGATAAAAGTAAAACATTTAATACTGTAATCGAAGAATATAACGAAAGTTTATTAAAATGTCCGGCTAAAGTAATCCTTGTACCAACATCTATTGACCTTGATGAATCCAACCTTTATCTTGAAGAAATGCTGAATGATTCTGAAACAAATCAAACAATATTAAATTCTGAAAGAGAGCTTTTTGGTTTCCATAAAATAGAACGTAATAATAAAATATGTTATTTGTTATTTTATAAAATTCATCATTTTGATGAAGCATCCTATCCAGAAATATTTGAAACCTTAAAGAGGATTCGTAATGAATTATTAATTTTCGGAAATAGCAACGAAATAGGTATATCAGATATGAAAAATCCTTTTGAAAAACATTCATTTATTAAAATATTTAATATTTTAACTTACCTTTTTCATAATACGCAGATTAAAATTAAAATATATCATAATAAAATTATTTTCCCTGTCCCGACTGAAATAAAGAAAATATTACACGATAATCATGATGTCCCGATTGCTGGCCATTTAGGTTCTGCTCGTATGTATAACAGGATAAAAGAAATTTACTATTGGAAAGGGATGCGTAGCGACATAGAAACATATGTTAAACAATGTAAATCCTGCCAAGAAAATAAAGCACTCCGACAAATAAATCGTGCTCCCATGCAAATAACTAGTACTTCAACAGAACCTTGTCAACGTGTAGCTCTTGATATTGTCGGGCCACTTCCAGAATCTGGTCCCGGTAAATTGAAATATATATTAACAGTTCAAGATGACCTAACGAAATTCTCTTCAGCATATCCTATTAGGACCACAACCGCGGAGGAAACATGTGAATGTCTCCTTCATTACATCTCAATTTTTGGTATACCCAAAATGATCCTCACAGATCAAGGGACAAATTTTACATCTGGACTGTTTAAAGAGACATGCAAATTCTTAAAAATTAAAAATCTTTGGGCTTCGCCATACCATCCACAGACGCAAGGGGCTCTTGAACGAAGTCATTCCACCCTTAAGGAATATTTAAAATCATACATTAATGAGGAACAAACAAATTGGCCTCGATATATATACACTGCCATGCTAGCTTATAATACATCCGTCCACTCTACTACGCATTTTACACCATATGAACTAATGTTCGGTAATAAACCATTTATACCAAATTCTATCTATAGCGAATCCCCAGGGGCTACATACCCTGAATATGTCCGCATGTTGCAGAATCGTCTCAAGTACTCCCGGCAAAAAGCCGTAGAATTCATCAATAAATCTAAAGGAAATTCCAAAACATATTATGATACACGGACACGACCAGTCAGCTATCATGCAGGCGATTACGTTTACGTAAAGAATCATTTAAGACTGCGGAAAGCCTTGTCCCCAGTGTGGAAAGGCCCCTATAAAATAATTAAGATCAATGGTAATAATACATTGACAATATTAATTAATCGACGTCATGTCGTACACCACTATGACCAGGTCAAACCTGCTCATGTGCCGAGTTCGTAAAATGCTTGCTTTTATACATACTTTACATTTAAATTTTACTTTATTATACTTACCTATACATTATTTACAAATTACTTTTACCTTACCTTTTTATTACTCTTCATACTAGTGCACACTAAGTATATAATATTAGTTATTATAATTTATAATAGCAAGATACTGTTCTATTCTTGCAGAACTCATCAACATGCTGAAAGTCAGCAAAATCATTACGTTTAACAATTTAAATCAAGCCCAGGAATCTATTTTGACTATCTTGGCAAGCTCAGCGTTATTAACGGGAAATTAAATATCTTGATGCCAATGGACATATCTCACTTAAGTACACATATTGAAAATATAGACTATGCTATAAAATTAGTTAAGGATCTTTGTGAGAAAACGACATTTAGTAATATCGATTGTCACCATCTCCTCGAGCCGCTAGCTGTTAGATATAATGATATGTATAAGGAATTTAGTTCTGTATCCCATTTAGCTACCAGAAAATCAAAGCGTGCTTGGGTGAGTGGAATAGGCTCAATAATAAAACATGTATTTGGCAATTTAGATGAGAATGATGGTCTTAAATACGACGAGGCTATAAAAGTATTGTTTAATAATCAAAATAAATTAGTTTCTCTTGTCAAAAATAATATTTTACTTACCACATCTACCGTGTCGATGTATAACGATACTATAAATAAAATTAAAATTAACGAATTAAATTTGAATGATGCTATCGACAACCTCTCTGTTAAAGTACGTAACATATCTATCATCACGGATGAGCTCTGGTCTCAGATCAGTATTAACCAGGTTATTAATAATTTAGAAACTTCAATTTTAACATTATCCTTCCAATTGGAAGACATAACTAATTCTATTTTATTCAGTAATCAAAATATCTTACACCCTTCTTTAATCACGACACAGCAGTTATTCAGAGAACTTGCCGATAATCATCAACATTTACCTAATAATATGAAGTATCCTGTGAGCCTCGACATAGCCTCAATGAGTTCTATGTTAAGTATTTCTAAAATTGATAGTTATTATGTAGATAATAAGATATTTTTTGTTCTCCAAATTCCGTTAGTGTTAATTAAGGAATTTATGTTATTTCATAATATTGGATTACCGACACCACATGACTCTAGCAACCCCAACTCTTTCAGTTTTATAATACCTAATTCAAAATACATAGCAATGACCAAAGACAAATCGCAGTATTGTATCTTGGAAGATGTAAATAGTTGCAAAAACATGTTAAACGAAAACTATATTTGTGAAATTTCAATAATTTATGTAACAGAAACTAAGTCCACATGTGAAACAGAGTTTATGAGTAAAGTAATTGATAAAGTCCCGGAAAATTGTGAAACTAAATTAATTTTTGGAGAGTTAGATATTTGGAAACCGCTTAAAAATAATAAATGGATTTTTGTACAGTCAGTACCCGGTAAGGTATCTATAGATTGTAGAAATAGCGAAGCATCCGAAATTAAGATTTTAGGCACTGGCATTATGTCACTTCCTAGTAATTGTATCGGTTATCATAAAAGCAATACTCTCATAACTCAACACGATTTTGTCAACGCTACCATAGAAATTGGAATACCTGATTTTAATCTTATTAATGACAGCTGTTGTAATTTTAAGAAACTAAATTTAAGCGCGAGGAATGTGACCCCTATCAAATTACAAAATGTTGATTTAGATAATATTAAATTTAATCAACAAATTTTTCTTAAAAATCTTGAGGACTCAGAAAATATTCTAGAAAATCCTCATATAGTTAAATACGGTACACATTACTCCGTATTAGTCATACTTATAGTGGTAGTAATATTTCTTTATTCAATATTTAGATTTTATAACTGTGTGAAACCCGGCAGCAGAACCTTAAAATTGAATCTAGCAAAAGTTGACTCTAATTCCAAAGTATCTAAAAATATTCAGTGTAACATAATAGAAATGAAAGAACCTGAACAGGATGTTGAAGATAATATAGAAATTGAAAACATTAATAATATTCGAAGTAGATTTTAGAATTTCAACTGTAACTTCGATGTCCCCCGAAGTTACATCTTAGGGGGGAGGTGTTATGTCCCGTCCCTGTTAGGGTTGTTGCTGACGTAACGTCGAATCAGCACATCCCGTGTTTAGTCTGGTCTAGACTCTAGCTGTGAGTCTCAGTTGGTCTTCAGTCCTCGGTCGTGACGGTTCTGCCCAAGGGTCCTTTCATATATTACTGTATTTTCCTTTAATAAAAGTGGTTGTGGAAAGAAACCTTTTTTTTAAAAAGCCTAATCCGAAGGGACCCCTAACAGAACGTATTCGTAACGTTATCGAATGACAATTATATAAGGGCTGTCATAATTTTCATATGAATCTCTTTCGATAACGTTAGGAATACTTACTTGTCAATTGTTCGGAACTTTTATGTAAAATGGGCTCGCGGTTGATAAATATTTCTTGTAAAGAAGCTTATATAGACTAGCTGGTGACTGCAGCTTCGTTTGCGTAGAACATTAATGGGAAAGCTAAAAGTAGCCTACTGCCTAAATAACTCCTTATTACATCAGCTAGCCAGAATAAACAGACAGAGAGACTTATTGACAAATATATTGTTTGGTGTAGGCACCGTATACACTATCATATTGAGCATTTAGCTCCAAGCTATTCATTTGAAATTACAAACAGACATTTATATTTTATTTATTTGTATAAATTGATGGGTTCCTGGTACCCATAACCCACTAGGTACCTTACTAGTTATTAGGTGAAGTTTTCGTTTTTTTTTCTTTTGTTAACAGCCTCCGTGGTCCAGTCCGTGGTTAGAGCTTGGCTCTCGATTCAGAGGTCGTGGATTCGATTCTCGTATTAGAAAAACAAAAAATGTTGTTTCCAAGTTTGGTTAGGACAATGCAGGCTGATCACCTGATTGTCTGACAAGAAAGATAATCCATGCGTCGGGTGGGCATGTAAAAAGTAGACCTGCGCCTGATCTCTCGCCAGTCGTGTCGGTTATCCGTTCTACTGGGTTATCTGGGTTATGAGAGTAAATGAAGAGAGAGTGCTCTTGTGTACTGCGCACACACTTGGGGACTATCAAATAACTCCTACGTATCTGGCCTAGTTTCAATGAAACCGTCCACCGTCACCGAAATCGGTGTGGGGGAGTTATAAGCTATTCGTTAAAATAAAGAAGCAAATAATACTCGTAATAGCTCTACTCACAAACACATTAATTTTTGGATGTCTAAATGTTTATTGCCTATAAATTATTCTTAGTATTCTGGAGTATCAGTCTTTTTTGTTAGATATTCATATTACTATATACAGGGTGACCTGAAATTCGATACATTCCTTTGAAAGACAGAAAGTAGACCTCATTTACAGTAATATTTTTCATGGCATCCCCTATCCGAAAGTTGATATTTACAAAGTTATTGAAATTTCAAAAATTTTTTCTTTATTTTCGACTTTTTGACTTTGACATGACGTATTTTTAAAAATGTTTGTCTGTTTAGTGATTTTTTTATGTATTTTAACCGTCAATGAGTCAAATATTATTTTTAAGGAATAAATAGGGACAAACTAAGCGAGAATTTTTCATTATGAGACATGAAACAGAATTTTATTTTAAGAAAAATGCACATTTTTCTTAAAAACAGGTGATTTTCTTAAAAAAATGTATGATACAATGCGTACAAATATTCTAAATAACTTCCTTATCTCATTAGATTTCCAAAAAGGTGCAAATGTCTACTTAAAATATGACGTTGTAGTAAACATATTAGAAGTAAAATGAAATAATGTCTAAATCGATTTATTTGAGATAAGGTTAAAATAAAAGGAAAAACTTGAATTTAATTACGTTTATTGTGTTTAAAAAACATCAATGTTTAATTAAATTTAATAATAAATATTCTACTTTAGGTCTTGTTCAAAATGTGAACCTCTGTTTCTGATACAGGCCCGTAGTCTTCTCCGTACCTCTGTTTTGATTATTCTGGTAGTAAGACTAGTTTTGATTTCTTCTGCTGCATTTCTTATGCGGTTTCTGAGCTCCTCTACAGTAGTTATGGGTGTAGTATACACCAAAGCCTTCATGTGACCCCAAAGATAAAAATCACACGGGGTCAAATCGGGACACCGTGCTGGCCAAGGAATTGGCCCGCCTCGACCTATCCAGCGATGTGGGTAAGTTTGGTCTAGCCACTGGCGTACGCGGAGGCGGAAGTGGGCCGGGCAACCATAATGCTGGAAAATCATATTACGGCGAGTTGCTATTGGCACATCTTCCATTAAACCAGTAATCTCCTCTCTTAGGAAATGTTCGTACATTTCACCATTTAAATTTTGAGGCAAAAAGTGAGGTCCAACTAAATTATTATTAATTATACCCATCCAGACATTTAGACTGAATCTGGCTTGATGGGCCCTTTCTTTTTTCATCCTGGGGTTTTCTCCTTTTGGTGCCCAGTAATGTGTGTTGTGGAAATTGTTTATCCCGTCACGGTCAAATTTCGATTTATCCGTCCACAATATTCTTGAGAAGAAATTGCGATCCTCCATGTCTGCATTTATCATAAAACGGCAGAATTCCATTCTTCTAACCGGGTCTCCCTCTTCCAACGCTTGGACAGGTGTGTAGTGAAATGGATGTAGACGCGCTGTGTGTACTGTAAACTACACCTTCCATTGACTCAATCCAAGTCTTCTAGCTGCCGCTCTTGTAGAAATAGAAGGATCATTTTGAAAAAGTGTTAAAATTTCTTCTTCTTCTTCTGGAGCATACAAACGAGGTCTGCCTGAATCGCCACGTCTTCTATCAACACGGCCGCTTTCCCGAATTCGTCGAAATGTTGTTGAAAACACACTAACGTTTGGCACTCGTCGATTCGGAAAACGTTCAACGTATGTTCTTCGTGCAGCAGCAGCATTACCATTACAAAGTCCGTAACAAAACAAGATGTCAGCGTATTCATCGTACTCAAAAGCAGCCATCGCGATACAAAAAAATCACAAGTAGAAGTAAGGGTGTAGTTTAAAGCAACAATACGTCCGTACACGGCAATAGTTGACTTAAAACTAATATTAGCTACTAAATTTGCTCTCTAAGCCAGTCGGTAACTCATTGACAAATGGCCGCGATGACAGTAGCCGAAACATCCCGAAGTTTGAACAAAGGAAACAATTGAAAAAAAAGGTCGCCTCAGGTAGAGTAATTCTTGAGATAACGTTACCTGATGATTGTTTTGTCTTTGTTTATTACATGTTCATATTTTCATGTACATATTTGTACCTTTTTTGGAAGCTTATGAGGTAAGAAAGTTATTTAAGGTATTTGTACGCATTGTATCATACATTTTTTTAAGAAAATCACCTGTTTTTAAGAAAAATGTGCATTTTTCTTAAAAGAAAATTCTGTTTCATGTCTCATAATGAAAAATTCTCGCTTAGTTTGTCCCTATTTATTCCTTAAAAATAATATTTGACTCATTGACAGTTAAAATACATAAAAAAATCACTAAAAAGACAAACATTTTTAAAAATACGTCATGTCAAAGTCAAAAAGTCGAAAATAAAGAAAAAAATTTTGAAATTTCAATAACTTTGTAAATATCAACTTTCGGATAGGGGATGCCATGAAAAATATTACTGTAAATGAGGTCTACTTTCTGTCTTTCAAAGGAATGTATCGAATTTCAGGTCACCTGTATAATTGTCGGTCTCAAATAAGCGAATTCGTAAGATTACCTATGACCTCTCGCCATGGTGTTGAGCGGCTGCCCGTCGAGTAGCCAGGTGAAGTGAGGCGGGGGGGACCCGGCGGCGGAACACTTGAGCGTCACGACCTGCCCCGGCCGCAGGACTTGCTCTATGAAAGTGTACTGCAGCTCTGGCGCCGTATCTGTAAGGAAATAAATAAATAAATAAAAAAGTTTTCTTTGCAGCTAAGTACTTAAACTAATAGTACATCAACTATTTTATTATAGTATAGTATATTGTAACAGTATAGTATATTGTAACTACATAAATTTAATAAGGAGCTGCAAATTAGCTCAAGCCTTGCAACGCTGGCATACCAAGGAATATTCAGCGCCTATCTTCCGCTAGAGCCATTTGGTGACCTCGTGACAACCATAAAGAGTTATTAATAAAAAAAATGTGTGTATGATAAGACCACAGGTGATGACGATTTGTTAACTATGTTTTGGTATCGAGAACCTGCAGTTTTTGTTAGAGTGTAACGCCGGTACAACACAAGCGTGTGATAACCTCAACAGACCACAAGGAGAAAATGCACAGTTCGGTCACACACAGTAGACATATTTAGTATATGTGCGTGCGCCGATTCGGGCGGTCTAGTATGAAGATATAGTACTGTATACGTCTACTGCGACCGAACTGTGAAGATTTATCATTGTGGTGTGTAGCGGCCACTACCGTAGTAGCCCTCCGGTCGAGCCGAGCCATTCGTAACGAAGTCATAGAACTTACCGCCCAGCCGGAGTTCAGCGCTGGCCTGCGCGGAGTCGCGGTCATTCCGAGCCATGCACTGATACACGCCGCGGTCGGCGCGGGTGACTGCGGCCAGGCTGAGTCTGTCACCGGTGGGCGACAGCCGCGCAGCGCCGACGGGTGCGCCGTTGTGCAGCCACTCCAGCCGCGGCGCCGGCCATCCACTCCACGAGCAGTTGAGGGTTGCCGTGCCGCCGCTGTTCACCACCTACAATCGGTGTAAATTAATGCTTCCGTAGAGGGCCAAAGTCTCTATTTTGCAGGATGTACCTAGTAACCTTTTGACTTCCTTAGTCGCCTACTTGTTCCTTACCGATAGCAAAATTTGCCACTTGCTCACATTGCGTTACGAAAACTGTAGAAATTTTTGATACTATTGTAGCGATGTGTGTTACTGCGAGACGATATAAACGCTACGCTTATCGCTATGATGATGATGTCCAGAAGGAGGCGTATTCTGTCGAGGGTAACCAATGTGGGAATGGTGGTGGTAGCCCCGAAGGGAGATCTCCGACCGAGCGAGGTGGTATGCTCGATCAGGCTGAAGTCCCACTGTAGCAGTATTCATATGTTGTACCTACATATTGTCGCGCCAAACTGTAAAAACTTCAATAGCGCGATTCAGGATTGTGGTGCTGATTGGTCTATATTTTGGGACTAACGAGTAATCAGTATAATTTTAGTAAGTACATTAAATACTAAATTGTTTGAATAATAAAGTAAACCTGACCTCATTGTATTATGTAGTTCAGCAGAAGGAAACTACAGGAGCAGGTACGTATTGTTCCTGACGCCCCGTAAGAATGCCTAATGTGGGCAACAATACGCGTTTGTTCAACGGAACTAACCGTGGCAGTTGTTCCTTTGTCTTCACTGTGTTTACTCCACAACAAAACAAGTCAAAATTGGAACAGAATATGAGGTGTGTTAATGAAATCCAAGTATGACTATAAGCTTAAAAGCTCATTTCTTGGGCAGAGCTCGTAGCTTTAAATAAGATTTGCTCGAAATTTTAGTAGATTATAAAATATAAAAGGGATAATCAGACAAAAATATTCGTTTTGGCCGGGATTCGAATCCAAGACCCCGATTTGCCAAAAACGCAAAAATTATACATAAGCATACCAAACTGCCATTTAGACTGGCAATGAATAGTCAAAAATATTGATGTTCGTGTTTCGCGACGAAAGAAAAATATCCCAGGGACCTTAGCTTTAACGATTTTTCTCCCTCAAAGCCCCCTGCAATCTATGCAAAAACCCATGCTAAATTAAATTCATGGAATACTTGCGTCTGTTTCCAAGATTCTGATTATTATATATACAAGAATTGCTCGTTTAAAGTATAAATACTTATATTGTAATTTTAAATACTCATGTGATAACATACACATTTGAAGTGTCGCATGTTGTATGATGCCCATCAATATCCCTCTCAGCGCGAATAGGTAAGGGAGTGAGTTTATGTAAACATTATATAGACATGCCAATCCTACTACTATTATAATTAATGTGAAAGTTTGTGAGGATGGTTGGATGTATGGATGGATGTTTGTAACTCTTTCACGCAAAAACTATTGACTAACTAAGTGAACGGATTTTCACGAAATTTGGTACGGTAGTAGTTTGAGCTCTGGATTACAACGTAGTCTACTTTTTATCCTGAAAAAGTACAGTGTCCCCATGGGATACTCTATTTATTGACAAAAGCTAGTGAATAATAATATGATTACAAATATATAATAAGTATTTTCAAAATACTGCATCTGGGCACAAATGAAAACCACGAGGGACATTGACCGCGACCGCACTATCTGACTGTCACGTTCAATTAATTATAGCGATCAATAAAACAAACTGACAAATTACAAGCAGTATTGTTTACATCACATGCCGCAATACGCAAAGCGGATTGAATCAAACGACAAAACGAATCAAAAAACAATACTACAAATCAGATAATGTAAAAACGCTAATGGTGACGCTTTGCCATGGAAACAGACGTTGGATCATCAATAGCATTTAAGATGATGAGCCTCGACAACCATAGACGTTGTACGGTGCAACAACCGTACAGAACATCATCAGCATTTTGCACATTTCACGCGTACGCTCATTTTAGATATATTTTAGGTATAAGTCAGTTCACGCATAACCGTCGCGCAATGCGGACTAGTGCAACTCTAATGAGTTGCACTAGTCCGCATTGCGCGACGGTATACTAATCATAATAATATAGCATTAGCATTTTATCCTGTATCTTAGCAAATATACATATTAGCAGCAGCAAATTAGTTTTACTCAGCAAACAGCAGCATCTATAGCAGCAACAGCATCTCAAGGTGTACGAACCATACAGACGTGTAGTATATAGTGTAGAAGTGTAGTATATAGTAGTAGGTAACATCTGTTGGTCTAAAATGGACAACCAATGGACAATGGTCCACAATTTGCGAATCGTTCAATGTTTTGAACTCTTACAGTAACTTCTAACAATTAAGCAATTCAATTTCAAAATTCAGCAATATTCGCGCGATAGTAAACAGCCTATGTTCTTCCCCGTGGTCTACTCTGTAGAAAATTTCATCACAATCATTCAAGTAGTTTCGTAGCCTACTCAATGAAACCAAACAAACAAACAAATCTTTCCTCTTTACAATATTAGTATTGACTAACGTACCTGCGTGTATCCAAAAGCTTTATCAAACAAAGATAATATCCTCATCACTTCATATTAAAATTGTTATCGCTACGCTATAGCTATATACATATATTTGATAAAGATAGATATAGCAGTTTGTATTACCTACTCTTAGATAAAAAAAAACAATATACCTACTATGCACGGTGTCGTAACAATGCTAAAGACAATGGTCCACAACTCCACGATAAACGAAAACACTTTTATTCGCTTCATGTGGATGCGAAATAAAATGACACCGATAAAATTCAGGACCACCTTTGAAAACGTTAAGTGCTTAAAGTGTATTGCTTTTGTATCCGAATGAATCAACATTTTGATAGTTTTTACGCATACACTACAACACGTATATCTTGTTGCTGTCCACAATTCATTCGCACAGGACTAAAATCTTATTCGTAAACTTAAGTCTACTATTTGTTTTGCCTGCGGAATAGAACTAGTATGATAAAGTGACGCCTGTACGCGTAGAAAATGTTTCTATCTACGGATACGGAAGAAAAAGACAAAATAACAGATTGATAAAGGAAAGCTATCATTTTGTTCAAGTTATCTGCCAGGATGTCTATAATTGTGTGGACAAAACGCATTTCAATAGTGTTCTGTTATGCATGCAGGTAGTGCGTCGTGAGTCACACAGACCACGCAAAACATCACCACGTCACGTTAGAACTTAGATGTCTCAAATTCAATACTACTTTGTATTTCTTATGTATTCCAGGATATTAAGAGGCAAAAAAACCTATTGATGTAGCAAATAATTCTTGCAAATTCGTTCAGTACCTATTTTCATGGCAGTTTTGAAGGTCGATTCTGGTAAATGAATCCTGCAATGATACAGTTACGATCCAGATAATATAAATATCGGGAATATTTCAAAACTGCGAAACGGTATTCTCATAAGTTAAACCAACGTCAAACCCGTTTTGATTGGTCCAAACTACAAAAATCAGTTTATGACATCAAGACGATTCATTTATTATAAAATAAAAGTAAAATGAACGTGTAAGTTAGTTAAGAGGGTTGGGGTTCTGATCAAATGCATAACCACATAGTAATTATATTGATGGGTCACATTTATCGTCACACACTTGCCTCTTCATGTCGTCCGTTCATTTATTTGGAATAATTAAGAGGCCTCAACAGCTCGCAGCATTTTACTAATGGGATTTTTACTGTCCGCCATTTGTAGCTGTGTGGATTACGAAGGAAATTAAATTTGCATAATGTATACAACGAGTCGAAAATAGTTACGATAACAGTTGACTTTTGGTGAATTATTAACTGTTGTAGACTTAACATTCGGAATTTATAGCTACTTTTTTCTACAGTAAAAAAGGCCTACTGAATTTCATAAACATTGTTGAAAGGATAAATATTTTTATCAAATAGTCTTTAAGACGCTATCGTTCATCGTACCAACATCTAAAATAATTATTTTTTCTGATGAAGTATAATTTTCCAAGTTAATTCTTTTACAGTCTATTAGTCCCCGCCCAGATAAATGGTGTGTTGTCAGAGAAGATCTGATCATTCAACATTGAAACTTTAACATTATTGTTACACTCCCACTTTCGTGAAACGGCGCGATGTCGGCGGCGTGGTAGCACGGTGCGTTGCCGCGTCGTGTTTTTTTACGAGCCGGTAACATCGCCGCAGAACGTTGCAAATGTACCGGAATTTTACATAGCGATCCAGCATCGTGACCCTGATCCGATGTCGATTTTGATTCGGTTTCGGCCCTGATGCGTACTCGCGAACAAAATCGAATCGAAGTCAAGATCGCGTTGAGATCGTGTCTTATCAGCGTCGTTAGCTGTATCCGGTTGCTGACGTCACGTCCACACAGTAAACAGCTGAGTGCCTGAGTGCCGTAGTCTATGGCGAAGATTAATAAAAATATGGAAAAATTATATATTTTTCACTTTAAATAAAATTTTGTCTATGTTTATTCAAATGAATCAGCCTCAATCTCGTGCAATGGTAGGTTTTTAGTGTTTTATGTAGGTTTGCAATGTAACTGGTAGTATTGTAAAAAGTATTTAATTGTTAATTTTTGTGAAAATATAAGTGCTATATTTAATGTAAATAATACAATAACAAATTCGTGTTTAGTGTTTTCATTTAGAAAACGCGAGCATAGTAACAATATCAACATACGACTTTTATAACTATTTATTGACTTTGTTTATTCAAAGATAGATTGAGACAAACGAAGTCTTCATATGATACGTTAAAATAGATCATATTATGTAGACTACATTTGTCTCAGTCCCTGTCTCAAGTGAAAATATAATACATGAAATAGCGGCCAAATGTGTAAACAAATGCGTAAAGGTTTTAAATAACTTTACATATAAAGGTGATATAATTTCCGTGAGTCGGTTTCTACATATGAGTAGTTAAATCTGTGACTCATTCGTCAAATAAATCATTTTAAGGCGATAATTGCATCGAAATTCCTCACAATCCATGTCCATTGCTATTGTGTTGAAGTTGGTGAATCTTCGTAAATTTTGCATTTCCCGATCGCGTATTCAATAACATTAAATAATGCTGCAATACTACATGAAAATCACGTAATTTAGTTCAAATACACTAAAACAAGCAAACTCGATACTGTAAATGAGACCTCTTTAGCTATCGTGTAATTTGACGTTTGTTTTCGATTCTGCCATTCGATTCTCAGTCGATTGATTTCGTCGGGAGTACCGAAAGTTACGATCTAACGAACTTCTCGATCCAGGTTAGTTACTAATTCAGCCACCGCACGATCGTGCGCTAGTGTAGGTATCGGGAATATCAAAAGCTATTGAGATCGAACTGATTCGATTGTGTCGGGGGCATTTTTACGCTGACGTGAAGTTCCACGTTATGTCAACGCACCGCACGTTTTTACGTTGGCGACGCGACGTCCGGGTCATGCCGTGGATATTTGGACACTGGACAGGCTTATATATGTAGTTACATTCAGGCAGTATGGACTGCTCTGAATGTAACAATATTAAAGTTTCATGAGTTGCGGTAATGGCCGAACTGAAACGCTACTTGATTTAGTTGCGTTCAAGTCATATGCTGTCCTTGTCATTTTGACAAGCAGTGACAGTGAGAGCCTGCTTGTGAATAGGGGGCTCTTAATTTTATGTAGCGTTTCAGTACTCGACCGTAAGTCACGAAGACCTAAACAAACTTGCCTGCGTGTGCGGCTGCACGTGCACAGTAAGCGGCGCTCGGAGCGCGAGCCGCAGTCGCAGGGTCAGATGTCCGTGCGCGTTGGCGGCGCGGCAGGCCCAGCGGCCCTCGTCCGCCGCCTCCGTCCGCCGCAGCACCAGCGCGGCGCCGCCTCCCCACGCTGCAACCCGCTCGCCCTCCCCCGCGCGTACCTCGCGTAGAGCCCCGCTCGCTGACTCCCGGTACCACCTGAACACATAAACATAGGTATGAGACTATTTAGTAAACACAGAAAATAATATATCCTTAGAAATAGGAATTAACCTAAATTTATGTGTGATTAAAGTCACATCCTAAGTATAGTGGACAGAGCAACGAAGAAGTCGTGCTGCCAGTGACTAGAGCCTAGACTACAGTATCTAAGAAAGAATGATGCGTTAGCTACAACTCTGTCTAGAAAATTGTCGACTCTATGAAAATTAGGAGTTCAACTAAACGAGCTTAACCAATCTCTATGCTTATGACACAACCGTGTCACTATAACCTAAGAATTATATTTTAAAGAAAATTGAACTACCCATAAATTAAATAAAGAACACAATCCGTATGTTGCAAACAGTGCCGTCACGCTGATGATAAGCGTCCGCAAATGTAAATTTTAATCAGTGCTGTCATACGCTACGGTTCCGTTTCGTTTACGTTTTAACCACCGTCATTCCGCTCCGGCGGAAATTCGCGCGATAAATACCTATAATGTTATCATGACACAGAAATGTCAAACCGACCCGTACTCAATAGGAAGAGGATTCGTCGACATTAATTAATAGAAGCTCTCATTTAATTGAATTTAGAAATTTCTTACTGAAATGTTTCAGGAAAAGGGTCGGTCAAAAATAAATACGCCCATCTCTATAGACCTACAATTCTTAAATGACAGACATACTTAAATCATAATATTTGAACGCGAAACGCATGGAATAAAGGTAAAAATAAAGTAGCACGCTCATCAAAAATGACGTGCTCGTCGCCATCGGTTCTGGCGCGAAAGGTTCTGGAGCGAAAGCCGAACGGCACCCGGCGCCTGTTTGCTCACAAATATTAGTACGCGCGACAACATTTGAATGATAAATGCAACTAGTTTGTTCAACACAGGCAAATCCCGTCGGCCATCTGCAAAAATACGGTAACAAGTGCAGCTTAAACAATAAAGGTAAGCCGAATTCATGGTACGCATAATATATTTTGAAGTGATTTATGTGATGTTTTTAGCTATTTAGTTACTGATTCGTGCGTGAGTCGTGACATCAGCAAGCAATTGTGACGCAGAGTTCTCTTAAATAAAGTATTAGAAGTATATTCTGAGAAACAATAAATTCTATGAATGAATGCTTATTTTCCGGAGGAGCCTTTAAGAAGCCAGTTAATTTACCTACGTTTCAACTGCGAAATTCTTATACAAAATTCAGCAGTGTTCCCAAAGCCATATATCTATGTTGGCCTTGAAGTACCGAGTCGGCAACTCGAGGCCGAGGGAAGCTGTAATAGAAACAACCAAA
This sequence comes from Phengaris alcon alcon, assembly GCA_037179445.1. Classification (NCBI taxonomy): domain Eukaryota; kingdom Metazoa; phylum Arthropoda; class Insecta; order Lepidoptera; family Lycaenidae; genus Phengaris; species Phengaris alcon. The sequence goes on along the minus strand of JAYRCH010000069.1, from coordinate 616,759 downwards.
TTATTTATCGCTCGCAGAATGTATTGGTTTCATAAATTAAACTCAAAATATTGGATTGGAATTGGGGAATATCGGATTACTCCAGAATTAGATATTCGACGGGGAGACTCGAGTTACAGTTGCCAGCGGGCAAATAGCATGGCGATCCGAAGAAATAATTTTATAGAAGAATTATTCTATCCAAAACAGTTCGTTGCGAAACAGTTTAATCCATGGTAACAAGGTCGTCAAAATTTGTAAATAGCCAATTTTTTAAATGGCTGCCGGGAAATCTTCTGTCAAAAATGATCAAATTTTCAAGTAAATGAATGAACGTAAAGAAACTATTTGTCTTGGTCCGCCATGACGTGGAGTAGTTGACATTATTGTAAGATTATTTGACATTTAAATAAGAAAACGTTTCTACTTTAGCTGTCAAAAGAGGCCATTTTATGAGCTCATGCTCAGGAAGAGAAGAAATGTTGTTTCTCATAATGACGATGCATCGACCTTGCTGCCTTACAATAAGACCTATTTTGCTCCGAATGGTATTAATATTTCTTCAATCTGTCATTTTGTCGATTCTTCAGTGTTTCTAGGGTGCGCATGCTAGGCCTACTGGAGATCAAACAAAGCAACGACCGAACGCTCGGTTAGTTGTGGATTGTCGCAGTAGGTAGATAAGTATACTGATAATTTGTATTAGACTAGTTGACTTAATTTTTTTATTTCATAAATGAACCTACTTTTAAATATGATACTAACTTCACAGAAGAAACAGTATTTTAAAAATCAATGTTTTCATAGGTACTGCAGCGATTTGTTCACAAAATTCTGGATGGCTCTCCAAAATCTCGTGAAAAAGCTCCATACAATAGTCGTTCCTAACTGTGATGACACGACTAACGATTAGGTAAAACTGTATGAAATATAGGGCCGCAGGAACATATTTATAAATATGTCCAGAACTTGTGCGTTTTAAATGTTCATAACTCACATACCATAATTAATGTTTTTGTATAATGTATGTTGTAAGTAAACTATGATGTAATATAGATTTTTTAACTAATTAGCAAACAATTTTGAAACTTTTTTGTATTTTTAGTTGTATCTAATTACTAAGCCACACATAGAATATAAATTTTTTTACGTTTATCAAGTAGTAACACTATTTCTGAGGTATATATTAATTTAAACGATATATTTTACATGTAGTCGTCTCCCCAATTCTAGTATAATCCTATTATATAATTTATCAGCAAAACCAATGGTAATGTAGTGTCTAATACTCCTGATTTGAAGTAAAATATATGTTCCCATATATTATCCCTGCTGGCGCTTGACTATAACGTCTTTATTATTAGGTCCTTACTTGAAATTGGCGTTTTGTAAAGGAGGAACATAAAGTCAATTTTTTTAACATAATATATTTATTTAAAGTATATACCATTACTATCTATGCACTTTTGCCATATCATAGGTAGTTCATTGATTCCTTTACTAAAAAAACTATTCGGACAGGAATTACTAAAATCTTTGCAGGCGCTTTGGACTGCCCCATCAGAGTTAGATATAGGATAGAATATAAGCAAGAAGGTAGATATGTTTTTCAAATGCTTAGACGTGTCTATTCAACATCTATTATTATCTGGGGAACTTATCGGAGCATGAGAAACGCAAATGTCAATAACCAAGATAAACGTTTGGAAGTATCAATATGATGCCCAGGGGCCTGAGGCACCCTGAGGGCTCGCCTCGTCAGGGTTCTCTTGATGAGGGGGAGTGACGACTTGCGTGAACATCTATTATATCGAAGAACCATTTTAACGAAATGAATTGGGTTGCGGCCTTAAGTTATCTTGAGGATTAAAATGAACTTCTAATATTTCTAGTATTTCGCCAAGATTATATGACGTTTCGGATGTTGGAGGGATGGGATGGGATGTTTCGGATGTTGGAGGGATGGGATGGGATGTTTCGGATGTTGGAGGGATGGGATGGGATATTTCGGATGTTGGAGGGATGGGATGGGATGTTTCGGATGTTGGAGGGATGGGATGGGATATTTCGGATGTTGGAGGGATGGGATGGGATGTTTCGGATGTTGGAGGGATGGGATGGGATATTTCGGATGTTGGAGGGATGGGATGGGATGTTTCGGATGTTGGAGGGATGGGATGGGATATTTCGGATGTTGGAGGGATGGGATGGGATGTTTCGGATGTTGGAGAGATGGGATGGGATGTTTCGGATGTTGGAGGGTTGGGATGGGATGTTTCGGATGTTGGAGGGATGGGATGGGATGTTTCGGATATTGGAGGGATGGGATGGGATGTTTCGGATGTTGGAGGGATTAACGTAATCAGGGTTGATTCACTAGACAGTTACTTAATTAGTAGGGGGTAAAATGTGTTTCACTATCGGTTTACTCTAGCCTTACCCGCATCTGCTAATGGGGAACATGCATATCTTTTTAAAATTGGCTTTTCGAAAAGTACCTACATAAAAAATATGGAAATATTGTCTTTGCAATGGCATATCTACGATGAACCGTTAACAAAATACTGTCATCACAAAAGTGAGATCGTTGGGGGCATTAAAAATGCTCTTTACAAAAATTATACACGAGTGACGTCACAGCAGTTTAAAGTGTATGAAATTAAATACGAAATTGATTTTAAAACAAAAAATGTCACATTTAACATTAGGTTGAACAGTAATTTTCGTTTTTCAATCGTAGAAAAAAAGTAGCTTTTTAGGCCTGTAACTTTTTAATCTAGCAACTGCGATTTTTGCATTTTTCGGTCCATATTTATGTTGCCTTTCGGAAAATATAAGAATTTTTCTGATTCTAGGAAAACTATTAATTATAATTCTGACATCGAGGATAGATCCTTGCCTGGTAGATGGTGATGATTGTCTAAGGAGTAAGAATACTCACCCTCATCCAACTGGTAACAACAAATTTATAAACAACTACTGCGTAAGTACTTATTCGAGTATGAAGAACGACTTAGTATGCAATACGAAGTTTTTATATAAGAGAAACTTTGTAATATCTAAGTTGTGAGAGTAATAAAGTGGGCAAACATAAGCGGACGAGTCCCCCGACGTTGCGGCTTGCAATAATGGAAAACTAATGTTATGTCCCATAAGCTGCACCATCTCGCAGCCCAGCTATACCAACAAACAATCTTTTAAACTTTACTACATAAACGCTGAGAATTTTTACAAGAAAAATTCAACATTTTCGTAGCGTGTATACTTGTGGATTTTTAAGAAAAAATCCACTTATAGTGGCATTAATGCGGCTACCTGCTTCTAGGAAATATGATAAAAATTATACTTCCAGAATGCCAGGTACAATTTCATATTTCGGAATCTTTAGGAATTTAGCAGATTGAAAGCTTTATATCGATAACGGCTTAAAACCATAGACATGCATATTAGGGACGGGCGGACGAGGTATGTCGAAGATAAGTGTCCAAACATTGAGTGCCCCATTTGAAAACATAGATATATCAGTGTTGCACTGTAAAAGGCACATTTGTCAGCATAAATGCACTGTAAAAGGCTACAAAATTATGACAAACAAGTAAAAAAGATAGATAAGATATATTAATATAGGTAGTAAGTATAGGAAAAACTAGTATAAGAGTAATTAAGGTACATAACGTATTTCATAACAATTTTCGAATTATTGCCTGATAAGGCGGCCATTACAGGCCTACTATAACGCGTAGTTCGATCGTTAAATCGTAGTTCGGTCAATGTTCAACAGAGGGCGGAACAAATTCCTTGACGATTTTTTTTGGCTAAATGTAAACAATAGCCTATCCTTGTGTATAAATGTATGCTTGAAACACTCTTATGTCAATTTAATTGAGTTTAGTTCAAATTGAATAAGTTGTATAGAATAGAAAATAGGATGTACGAGGGCGGCACTGAAAATTTCGGGAATCAAGGAAGTGACACAACATTTCTATTTAAAAATATATTTATTGCTTTTCGAAGTATTCTCCGCGAAATTTGACACGTTTATCCATACGATGGAACCAATCATTGAAGCAACCATTCCATTCGGAAGTTGGGGTCTCCAAAATGGCCGTTTTGTAGGCGTCCACAGCTTCTTCAGGTGATGAAAATCTCTGACCACGCAATTTATTCTTAATTTTAGTATAGAAATCATTAGAGCTTAGGTCGGGGCTGTACGACGGATGGTCTAATAATTCTATGATTTCTTGCTCTAAAAACTCTTTTGTTCTGTGCGCGGTGTGAGAACAATGCGATGTCGTGATGGAGGATGATGCGGCGGTTGCAGTTCTCTTTACGGAGTTCAGAAACGACCTGTGGCAAACAAATGTTAGCATACCATTCTGCATTAACCGTTCTTTGTCCCTCAAGAGGAATAGTCGCAACATGGCTGGTTTTGGAAACAAACGTGGCCACCATTTCTTTTGTAACACTCCGTGAACGAACAATTTTTGTTCGCTTTAACTCATTTTCGAACACCCAAACTCGTGACTGGTTTTTTGTTTCGGGTTCGTACGCGTATATCCAGGATTCGTCACCTGATACGATGTTGTATACAGCATTTGAGGATCCTGCGTGGAATCTTTCGAGAGTTCTGACGCACCAAGTAACGCGAGCCGCTTTTTGCTCTTCACAGAGCAAATGCGGTATCCATCGGGAAAACAACTTTTTTACACCTAATTGTTCATGCAAGATTATTTGTATTTGACTCATGCCAATGTCTAAAGTTGCCTGAATTTCGCGGTATGTCACATGTCGATCTGCCTCAATCAGCTTACGCACAGCATCAACGTTTTCTTGGGTGACTGCAGTTTTTGGACGACCTTGACGGGGATCATCACTGAGCTTGACACGTCCACGTTGAAATTCAGCAAACCAGCGATAAATTGTGGTTTTGGATGGGGCTTCATCACCAAACGCAGAAATCATCCGGTCAACACACGGTTTTTGTGTTAAACCACTTTGTAAGTCATAATAAATCATCGCTCTAGAATTTTCTCGAGTCAATTCCATTTTCTCAACGACTAAACAAGTTTGACAAGACCTTATGACAAGACCGAGAATCTTTTTTTAAATAAATAAACGGTATACGATTTTTAAAACCAAGGAGTTTTAAATTAAAAAGATTTTAATATGACAGGAACAGTGGACATATTCCATTCCCGATACTTTTAGTGCAGCCCTCGTAATATAACGATTGGTATAACACCATGCGACAAAATAATTAGTTGGTGCATTTTTCGACTCGCATGTATTTCACAAAACGGTTTTCAGAAACATACAAACCGTTTTAAATAGAATGTATTTTTTAAATTTCTTTTCTAATCTAACGTATCAGTAGTGAAGGCTAGTTCTCTGTCAAAGGGAACTCCCTAGCCTGTAAATGTAAGATCAGTTGCAGAACTTATTATACATTTAGTACCTCGGACAAAAAAATTGTCGTGTCCGTGAATAAGTACACGTAGGTATCCACGATCTATAAGCCTATGTTGTAGGTTACGAACTTTCAGAAAGTACCTGTCATAGTTATTGTATATTAATTAAACGTGAAGCCGATGTGAATTGTGTTATATGCGCACGTCGCTACTGTAACGTATAATAATAGGCAACAAAGTAATGTTGAAGTAGTTGTAATAATAGCACGAGCGCTAATGTTCCACGTGGCGTGACATGTAATTGATGAGAGCGTTTGTGCTATCTCACCAGACGTCTCCAAACGACCTCGCCCGTCATTCATCTTGCCACGCATCGAAATGTCACGCGATATACGCACCCATAGAAGATACTTAGGGCCTGTTTTACGATCTACAGATAAGTGCCAGATAGCTTGTTTTGTATCTGTCGCTCGATGTAAAGTGAGCAGCGACAAAAATTCCGACTAAGCTATCCGACACTTATTAGAAGATTTGTATCAAGGAATAAGCCTACTTTCTCATACCATAGTGCCTATCGTCCAACCGGCATGACACTGCCGTTTGGATCAGTTAGAACTATTCGCACATAGGCGTGGATTGGCATGACAGATAGCGTGTGTGGTGTAGATGGACGAACAGCAGATTCGATCAACTACGCAGCGTCATACCGATTGGATAGGAAGTATGGTGTATGGCTACCCTAAGGCCTGTGCCTACCATCCTCGTGACGAACTACATGCGGCTTTAGTCACCCGTGTAACTACCACATTAATGGTATGTAGTACCGAACAATGCATTTGGTATAGAGTTTATGTCGTCTTGCATTCGTTTAAAATTGAGTAAGTAAACTATTAGAATTCCCATGCAAGGAACTAGGAACTATATCGTTCTATCTTTGTAAGAACAATACTTTCAACTTTTTAATAACCCATACTTTTAAGAGAATAACAAAGCAACAACCACTACACTGTCTATAATGATCTAATAAAGAAGTTTACAGAAAGTACTATACAAAATCCATATTTTAAAAATTATTTTCAAAATCCATATTTTTTAAAAGTATAAAAGTTCAAGATTTCAAAATCATTACTCTGTACATAGATATTATGATAGCGGAGAGAAAACACAAGCACTGAGAACACAGGGTAATGAAAGAGTTCGCTCTATCACTTTGAAGAGCCCCGGCAATTTCAGTTGTCGCTTTTTTGTCGCTCCAGTGCGGACGGTGAGAGCGGGGGGTTGGGGGGGGGGATCTGGGGGTCGTTACGCGTCGCCTGCCTAATAAGCATATTTTAATTTCACCGACAAGTATCCAACTGAAATTTACATTTACTGATGGGGTTTGTTTACTTGACCCAAGCCTCCTATGTAGATTCTGAATATTATCAGTTAATTCAATTCTCTCTGGACCTCGATACACACATCATCACTAAAGTGGAGTCACTGAAAATGCCTAAATATACAAGCGTACTCGGAGATTGTCTAATCTCTTTTTTAAAGAATATTGAGCAATATTCAAGGAAGCAAAGGACTTATGTCAAACAATAGAAGCTGAACACGATACAATTGTAAATTGAATCAATTGTAAATCCAACAGAAGTTGAGTTTGACTTCAAAAGTAAAAAAAAAAAAATTGACTTTTGATGCGGGATGATATTCATAAACACAAGAGACACTTGAGCTATGACACGACAGCAATACGTGGCTCAGTCTCTGCTCGAAATTGGAATCTTCGTTATCAGACACCATTATCTGCTTTATGATTATATTCGCCGTTTAATCGTTACATTGTTATTACAGAGCTAAATATTATTATCTGTTGTATGATCGTCATTATTATTTAACCGACTGGTGACTACAAAATGGATGAGATTATTTAAATACTAGCTTTTACCAGTTCAGCACGCGTAAATACATTATCCCAAGGGAAAACTGTACTATTTCGGAATAAAAAGTAGCCTATGTGTTATTCTAGAGATTAAGCTACTAACATACCCTTGTATACTCGTATTTATAAATTGGTGCATCTAAACCTTGGCCCAGTTTCTCCAAACCGAAATTATAAATTTACCTATACGAATATTCTATAGATTTACCAGATTTATGCTATCATTTTTAAGCGTTTAGGTATTTTCTACTACAGTGGAGATGTTCACAGTTTGGATCGTGATGAGGGTTGCGCGTTTTGAAGACATCACTAACACCTTGCGTAAATCAAATGACTCCATTGCTTAAGCGAAGTTACTTTATTTGAGTTAGTAACTGACGTGCTGCGAGTTATGTGTTCCTGACTGCCATTGCAAAAGTTGTCCAACATTGATAAGTTGCCAGTTGCGAACTCGCAGCCGGCACAGGCATGAGCTGTTTGTTAAAACTGTTATCGACTTCGTTAGAATATCGAAGTCTTTAGTTTGTTTTGTTTGCAATATTTTGCCCTATTGTACTGTAACAACTAACCTTTTTGGACGATATTCTGTTTTACGCCTGGATAATTTTATGTTGGTGTAAATCTGGACAAAATTGTAGATACCATAGGAGATATTGCCTAGGGAGAAGTATTCACAGTTTCTACTTTGAATAAAACAATCGACTAGATATTTCCTTGAAGGCTGAAAGAGGTCTAATGCACCTCTGTGGCCCAGTGATTGAGCGTGTTGGTGCTAAAGCCGGGGATCGCGGGTTCGAATCCCGCCGAAGGAACAAAAAGTTTTTCCGTGTCCCTGGGTCATGGATGTGTAAATATGTGTATAATATAATAAAAATCTTAAATATGTCTATAATGAAAAAAAATTAAATATATTTCCATTGTCTGGTATCCGTAACACAATTCTTCGAGACCTTAGCACGGGACCAGATTGACGTGGTGTGAAGCGTCCATAGATATTATTATTTAAAGAAATGTGTTAAGACGGTCAGCGGTATCTTTTTTCATTAGTACACAAATATTATAAAACTTTTCGCCTGAGAATAATTTCAATAAATTTCTTACAAGGGTTAATCATAAGTCTTGAAAGGGATCTACAAGAGTAGTATTTGCATTTTTTAAGTAAAATAAAGTAACATAATGTTAAAATCTAGGTATTACCATCTAGGGTTTACATTGCAATTATACGAGAAAATGTTATGATGGGCGACTGTATTTGAGGCTCGAGAGAGAAAATGTGACAGAAAATCATCAAATTTCATTTTCAAGCTTCACTTCGTATATGTTGTAATATAGTGTTATGGATACAAAAGTGGTTAAGCGTAGTATTTTAAATACATTTCCTTCAATTCATCAATTCTTAAAAAAAATATTTCGATTATTTCTCAATGTTATCAACAACTCTGCTGGAAATTTTCCAGGTCGTACCTATATTTTTTTTTTCCTTTACCAATGGTGATTACTTAATAGTAAAAATATGTGGTAGTTATCATAGACAAAACTATATTATTTTACAATGAAAAACATAGAATTTAGTGTAGGCCAAAAGTCATGTTCACCGCTGTTATTAAAGATTTAACAAAATACACTCAACATTTTACAAAATTCAGGTACCAGGTACAATAAAAACACCAACAGAAATTTACAAACGAACGTAATAAAACATAAACTAATAAGATTTGCGGACACGTATGTCTCCAAGTCGCATTAAGTTGATTACATTTCAAAGTTTTGTCTTTATGTGTACTCCTCCGAACTCAGACTCACAAGGTCCTCTCCCACGAGAATTGAAATCTTATCATAATAGCCTCCGCTTAGAATTATATTATAAACACGACAAGTTCACAACAAATTGTAAGTATGGTTGGGGAATTGAAGTTTTATGTAATGTTTAATATTAGCCCTCAGAGCAAAGAAAAAAGTGAAGACAGGATTTTGTCAAGCAAAAACTGAGGCCTGTTTTAGGTAGGTATAAAGTGCGTATGCGGCTACATTCATAAAAAACATACACGGCGACAGTTCGCCTTAAAATAAGGTAAGACGTAGTTTCATTACATGTGTGTGCGTGACACTGTGTAATTAGACGGTGAGGCGCAGTTTAGACCGGCCTCACAGTCTGGTTCGTAGAACTCTATCTTCACTTTTTTATTTGGTCTGAGTACTAGCCAACATAGTTTTTTCTAAAGTTAATACTCATTTAATATTATTATCATTCCTGACATAATACTTTCTAATCCTAGGCTTAAGTCGTTTAAACACTACACACTGTTACAACTTAATACAACGTATATGACACAGAGTTTGGTAAAACACTTCAAGAGGCCGGAAGGGGCATGTTTAATGAGGCCCCCTCGTAAATGTATGAGATGTACCTTCCCCGCCCGATGTGAAATGATAGGGGAGGGGAGGGGAGGAGCTCTTGAAAAACGGTCCGAGTGTCGAGGTAATTTGTGACCCGAAGGGTATCTGACGAAAATTAACTAGTTTCGTGTTGCAATCGTCACTTTCTGTGTGCGTGGTATATGTTTGTTAATTAGTAACTGATTTACTTCAATCTTTAATGGTCAATTCACACCGAAACGAAACACATGGCGCTGCATTTTTAAGATGGCTATTTAAAATTGAACTTTATTCATTACACAAGAAGATACACGTTTAATTGTAAGAGTTCGAATGTCAGGGTTCACCGCGCTGCACAGGCATGTGCAGTGTAAGCCTGATGTCATATGAAACGTGTATCTTTTTGTGTAGTGAATAGAGTTCAATTTTAATGGCTTTGAATCTTAAAAATGCAGCGCCTCATATTGTCGCGGTGTGAACTGAATTACGCCCTTAGGAATTACCTACTTGTATTACAGCTAGGTTAAGCATGCTCATTACTAATCGTGAATTCAGACTTCAGTCTATCGCAACGTTCTTAGTTGTGAAAACATCAGAAATTCACGAGCGAAAAGTTATTCTTGTCATGACAACAAATGAAACTGAAGTGTTTCAGAAGTTAAACGAGTAGGAACTACTGACTTCCTTATATTATCATCACTAGCTTTTGCCCGCCCACGTACATACAGTATTCCACACGAATCGTACATTTTCACGCGATAATCAAATAATGCCTATGTCCTTCTCCGTAGTCAACTTTATATGTGTGCCAAAGGACACTGGCGAATCCTGCCTGATTTTCCATCAAGAGCGGCCAAGTTTCGAATATATTATATGGTTTTATAATACTTAAAAAGTTATTATATACAAAAATATATTATATTTTTAGAAGTTATGAATCTCTGAATACACTAGACTGCAACGAAATCCTTCTTCTAAAATTTATATTTTAAATATGAAGATTTTAATGCTCTGAATCTATTCCTGTTAACCAATTTTTTTAAACATTTAGATTTTGTGATATTATGATTTTTATTTCCGAAACACCACAAATTAAGGGTTGTTTATCTCCTATTCTCCCCATATCCTTATATATACATATTTTAATTTGCTTTATGCATTAAAATTATAAACAGTCTCTATAGATACAAAATAAATTTTGGCGAGTTGTTAGGGAAAGAAGGATATTGTCTAAAGAGATTTTTATTGTTATACTTAAATGGGTTTGAGTATTCGCTGTAACTTCGCTGTAACTTTACAACAGTTAAAAAAATGGAAAACTTGAAATATCGTATTATTTTTGAGTACGAGTTCCACCGTGGGACCAGTGCTGCAGAAACGGCTCGAAGGATTAATTATGTGTATGGCGGCGGTGTCGCAAAAGAAAACACAGTGCGTTTTTGGTTCCAACGTTTTCGTTCTGGAAATTTCGATCTGCAGAATAATCCCCGTGGACGGCCGGAGACCTGTACGATAATCGGAAACGCTCATCGCAATGGTTGAACCCTGGCGAACCAGCCAAAGCCTGCCCCAAGCGAAAATTGACTCAAAAAAAGTTACGTGCGAGCGTTTGGTGGTCTAGTGCCGGTGTCATTCACTACAGCTTTCTTAAATCTGGCCAGACGATTACGGCAGATATCTATTGCCAGCAACTGAATATCATGATGAAAAAGCTAGCTGCTAACCAACCGAGGTTGGTCATTCGCTCTAGGCCACTGCTGCTTCAGGACAACGCTAGACCACACATTGCACAAAAGACGGCTAACAAATTAGAGGAGCTTCAATTGGAATGTCTAAGACATCCACCGTACTCCCCGGACCTTCCATCAGATTATCATTTTTTTCGAATCAAATCAAATCAAATCAAATTTTTTTTATTCAAAATTGGTATTTTTAAATACTCTTTTTGAACGTCGATACTACGTGATGCCTACCACTGGTTCGAGAACTAACCCAGCGAGAAGAGCCGGCAAGAAACTCGTCTGGGGCCATCTTTTACCAAAAAGATGGAAAATTATTCTTTTAAAATCAAAATTATTACAATGTTTACTTATGTCTATGTAACAAATAATAAGATAAGATAAGGGACCACCTTATTCCCAAGGTGTGCCGTCTTGTGCCGAAATTTTGATAACTTCTAGCAAGGAAAAAAATTCAACTCCGATGGGGCAGTCCAAAGCGCATTCAAAGATTTTATTGATTCCTGTCCGAATGGTTTTTTTAGTAAAGGAATCAATGAACTATAGGTAGGTCATTGACGCACGCTTTTTTACAATAATAAACATTTATTTTTCATTTACACTATTCTTGATCCAAATTTATTAAATTTTATTTATTATTTTTTAGTTAGATTTTCTATTAAAGCGTGTTTTAATTAGTTTTTTTAAACTATAATTTATTAATTTAATTACGTAATTGACATCGCAAATAATAGATGTCGCTTTTAGAGCAATACATTGAACAATAGGTTAGGTTATATTTAATCAATTATCTTTTATCCCCGAGTGTGATGTATAATATTATTGCTTTTTTTGTTCCTATGTTCATAAAGTACAACTTACAATGAATACTTTTTGCAGCCTCGTAATTTAATTACCAGGCAGTAAATGTATGAGAACTTGCCGGTCTCCTTTCATGATGATCAGTTAAGTAGTTTTAACGTGAAAGCGTAACAAGCAAACAAAAAACTCACATTCACATTTATAATATTATAAGTATTTTTGTATTATTCGACCTTGTTGTTCAATTTGCTAAATACATTTCTTCAATACGGTCCATGAGTCACGAGTCAAAAGATTTTACCAACTGCAGCTTTTAAATAACAAATGGCAAACGGCTTAAACACAAAGACGCTTCATCTGTTATCTACGATTCTTAGTTATTTCCAAATATTGTTGAGTTACTTTTATGCACCATCAGGAAATCTATTAGATACATAAGCAGGTATAGTTTTTTTCCTAATTTATTTGTATTATAACATCGACATGCAGAAACAATACAATAGTTAATGAAAGGCCAGTTTGATATCATAATAGATATGATGGTAATAGATTATGGCTTAGAACATCTCGATCATGTCAGCTTTCAAACAAAAAAAACTATAGCATCCGTTTGGAAGCTACGATGGCACTCACAGACACACACAGACACACGTCAAAGTTATAACATAACTCTGTTTTCATCGGGGGTTAAAAACATATTACAATTTCCACCTGTACTTAATGATCATAATCACACAGTGGCATAAAGAAGTTACTCCTGCATAATCGTTTTCACTTTGTACAAGACAGCGCACACCACTCGCTCTACATTTGTGTTTTAAATTCCCCTCATAATTGGTAGATACAAAGAAAAATAATATCAAAATATTATTACGCTCCACGACGCAACGAAATAACGGGAAATAAGACGGGATTTTGTATTTAATCGAAAAATTAATACCAAGCAATCTGAAAAATAGAAATTGTTTTCTTTTTAAAGAGAATAAAATATGGTAGGTACGTAATTAGTTCTTTGTAACAATTTTATATTTTTATATTTTGTATTTTTATGAGTAAGATAATAATTTAAATGTTGATATTATCTGACCCATAAAAAGTTACTGAAGAGTAATTGAAAATTAAACCTGCAAATAAAAAATTTAAGTAGCCCCCGAATTGTCAAGCAGTGGTTAAGCTGATGATGATGAATTACAACTAAGAACTCTCTCGATCCTGCCAGCATTCAGACAAAAAAAACGCATTTAAATCGGACCTTCGTTTATGAGATACGATGCCACGTACAGGGACAGACGCAGAGACACGTCAAACTTATAAGACCCCTCTTTTTACGTCAGGGGTCACAAGTAAACATCAACAACCATGGTATGTAATAGCATCGTTTGGAAAAACAATTTACTGCTGAACCCTAAACCCATCGTATACATATCCTGAAATTCTTCCTGGGATTAAATGTAGGGTCAGCAACCGTCAGCCACCCACATCAGCCTAAAAGGAATAAAAACCGAGCACCAACGACACACGCTCATTTGTCTCCCTCAGCTGCAGTTTTTGCTAGCTGTACACTTGAATGTCCAATTAACCGACGAGATTCAGTTTATTTACTTTTCCTATCCCGGAAAGTGTACTCGATATAGGACAGTACCGCACGGGCATTCGTTGCTGTTGTTTTTTTTAACTCGGTTAAAAAGAAGCCACATTTTTGGAGTTTTCTGCTGAAAACTTGTTTGCATCGAAACGTTGTATGTGTGGCATTTTCAATTTGTTGGTATCGTTAATATGAAATGCATAACTTGTTTATAAAAGCTATTAATTAACTCAGAATAGGCTTTGGTTTTAAAAAAAATAAGAGATTTTCCCATGTTTTTCATAATATTGACTATCTTTCTATTATTATATATATGAAAGGCAATTATATATCGATATCTCCTACGTAAGTATCTTCTACTTCTACTAATACGGTTGTATCTCCAAAATGGCAATTTCACAGGAGAGTGTTTTGAAGTTTTCATAACTTCATTTATCGTTCTATATTTGTGAAACTTGGTACATAAATAAAACTTAAAGTATTATCGACTATATTGAAAGATAATTAAAAAAATTAAAGTATTTCCTGAGATATGGTTCTTACAACACTTTACTGGGAAATAAGGACTGTGCTAGCTGTTGTATCTTATACATAAAACATTTTACCGCGAAGTTTCGATAACGTTAACCTTGTTGTATATGGTATACCTATACCGTAATGTACACTGGAATATATAAGTGTGTATTATGTGTATACAACGTGATTAAAATATTATGAATATAAGTGTGTATAATTATGAATAAGTTATTAGTTAAAAAAAAATATTATTGTTATGTATATTTTATTTTATTTTTCTCGATTTTTACCGGAACTGATATGTACGATCCAAAGCCAAGTACACACAGGTAATTACGTTGTACTTTTTCTGTTACTATGAATTAGGGGAGATGTGTCAGGAGAAGGATGATGTATTGTGTGCTCAACTTGTAGGATTGTGTAAGTGTGTGAGTTTGATTGTGTTTGTGGTATATGCAGAGTAGGAGCTTCCTCTTCTGTTTGTATAAACTTTCTTACTATTCGGCAGGTATTTAGAATTACTGACTTAAATATACCAAATTTGGGGGTAGCTGGAGGGTATTTAGGGATTTATGAAATCGTTTCGGGATGACACCTGTAGTTGATAAGACTATTGGAACTATGGTTACTTTTTCCAGATTCAAGACGTGGGCTATTTTGCCTTTAAGTTCGATATATTTGGTAAGTTGCTCTGCTATTGTACTTTGTAAATAGTGAGTGTTAGGGACGGCTAATATCAATTAGGTATGCAGTTTTATTAATTTTATCTACTAGCGTTATATCAGGTTTGCTCTAGTGTGTAGTTCTGCTAGTCAATATGGTTCGATCAAAATAGAGATTGGTAGAGGCGTTTTCCAGGACATTTAGGGGTTTGTATTTGTAATATTATGGTTCTATGTTAGTAATAATTTGTCATTGTTTGACAAGTCTATGATGAATTATACAAATAAATCGTTGGTAGTTTCTGGTCTCTATTGTTTGGTCTTTTATAGCAATCACGAAACCTTCAGTCTCCGGGAAGAGATATCCACGACTGAGCCATGCGTTCGACGCTTGTCGACATTTGTCTGGTGTAAGTCATGCAGATGTCTTCCATTAAGAGCTTTTTAGCCCATTGCAGCATTGGGATAGTTTGGATTTGTCATCTGTTACTTTATGTTGGTTGTTTTGAGAGTCTTGTAAATTGCGGGGTGTAAATTTAATGTCATTTTTAACTATTACTTTGTAGATTGTATAGAATTCGGATCTAGTTAAATAATATTGTCTTAAATTTAACCTGTCTGTTATGTAGATTAGTTACGTCGATAAAACCTCTTCCACCTTCTTTTCTTGGTAATCTCAGTCTTTGAGTATACGATCTTGAATGGTGTTTTCGATATTTAGTCTAAGTCGTATATATTTTTCTTTGTATACTTATGAGTGTGATTTATTTCAGTTTATAATGCCGAAAGAACAAGCCAGTATTGGGATGGTGAAGGCATATATTGCTTTTATAGTGTTTCGGGTGTATAATTTTGATTTCATAATTGCATTGAGCCGGTGATTAGAATCTTTGTCTTAATTTGTATTTTGTGTTCTTGTACTGTATTTGGTGTAATTGATTATAACCTAGATATTTATATTTTTCTCCCTCATCAAGAGGCTCTATGCGCTTACCGGGTTGAAGTGTGTAACTATGTTGAAATGTCCGGCATGCTTTTATAGAAATCACTTTAGTTTTGTCCATCCCAAAGTTTATTTTATATTTAGTGTATTTTATATATTTTTAGAACATTCAATAACCTAGATAGGGGGTTATACCATATCACTATATCATATAATAGTGCCTTACGTATTAGGTATTGTAGCGAACACTTAGTCGATCAGTCAGGACACGGCATTTCAAATTCTCTTTAAAATACAAAACATTTGATATACTTACAATATTGATATGAATATCAAACTCCGAAGTAAATCGTTGAATTTACTACATATAATATTTTGGTTTATTTTAATGTCAACGTAAAGTGTTATACTATGTTTTACATACAACATTTTTTATGCACGAATAACAACGTAAAATGTTGTATGTATTACATTCAACATTTTTTGATGCGCGCACTACAACGTAAAATGTTGTATGTATTACGTACAAATTTTTACGCACGACAAAATAAAATGTTATATGTATTAAATACAACATTTTTTAACACACACATAACAACATATACTGTTGTAAGTAATCAATACAATACTTTAGGTTGGTTTCTTAAAAACATTATCATCAAATCAATTTCTTCGCCAAAAATAATACGAAAACAAAACATACCAGTGATATTCCACACGATTCCCCCCACCCCGTGCCCAGCGCAAGTTGTTGTAAAGGACTATACAACATTTTAGTATGTTCTCGTTTTCAAAATTCAACCACCAATGTGGTGAAATAGTAAAAGTTTGTATGTAACTTTTTATAACTTGGACATATTTGCATGAAATTTCGTATGAATTGAACACGGATAAAATAATAAGTTACGTATTTTAGCGTTTTGTAATATTAAACCCCTAACAGAGTAAAATGGGGGATGAAAGTCTTAAATTGTTATACAGATATTATCGTTTATTATCCAATATTACGCGAGCGAAGCCGCGGAAAAATGATAGGTATAATATAACTTGTTTATTGTTATAATGCTACGTATGCTACTTACAATCCAACCGAAACAAATCGGCAATTTTGACCAACGACCGCGAGCAGCAAGCGACGAGTGGCCAGCGATGAACGATAAGCGACCGGCGTGCAGCGACAAGTGTCGCGTAAGCCACGAGCGATAAGCGACGTGTGACAAAAGCGTTCGACGGCCCGGCAAAAATTATGTAACGGGATTAAGGCCACCGACGTATAATATAAGTCATACGGTTCCGGCGGGGTTAAGTGACGGCCGGAGGTGCTTGTGGGCTCATGTTACTACAAAGGGCGTTAATATTATATGAATTTAATTCAATTTGTGCCAGCCTATACCTTTACGACGTTATAAATTTCTTTTTTTGCTATAAAACGTAGAATTGTGGGCTTAATATTATGTACCATCATCGTTATCAATTAATACGTCCTTACCGATTTCAAGAAAACCTATTTTGCTGATGATGCTTATGAAAAACCAAAAAGGGCTGCAGATCATATTATTTGCATGAGAATATATAATTTTATGTGGGACAGAGTGTTATAATAAAAATGTTCATAAAAGTCGGATACCCTGATCCGTGCATTCATAGTCGGACGCCCGGTCGTAAATCTCCGGGAGGACGGCCGGACGTCCGGCTCTACAGCCGCTTATTACGGTCGTATTTATTCCCCGAATCGTTGATATCTTGTTTCAACGATCATCCTTTGCGAAATTTTCACCTAAAATATGAAATTTACTATCGCATATTGAGTCCTGATACCCTTCAAACTTGGGTGTAATTTTCCCTCATGTCATATTTTGTTTACTCAAAACATGCCGACATGAGTGGTAATCATCATTTGTCATTTTTATGTAGCTTTTGTTCGTACTTAACTTTGCGTTAAACTCAAGTCTATTCCACGAAAAATACACATCTTTTTGAAATAATGGTCCATGTGGTATTCTATTCTGTGGCAAATATACAATTCTGTAAGCCACTCTAGCGAGGCTTAGACCCCTACCATTTCACCAAACTTACTTCGTGTTTATAATATTAGTAAGCTCGACCAAGCACACGGCAGTTTTTCTATAACTGTGGTCCTAGCTTGACCACCGTCAATTTAAACCGTGACGATACGCGACGCGGTACTTCATTTTTAAGATAGCTTTTCAACATTGTACTTAATTCACTACACAAAAAGATATACGTTTCATTGCAAGAGCGGCGCTTTCATCATTGACATTGAATAATTCAATCATTAATTCATTCGCCATATTCGAATTTTTGTCGTGCAATGAAACTTGTATATTCTTGTGTAGTGCATAAAGTTAAAATTTGAATAGCTCACTTAAATATGAGCACCGCTTCGAGTCTCGTCATGGTGTGAACTAACCCGAATTATGAGTTCTTCCTAGGGAAGATTTGAGACAAAATGTTCGTAGCAAAATAGTTCTTAATCCAAGGTATCAAGGTCGTCAAGATAAGTTCCACTTTTGAGAAACGAGTAAATTTTGATATAAATGCGATGCATGAGCTTTTTAGAGGGACAATTCACAATACTCGTTCGATAACCGCAACACCAATAAACTGTTGCTACGTTTAGCGTTAAGCGTAGGCGACCAATGGTCGCGCGGGAATGTTATCGAATCCGTTTCGATTCGGCCTCGTGAATATCCCCGCAGAACGGATAATATTGTTTTCTTGGACCGACTTACAATAACAACTATTTTGCTACGAAGGGTATTAATATTCCGAATATCTATCATTTTGTCTATTCGTCCGTAGAATAGACTGATTTCTAGGATGGTCATGCTAAGCCCGTTGGTTGGCTGTACACTGCCCTAGAGCGAAACTAGGGGAAAATCCAAATCGCGTCGTAACATGAATATTTAAGAATCGGTAAAGCGATAAAAAGTTAATCAGCGCACAAAGAAAAACTTTAGAGCATAAAAGATAATGCGAATTGTTTTTCAGGCTTAAAAAACAAAAGACGTTAACCCTGCAGACGATACTCAGTTTAATAACAGTTTTGTTTGTGATGTAGCAAATTACTACCCGGGAGAGACCGCTGCCTTCCGCTACGCAGTTGTGGAGAAGATTTTATTGTTTTTGTTACGATTAATTTTTTTGCCGGAATTATTAACCTTGCCTTTATTGTAGCTAATCAGCAAAACCTATAATGCGGATTAGAGTTCTGTAGTTGTATTCTTTTATTTAATTTTTTGTGGATTCACTTAATCTAACCAGCTTGACGTACATAGCTGAATTCGCCATAAGTTTACAACTGACACAATTATTCATGTCCATTTCTATGGGGCTTATTATGTATTCGTTAGCTCATAGGCATCATAAGCCCTCTCCTTTCCCGCGCTAACATACAACCCCCTCCCCATTTGTGCCTGTGCGATAACTGGTGAAGCATTTACAAGGGTAGAACGCCTCTCGTAGCTGTCAAGCGAGCGACACGAGGTGTCCGAATTGGGAGATGAGTCCATAGTTCACGCATCGAGAGATCTTTAATCTTAATATGGCGGATATTATATCTTGAAAAGGCCAATGGAAATACAACAATGCTCTACGAAATTTTACGGTACAGGCAAACTGACAAACAGACAGTTGATACTCCTCCTCGAGCAAAAAATAAATATTAAAAGATATGCGAATTAATAAATATTATATGTAGTTTAATTCATACTACGAAATCCCTTAATAGGATTATGTTTCGCTATTAGGGAAGGCTCGTGGGGGCACTGCGGGTGGGTGCCCCCGCTGAATTACAACTATGAACCCTCCTCGGCCTAATACTGAGTCCATAAAAGCTTTTCATGCGTTATTATTTAACGAAAACGTTTACACAACACTCATCAGCAGACATCTAGTAAGTATCCACTTACAGAATATTATATTTGTGTACTTAATGCCGATTAAGTAGACTCTACATTGCAGAGCACTACAACTTAATTTTATACCAACATTTTCCTAAAAGGCAATTATTCTATAATGAAAATATACATCGAACTATGGATATTTTATCACTAAACATTATTTAAAATCAATTTAACCAACACTTTACTATAAAACATGTATGATTTTTATAAAATATCAAAAATGAAATAATTATTTTTTTACGTTTGACCACGTGATTAAAAACACACAATCGTCAAACGTGACGTCATCTTCTTGTACGTTTCTCTTCGATAACAATATAAAAGCACCATATAAAAGGCATGTTAAAATAATAAAATTACCAAGGTTAACACCAAGCAATCTAGGATTTGACATGTTTAGTGTGATTTGTTAGTTGACAAGAATGTGACGTCATGACAACACATTTTGGAGTTATTATGTTATCGGCTTCATTTAATTATTTAAACTTTTATGCTGATTTGCAAGGAAAGGAAAGAAATTCACAAGGATGCTCCAGATTGCAATTGTATTAAGTTATTAAGAAGAATTTGACATGTTTTTCAAAAACTTGTAATATACCCTATTCTCGAAGATTTGTGAGCTATTCAGGCTTTTAAAGCAGTGGTAGATACATAGTAACTAAAACAGGCCGTAATAAAAATTTTTGCGTGACAGGTGAAGGGTTACCCTAAGAAGAATAAGTGTCTCGCACCGAGACGTGACGTGGCGCGCACTTTTTAAGATAACGATTCAAAATTGAACTCTGTTCGCTATACAAAAAGATGCAGCTCACAATTCCAACTCCTGCAATAAAACGTGTATCTTTTTCTGTAATAAATATGTCTACTTTAATTTTGGATCGCTTTCGCGTCTCGGTGTGAAGTAACGCTAAAAACATAACAAACATTGTCGATAAATACCGAAATTCACGAACAACGTAAGACTTGTTTGTTGCTTGATAGACAAACAGTTTAAGAGTGTTTCCGGCGTGTGTGTGGGAGGGGGATGTAACTACCCTCACACACGATACAACTTAATACTCTACTAATATCGATGCTAAGCACTTATAGACCCGTCGGCATTACCAAAACACCGTTAATTTATGTCCGTACTGAACGAAAGACAAGGAATAGTAAGTAGCTACCTACACAACGTTTTAATTCTATAAAAGCTCTCAAATTGTATATATTATAGTGAACCTCATTTGTGCACGTGAGGCTATGTGTATGAAATGTATAATACCTATGTAATGTATAATAAAACCGAGTAAAAATATATTCTGTGACGTTATCCAGTATCCACACATAGCGCCCGTAGTGAGCCGCGTCACTCTCACTCAAATGCTGTACAAAAGCTGTATAATGATTAATTACAAGCACAAGCACACATCACGTAGCGAGCAAAGGTCCCTTAAATTATCGTTAAAATTTGACTGAAGTTTAATTTCGATAAGTTTCCTATAGTACCAACTAAATTCAACGCCGGAGTCTCGGGGCTACATGTAAACGATAAATTAATTATAATTGATCCAGAAAACTTTGTATCACGTTCAAAGTACTAACTAAAAGCCAATACAAAAATATAAATAGAAGTTCACAAGAAGCTCGCGCTAAAACATTTCTGATAAATCTAGGGTAATATAATACGGGCGTATAAAGTTGAGGCGCGGTCGCGAGGGAGAAATAAAACTTTGCATTATCAACGTGCTGACAGACAGACAATATTATTACCTATCCGTGAAAACTTACAGTTACGACGAAGGCCAGAACTAGAACTTTCTTTTGTTCATTATCTCCTAGTCACAGGAATTGTATTTTAAATTAGTCACAAACTTCACTTTAGACAGACGATCATAATTGTTCACGAATTGACTTTCCAAACGACATAAGCTAAATGCTACACTTTAGTAAATAGCCTATCCCGGTAAGAAATAGCCTATATGTGTGTTCTATATGTCTTAAGTAGGCAACAATGTCTCATGTGACGAAGAAAAATGCAAGAATTTTCGAGAAAACTCTCGCGGAAAATGCTTTCTATCTTCTTACTCCACCGCTAAGCCAACTTCGCAGGTTTAAATAGTGTATAAATAAATAAAAGAAAGCTTATGTTTGTATTGTCTCGCATTAACAGTATCGACTTAGTCTCGTTAAGTTTGAAGTGAGTCATCAGCACAAAAGTCATTACTGCTTGAATCGCGCTTACTTAAACTGGTGAATATTAACACGGATTAAGCATCCGTTCACTTTCCTATTTTGTGTAGTGAATAAAGTTCAATTTTGAATAGCTATCTTAAAAATACGCGCTGCGTCGCGTTTCGGTGTGATCAGCTCACACCGAGCCGCGACACATTGTGCACTTTTTAAGAGTCATTGGTAAATATTCACATTTCCGCTGATGACTCTCTAGTCTCTTTAACTTATCGCGAATAGCGAGCCCATTTGGCGCAACTTGTCTTCGCTCGCCGTTATTTTGTGATCACTTGCCTCACTTCGGACCGGTGTTGGTTTTTATCACAAATGAAAGGCGCTCGTATGCACTCGGCCAACGTGGGGGCAGGCAGGGCAGTCGACAAAACTCTAGTCTACATTGGCCGCTTGCATGGCATTCGAGGAACTTGAGGACTTGTCTTGTACCTACTTGCCGACGCTCGTATTGGCCTACATTATACAGCTAACTTTAGAAGTATAGCCACCTTTAATTAACGTAATCCTATCAAACTCAATTGCTTATATAGCAATGCAGTACAGATAATAACACAGAACCCATTGTGACGTCACAATTACTTGCGGACCTATTAGATTGACTGTCGCTATCGACATATTTTAAAGCTATTATTTATTTCATATAAGTTTTAAACGTTCCATTCATTATTACAGTTACTTACTATGTACAAGTACAGGTGTTCGCAAATTTGCACTCTATAGATTGTATGGATTGTCCAATTCCATTTAGCCAATTTCCAAAACTGCATCTAATATTATCATACCTTGGTAGTTGGCACTAAACACGGTAGGTATTATTGCTACCAATTTAAATGTTAGAATTAATTGGAACGGGGGTCTAAAAGACTACTTAGTAGAATATTCATCATTAGTGAATCATACACAAGCTGAATCTTTTTTATTTTTTATTTATGGATACAAAGTCCTTCAGTCGTTTTTAAAACAACAGTTTCATATTATTTTATAGCAAAGTATAAAGGTACACATTATGGAAAAAAATATATGAAACTCCCATAGTGGCCTTTTTAGACCCCCAGAACGGTGTATGTTAACGTGCACACGTGATTAGGTACTCACGTGATGGTCGGCGGGGGGTTGGCGTGCACGAGACAAGGCAGTACCGCCTCCCCGCCCCGCCGCGCAGTCCCCTCCCACGCCCCGTGCGTCAGCGCGCGAGGAGGGCCTGCCACCGGCAGCGCTGAAAATACAGACCGTAGAGTTGCAGATGCAGGTTTAAGGGCCAGTTCACACCGAGACCGCACACGCCGCGGCGAATAAAGTTCAATTTTGAATCGCTATCTTAAAAATGTCGGGCCGCGTCGCATCTCGGTGAGAGCTGACCTATACGACTTAAACGAAAGTTAAAAAAAACTTACTACTTTGAAACGAGAATTCACGGGAATTGGAATATGTAGCTATGAACCTGCATGCATATATTTGCAAAATTACATACCTACATATTACACAAGGTGCTGCTCGCCAGTTGTTAGCCTAAATTTACCACTACTAACTACTACTTAACTTTTACACTTCTGCATAGACAATACCAACACCGACTGCTAATCTTATTCCGTGGGAATTGCATATACTCACGCGTGACGTCAATAGTAACGGGTACGCTGCGGCGGCGCTCGCCGGTGAGGGAGTCGAGCACGGCGCAGGAGTACTGCGCGCCGGCATCCTCCGCGCGCACAGACCGCAGCAGCAGCCGCCAGCCCTCGTCCAGCAGCAGCGCCTCGCCCGCTGCCGATAGCAATCAGGATCAAGGTAAAGGGAGAGAGAGCGCAATCATAGGATGAAGCGCGATATTAGTTGTCGACCAGAGAAACATGAGACAGTTCTGGCCCGACGGGTGTGATCTACCGGAGGTTCCGGGGGAGATTCTGGAACGAAGCGCGCATCACGTCGCCGACAACACGTGATATGTAATACTAATAATAATATGTAATACTACCGACCAAAATAAACATTTTCTTATAAAACTGACTTTCGAACAGGGTGAATTATAAGGAAAGTCTTGAAGCATTTGTGTAGCCTTCTGCGAATTTGCATATTTTTTTTATATTTAGATTTGTGCGAAAGTGTAAAATCCTAGGTTTTTTTTTTAAATTTACGCATAATAGCTTACGGCCGCACTCAGAGACGTTTAATGTTTACTTAAGGAGCTACATAGCACATACTTTGACATAAAGTCTATACTTTTTCTGTCAAAATCTCTACTAAGTGACTCCTTAAGTAATCATTAAATGTCTCTGACTGCGGCCGTTAGTGTTCGGTGTTCGGTTCGGTAGTCGGCGGTGTGGGAATGGAAAGCCAAATACATAAACTACCTAGGAGTCCTAATCACAGCTATATTGGAAGGATTCAAATTATTATCTAAAAAGTAACAAGGTAGCAGACTAGCAACAAAAGAAATATGTGAAAAGAACACATCAGCGCTCCGCTTGTCAGTTGTCACTCAATGAGCGGAATAGACGTTTCCACTTGCCTCGTCTACAAATTACAGTAAGTGTTTAATTGTTCGTCGACAATAAGCATTCTTTGACATTTTCTTGCTATCCATAAAATGGATAATTGGAGAGATCAAATGTTGAAAATATATTAATTTAATTCTTCTTAAAATGACGTATCAGCTCATAAGTAAACAGAATAGAGAAATTACTACTTCCTTCAATTTCAGATAGATAAACCCCTTGTTTACTTTTAGCGAAAAGTCATCGCAAGTTCTACGAAGTAGTCATGTACGATGTTACGACTTACGAACTATGTATGAACGTGTATTTTATGTATATTTATGTATATTTATCCATGTAATAGTCAATAGTCAGTCTTACAAAAGTTGTCGGAGGCGGCGAGCACGGCGTCGTCCCGGTACCAGGCGACGACGGTGGTGTGGTCTCGCAGAGGCGCCGGCGCGGCACAGCTCAACAGCGCCGGCCCGCCCGCCGCTGTCACAGCCGCCGTCGCCGCCGCCTGCCACTCCTGCCACACAACTGTAACAAGATCCTAACTTTAATTATAAGGTCCATTAACCCTAATGTAGGTGTCAATTTGACCATAAATATATTTTTTTAAATTATTTTTATCTCCTATATCATGAATAGTTGACCGTATTTAAAAGATTTTTTTATACCAAAAAATAAAAACTCTATGATTTTATTTTAAGGTGGCGCACAGCGCGCATTAAGAGGGTGATTTGCACAATAAATTTTGACCTATAACGTGTTTATGTCATATAACTTATATTCCGACTCATATATGTTATCTTGAATGTATTTATATTAATTTATATTTTTTTTGTTTCATTTTAATTGTATTTATATTTCGTTATATTCTGAAAATTACTCGTCAATAAGTGCTAATAATTGTTCATGTATCATGAGTTATTATACTAATCTGATATCAAGTTAGCCCCCAGCTAGTAAAATCTGGTGCAACTGCAATCCTTCACATTTAAATAATTTTATCGATCATTTAAATTCGGTTGCTATTCTTAGTTTCTATATTCCGTTCAGATTGAAGTTAATCAAAACGTAAACAATAGCAGCTTTTAATAATGATAAAACATATTATTCGACAAAATAAGACATTATATACAATATAGATTTACGCTACAAAAACATGATATATAATTTACATAAATCAAGAAAATAAAAACTAAACAAGATATTATACAATAAACAAAAACAGAAATACTTATTAAACAAAAAACAAATACAAAAATATAACGCATGTCAAGATGCGTGCGGATAGGAAGGTGGAAGTGTAATGTCCAATTGCCGAAAAGGAGACCACTCAGGCTGTGGTGTTGGATTATGCTACTAATTATAATGCCACTTATTTAGAGCGCAATAAAGAAGTATAAAACACATTAATTTGGTCGAACTTAATCATGCTGTTTATGTTTCCAAATATAATTGCATATGATCTGATATAGTTTTCGAGTGGTTCATGGTGTTGTTGTTGGTTCATGGTTCATGGTTGTTGGTGTTGGTTCATGAAAACAAGAGGTTCAAAACAATAATTTTAAAACGAAACAAATATCGCGGTAGTTACGGCATCGCCAGCGCTCTTAATTCTTAAATCCCAAAGATATAATTAACATAGTATGTTACATACAATTTTACTCATATGCAAATTTCTCCTACCGCCCCGGAGTTTATAATGGGCACTGAACTTGGTATTTGCGTTTATTTAACGCCAGGCCATAAACATGGCTGCGATGCGACCACGTGACGGGAGCACTCTATATTTTTACCGGACTACGGCGAAGCCAAAAGGAAGGGTAATGATTTTGGGAGTGTATGTATGTATGTTCAACCGTAGCCCCTCAGCTGCTGGTCTATTTTAATAATCCCTTACCACAGGTTTATCAACCTATCAAGAGTAACAGGACTTCGCCCACAGAGACTGGATTGCATCAAAAAAAAAGTGCCTAGTTCTAAGTAAAATTTGTACTAACAAAAATCTGCTTTTTTGACCAAAAAATATATATAATTTTTTTTTGATAAATGAGGTGTCAATAGATTCGTAATAATAGCCCGGGTAACGAAGGCCAGTGTTTCCCAAACATCGTTCCACCATGGCCCGGTAATTTTAACACTGTCCTTTCGTGGCCCACTTATTACTTTTAAACATAATAGCAAAGAAAATATTACAAATTGATTAATAGCAAATATGTTTTATTAATACTACATGTTTTGGTATCGCCTTAGCGCTTAGGAATATATATTTGATGCGTCGATTGATAGTAGGTATTGTTTTCAAAACAAGGTGGGAATGTTGCGACCCAGTAATTAATTTTGATGGCCCGGTACCGGGTCGCGACCCGGCAGTTGCCGTTGCGAAACACTGACATAACTAATTATTTAGTCGGGTAATAGTTTTTTTTATAAAAATTGTATTTATTAAAGAAGAGTTGGTGGCGAACAAGAGTTCGTTCCGCCTTTATTAGTTACCGTCAGTAAGCAGCGATGGTACAGTTACACAGTACCCACGGCATAAGATTAACAGTCGGTGTTGGATGGTAGCATAAAGGACGTCTGGAACACCAGAGTTATCACATTTAAGTTTCTGACCTTGCTAGGTATTAAGATCTAAATGATATTCGTAGAACTATGCAGGTACTAGATGCTGACTGCGACTTCGTACGCGCAGGGAGAAATCCCACGGAAGCCGAATATTTTGATTTGTTTTAATGCGGTGCCTAAACTACTCTAATACCAAATTTTATCAAAATCTGTTCAGTAGTTTTTGCGTGATAGAGTAACAAACATTCACCCTTCCATCAATACATCCATCCTCACAAACTTGCACATATATAATAGTAGGAGGATGTGGAGCGCTCGTTCGACGCTACCTACGTGCGTCGTCCAAGTTTGTGGCCAGGCCGTAATAAATGTTAGAGAAGAGACGAGAGGAAGGCTGTGGTGTGGTTGAGGTCGCACTATATCCGCCGGTATAGACACACACATACACACACGTAAAGGGTACATAAATATGGTGGAGACTAAGTAATGAGTTAGTGACTTGCAAAAATTCTGTGGGCGGCTAATGCTACCCAAGACTGCATGTATTAGCAATTTGTACACCGTGTCAACGGCCAAATTCACTTCTATACTTGGTAGGTCTTGCAAATGCAGCTCTGTTTAACATTTACCAACCGCTCCGATAATAATATTTACACGGGGAGCGGAAGCTCTAGTAGATTTAAAAAAATAAAAAGATCACAAAAATATTTTACCGGGGCTCGAACCCACCATATTTCGAATTTTCGAATTAAGCAAGAATTATATATAAGCATACTAATCTGCCAATCGTACTGACATAATAGAGTCGAAATTATTGATATATCACGACGAAAAAAAAAAAACAAATATTTATGTAGTAGATGCGTATTGCGTAGTTTCCCAGGGATAAGACCTAGCTAGATCAACTTTTCTCCCCCAAAACTCCCTGCATACTAAATTTCATCGTAATACTTTCATGGTAATACAATCTAACGGTATTTACAATTTTACGATGACATATTATTATACAAGATTGTCTCGTTTAAAGTATCTATAAACAATAGAATGGCTCCGTGATACTTGTGCAAATTGGGGTCAATTCATACCAAAAAGAAACGATACGTGACATGGCGCTGGATTTTTAAGATAGCCATTCAAAATTGAACTTTATTAATTACTCAAGAAGATACACTTTTCTTTGTAAGGGTTCGAATGTCATGTTGCACCGCGCTGAACAGCGCAAATGTACGACTGATGTCAAGTCATATGAAACGTGTACCTTTTTGTGTAGTGAAAAAAGTCCAATTTTCAATAGCAAAATGTATCGCCGCATTACATCGCGTATATTCGCGGTGTAAACTGACCCTAACATTTACACAACCACTCTGAAAATCATAATAATAATAATAATATAATGGCTCCGTGATACTTGTGAAAATTATAGTATCCATGTATTGCAGCTTCCTTCTGTAGTATATTTGCAATACTAAACGCTGATGGTGATGATGATCATAATGATGATATTAACTATCGTCTTCATCACGTACGGCATACCCCATTACCCGGAACACGTTATAATTATTCGTGCCGTTATAGCCGAATTTCAGTAATTGTGTACCGCACGCGGGGCGATAAAACATTACAGTAATAACGAGTAGCGACTTATGTATTACAGTCAGAAACGGTACCAATTATAGGTCTAGCCAAAATACTGATTTGTAGGTGTACAGCATAGAGGGGCGCAAAATGAGTCACAAAAAAAAGATAACATATCTTAATATATTTTAATCACGGCAAACTATATCACTCCTTTAGTTCAGTAGCTCAGTTACTAGTTAACTGGCCACTATTTTTAATAGGCAACTGCTCAAGACACATCTCACTATTCTGTTACTCAATATAGTTAGTTTTCTCGTTCATTTAACAAAATGTTTAATGTTACTTGCTGCGAATAAGTTTATGTCGTTTTGTACATCGTCGAGCGTGCAGGACCTGGTGATGGTCGTGAACTAAATATATATCTGTATTGAAACTAAATGAATGAACGACATGACGCAAGTGAACTAGTCCGATTGAGCGACTCATTCGCGAACTACACACGTAATTGCAACGAAAATTGCACCTTTATGTGCAATCGGAATTAAATGCATTGAAATTGCAACCGAAATAAAATATGTACCGTAAACAATACACATACATAATTGGGATAAATGTAACGTGATCAGTAACTAGTTAGCCACATAGTCAAATGTATTAACTATATCTATTTGGAGATTTGGAGGTTGAGGGTTCGAATATCGCCACAGGAACAAAAAGTTGTCTGTGTTCCTGGATTATAGATGTGTATTAAAAATGTGTACTTATCATATAATAAAAATCTTAAATATATGTATTATACTATACATAAAGGTATAATTTCTATGAAATATTGGAGTTTTCAGAACAACATACGTTTTAAAATTCGATACTAAAGTTTAAGTGAAACTTTTACCTTATTCCAATACCTACAACGTAAAGAAGTTCAGTTCAAGCGTTGTTAGTGTTTCTAAGTTTTTGACGACCGTTGCTTGAAAGCATTTCGATTTTCCATTCTTGACTTTCCAATTACTATAATTTATATTTTTGCAAACTGTCGAAAATTCTCGACATTTACTTTGTACTTCCCACGCAATTCAATTAGGTCAACGTTAAAGAACGCTCTTTAAATTGTTGATTGGATATTTACTATAGCACGGTAAATTATGATATTTAATATCGGTCGCATAAAGTGTATGATATTCATTAACTCAATTTTATATGCACGTAGGAGAAAATCTTCTCTTATTATCTATGAACGCTTCAACGCCACGTTCATTCGGTCCCGAACGAACTTGTGTTACGGGTACCAACCACCCAACGGAAAAATACATTTAATACTTTTTTACTATACACATATTTTAAGATTTTTATTATATTATATACACAACATTTTTAATAAATATCCATGACGCAGGCATACAGAAAACCTTTTTTGTTCCTTTGGAGGGATTCGAACCCACGCCGCGCACGCCGCCGCACCCAACCACAGGAACTATAGCCACTTTAGTTACAACTGGAAATTTTAATTCCGCTGGAAATTACTCATAAATCGTAATTATCTCTAATAGTTTTTGCTGATACAAATACACATAGCTTAATTATATGAATCGCCGAGATATATTACTCGTACGTGACCCGACCAGAGGGCACGCTCCGTGTGCCGTGGTCGGGTCGTGTGGCAACCGAGTACATTACCAACTGTGACCTTTAGACGGTAATCCTATATAGCTGTAATGTTTCCTGTCTCCACAAACAGGGTATATACATAGTAATAGTAAAATTTATAACAAAATATAGTTAATTAAACTTTAACAAAAAATTAAACCGCCGAAAAAACTGAAAAGCAAAAAATAACAAACCTTTTTTATTTAACCATGATAACTAAGTTCTTAAATAATGTAAGTATACTTAAGTAAATTTTAGTATAACTTCTCAAGTAATAAGTTTTTTCGGCGGTTTAATTTCTTGTTAAAAACTTATAACTTTATATTTTTTATGACTAGAATCTACTAATCACTATTACCTACATGCTTAAGGCGTTGTACGCTGGATAGAAATGAAAATTGGAGTTCTTTGAAACCTTAAATGTTAATCTGCATTATATTTAGCCGAGGACTGTCTTATTATAAATTGATTTTTTATTTAAATATTGATTAAAAAAAAAACACATTTTTTCTCTTCTTCTATAAGTCACACGCGTGTGAAAATTATTTCAGTATTTTGAGTAAAACAAGACTCAGGGGAAGGTCGTTTTAGTTTTTGCAAATTTTGTCTCAAATATTTATAGCTATATTTTATCCGATTTTAATACTCTCCGGTCGGCACGATACGCCCTTATTACGAAAATATTACAAAAATAGTCTGGGACTTGACGCTCAAAGTCACTGGCATTATACTGAGCCTCAAGCTCATTAATGGTTAATAGTTATTTATGTTGTTGTAATGTATAACTCAGCATTAAAACCTGGTAGGTGAAGAGAATGGTGAAAGCGATGATGAATATGAGAATTGCAAATGTGCAAAGATATCGATATCGGTGTAAAAGACTATGAGAAATACCTATTTCATCATATGAAGATGAAGGGTGTGATGATGGTGGTGGTGATGATGATGATGATTACTGTAATTGACATAGTAGCACAATATGCTTGCTGTTCTTTAAACAACGCTGAAATTCCCAAACATATATCTTTAAAGACTCAGGAGTTCTGTTGGTTGGTTGGTTGGTTCAGTGGTTTTGGATCCAAGGTGTACCTTGGCACAAAATCTATATTATTGTATTACAGTGGAACTGTTAGAAAAAAGCACCTAAACGGTACGATAGTACATACAAAATACAATACAATAGACAAAAAAAAACAGCTACATGTTAGCTTTCGATTTGATTGCACTACTACAAGCAGACGGTGTGTCCACGATTGTGTGGAAAAATTGTGGGCCGTTGAAGGGGACGTAAAATTTTCAAATTTGGATCGATTTGGATTGTTGTATGAAATTTGTTTCTCTGTACGAAAGTATATAGGTAGGTATATTTTCTGCTCTGTGGCGTCATGCCGAATGGACGATAGGTAGTATGTTGTATGGCTACAATACGGCAAATAAGACTTACAAATTCATATATTGCACGTTTACAAGGCTCTAATTACAGAATTGCTGGCACAACTGGCATGTAAAGTGTAATTGGAACATCAGCGAACATGCGGCAGGCTCTGTGAGTGGCGTGCATGTGCGGGACGCACCGCAGCCCGACCTGCAAACGCCTACAACTCAATTTCCACTGATAATGAAAGAATACACAATTAATCTGCATTGGTAAATATAAAGATTTGGTTTGAAAGTTATAAGTTCTGAGAACAAAGAGCCAAAATTTGGATACCAAAAAATTTGGCTATTCCGTTTTCACTACTTAACTTCTTGACAAGTGTGAAAATGGACTATAATTCGGTTTTTTTTTCATTAACAACTATTTTCTTCCAAGGGCCTTCTTACACTTTGAAATAATAGACCTAGAAATCGTAATTTGTATCGAAACTGTTGGTCCCTTCAACCATGCTACCTATCACGTAAAGTTGTTCAATGAAAACGGAACGCGCCAAAAATGTTGGGGTTAAATTCACCTTTTGTCTCTTAGATACACAATAAATGTAAATGTTGTCTATGGAAAGTGACAGAAAGATTGACAATTGTGTCAAACCAACACCTCTCAGAGTCTCAACACCTGCTGTTAAATAATGGTTAAATATACAAACGCATGGCAGTGTGAGCTATTAATGTGAGGTAGTGTGTGCAAATTTATTTTTATTAATGTTATGTATTTCTTAGCATTATTTAACAAAGAATTAGCTTTCTGCATACCTTCCTCCACACAAACTTCAACTGTGTCAAATTTCATACTCTTCCCTTTCAAAATTTTCGTAGAAAGGGGTAAGAAGGCTTCTTATATTTTAATATTTAAGATCACGAATTCAGAACGAATGTTTTTTAAAGACACAAAGATACGGATTGTCTTATCTATCGACCCTAGTCAACAGAGTTTTGATGGCTAAATTTATATTGCTTTCACCGCGAGGATGTAATAAACGTCTGGTTGTCTACAATTTACCAGAATTTATCGTAATATGTACGATTGCACTAAAAATCAAAAGATATTATGACATAATTCGTTCGTCATATTGCTCGAAAGGACACAAAGTTGCTGGGAAATCTTTTAATCTATTAACGAGAATGACTTTGGTGAATTCTAATTTCAACCACATTCTTTATAGAAAAACGCATTTGATAGAATAAAAGAAATGACAAGGCAGGGGCTAAAAGTGCGTTGCGTTATTGATGGATAAGAAGTGGGTGGATTAAGAATTGAAGCTAGATTAACTTTCCTGCTAGTTAAGTACATTTTTATGATATTTGGAAAAACATTTTGTTTTATGAATATTTCCTTTCTTTTCCTATTTGAATCCGATTTAATTTTTATAAATCTACAGACGGATATGTTTCCGTATTAACACAAATTTCATCTTCATTCCGGATGGCGGTAAACAAATTTTTGGAACGCGTCCAACATTTTCTGTGATAACTTCTATACATTCAGAACTAACTAGAAATTGGACCTCTACATTACTGTTATAACCTGATCTACCTACTTAAAACATTCATACAAACAGCTAGGTAACCAAATATTAGGAGAATTATTATGTAATGGGCATAGTTGTTTAACTTTAACCAAAATTAATAACACGCGGAATATTCTAACGCGGTTGGAATTCGTGTATGGAAATCCTTCGCCGGATTAAAATCCTGAATTCGATGAATATTTAAAATCCTATCGAAAACTAGGAGCTCATAACTCAGCGGGCAGCGCGTCGCGGGGCAGAGGAGGGCCATTACTCCGTTCCGCCAATAACTCAGCCGGGACAAGTACATTAGACATTCTGTTTAAAAACGGCCCCCGCGGTAGCCGGACCACGGTCGCCTACTGGAAGACGAATTGACCGGTTTTTGCCAAGGTTAATGTGGTAAATAGGAATAGTTTGGTCCACAGAAATCAAATTGGAAGTTAAGAATCACTTTCATCTGCATACGTCACTCTCTTTATCGCTGCAGAGACAGTTGTATTTACGGCTTATTGTGAAGATACAGCAAATGGACAAAGCCGTAGGTTACACTGGTTATTTTGAACTCGAATAAATAAATCTACGTAACGTGAGTCTAACGCCGCACATTCAAACAAAACCGCACCCAATACTAGTGGAGCGTAATAAATTGATTAAATTTATTAATTTACGGGAATTAATATTTATTTTGACGGCGACAAGCGAGTGCTGGTAGTTAAATGTTTACATCATTTATAATTGGGTTCGCAAATATAACAAAATTAAATAAATCAAGCGTGTAATGAGAATATCATGTACTCTCATAAACCGTGGTAAATGATATAGAGTGTGACGCGATTTCGTATTTGATCAGTAATCATGTTTACCTCAAGAATTATTGTTTAGTTAAAAAGTTTAAAAATATGTTATTTGTTTGGCGGATTTAATATTAAGATGTTTATTTGCCAATGAATTTTTATTATTTTTATTATTGAAATAAGAAATTTATTGAATTGAGGCAAGTAAAAGAATATGATTGTTGGGCATTAGGATCACAAATATCAGCCAATACAATATAGATAGCGTGGAATGGCCGTAATCATTAATTTTGTCCCCAAAAATGGTTTTCTTGTCTGAATTGATGTCGCCGCCGCGGTGACGCCGGGTGATGAATACCCCTGATACTCCTGAAGCCATTATGATTTATCATCTGGTTTTCAAAACCGACGTAAAATTTATTGCCTATGCCGCGAATAATGAGTTTGCACGAGGTTTTTGTTACACGCTCCGATATTAGAAGCCTTATTACATTATAGACATGTTTCGTGCCATCTATTTATTCTGTGAATTATTTTGCAGGTAACATAATAAATAACAAGCGTGAACGGTCTACAGGTATAAAATGGCACATTCAGTGGACATTTTAGACCTGCTGGTCATCAAAACCTATACACGTGGCTAACCAGGCATTATATTGTATAAGAATATTTAGGAGAGTGATATGAAAACACATAATACAACGCGAAACGATTTGTACTTTTCTTAAACCAGATGTTACATGAGATGATGGAGATGTTTGTTCACTAACTAAATGTATATTTTGGAATTAGTTATTTATTTTGGGGATAACATTTTTGCATACATGCATTTGCTCAAAAACTTGCCAATGATATTGGGACTTGGGACACAAACCCCATGGGCAGTTACGAGACATCACAATTCGTTAGCAAGCGCATCACTTCGAGCAAGGACGCCCAAATCTAATTTCGACGTTCTACTACAGTTGCAAAATCAATATGAACTAGTTTGAGCGTTATAATTTATAGTTTTCGTTAGCGCGCGCGTAGAGCGTTATAATATCCTGGACGCAAATTTGATAAATCAATAGCAAACGGCTCGTCTTGCGCAATGACCAGACGTAAATTTATTATTTTATTAATATCGGAGCCAATCGAAACCAATGGACAGCGAAAAGTATTGGAAGAATACATTTTATGCAAACCATAAATACTAACCGTAACTCGCTTTTTCACTTGGAACGTGGCAACTAGCAGTTGAATTATCTGATGATTAGTTATAAAAGCTTTTAAAATTTATTTTATTTAGGGCGCGTTTACAAATTTGACATAAATTGGCCATTGGCCAATTGGGAAACCAAATCCTACAAAACTAACAATTGTTACAAATATTATTCTTTATCTAAAAAACTAATGTAAAAAAAAATTGCAGAACCTCTTTACACAAAATTTACAAAAAATGATGTATTAAGGATCAATTTTCTGCTCCTATGTAGATTATTTTAGTTGTTTAAAAATACCCAAGGATAGCGGATATAATCACCTTAACTTCCATTAAAAAATAATCCAACAATATTAAAAAATTTGAAAAAGCATAAAAAGTCACCTCAATTTTCTTATTCCTCATTTTTTTTTCACTTCAAATTAGTGTTTTGCGTGGCATTATAGTTTATTTTTATTTGGGCACTGTCTGGATTTTTTTGCACAAAACATTTCTAATATCTTTGCCCTCCATACTGGGGAATCTGTCAAATAGTTTTTCATAAACGGGTCCTTAACCCACAGATATCTAAAATATCTAGAGATATGTAGCAGACACGTTCGACCCATGTTCAATCCCTAAAACGCGACTGCAATACTGTACTTTACTTAGGTTTTGATGTTTCGTGTCACATATTCTGACACTGATTAGTATACACAGTGTACTGTATTACGCAGGTGCAAATATCGTGTCGGTGTAACGTAATTTGTGTGCGCGTTGAATAAATTAATTTCAGGCGTCCAATGCGGGCTGGACGTGAAGCGGACATGTGATACCCATATTGTGCGGTGGACATGAATATACATCATTATATCCATCCATTCATCCATCTTTAACCATGTATTTAAGTAGGATTTTAAATTCATGTCATAATCTTCATCGTCATCATCTCGTTCATCGTGCAATAACATCGGGATACATTTAGCAGTGGGTAGAAAGTTTTCACACATCTTTTTTTTCCTCAGACCGGAGTGGGCCATGTCCTTGTCATGTTTCCTTCTTTGTATATTTTCCGTTCGATATTAATTTACTGAGTACAAATACATATATGCTATTTATTGTCGTTTCCTGAACTTTCTTAATTTTAATGTGTCGGCATAAAGTCCGCCTTGTGATGTTTCTTGGCGGTTTTTCTATCAAATATTTTTTTGCTACTCAGCGAATAGCGTGCTGATGTTAATCTTCCTGGACAGATATGTTTGTCAAGTTGCCATCTTTTCTTTGGGGACATGGTCTCGGTTTTTTGTAGCTATCTTCTCACATCACACATCTTTGGAGAATGTCAGCCTTCTTAGATACGCTTTATTCGAGAAAAATAAAAATAACAATAGTAAACATCACCACCCAGGATCACATATCTGCGTCCTGTTGGGTGTAGATCAAGGAATTTAATAACAAGCATTACATAACGGACACTATTAATTCATCCCAACTTGAAAGCAATTAATAAATTCGTTTGCTATAGAAACTTTTATTTATTATAATTGAGAAAATATGAAAGTTGCTTGGTAAGCCCTGTTTGTCAACTCTCATGACGTAAAGTATTTTGTAAATGCATAAAATATGTACGTTATCACTTATACCTTCGGATTCCCTTTCGTTTGTTTTCTTTGTTTCTCATTGGGCTTTCATCTTACTTTACGTGTAATAGCTTCCAAGGTTTAGCTAAGCTTATTATGATTCTTGAACTATAGACAATAAAACATAATATTTGTAATACCTGTGCCCACATTTATGCAAAAACAATAATAATAATATTTATAGATTAAATAATATTTTTATTGACCTATTTATAATAATAAGAAATATTTTCGTTTCTGTCATGTGCCATTATTTGTCATCGCATTTTCCTGGATCAGATCCAGATAATTTTGTGAAACAACCCATAATTTATATCCGTCCATTAGGTAAAGGTATGAAAGGCGAACGAACATATTATTCTGACAACTTTCATACTAGCTTAAAGCCTTCAAACTTCAGCCAGTACTCGCGTGAGTGAGTCGGTTTGTGCGAGGAACAACTCCAATAGAATAGCAATTAAAGTTTCGAATACTTCCACAATGATACTAATAATTTTATTACTTAAAAGGTCAATTAGTTCTATTACTTGAACATTATGTGACGTAGAAATAGCATTCATATTTCATTTAACTAGCATGCCCGGGGCTTTCTTTGCGTGGAATAAATACTATATTATAAGAAGCATACATTTTGTAGAAGTAATAAATAATTTTTTCCATACAAAAATCGAGAAATGGTAAAATAACTACATGATTCATCTGATTTCATCATATTAGAAAACAGCAATTTTGACAGTTTTCAATAGAAATGCATAAAATGGCGCACTTAATAAGAGTTGAAAAAAATATATGAAACACCTAAAGTGGCCTTTTTAGACCCCCAGAACCCCAATTCTCGTAATTAACTTACACTTACATTTTACTTTTATTGAATTATAAATGAATCGTCTTGATATCATAAGCTGATTTTTTTAGTTTGGACCGATCAAAACGGGTTTGACGTTTATGAGAATACCATATTGCAGATTTAACATAATTTGGACTGGATCGTAACTGTATTATCGCAGGATTTAATTAGCATAATCGACCTTCTGGTTACAAACTGTATTTTTTATAATTTTCATTAAAATCTATTAGCAATCATACTTCGATTCATCCAAAGATACGCACATATTTATTAAAATTATGTCCGACCTACCCGCAATTAGAAACTAAGTAATTGATAACTTTAATGCCCTTTACGTATAAAAAGTTATTAAGTTTGCAGCAACTTGGGTTTCGTTTAAACTGTAAGATAAGCCATGTGCTGAAGTTATAAATATCAAAATGGCGTGTTCAGCTCAACACGGGCGCCAGTATCGAGTGTCACACGCTCGTTAAATCGCATCAGACTTAACGAACTAAAATAAAAATTCCACCCACTCATAACCAAATGAAAGGAATTCCTTTTGACCGTTCCAATCCAATTAATTTATTATCTAAATTCAATTTGTTGGAAACGAGAAAGGTGCAAATATTTAACAGTCTGCTCAGCGCCGAAACTCATTTGTGTAAATGAATTTTTTTGGATCATTTCACATCGAAATCCATCAGACAACCGCGTACATACTGATGTGAATAGAAACATCACAGGTTATTAAGATTGCGCTACTCGGTTTTTTCTCCATAGAAACGCTATTGGTGATTTACTCTAAATTCTAAAGGTAACTTTCCATGCACGAGACGCTAGATCGCGATCCGAGACCGAAATGGGGTCGCGGAGTAATTGCATAATATGAATTTATACGGAGCACTAAACAATCCCCACGACCCGCGATGCGCGAGCGGTGAGCGTGGCCAGAGAACCAGGGTCTTTAGTCAAGATGCATTCAAAAATTTTGACGGCGAAGTTCGAAAGCAAAATGTATGGGATTTGACATAAGGCATCGTTAGCGACATGTCACTTAGCGATAACTTAATAATATGTCAAATTCCATACATTTTTGATTTCAAACTTCGCCGTCGAAATTATCGAATGCATCTTGACTAAAGGCCCTGATTCGCCGGTTTGCTGGACGCGGTCGCGGGTCGTGATCGCATAGATCGGAAGCCTCTTAAGATTGTAGATCCAAATTATAGCATTATGTATAGCAAATTATAGCGTTATGAAATAAGTTTATTCTAAAATTTTAATTACTGTAGAAGATAATAGTCTCAAAATATCGGAATTTTAACGTAATTTTGACCGTAAATAAAAAACAAGCGAAGAATAATAAATAGAAAAACAAGCATGTACCGACACAGTTTGATTGTCCAGCATTTGATTTATCTTTAGTTCAAATAATTATATTATATAGTTTTGTCACAAAATACCAAGAGCTAGTGTATATTTGCATAATTTGAGGGCGTCTTTTCTAACCAACTGTACAAAGCGGTTTGTATGTGTGCATATCTTCTCTTATAAGTATAGAACAGCCGCCGTGGTCTAGTGGTTAGAGCTTGACTCTCGACTCGGAGGTCGTGGGTTCGATTTCCTCATTGGAACAGCAAAAATGTTGGTTCCTAGTTTGGTTAGGACAATGCAGGCTGATCACCCGATTGTCTGACAAGATGATCCATGCGTCGGATGGGCATGTAAAAAGTCGAACCTGCGCCTGATCTCACGCGCCAGTCGTGTCGGTTATCCATCCCACTGGGTTATGAGAGTAAACGGGACTCTTCACTCGACCTTTTGAGTTCTTACCTTAAAAGTAGAACTCAAAGGGTAGAGATAAATAGTAAAAGGTCCACTGGGAGCAAAATAGAATTAGGTGTCCCACAGGGATCCATTTTAGGCCCATTTCTTTTTCTCATCTATAACGTAAATGACTTACCTTATCTAGTTAAAGATAATGTTAATAAGATACTTTTTGCCGATGACACTTCAGCAATTTTTTATGTGAAGCGACAACAGTCAAATTACGCCGAGGTAAATAGCGATCTCTCGAAAATAGTACATTGGCTTAATGTTAAATTCAAATATAACAAAATGTTTAAAGTTTACTTTGTCCAATGTTAGGCAAGTACAAAATAATATACTATTAAATGATGAGAAAATGAACTAAGTTGACACCACTGATTTCTAGGTATAACACTAGATAGTAAATTACAGTGGGGTCCTGATATTGCTAATCTTGCAGATAGACTCATTTCTGCAGCGTATGCAGTTAGAAAAATTAGGGAAAATTCTGACGAAGATACGGCGCGACTAGCTTATCACGTATACCGACATTC
Source organism: Phengaris alcon alcon (assembly GCA_037179445.1). NCBI lineage: Eukaryota > Metazoa > Arthropoda > Insecta > Lepidoptera > Lycaenidae > Phengaris > Phengaris alcon. The sequence continues at coordinate 576,650 of JAYRCH010000069.1, read as the reverse complement.
AGAAAGTGTATAAAAATACCAACTTTGAATAAAAAATGTTGACTTTTGACATTTGACATTTGAAAGGATGAGAGAGTGCTTTTGTGTACTGCGCACACACTTGGGCACTATAAAATTACTCCTGCGTAACTGGCCTGGTTTCAATGAAACCGGCCACCGTCACCGAAATCGGTGTGGGGAGTTATTAGTTAAACTTAAAAGTGTGGACTTTTTTATACCATATGCTTTTCCCCCGTTGTTAGGTAAAATAGCATGCATTTTCGCCACGCTCTGCAACGATCTCGAGCTGTTTTTGTCTACTCTTATGCTCTCTTTTGAGATCTATCTCGTCTTTTCAGCATCAATGTAATTAATAATAACAGTGCTTAACGAACACTCGAATCAGTTGTCAAAACGGACTTTAGCTTTTAGAAGCAAAATACCATTGTCGAGAAGAAATATCAAGTTTGCATAAAAATAACTGAAAATTACGAAACACATTATATTATAAAAACTTGGCGAAATGTGGCAACAAACGAGGCAACATTTCATCCTGTAGAATTAGGTCGCTCCCGTGGAGGCAGTTCAGTTGTGTACACTGTAGGTACTACGTACATCAACAGCTCATTATATACTAGTACATTTATATAAGTACTAGTTTATAAGTATTAATTTTTAAAGACGTATGATGCTGGGCCTACTCACAGTTATCTGTGTGTCTCCTGTGAGAGTACTATTACAGAGTAACAGAATTCTTTCAAATCCTTTAGAGTAATTTATGTTACACTTCTATAACATAACATTAATCAATGTCATTAATGAGGCTGACGGACCACTTTCAGAAACACTTGAAACAATTTTAAAATGAAATACAAACTATAGAAAACCGAGAGAGACTTGCTGAAAACTCTTATATTATGTAATTGGGGAGAATTATACAATTTAATCGTTTTTACCCATTTGAAATGATAAGTTTATCGTTTCTAATACTATCTACTTTATTCCTACTAAATATAAAAGTCGGTACAAACGATTCGGTTGTTGTTGATTCGGAGTGGGACTCGCGCAAGTCTCTAATATCATACTATAGCTTTTGGAGCAGAATTATACATGTTAAATACCTCAATTGGCTATTTTTCTAAATTAATTAAGAAATAATTAAGTATTACAACTTGATAAAAGTAAAAAGTTTTTTCAATATTTAAGTTTTAAGACATTTATTTCTCACAAGAACTTACAATTCACTTTACATGAGCAACATTTACAATAAGTTACACAATACAAAGACTCGGAACGTACAGTGACGTGTCACAGATCAAATTCACTTCTTCCTCTTCTTCTTTTGAGTATGGCGGCCTCAGTGAGCTGCCAACAAATTCACTTCACAAATAATAGTCAGTCTTAACATTCAGCATCAAACACAATGAGGGTATTTAGTAAAAACATACTACGTAGACACAGAATAATATCACATAACTTGATGTGGCGAACTCATTTTTGGGTTTTGTAATATTTTATTTACAGAAAAATTTTATTGAATTATAATAAGTTGATATTTTGTTTACGGAAATATATAATTTGCGTTAATTTTATGAGTTACGAAATAATAGCGAGTTAATCTTATTTTGATATAAAATAACATAAAGTGTTATTTTATTTATTAGAATAAGACTAAATAAAGATATTGTAGAGGCCTGTAGGGGAGTTGTACGTTATATAGTAATAATATGAAGATTATAACATGAAATTTATTAATAATATCATCATCATCAGAACGATTGTTTTTTTTATAAAATTATAATTAAGTTTTAATTTTTTTTATGCTTTTTAATAAGTTTTTTAAATCTAGACATTGTTTTTAATTCTTTAATGTTTTTTGGAAGACGATTAAATATCTGTACTCCCTCAAAGAGCAAATTTTTTTTACCGTAATTAATTGTTCTCGGTATATTAAGTACGATTTCGTTCGAATTTCTTAATTTTATTTTTTGTATTTGATGTTTTTAGTTAATTCAATTTCGGAATGAATTTCTTTGTAAATAATTTTTCTTATTAGTATATAGTATATATACCTACTATATAGTAGGTATATGTTTGTAGAATAGTCATTTTTTTAGTTTTTGTATAAACTTTGTTGCTTGGCGTTAGGTAATAATAATTAAACAGTATTTTAAGTAATTTATTTTGAGCTGTTTGTATAGTTTGTAAATTTGACTTAGCTGCAGTGCCCCAAACTTCGATTAAAATAGCAATATGTGGCTTTACTAATGAGTTGTATATAGTGTGTCTAATAGGTAAAAATTGAGCAACGCCGTATAATAGTCCTGTCAGAGATACAATCCTCAAATACAGTCAGAGGCCTCCAGGTTAAATGTTTATCTAAAATCAACCCCAAGTATTTTTCACTATCTACTCTATTAATTATTTGATTGTCAATTTTTTAGTTGTTCGAGATCATGGATTTTTTTATTTTTAGCAGTAAATATAATGTAGTTAGTTTTGCTTGTGTTGATTGCCAATAAATTTGAACGAAACCACATATTTAATAAATTTAAATTATGTTGTGCATCAGAAATGACACTACGTATCGTTTGACCAAAATAAAATAAACAGGTATCATCTGCGTAAAGTCTAGAATCACCCTTAAGCCCTAGATGTAGACTATTTATGTAAATGAGGAAAAATAAGGGGCCTAAAGTTGATCCTTGAGCGACACCACACGTGATAAGTCTAAGACTACTTTCACATTCATCAATTTTTACGATTTGGTAACGATTTTCAAGGTAAGACTTAAACATATTGTATGAAATATCAGTAAATCCAATGCTTTTCAATTTTTCCAAAAGTATTTCGTGGCTGAATGTATGGAAAGCTTTTGTCAAGTCTATAAATATACCTAAAACTATTTGTTTTTTGTCTATATTAGTTTTAATTTTTTAAACAAGATCCATAGTAACAGATAAACAGTTAGAGTGGGGCCTGAAACCGTATTGGTGTTTTATATATAATTTTATTTATATTCAAATAGTTTTCTAAGCGATTATACAACACTTTTTTCTAAAATTTTAGACAAAACGTCAAAAGGTCAAGTCTATTACCACTTTTGTAGATAGGGGTGACTTTTGCTATTTTGCGGCTATCAGGAAAAATGCCATCCTTTAAAACATTTGTAAACGTAATTTAGTTATGTCATCAAGAAGGCTTTAAAGATTTGATAGATTTAGTAGTTATATTATCTATTCCTTTACTAGTATTAGATTTTAAGTTGTCAATTATTTTACATATTATTTCTTCTGCAGTAACTGGATTAAAATAAAATTTTCGGGTTGTTCCAGTAGTGGGATCAAATTTTTCTGTTGTGTAGACTTTGTTCTTATGAAATTGTTTAGGAATTTTATTTGCAAGAGTTGAGCCAATGGTTGAAAAATAGTTATTAAAGGATTGACATATTAGCGTTTCATCGGTAATGATATTGTTCTGTATTTGTAAATTAGACGGACTCATAGTCATTTTATTTTTGTTGTGGCACAGGCTGTTAATAATACTCCATATTTTCGCGGGTTTATCTTTACATTTCAAGAACAAGTTATCGTAATATGAAGATTTCGCCTTTTTAATGGTAATGGTAACAATATTAGTGTATAAAAACTACATTATTAGTTTACTTACATCAAATACAAAAAGATAATCAAATTGTGCATATAGCCATACATTTCGTAGCAACATTTGTAGCGTGTGACGTCACCTACTTGTATGACTTTTATGAGTCGTTTTCACGAGACTCACAAAAGTGCTTCAAACAATCTTGCTCTCAATATATTTGAAAATATTGATTTTTAGTATATTACTATTCCTTTTGTAAACTGTCTTATTATTTAGAGCACTATTAATTTAGATACGTAATAAAAAATACAGGAAAATAACGTATTGAAGATTGCTCCTGAATCGGTAACTTTTACGACTCATACGAGAATTAATCCTGGTGGAGCCATGTTTCGGCAGGAATGGGCTGGCTCGACCGGATTAGTAACACGTCCATACTTGCATTGTATTTCGCCGAGTGAGTGAAGTTAGCGGAGGCCCAATAGGGGTTGATAATTATAAGAACTAGAAACGCATATGTAACTCCTCTAGTGTTACGCCCATGCGCGACGGTAGTCTCTTACCATAAGCCGATCCGTCTGCTCTTTTCTTGGTTCATTTCATAAAAAAATTGGTTGCACTGACCTGCCTGCGCCCGCATATCGCGGGAGACGACTGCGCCATGCGCGTTGTGCGCGCGGCAGCGGTAGGCAGCGGCGTGCACGTCCGCGCGGTACTGGCTCGCCGTAAACGGCCGGAACACCAGCGTGCCATTGTCCAGCACCTGTCTGTGAGGAAACAGTTTAGTCAATAGTCATGTTATAGAGGATAAGCGAACGATTAGCCTGATGATAAGCGGTTTCCTCCAGTCGTGAATCAAACGGGTATATAGGTATAATGCGTTCAAGAGACAAGAGTTTCTATCCTTCAAAAGAAATCGAATGTTGAAATGGATACTAGACGAGATTTGACACAGTGTAAACTACAGAATCTAGCGAGATATCCTGAAGACTGCAGTCTTCATTATTAGTTAACAAGCAACAGAAATAATCGAACCATGATTAGTATAATTTATACTTCTCCTATGTCGGATATTTTAATTCAAAATAGATTATTTTGAATTAAAATTTATAGCTGAACTTCAGTTGTAGGGCACGAAAGGACAAGAGCTCGCGAGGCTAATTGAAAATCAATTTCAATCGGGAAAAATTGCTGGAGACGTTTCTTTATTTCCGTCCCCGCGCCTCCTTGCTCCTCCCCTTTGGCTCCGGTGTGATCGTTTAATGATAATTGCCTCCAACGTCGTCGCTTCTATATTGCTTTTGTTGAGCCAATCATTTTCTTTCCACGCAAACAATTCCGATGCGAAAAGTGATTTGTAGGTACATTTTAATTATTTTATACCCTGGGTTGCTTTGGCTGTGCCTACACATTAATTAGCAACGGTGAATGTTTAAAAACATGGGAATTCTTTTGAGTGATGCAGTGGGAACACGTTCGCGTAACTCCAGCGAGCGTTGCACCGGCGCGGCGCAGCTTCATTAACTTAGTACATTCCATATCCCTAATTAATTATTATGTTTCAAAGTTTTCAAACTACTTAGGACGCCGTTTTCTCATAGGATTACATTGCTGTGGATCTTTGACCTTGCGATGACTGTCAAAGTTTGAAGAGCTCGGTTTACCAAATGGGTTCAAACTACGATAATTAATCGATTATGGACTATCTATGTTCAATGTTCATGTATTTGTAACCGTGTTTCTATATTATTATTTTTTTACTTGAATACTTTGGTATGTATCTAAAGGATTTTCTTTAAAAATGAATGCTAGCGTACTCCCCGAAAACACTTACATCATGCTGTAGTTATTGGGGCAGAATTATACGAGTTTAATCGTTTGTACCCGTTTTAAATTATAAGTTTTTTCGTTTCTACTACTATCTATTTTATAACTACTAAATATCAAGTCGGCACAGTTGATTTGTATCGGGTTACAAACGACAGAAAACCAACAATGACTCGCGAAAGTGTCTTATATCGTACTAATCCATTTGGGGCAGAATTATATGTGTTCAATCGTTTGTACCCGTTTGAAACGATAAGAATATCGGTCGATATATAGGTCGGACTTGATATTTAGTAGTCATTGTCGGTTTTCTGTCATTTGTACCCCGATAAAAATTGTTAAGCTTTACTTGATATTTAGTAGGAATAAAGTAGATAGTAGCAGAAACAATATTCTCTTCTTTTGAAACGGGCACAAACGATTAAACTCGTATAATTCTGCCCCAATAACTACAGCATGAGCTTTCGGCGAATCTCTGTCGGTTTTCTATCATTTGTACCCCGATAGCAATCATTTTTACCGACTTGATATTTAGTAAGAATAAAGTAAATAGCAGTAGTAGCAATAAAATTATCGTATTAAACGGGTACAAACGATTGAACATAAATAATTCTGCCCCAAAAGCATTTGTACAATATAAGACACTTTCACGAGTCATTGTCGGTTTTTTATCGTATGTACCCCGATACAAATCGTTTGTGCCAAGTTGATATTTAGTGGTAATAAAGAAGATAGTATAAGATACAATATTTTCATCGTTTTAAGTGGGTTGAAACGATTTAACATGTCAATTGTCAGTAGTCAAAATATTTTATTTCCATTATTAGCTATACAAACTATTTGCATATAATGGACATGTCAAAATATTTACATAATAATTAAATAAAATTAATCATTAATTACAATTTATGATAAAATTTTACATTTTTTTTATAATTCTGCATCAAATGGATTTGTACAATATAAGACACTTTCGCGAGGCATTGTCGGTTTTCTATCGTTTGTACCCCGATATAAATCGTTTGTGCGAATTTGATATTTAGTAGTAATCAAGTAGATAGTAAGTAAAAGGATAAACTTACTTACAAACGGGTACAAACGTTTAAACATGTATTATTTCGCCCCAATGGCTATAGCACGATATAAGAGTCTTTCGCGAGTCTTGTCGGTTTTCCTTCGTTTGTAGCCCGATAAAAATCGTTTGTATCTCGATTTATATCATTTATTACCCATATAATATACCGTCGATTAGATTGCACTACTACTAGCATACGACGTGTGCACAATTCTCCTATCGCGTACACGGCAATAGTGTCAAAAATCCGTCAAGATTGTGCGCCGTCAAAGGGACGTCAAAATTTTCAAATTTCGTGTTTGAGTTGAGTTTGAGACAATTGTGATATTGTGTTGTTGGTTATCATGACGACAAATAACAATTATAATATAAATTTGTGTCCAATTAAAACTTTATAATATTAGAATATTAAATACAAATAATATCAAACGAAGAGGTGGTTATGTATTGTGCTGTGTGTATCAACAATACTAGAATAAATGAAAATATATATTATTTTACCTATTCTAAGGATAATAATAGGTAAGTAAATATTTCATTTTCTAGGAGATGACTTTGCTAGTAAGTATATATTTTTTACTCTGTGGCTAGAGCCTATTCAAAATTTCATTCTTATTTATATTTTTAAACACTTGTCAGTTGTCAGTCGCAGTAACGTCGTGTATCGCGGCATCTGTAGCTGAAACTCGCCAAAGAACAAACCGTTCCTTTTGTGACTTGAATACATTTTTGTTTCAAGCCTATGCTCGATAATCCCAACAGCGCACGCTACTTCGTACAGTTTCTCATTATTCGTTAATGTCATTGAATGTACTCTTTTACTACCTCGGCTTAAGGCCGAGACTATAAAGTCCGGAATCCGTCAGACCGGGGAAATTTTAAATGAATTTTCTCCGGGAATCCAGATTCCGGAACATGTAGTCCCAACCTAAAGAAAATATAAAATACTTTTTTTTTCAGAAAATCAAAACAGTCTATTAAATATACCACCTACTGCGTAAGTAATTATTTTCGTGCAATTAATTTTGACAGGCAAAAGGTAGTGTGTTTACATATTTCGTAAAATTTGTCTGAAGAATAGTGAGTGGCTTTAGGTTTAGGGCTAACAAGCTCGAAATAACGAGGGCTCAAACTTTTGATATAAATTTAGCGAGTCGGTTAGCTCATTAAAACCTGACAGGAGGTCCCCGAGCCTCAGCGAATTGTCTCAGGCTTTATTACTATACTTTGTTACGACCTCATCAACAAAATATATTTTCACATAAATATTGTTGAATGTTTTGATGTAAATTACTGTTTTGCTGCTGCCATAAGGCAATCAGCATTACATTTTGCGCTGATCTGTTGAATTTTTGGAGTTTACTCCCTTAAGGCCGCACTGGTCGGTTTTTTCTCCACACAAACGCTGTTGGTGATTTACTCTAAAGTCAAACATTGTAGACCCAAATTTTAGCGTAATATCGACTTTACATATACACTTATTTAGGTCGGTATGTGTTTATATTTCTAAAATTTAAATTAGTTTTACCGTAAATAAAAAACAAACGAAGAATTAAAATAAAAAAGCAAGCTCATACCGTTTGATTATTCAGCAATTGAGATAACTTCACTTCAGACGAAAATATTATATAATTTTTTCATAAAACACAAACTGCACCTGAGTGTCGATTTGCGTAATTTGAGGACACTATAACTTCTCTTATAAGTATAGATTACTATAGACTTGTCATTTATTTAAGGTAATGCGAAAGAATACATTGTGTTTTGTGTGCCGTTGTGAGATCGCAAAACAGGGGGCCACAGAAGATTAGGCGCCATGGCTTTGCAGCGGACGATGCCTGGGTGGCTACCCTTTATACACACGAAGTGGGCATTGCATAGTCTTATCTAGTTGTGTTAAAAAAAAACAAAATTGATTTGATTTTATGTTGTAGTGAGTAAGAATTTTAATTTCCGTGTTGTTTGTAATGTTTCTGGCTGTGTTGTGTCCCTGATATGTTTAATAAAGATTATTTTATTTATTTATTTATTTTATATATATCCTTTTGTCCCCGATGTTAGGTGAAAAAACAAGAATTTACCCGTACGCATACCAAGCTGCCAATCAGACTATAAATCTATCATATATATTATGAAATTATATTGTCAATTATGTAAAAGCACAAAACGACCAGCGGCTAGCCCCGTGAGCCTAAAGGGCCATACTGACCATCCAGCCTGCAAGCCCAAGGCTGCGGGTTCGTAGGCAATAATTAGAAATGATTGACACTATTGACGCTAATGATGCCTACTAGTACCGGTGCTAGATTTGCAGGCTGGACCGTGAGTATGGCGCTATAGTCCAGGCTGGGAAAAAGTCCTCCCCGCCCGACTCCGCATTCGCCCAGCCACGCACGTACACAGCCGCGAGCTGACATTCGTGTAAATCGGTGGAATGACGATTCTTTACGTTAGTAATATATTATATTCTTTGGTAAAATAGAATTCACGGTGTCTGACGGTCACGCGGTACGTATCACACGATGTTAGCCGAAGAAGTCACACTTTTAATTTCTCCGTTCATTGTATCATAAAAATTTGGAAACTTCAAAACAAATCAAAAATTATTTAAAAAACAAGTATACTTTTTTTAGTACAAAATATTAAAAAGGTTAAAAAACTACGCTATGTAGACACTATAGAGTATTTTTTATTTTTTGAGTGCACTTACTTTCTTTGCATTGCACACCAATTTTACTTTTTAGAGTAAGCTCCAGTCGTGCGTCGGAGCTGACACACACACTTTTATATACTCGTAATTAACAAAATTACCTACTACTTGAAATTATTAAGCACGCGGCGGCCTTATATTCGTTTCTTATTTTCAGAAGCTCCTTGGCAGTTTATTTAATAAAACAGTATTTCCCTAGTATTTCTACGATCCCGTTTGTCGACAATATCTTTTTCACCGCAAAAATATCATTAAAAGTTTTTAATTAAAACAATTGAACAATATTCTAAATAATATTTAGAAAAATAAAATGAGAAAACAACATTCACAGAAAGGTCGTGGCATTGCATAATTTTTGTGTATATTTTATAATGAAAAGTGTAAATTATAATGTACGTAATTTATTTCATGCGAAAATGTTTTCTTTTTGTGTAAATGTAACATTTTACGTCGAAATGTTTATTCTTACAAATATTTATTGTAAATGCGAATGTTCGTTTGGTGGTTTTTTATTCAATTTGGTACATATATACACAAGACAAATAAGGAAATAGACATTTTCTCATGACTTACCAGTACGTATACCTATTTCAAGAGATTTCGAGTGTGAACGAAGTCGACAACAACAGTCACATTATAAGTTCACCAAATTACGTGTACCTTATGTAATGAAATGAATCCTATCAAATTAAGAGACCTTTCAGTAAGACATTGAAAAGGGTCAGAAGTTTGTTGCGCCAGTTTTGTAACACCAGTGGCAGACGTAGGGCCGCAAGTTTCAGGAAGGATACCAAAATTCAACAAAAAATATAGGCGTATACATTATTATAGACGAGGCATGTTGAGGCAAACGCTGTCCCCACTTAAATGGCCAGACTTTTGGAGTTGTTTGGGGCCATTTTCAGATTTGTTGGAAATATTTATTCTGTCAAATGTACCTCATAGCCTAATTTTAGTTTTGAAATCTTTGAAAAAAAAAGACATTGGACGTTTTTTACCCGCTGTTTAAAAAGTGGCGACCGCAAACCAAAATACTATAACATTTTCATTCACATTTTAATGGTTCCCTTTTTTCACATAAAATCATATTATGTCATAATTTAACTTGGCATAATTTAATTTGTCCTAATAATAGTTACTCTTAACATTAATTTGGCATAACTATTTAGACATATTTTTTGTCATAATCACTTTAAGGATTATATAATAAACATTTGCATACATTTATTTACGCATAATTATATTTATGCATACTTTTACAAAGCATAAACATATTTAAGCATAATGATAATAATATAAAAATATTGAAAGACATTTTGAACGCGATAAAAAGTTCTAACCTAACCTAACCCAAAACTACACAAATGTTATTTAACACCGGGTTTTTGTGAGGCCATGTTACTACTCCGAAGACGTTTTGAACGTGATAAAAAGTTCTAACCTCACCCAAAACTACACAAACGTTATTTTACACCGGATTAACATATTAACCTATTATTACACTATGGTACCCAAGTATGCCAAGAAACAATTATGCCAAAGTATTCTTAAAACAAAAAAAATGCCTAACGAGTTATGACACATTAAATTAAGACAAAAAACATTAGTCTTTATGATATTTATGCATAATTATATAGTATGCCAAGAAACAAGTATGCCAAAGTATTAGTATGACAAACAAAATTTGCGTTTTGCCTAGTGAGGTATGCATTAATATATGCAAGAAAGGGATCCCCATTTCAATTCCCGTAAGTATTTTAATTCAGATCCATGGAAAAGTGGAGATAATCAATAAATTGTTATGAATATTCATTGAAACGAGTTAAAATATCAGCCTAATAAAATATTTGCCCTACCTCCTGCAGATAATGCGACCTATGCCTTTATAATTCAGATGCAATTAAGCTTATCAAACCTTATTTTATCTTTGGTCTCCGTGGCTTACTGTTCAGTAGTAAAATACCCCATGTCCTTACAGGATACAGAAAATTGAAAGTTTTGCTAGAGGCCTTAAGTAGCATTGTGTTGACTTTTCTTGTATCTATAGTCTGTATTGATTAGCTGAAGTAATTGATAAGTAACAGTATCATTTTGCGACATCGTTATGTCGCGGCAATATTCAAATTTCACGGCTTGCGCTCAAAGGGCGGGGGCATCATTAGGGCCCTGTCGAAGTTTCGAGAGCTGTCTAAGTGCTCTCGTTTCGATATTTGCTCGGTACATGTGTTGCACAACTTTGTCTGTTTCTTCTTAAAGGTGTTTTCTTACTTGAAAGAGACAAAAATCGTATGATCCCCATTGTTTGATGCGAGACAGAGTAGCTAACAAACAAACTGTCTTCTGCATTGAACAATAAATTATGCGATTATGAAGTTATATTTAGGTTATATCATAAAAATCAAGGGATTCAAGAAGTTTTTAAAAATTGAAATCCCTGAAATGAGTTCCATCGTTTGAAATATATGAGCTTTTGTATTTGAAACAATTTACTTTCATAAAGTTTTACTCCCGATACAATCTGTTTTCTTTAATCTGTGGCATTAGTATTAGCTTAGTATTAATTGCACAAATAACTGTAAAGTATCTCTCATCACAATATCCAGATCTTGATACCGTAATAGACAGTCGATATTTGAATTTAGAGTGTTCCTTATCTACGGACTTTCGTAGCCTGGTCTCAGTACAGTCCGTAAATCTTCCCCTGACATATCGTTGGCGGCTCCTAGCCAGACCGTAAGGAACACGGATAAAAACTACCGCGCTATACCTACATAATATTTTTACCTGAGATTTACATGGCCGCTGAAAACTCTTCTTGATATTTATTAATTCTTGATATTTTAATATTGACATATCAAACTTTTCACGGATACTGACATTTTATTTAATTTTTTTTTTACTATTTTTTATTTAATTTAATTAGTTAATCGTTCATAACATGTGATCATTATAATTTAATATTAACTTTACAATAATTGGCCCTTAACCTGATGTTAATTATTATTATTAGCTATATTAAATTTAATTTCACAAAACATTAGCACGTCGTGGTAAATCCGACAAAATATGAGTGTCATTTAACATTGTACCATCTTATTGTACCATATTTTTGCATATAAAATATTCTTATTCTTAATATTTTGTGACATCAATATTTTTTGCGTAATGTTATTGTTTAGTTGAGTGAGTATTGTGACAGTAATAATTCAATAAATGACATACAGTCATACACTAACAAAATCTTACTACGTGGTAGTGGCGTGTATGGTCATGGATTAACTTGACAGTTTAAACTGTTTATGTCAATACGGACGAACTGCAGATTGGATCAAGCCTGAAGCGTCACATCGATTGGACGACCGGCAGTATGGTGTTTGGCTACTGTAATGAAACTTAAATCTAAAATTATGATGGTCGATAAAACACGCTATGGTTCTGACTTCTGAGCAATATCACAGGGGCGACACACTCTACAAATGACAGCTCAAGCACCGGTGAATGTCATCAATGTGATGTGTGACGTGCCAATATATAAGATAGATTTATCATGTCACGTCAGACAAATCTATCATAAATATTATGAAATTATACTGTCAATTATGTTGAAGCACGAAAGGACCAGGACCACAGAAGGTCCTGGCTGGAAAAAACTCACACCCCGCGCACCCCCGGCATGCATCTAGCCCGGCACAGATAGCTGCGGATTCAATCCTGTAAGTCTATCGAATAACGGTTCTTTACGTTAATAATATATAATCTTTGGCAATGTCATACCGCTCATACGTGCAGCTGAAATACACGTATCACACGAGCTCCGCGATCCACGACACAAAGCGAAAGAAAATTGAAGCTGCATAATTTTATGTACACGAGTCTCCCTTTAATTAACTTATAAAATGCACGAATGCGCTCACGCTCTTTGTGATGCAATATGCATTTTATCATTTTCAAGATACGGCGCATATTACCGCGGCATCGGGCGTTTAATAAGACAGGATTCCCTTTACCTAACGAGTTACGCTCAGAGGAGATTATTGCATTAGACGGTACATACTTTGTATTTCTCGATGCGAAAAATGTATTAGTTCTCATCAAATAAAATATAAGGTTAGTGTAAAACGGTCATTTGAAAATAATATTTAGGACGAAAAAATAACTCTCCTCGTCTTAGTACCAAATCCATCATAATTCCGTAAAAAAGTTTTCAGAAAAGTGGCACAATATAAAATCTGAGCCTATCAAGAGGCACATCTAAATCACTAAACATTCGTCTTCCCGCCATATAGTGAAGTCACCACCATCCACCATCCGGACGTACAGCTGCAGTTATACGTAATGAACGGGCGAGTAAACATGCACCGGGACCCGGTGCAGATAAATCCCGACCTGAATAGAAACAAAACAACATATTAGCGCGAACAATGGCTCCCCGGGCGACACTACGCTCCTCCCTCTTCCTCTAGGAGGGGGGTTGACCCGCGAGTGCAGGCCGCCCGCGCCGTATGATGATACAGCATTAGAAAATCCAAGACCAGCGACCAGTCCTAGACATGGGGAATGGAACGAGCAATACTTTCATGGAAATGATTTCAACAGTCAGCGACAGAAGTGGAAAGGGTCTCGTTTATGAAAATTGTAATTATTTCTTTCAATAGATATGAAAAGGGGTGAATAAGGTCGAGAAATGTCGAAATGAAAAATTAATAGGCAGCTGATAGCTTGCTGTGGGGTGATGTCATTCCCGAAGTCAAAACACGACATCTGAAGGTTGATTCCTCCTATATCAACCTATATAGATAAATCCTGACACAATGCAATTACGATCCAGTCCCGATCCATTTTTTAAAATTTGAATCGATTTGGATCGTTATATGAAAGCTGTTTCTCTATGCGTAAGTATATAATATATTTTCTACTCTGTGCTCCTAGCAACTAAACTCCCAGAGTAGAGCAATCACTTTACATTTCGTTGAAGAGTGCTGGTGTCTGTAATCCTAGAGTAGGCTTCAATATGTCCGAATCAAATGCTAGAGATTAACCGGAAACCTCCTTCGCATTATCAAGATCATCAGTAACTTGATACTAACCGAAACCATCAACAGGCACGTCTTTGTGCAGCGAACTTGCCCAAACTTCATTACAACTTCGCATAGTCTTGTTGATTTTAAATTAAGTTCACATCAGCTGGCACAGTAGCCTGTAGGCTCGGAGTTATAGAACAAGCAAACCTATTCAGTTTAATATACCAGTAAACACGTACCGCACTCTCCGAAAGACTTTTTTATCGTGAAGTAGGCATTAAGAAACTTGCCGTTATGTGCCAACTCGTCTGCGATACTTAAACCGACTATTTTAATTTAGGTTTTTATGTTTTTTCTGAGTGCTTATAAACGTGAAGCCGTCAGAGTTATTTTAATTCACATTCCGATTTCAGTTTGCATTTCTGCTGGTCTTCGTAAAGGTTGAACTAAACTAATCGATGTCGTACTGCTGTACGATTGCAACATTTCAGGATAAGAGGAATTATTTGAAAATCACTCCAAAACACAATACGCTTTACCACATAGACAGGAGTATCCCTCCTGAAATACTATATTTACTGTGAAAGCTCGTGCCTGTATCGCATATTATTATTAGTGCCGTTTTTGTACTGCATTATAAAAATTATGTTGTGGTTTGTATATTGCCCTTGGTCACAGCTCAGACACATATTTAACCCACGCTTAAGCAATCGTCTAACATGCAGCGGCATTGTAAATCATCTCCAAAAAACACATCCGTAAAATATAGTCGTGACCAGCCAAATTTGACGTTGAAAATGGCGTATCTCGACGTAAGTGTGATCACATTCGTGCGACATTAAAGTTGATAACATATGACGCTGATTATTTACTCTCTCAAAATTTACAGCAAAATTTAGTTACATAAGTATTAAGTATGTTTCGGTGGCGTTGTAAAATATATTGTCATAAATAGCACTTATGCGCTGAACAATAGAGGTCACATTTGTAATGCCCCGAAGCTATTCACGTAAGCCCACCGGAGCGGGCTATAAGCGCCTGGCTGTATCCTACACTTACACCGAGATCATCAAAATATTGCTCACAATAGAATAGAAAATACTGACCATTATGTTTATTTCTGGGTCTTTACAGAAAACTATTTAAGCCTGTAATTTAATTTAATTTTAATACGACTTGAACCAAGTCTGCCAACAGATAAAATATCATGTGGATAATGCAAATCATCTCATTTAAACGCGAATTCCGAGTTCGCGGTTAAACCGTCTAAGTTAAACTTGCGAAACGCTTCAAAGGCATCCTTTGGAGTTATCGACTTGCCAAACACGGTTATCTTTAAAATTATCCTGTCGTGTGGCGTCGCAAAGCGAAGATTTGAAACGTGGGATCCGACATGAAATATGTATAAGCTGTTTTGAATAGTTCAAATCATGAAGACGAAGTTGCGGTGTTAGCTACTGCTAACTCGAATTTTGCAGAATTTTAGTTAAAAAAAGATGTAGTTTCTGTTACTTTTGGATTATTAATTTATTCATACTTATTAAGACGAGCGAGGATTTTATCGTGTTTGTTTGTTGACCAATTTGAAGATCATTCTTAATTCCTATTCAGTAATGAATAATAATATTATTATTAAAAAAACGAACAAGAGAAAGTCGGACTCGCCCATCGTATGTACGGTTTCCGTACAAAGTAGGAACATCACAAATAGTTCAGGAATTGAGTCATGCAGGTTATGTCCAGTCTGAAAATGGGTGATGAATGTCGTTAGTCGTTTAGCACCGCGAGGATTCGAACCAAGGTGTTAATCGCCCCAGCACGGTTTTTGAATGGGTCGTTTCACACCACCCATTCGTTCGAATCGAATCGCCCGAGACGTTTTTAGAATGGGTCGAAATGGAATCGAATTTTTGGTTGAATAAATTTAGACAGTAAAATATACATAGTACAACCATGCACACACTAACAGAAAAGCACAAAATAATTTACAATTTGTGAAAAACTTCGATTTCGGTAACGATTATGGAGCTAATATATGAGAAGATACGGCATAAGCAACTGTGCACTATGATTTCTACTCGGTCCCAACTTCATCATAATGGGCGTGGCCTAAATGAACGTACTGTTATCGTTCGTATTGTGCACACCTCTGTAATTTACGATAACTGTTTGTACTTTTCGAATTTCTAAGAAGAAAATGACGAAATGTTTTGTCTTAGCATGTGAAAATAGGCATTCTGATACTATGGAGGGCATTACATTTCATGCATAAGTAATTAAAAATTAAATTTATTTTATTATTTAATAAACGACAAAACATTGGCAGCAAACTTCTATGAGTAAATTTTCCACAAAAAATGTTCAAAAATCACACGCCAATATGCCAAGACTAAGTCAGGCTGTAATTTAATTAAGAGTGGGTATCGCTCTACCCCAAACATTAATATCATTGGCTTTAATTTGAAACGACGAAAAATAAAAAGTACACCTTTCATTTTTACTTAGCGCACAGGTAAAATTCAAGCTTTTTGAATTTTACTATTGTCAATAACATTCATTTAAAGAAAATACTCGTATTGTGATAAAATGAACTTAAACGCTTTCATATAATCAATTTTTAAGGTTTAGAAGATCAAATAACCCATAACTATCAGAAAAATAAAGGCAAGGCGAAAATTGGTAATTTGCTTTGTCTCCTTTTTTTATAAAGAGAATAGGTAGTTATACGTAAATTATAGTGTACATCATAACCTGTGATTATCAATCTACGAAAATAAGTTATACAAAGGTTTAATAAAAGTTATTCTAAAACATAATCTTGTTTTTTTTTAATTTACACTTTTAACACTCAATTAAAAACATTTGTTTTAGATAAGTGTTAAAAAAAAATGTTTTCATATTTTTCTTGTACTTGTGGTATATCGTAATGATGTTACGATGTGCCAAATTTCATAGTTATAGGTCAATGAGAATTTTGATTCCGTTGAGAGGTTCAAAATATGCGTCTTTTGTGGCTAAAGCGGCTGTATTTTTTTTTACGTCATCTTAGACGTCTGATTTTTTACAGCTTCAAGGGACCGTAGACCTGAGTATACGGTTTGAATTTCAACTCGATACCTCCCGATTTACGAAATAAAGGGTCCTGACAGACTGACATGAGTACCGTTTTTTCCGGAGGTACGGAACCCTAAACAGATCTATCTATTTGACACTAATCCAAAAAAATCTAATCCTTACGTACAGTACTTGGAAAGTATTCCAAGTTACTTTTAAATGCAAAACCAGAGAGATGTCCATGACAAGCGTAAAGGCAATTTAATACATCACTGTTTCTGAACTTTCGTCCGCTTCTTAATTCACAGAAGTTTTATGGGCCACTGTCGACTGGAGGCGACGAACAAAGGACTCACAAACATTAGGACGAGCGTCGCGTCTGGTGACAAACGAAAGAGAAATTCCCGTGGTGTTTCTTTTAAAAACGCAGATAAAATTGCCGGCGCCAATTTGCAATGGGAAAGTAATGAACATGCATAGCTTTTTTTGTTATTGGATTTTCGAAAAGTACTTATTAAGCCAGTAAATATTGTCTTTGGAATGGCATATCTACGTTAAACAATCATCACAGAAGTGAGATTTTTGGAGAGCATTAAAACGCCCTATACCATATACGTACATATTATAGACGAGGCATGTCGAGGCATAAAGTGTCCCGATTTAAATGGCCCCACTTTTGGGGGGCCAATTTGACATTTTAGGTATGGTGAAATCAAGATGGCGTTACTTTTTCTTGTATGAAGATTTGTTCTGTCAAATGCACGTCATAGCGCGTGTTAGTTTTAAAATCGTACCTTATGCAAAAAATGATGCACGAGTGACGTCACGGAAGTTGAAAATATATGAAGATTATACAAAATTGATTTTATTAACTTAAGAGGCAAATTCGAGAGATTTTTGCGTAAAATGGCCAATTATGGCGTTTTGATCTCAGAAACAAAGATACATTAACAATTTTGACATATTGAATAGTGCAGAATAGCTATTGGCCTAGTTCGTAGCGGCCCCGCTTTTTGGTAAATTTTGCTTAACTTTTTAATTAAACCCAAAATTGCAGAGAAAGATTTTTTTGAGCTCCTGGATTGAACTACTGTTCTAAGCAAATGAAATAATAAAATGAGAATATTATCTCCTATATAGTCGTATAGTTCGTAGCGGCCTTAGAATTTTGAAATATCTGATATATTACATATATTATTTGATATTAAATCAAATAATATAATATTTGATTTAAGAAAAAAAAACTTATTCTAAGCCAAAAAAACTTCGAAAATCGCTTTAGTTTAACTGTTAATTACTCCTACCTACGATAATATTATTAAGCAAAATTTATACCCGAACAATTGTTACTTCATGAGGAATAAAAATTTTATAATTTTAAAGCATGAATTTATTAACCTATTTCAATAAAAACGATAAATACAACTGCCAATTACTACAAAATGCGATATGTCGGTAACGCTTCAAATGCCTAATCTCGAAAAGCAGATTTGTAATATGGCTCTTAAATACAAAGATATTTGATTGGTCTCGCTCGTTCGACGAGATAACGCACTCCCTGAGAAAAACAGCTTCGTAAATGCGGCAACTAATTATTGTAGTGTGTAAAGTGACAATTGATTTACATTTGACAAAGTCTTGTGTGCGTGAAAAATTGTGATGCCAGCTACTCAAATTTTGCCCGATTTAATGGGAAAAATATCTTATGCTGTGGTCTATTAGTTAAGTTATTGGATATAAATGTAAGAATATACTTAAAAACTAGCTTTTGCCCGCGGCTCCGCTCGCGTAAATACAGTATCCCACAGGAACACTGTACTTTTAACTTTCACATATATAATTATAGTAGTAGGATAGTAGGATAAAAAATTTGTTAAAAGCAAATGTACATATCAATATTATATTATTCTTATGCGCTTCTTCTTCAGAAAAATTTTAGGTATGTATATGTATAAATGATTATGCCTGATTTTTATAATAACGTGTGTCGAGGCAGCTAGTACGATAATAATATTGTAGCATAGCTACATTTTTTTAACGTATCGTTATAACTAATAACGATGCGTATAGCGTCATCTATTAGCAGTTGTCGATATTAATAATAGCTAATTTGTGCTAGACAACGCCATCTATTGGCAAATGCTTCTAACTAGAGCTTCATCTCTAATATTTCTTTATTGTGGCATTTGTATTACGCATTACCGCTAATTGTCGGTTAAAAAAAAAACAACAAATGTCAGTAGGGGTATAAAAGGGTTGTCGCGACAGGACAACGCCCTTTTTCCCTGCCGAATTTTTGTTGTTCAACTTCTTCAAGATGTAGTCGTTTATAATAATTATAATATTATAACCCCGTGTTCACGGTGAGTAATTTGAAATATCTGTGTTGTGAATGTTTGCTAAATCACGCTTGTAATTAAAACACATTATTTTTTCCTGTGAATTAGCACCATTGTAGAATTTGTTGGCAAACCTTTTGATTGGCCACGTGCTCAATTTGTAGTTTAATTTTTCTGATCTTGCATTGTTAGATATTATCAGGATGTTTGTATCAAATTAATTGTCCTTAATATCATTTTATCTTTTTATCTTTTTTTGCTTATCCCTTATTTTGTGATGGACACACAGCCCATGGTTCGGATCGTTAGGGGCTAGAACCATGGCTGCTGTGGTCCACACTCTTCACACGCTGGTATGAATGTTTCCAGGGAACTTTGTTAGGGGCCCAAGCACTGACAGCTTTGTTACGGCCACAAGCACCGTCCACTTTGATACGGGCTCGAGCACCGCCAACTTCTTGCCTTCTTGCCACGTGCCAGACCCCTGGACTCAAGACCTGGATCCCTGAGCTAAGTCCCCACGTGGTTTAGACCCCCTACGATACCCTTCAGACACCAAGAGGCTAGACCAGACCGTACGGCCTTCTGCCCACGACCCCTATTTCGTTAATAAACTCATTGTCACGGGAAACCTCGTTTTTTATTTTAATTTCCCCCGGAACAATTGGCGCCCATAAACGTGGTTTAGTCTGGTTTGGTTAGTTCTGGTGTCTTTTCCCGGGTTTGTGTGTCCAGTATTTGGTGTTTGTCTTGTGCAGTCTTTAATATCCAACTCTCTCAGTATTCTAACCCATATTATATTAGTATTTTTTTTATATAGCAGGATATTAGTATTTTTTTTTGTGTAATTTTTTGGGTTATCTATTGTAAATTATTTATTTAATCATACATACTATTTATTTTACACATACCCACACACTATACATGCACACACATCAGCATCATCTTCAATGATGCTTATGTGATTTTTGGCTTTAACTTTGTTTTATTTTATTATAATTTAACTTTTAGTTCTTTAACATTATTTAATTACAAATAATTACATATAACTTTAAATGCGTATTCTAAATTATTTTGCTATTAACTTATCACTTTAACTTTAACTTAACTTTATTTTAATATTAACTTACTATGAGCGTTGGATATACTTAGTGTAGTAACTAGTACCTTATTTTAGTAGTGTAAAGTTTTAAAATTGTTAATAAACTTTATACTGTTTGTTTTTTTTTCATCTTGTTGTATATGGTCTGTACCATATAGTACTTGTTGTTTTGTAGTTAGTTATCTTATATAGCACTGATTACAAATTATATTTCTTTTGTGTATTATTTTTTAGAGAATACATCTGATTATTTTTGTATTTTCTCAACACAGATATACTCACTGTTAGGATTGTGAATATTTTTCTTGAATTTACTTGGTAATTTAACTTTTAAAATTGAATTTAACTTCTGATAAATTCATTAATTGATTTATTTTGGAAAAACTTAATTTCTTTTTAAACTTTAGAATTTACTTAGTTACTTAACTTCTTAATAAATTTTACTTTTGACAACTTACTTAAAAATCTTTAATTTTTTTTTAAATTTATTTCTCAATGTCTGGAAAAATAAAATTTGTTTTACTTAAAATGACTGAATTGGAGTATGGAGTTTTGATTAGGAATATTATACCAGCTCTCACAGTTGAGGAGTTGTGTAGGTGTATACTTTAGTTAGGCAGCACTTTATCCATCTCGGGATATTTTTTGGATTCTTTCTATTATAAAGGGTCTTTCTTTTGCTGCCAATACTATTTTGCTACTTTAGATTGGCTGCTCTCTATCCACCTAGGATATTTTTTTTGGATTCTTTTCTTTAATAAGGGGTCTTTCTTATGCAGCCAATACTATTAAAGTGGTATGTTACTTTGTTGGAAGGCTAGTAGTTACGCGTTTTTTGCTGTTCGTTATCTCTAATAACGTTTAGCTTCGACATGTGTTGTTCTACCTCTGTTACAGAGAACAATACTCATCTGTTAGGGCGTCTCGAGTCACACTGATTATGACCAGATGCATTATAAAAGTTGAAGTATGTATGTGATGTGCAATTTGTATGTATGATGCAGTATGAATATATGTGAATGTGGTATGGTGTGAAAAGGTTGTCGGTTTTATGCGTGTAAACACTAGACTAGCACTATCTTCCAGTTCTAATTTTTTTTTTTTTTCCTAATTCTTCATTTTGATAATTTGGTGAATTTTATTTTTCCAAAGGCCTAAAGTATTTTTTTTATATAGCTTAATAGCTATTTCAGGATTTTTCCTTAGAGCACTCAAAATCCTTCGGTAACAGGGGGGGATATGTAGCATAGCTACATTTTTTTAACGTATCGTTATAAACTAATAACGATGCGTATAGCGTCATCTATTAGCAGTTGTCGATATTAATAATAGCTAATTTGTGCTAGACAACGCCATCTATTGGCAAATGCTTCTAACTAGAGCTTCATCTCTAATATTTCTTTATTGTGGCATTTGTATTACGCATTACCGCTAATTGTCGGTTAAAAAAAAACAACAAATGTCAGTAGGGGTATAAAAGGGTTGTCGCGACAGGACAACGCCCTTTTTCCCTGCCGAATTTTTGTTGTTCAACTTCTTCAAGATGTAGTCGTTTATAATAATTATAATATTATAACCCCGTGTTCACGGTGAGTAATTTGAAATATCTGTGTTGTGAATGTTTGCTAAATCACGCTTGTAATTAAAACACATTATTTTTTCCTGTGAATTAGCACCATTGTAGAATTTGTTGGCAAACCTTTTGATTGGCCACGTGCTCAATTTGTAGTTTCATTTTTCCGATCTTGCATTGTTAGATATTATCAGGATGTTTGTATCAAATTAATTGTCCTTAATATCATTTTATCTTTTTATCTTTTTTTGCTTATCCCTTATTTTGTGATGGACACACAGCCCATGGTTCGGATCGTTAGGGGCTAGAACCATGGTTGCTGTGGTCCACACTCTTCACACGCTGGTATGAATGTTTCCAGGGAGCTTTGTTACGGGCACGAGCACCGCCAGCTTTGTTACGGCCTCCAGCACTGATAACTACGTTGCGGCCACAAGCACCGTCCACTTTGATACGGGCTCGAGCACCGCCAACTTCTTGCCTTCTTGCCACGTGCCAGACCCCTGGACTCAAGACCTGGATCCCTGAGCTAAGTCCCCACGTGGTTTAGACCCCCTACGATACCCTTCAGACACCAAGAGGCTAGACCAGACCGTACGGCCTTCTGCCCACGACCCCTATTTCGTTAATAAACTCATTGTCACGGGAAACCTCGTTTTTTATTTTAATTTCCCCCGTAACAATATTGCACATAACTGTAACGTTTTCATATTTTTTTCATATTTTTCGACCTATGCTCCTTGCGAATAGTTATTTAGTTCCATGGGTAGAATCATAATGGCTAGGTTAGATAAATGAAATAGGCTCTAATTTATTATCACTGTATTTTATTACATTATAATAAAGTAAAATGACAATAAATTCACGTCATAAAAATATTGGAACTTGATTCTTGCATACGCGGGAACACTGAATGGCGTTTTGTGTTCATGTAATTTTTATGTTACCGTTTTGACGGTCCTGTGGATTACAAGTTGAAAGAAAGTAAGAACAGTTTAAACCCCTTTTATCTTAACCTAAAGGAGAAGTATCAAAACTGACAAAGTTGAATGATAAGAAACAAACTTGTTTCCAAGTATTGTTCAATAAATAAGGAATATTTTATGTTGTCAAATAACACCTCGCACCTGATGCCCGCACGTACGGCTTTTGAGCGGCAGCGACGTTTATATTTTCTTATGAAATATTAACTGGTGTGTGTGATGAGAAACGAAAATACCGCTGCCTTGTATGGAAAATTATTCAACAGCAAAACTACATATTTTTAATATAATTAAACAATACTTCGGAACCCAATTCTTGTATTTAAATTACTTTCAATTTACTTTCAATGAATTATAAATGAATTGTCTTAATATCATAAGCTGATTGTGGAGTTTTTACCAATCGAAACGCCTTTTACTTTGGTTTGACGTTTACAAGAATACCATTTTGCTGTTTTAGCATAAAGATATTGCATCGAAACCGTGTTATTTGTAACTTGTAAGATTTAATTAGAAGAATCGACCTACTGGCCGTGATTTCGTTTGCGTCGATTCTACCACCCGCAACCCGAGCTCAGTTCTACGGAATACGTATTCGTAGCCGTAGAGGGCTACGTACGTAGATGGGCTACAGCTATGCGGCTTAAAGAAATCTCTATCGATACAAAACATCTTTAAAAACTCTCTAGTACGTAAAGACGCTTTAGCTTCCATACGAATTAATAATAGCCCACCCGCCTTAATTTCAAATGTTTTTTATACGAATGCAACACCCATCATTCGACGTCACTGTCTAAAATCTGCCCATCAAATGACCACATGGAACCACATATTAGCTGGCAGACTGTGGTGTTTACGCCGCAGTGATGCGCCTGAGTTGTATCCATTTTGTCGGTTGTCAGTTACGGCCCGTTTCAATAATCTATCTACCAATAACTATTTGTTTAAAACGTCAGCGATGTCCCAATCACAGACGAAGATTCCTCTAAGTTTATGGAAACGCAAAAATCGGCAAATGATACCAAAGGTGACGTTTTTAACAAATAGTTATTGGTAGATAGGTTATTGAATCCGGCCGGTAGGGATTACACTTCCGATCCTTAACTGTACTTTTTGTGCCATCAGCTGTACTTTCATGATTCATATTTCATGTTTGTTGATTTGATTTTATTCTCCATTTTATGTTAACTTTTTCTATCCTGTTATTGGTTTTTTTTGTAATGTATTATGTACCTAAGTCTTTGTACTATTTGTAGTGTAATCGTATTGTGTCAAATAAGTGGTTTTATTTATTTATTTATTATCATTGAATACTTTTCACCGTTTCCTTTGATTCATTTATACTTAAATTATAAAGAGGAAATGTTTTTTTATTTGTATGTTTATTTGCATTGAATAGGCACCGAAACTACTCGACCGATTTTGATGAAATTTGGCTAGGCTAGGACTAGGGGAAAGGACATAGGCTACTTTTCATCGTGGAAAATGTACGGTTTCCGCGAGATAAACTTTTGCTGCGCGCAAAGTCGCGGGCAACACCTAGTTCCTAAATATTTATCCTCATATCAGTAGCGTGGGGTTCCTATAATTCCATTCCGATCGTCTTCACTTACCACCTACCTTTTGAAAACCTGATATTATACAGGCTAGGGCTTCTCGATGAAGGAGAACCGGCCTTCGCCACTACCTCATATTATATCACCGATGAAATATAGGATCTTAACTAACCTGAGTCCGAGCACGTCGTCGAGCGGCGAGCCGTCCGCGTGCTGCCAAGCGACCTGCGGCGCGGGATAGCCGTGCGCGGCGCAGGAGACGCGCGCGCCGGTGCTGTTGGCGAACACCAGCCGCGCCGGCGGCTCCATCAGGAACACCGGCCCGTGCTCCTGACCCGAGCCTCCTGGAACAATTGCAACCGGAACACTAACGATGGCTGATGCTGGTGCGAGTAGTACAACAATGATTTTGGGTTTTACTGTGTGTAGATTTGTATGAATGGAAAGAGCCGTTTTTTGGTAACTACTAGAGTGAGATGATTGTATATGTCGCCAGTGATTTTGCGTGAAAAATTATTTATTAATGCCCACGATATAGTACGGTAAAATGAAACCTATTCTTTGATTTACCTGTAATACTAGTGCCATAACTATCCGTAGTAGAGTTGTTATTTGATGTACGGTCGATGACAACCCCGGCTTACTAAATTCCGTTCTTACTAATGGTAATGAGGTTTAAAAGAGGTACACTGTGTTTGTCGGGTAACTCATGGCGAGTTTAGTCCTATATTGGTCCGTCTGTCGCACGTGCAATTAGATTTGCTAGTGACGTCGGTATCATGCCTCAGACGTACAGGAATGGCTCTTCCCTGCAGAATACAGATTCCACAAACGGTCTTGATTATTTTATTTACTCCCCAGATATGTAACAAAATTCGTTGACCACTAAGCGTCATCTGTAAAAGGAAATAAATTGAAGTGTCTGTTTTTAAGTAGCCTAAGTTACTCCTTAAAACATCAGCTATTTGCTAGTGAAAGTCCGGTCGAAATCAGTCCAACCTTTTCGGATATAAGCTGGAAAAAACAGACAGACAAAAATTTAAATAATTGATTTTTTGGTATAGGTACCATATATTATACTATCATATGCATTTAGTGCAATGCACCTTTATTTTATTTACTTATAAAATAAAGCGCATTTCTATAACGTTCGTATCAGATGTTTTTATAATGGAAATGTGAGAGAAACTTTAAAAGGCACATATAATGTTACACTGTGGCGTCGTAAGAGGTTTTAACCGTTTACTAAAACAATGCGGTCTCAAATAACACTTATCCACTTCTATAGGTGTAGGAAAATACATACTTATTTACCTACAATTTGGATCGATAACGTTAGGATAGTGTTAGGCAATGTGCCATGTTAGCAAAACCCTAAAGTCATTCTATTCTTTTTTATTCTAGAGCTTTGAGAAGTTTTTAGTGAAGTCACATGTTTGACACTTATTTCAAAAGCCTTAATTGATTACTTTATGTTAAGTAAACTCTCCAGCGGGTACCGGGCTTAGGATGACCACCGTGTTGAAACGAATTCTTTCTAGGGAAATATAGAGTAAAATATTTCGTAGTAGAATAGTTCTTAATGCAAGGTATTGCTTTCTTTCCTTCTTTCTTTCTATTGGTCATCGAGAGATGTCAACATTTCTTGGCAAACATATTTTATCATCTACTTTTGACAGAAACAAACAAATTTTGACATTAATGTTGTTAGCGGGAATATTAACAATTCCCTTTGAATAACTTTACCGCGACGCAACTAATAAACGCTTGCTGCATTTAGTTTAACGCCTTCTCGACGCTCTCGACAAAATTGCGAGGATAAATTTAACATTGTTTGAATGACATAAGCCTGACCAGATAATCAGGGGTGTACGCGTGATTGAGTAGAGTAGCAATTGTTTTGAATTGTTTGTTATAAAAATTGTTATTTTTGCATCGCGTCGCCGCCCCGTTGAATTAAAATGTAAATTGGAGTCAAACGCGGAAATGTTCACGCCATGTGAACCATGAATATACAATTTGCATACACTACAAATGATATAACGAACTACGGCAATATTGTAGAAAGCTGGTAATTAAATTGATTGTTTTGGCCTTGTGTACTCTGTTCAGATACAATTAACAACGTAAACAAAGAGAACTATAGAACGCTTAATGCTAAAACAAGTAAAGAATAAGTTACAACTTAGTACATAAAGTTATAGCAAGTTATTGACTTGTTTTTTACTCGACTACGGCGAAGCCAAAAGGAAGTGTAATGATTTTGGCAGTGTATGTAGTATGTATGTTTGTTCCGCTTAAACTAACGATCCGATTTAATAAATGAGGTGTTAATAGATTAGTGAGAATAGCTATGGGATTAATAATTTACGTAATCTAGTAATATATTTTTTTTATAAAAATTGTAGTTATTATCTACATAAGTCCTATTTCTGAGGTTCTTTGTCGACAGTTTATCTATTCAATAGAGCTTTTGATCGGTTAACACGTTTGCGGTCGGTTAAGGCGATAGCGTTTTCGATTGGATGACACAAACGCGTTAACCAATCAAAAGCTCTATTGAATAGATAAACTACCGGCGAAGATCCTCAGAAACCGGGCATATGTGGGGATGTGACTCTTCCTAGGTATCGCCGATATAGGATTGTTTACGATGAACCATACATAATATCAGTTTAATATCATTATAGTAGCCACGCAGAAGGTTAAACATTGTTGCATGTCACTGCCTTAGGTTACGAGCAAACGTGCTTACTAGATACGTGCTACGGGGTATTAGCTGACACGTTGGTGCTCGACGCAACGTGAAACGTCTTCGTTAATACTACAGAGCGGTATATAAGCACGAACAATTGACAAGTACATAATATCGTAACGTTATCGAATATCAATTGTATAGGCGCTGCACTGGGGGCCTAGTAGGAACATTTGATAGCGACGTAAACGTAACGTTATAAAATGAAAATCTGTCAAAATCAAGACAACGCCCATAAAAATTTCATTTGATAACGTTACGTTTACGCCGCTGTCAAATGTTCTTGCTAGGGGCCTATCATAATTTTCGTACAATTTTCTTACGACAACGTTACGAGTTATCAATTGTTTGTGCCAGCCCCACGCGCTATTTAATGATATTTACCACGTGTAGTAAAGGAAGGATCCTTAAGTACAGCTACACTGCATAGACTTGTTGAGGTTGATGATGACGGCTGTCTAGTCTTAGAAGTTACCTGTGACGAAGAGCATGACGAGAGCGGCGACGGCCCAGGAGCACATGTTGTGGGCGCGCGCGGTCACATGACGTGCTCTATGTCGTCCCAGGCCTGAGGACAAAACACAACATTAGACCTGATCGACCATGCTTCGGTACAAATGGAGCAGCAAGATGGTCTTACATAATACTGGCGTGAAATAATGCTGGCATTGTGCTATGTGTTTCGCCAAACGTTCGCAAAATCTAAAACCAAAATAAAAAATAAATGACTATGAGGGATTTTAATACTTTTTCTGCCGTTAGGGGGCGTACCTAACTCACACAAAGCGTCATCTGGTGGCGTAAGTGATATCGAAAACGGTCAATTTTCAATTATTTTTTTGTCACCAGGCGGCGCTTGGTAGTACGACGGTCCATGTGTCAAAAAGCTGTCAGATGTTATGAATTTAAAAACCCTCATTCTACAAAATAACGGCAACACACTAGTAAGTCATCGGGCGATACACCCATTGTCTTATTTCATTTACAAAATATTATACATGATTTAATCAATCCACCCACTGCAAGACCTAACGGTTTGAAAGGGTAAATAAAAAAGGGTAAAAAAAAATCCTTAAGGGTAATTTCACACCGAAACGCGACGATACGCGACGCTACGTGGCACTGCATTTTTAAGATAGCTATTCAAAGTTGAACTTTATTCACTACACAAAAAGATGTACACGTTTCATATGACATCAGTCAATGACTGACAGCTATACACTGCACATGTGATGTACAGCGAGTTGCCACTTTACATTGGAACTCTTGCAATGGAACGTGTATCTTCTTGTGTATTTAATAAAGTTCAATTTTGAATCTACTATCTTTAAAATGCAGCGCCATGTTGCGTGGACGATGAATGGATTGCAATTCCAATGTCTCGCTAAAACTCGAGAACGGCTGGACCGATTTGGCTTATTTCGGTCTTGAAATAATTGTGGAAGGTCAGGGAAGGTTTAAACGGTGAAAAATATAGAAAAAGGTGTAGGTGTAGGTGTAGGAGTAGGCGTAGTTGTAGGTGTAGATGTAGTTGTAGATGTAGTTACTTATTTACTCCAATTCATAGTTAGGATATAACAACGTATATCAGGACTATTATACATGATTTGATCGTTCAACTCACTACAAGACCAAGCTGTTCGAAAGCACAATCTATCCATAAGTTACGCTAGGAAAATGAGAAGAGCTCTCGGCTGATTGGATGCTCTATTAAATTTAATACCGGCTACTAAGCGGAAGAATGCATGCAAATCTGAGGTATAATATTTTCATTTCAAAATGAATAGCCCAGCAATAGGAGTACGGCCAGCGTTTCATTAAAAATGTAATTTGTGACGAGGCAAGTCTCATATCAATTATGCATCGTCTTAACGAGAGATAAAGGAGAGATCTTCACGAGGAGCACGGGCGCAGGGGGTGGACTTTGACAGATCCAATTAGAATGTTCCATTACGGGGTTTTTAAAACAACGCTCATCTTGTTTATGAATGTTTTATGTACATTTATATCATTTCATTACCATTATTCATGGCACAAAGGAGCCATTAAGAAGGTATTCAGGGAAAATAACGTGCGCATTTTTAAGTTAAAGGCTATGAGAAGTAGGTATAGTAAAAAATATTTACATGCAGCAGAATGGATTTTATGAATGTATAGTAATGGTTATTTTGTAACTTTTATAATTACTAGCCGTATCTACCTTCTCCTAAATTATAATCTCCATGAAAGAAAATTCTTTTATAGCATTCATCATAAACCATTTGCGGCTGTGTGCCAAACAGCGCAATCGATTTAGCTAGTGATTTTATCAGGGACATAATATTATGGCAAAATATTGATTGCGAGTGTTGTTTACAAAATCAGTCCTCCTAGAAGTTATATCAATATTTATAACATCTTTAGTAACTTTAAATTAGTTTCTCGCTAAATATTTTATGAGTTATCGCAAATAAATAACTCTCTCAACAAAACGTGACGCTACATAACTCAGCAGTGATGGAGAAAGAGATGATAGAGAGTTGTAGTTTTGTCCCGTTAGGGTCAGTTCACAACGTAACATGACGCGACGCGACACGCATTTTTAAGATAGCTATTCGAAATGGAACTTACTTCACTACACAAGAAGATACACGGTTCATTGCAAGAGCTCGAAGGTCAAGTCAAATAAAGTCAATGTCCAAGGCGCCGCTCTGGCAATGAAATGTGTATCTTTTTACTATCGGACTTGCAAAAAAAGAGGCGTTCGGCTGTAAATCGGCTTTATCGTATTAATAACTTTCTTAAAATGTGTTAATAATAATATAATAAACTAGCTGACCCGACAGACGTCCTGTCTCAACTATGAAGTATGAACTGGGATAGATAAAATATAAGTAACTACCAACAATCTACAATTTCTATACCAACAACTACACCTGCAACGTACACATACTAACTACACCTAAAACCTACACCTTACAACCTACACCTTACAACCTACACCTACAACCTACACCTTACAACCTACACCTTACAACCTACACCTTACAACCTACACCTTACAACCTACACCTACAACCTACACCTTACAACCTACACCTAGAACCTACACCTTACAACCTACACCTTACAACATACACCTTACAACCTACACCTTACAACCTACACCTACAACCAACACCAACAGTCTACACATACTATCTACACCTATAAAAATGTTTGAATACGTGATAACTTCCAAACTAAATGTCCGATTGAACCATGAAACAAAGAGTGTTTAATTTCTAAAACAATAGTTTTTATGAGTAAGTGAGAATAAGGATAAATGTTGTATTACTACAGAAATTAAAAAATATTTGTCCCAGTAATTTAATTAAATTTTAGAAGACAATACCTCTTTTTACTACCCTAACTATAGTAGTTGGCTATATGCTGTCGCGGACTTTTTGTAGGTATTGGTATGTTATTTAACGTTTTAGAACATTATTTTGTTCTATAATCAATAGTTTACGCAGCGTATGCGCTGAAAGATAATTTATGGCAATTTTATTACACCTTGGGTCACATTATTGAAGTTTTAGCAGATATACCTATTTTTGTCTAGTAATAAATAAAGCCTATAGTATGTAATGGGAATAATGTAGCATACTAATTGTGAAAGTTTGTTTGAAATAAGTCCAGAAGTTTTGGCGTGATTCGGGAACACACATACAAAAATTCAAAAGGACAAAATTCCAAATCTTTCTTCTATTATATTAGAATAGATAATTATATCTAAAAAAGGGTAAATTTATTATTTTTAAACACAAAATGATTCATCGACATCCGTCCAGTAGTTTTTGTATGAAAGATCCACCCATCCATACATTAACCCAGCCATCCTCAAAAACTTTAACATTTATTATTATAAATTAGTATTAGTATTAGTAATTAGTATTAGTATTATTATAATTAGTATTAGTAGTATAAGGATACAATATAGCAAGACTTTATCGCTAGTAGAATTGTTAGTAAAAGATAATATTTGGAACCATTATGCCCAGTTTCTATGTGATTTTGTCGGTATTTTATTTATTCATTGCCGCTATTGGTTCGATAACTTGCTACTGAATGAAAAAGTGACAATATATACAGCTGAATAATACCAATGAGGTACTTTTATCGATTGTCGCTGACACAGAAAGGAATTAAAAACCTTACAGAAAACTTCAACAAATTTTATCGTCTTTATGACGATAATAATTGTTGAAGTTTTCTGTAAATTTCTCAATCAATTTCCACAAAACCTAAACAAATTACTATCGAACTAAACCTTCCTAAGGAACCACTCTGTCGGTAAATGTAAACGGCATGAAAATCCTTTCAGTAGTTTTTGAGATTATTGCGAACATACAGACAGACAGACTTGGCGAGGTACTTAAGTATCCTAGTTGCGTCTCCTGGTTCTAAGCCAATTTTTAGCCAAGTCGGTTTTGCCGTTCTTGAGTTATAAATAGTGTAACCAACACGACTTTCTTTTATATATTAGGTCTTTACCTATGGAATTGCCGTTTTGTATGAAATAATTTAAACTAATTTTTTTCATGTATTTTTTATTTGTATTAATCGAAGTAATCACCCATGCAATCAATGCATCTTTGCCAACGCAATGGCAGTTTATTGATGGCCTTCTTAAAGAAATCAGCTGGACGGGAGGCAACAAATTCTTCAAAGGCATTTTGTACTGCCTCTCGGGTATTGAATTTTTTTCCCGCCAAGAAGCTATCCAAATTCTGGAAAAAGTAGTAGTCTGTAGGCGGAAGGTCTGGTAAGTAGAGCGGATGACGGAGAGCTTCCAACCCCAGTTCTTGGAACTTGGTGACCGTCTGCTGTGCAGTATGAGGTCGCGTGTTGTCGTGCAGGAGCAGCGGAGACGAGAGATTGACCAATGCTGGTTGGAGATGTGCCAGCTTCTCCATCATTGTGTTCAGTTCTTCACAGTACACATCTGCAGTAATGCTCACCCCGTTTGGTAAGAAGCTGTGATGAATCACACCGGCGCTAGACCACCAAACAGTGACCATCACTTTTCTAGGGGTAAGTTTTCGTTTAGGGCATTATTTAGGTGCTGAACCAGGATCCAACCAACTTGCTGATCGCTTGTAGTTATCAAACAGAATCCATTTTTCATCGCAGGTAACAATGCTGTTCGAAATTCCTTAATTTGTGTGTCTGTTGAGCCAGTGCAAGGCACGTCTCGACGCGTACTTCGCGCTGGCGATCATTGAGTTCGTGGAGCACCCATTTGTCAAGCTTTTTTACCTTGCCAATTTGATGCAAATGGGCCAATATTGTTTTGACGCTAACGTCGAAAGCTGCTGCTAAATCAGCCGTAGATTGTGTATCATCAGCTTCCACAATCGCCTTTAATTCGTCATTGTCGACCAAAGTCTTCGGACGACCGCGACGTTCATTTTTCAGGTCGAAATTTCCAGAAAGGAAGCGAGCAAACCAATAACAGGTGATGCGTTGGTTTGTAGTGTTAGCTCCGTAAACGTCGTTGATGTTGCGTGCCGCTTGTGCCGCGTTGTTGCCACGACGGTACTCATATTCCATAATTACTCTAATTTTTAACGTATCCATGATGACGAAAAAGATTGAAATGCGATGAAAATGTGACACTAATCAATAAACAAATGCCTACTTTTGGGAAAATAATTCCATGTTTTTAAAATAAAATTAATTTGAAATTAGAATTCTTAGCCAAACAAAAATTATTTTGATTTGAAATGGCCAGTACTGCAGAACGGCAATTTCAAAGGTAAATACCTATTATTATATAGATAAAGATTGTTCTGTTTTGACTAAGTACTGGATTAAATAAATAACTACCTTCATCCACCTACAGTATCTATACCAACAACTACACCTACACCGATATCTA
Organism: Phengaris alcon alcon; assembly: GCA_037179445.1. Classification (NCBI taxonomy): domain Eukaryota; kingdom Metazoa; phylum Arthropoda; class Insecta; order Lepidoptera; family Lycaenidae; genus Phengaris; species Phengaris alcon. The sequence goes on along the minus strand of JAYRCH010000069.1, from coordinate 543,171 downwards.
CATCTACACCTACAACTACATCTACACCTACAACTACATCTACACCTACAACTACATCTACACCTACACCTACAACTACATCTACACCTACAACTACATCTACACCTACAACTACAACTACACCTACAACTACATCTACACCTACAACTACATCTACACCTACAACTACATCTACACCTACAACTACATCTACACCTACAATTACTACACTTACAAACTACTATTGGGGCCGGCGGTTTTTTCTGGAATTGAACTGTTTTGCAGCCCAACCAAACAGATAAACTGTACGCATCCTATATTTGACAGTCAAGTGTTACTTGGGACCCGAATTTATGTTGCTGATGGAACATACATCAAATTTCGACACGTACGAACAGTTATTATGGGAAAGTTCAAATCTGTGTCGTGAATAAAATTAAATTTTGAATCGCTCTCTTAAATAGTGCGCGCTGCATCGCTACTCCGTATCAGCTTAGCTTTAGTCGAAACCGTAATAAAAAATAAAAATCGTTGCTTTGTAATTAAATATTTTTAATGTAAAAAATATCTACTATTAAAATGGAAAAAGTGCAAGAAGTGTGTGTGTGTAGGCAAACTTTTTTGAAGTGGGTGAGTAAATTATATCTGTATAACCTCCTATGTTAAACTTACAATATTTAGGTTCATATTTTTTTAAGAATTACTTAATTATACGTCATAGCAGTGTCATCACTAATCACCAATCACAATATTTGTGACGAAATACGAAACGAAAAATACGAAAAATACGAAAAATACGAAAAATACGAAGTTACGAAACTCATCGTGACGTTTGTCGTCAGTTGTCAGTGTCCTGTGGTACGGTCGTCGGTACCTACCTGTGGTCGCCGTCGGAGCGCCAGCCGCCCGTCAGCTGATCAGAACGCGCGCGGGGGTGCGGGGCGCGCGGCGAGCGGCGCACCGTATCCACATCTATTAGATCTTGGGTTATTAATTAAAAGAACACTTTATAGAGCTTTAACCCTACGATTCACAGGTCAACAGTAATTACGCACCACGCCGTTCCTTTCGCACCGGCGTCAGTTGCGGTTAGTGTGAGAGGGACGGGTGAGTGGTGTCGCGCGAAACGCCCGCCGGCGATGGTGTCGCGAGGCCGACTAAATCTGTGCTCCTCTCAGCTCGGGTCAGGTCAGCGGTTGGGGCGCGTCCACCCTGCTGGCGCCGGCTCTGTACCACCGATCACGTATTGTCTCACACATTTAGCTGAATTGACCCCTTTATGTTAACTTGACTGCACCTATTGTACACATGATGAAATCACCTTCATAAATGTAAAGTATTGGTTAACCGAGCTTTGCTCGGGTTATGATAAATAAAATAAAATAAAAAAAATCACAAAACATTTATCTGACCGGTATTCGAACCCACGACATTTCGAATTTTCGAACAAAGCAAAAATTATATACGCGTATACTAAACTGCCAATCGGACTGATATAATAGAGTCGAAGTTATTGATATATTGTTGCACAACCAATGAAAAAACATCAATAAATCTTAAAAGTGCGCAGTTTCCCAGATATAAGATCTAGGCTAGATCGATTTTTCTTCCTTAAAACTCCCTGCAACTAAATTTCAAGGTAATACTTGCAGTTGTTTTCGAAAAACTGATTATATATATATATATATACAAGATTGTCTCGTTTAAAGTATAAGATTGATATTGGAATTAACAACATCTGAATTCTGATAACCTTTAAACATACACAAGGCAGATACAAATAAACATAAAAATACAGGACCAACAATAATACTCATATCTACCTGCGCTAAGAATTGATCCAAATTCATACAATAAACTATACAGAGTGTTCTAAAACAGGTTAAGCCCTTCACGTCGCCCATTTTTGAAATACAAAATGGCGAATATCTCAGAAATGGTCCAATTTTTTAGCCATACAAAGGGTTCAAATGATTTATCTTCACCCTCCAAATATTTATTTCACGGATTGAATACGTTCTACCAAACAACCAAACGCATCGCAAGCTACATGTAGGTGACATCGATGACTTATGTCAAATCCCATACATTAAGTTATCGAACTTCGCCGTGGATATTATCGAATGCATCTTGACTAAATGCCCTGGCTACGGAACTTCATCATGTCATCCATTTCTATTTATAGGTTGTTTGGTAGAACGTATAAAAGGCCCAGGTGTTCAAGGCCAGATTCCCCGTGCTCTCTGAAATAAGGATGAATTGAATAAGGGCTGATCAACTCCGTATCGAAATGAGTTTAACTGATGAATACATTATACACGTATTTAGCTGTCCGAGAAAAGCTATAACTTTTAAATATAATGTTTACGGTCCTTTAAACGTTAGTTTTAATTACGATACCACATGCCTATGTTCGCTAACTGTAAAATTCCGTAAAATTAAGAAGTGTACGTTATGTTCGATGATATATACCGTTAGAATAGACAGCTGAAAGTTATTTACACTAGTTAACGGGCAAGATTTCTCCTCCTGAAATGCCTGGATATACAAATAGAGCCTGAACAAACACATGATTTTGTTATCTCAACGTGAAGTCAGCTTTACTCAGCATCCCTCACATCCAAAGTGCCCACCTGTGTTACATACACACACACACTCAAAGTTCAAAGCCTCCGCAGAATTTTCCTACGTGGCGAAGAAAATCCTCATCAGGATGTGAAGCTATACATGTGCGAGTGAAAACAAAAATGGCGGCCGATTGAGGCGCATGCGCGCACAACTGGAGACCAACAAGAGGAGCTCTTGTGGATTTTTTAATCCAAATTCATACTTATTTGTATAAACATAAAGCACTCTGAATCTGGATTCAGCGGAACTTGTTAATTTGTTGAAATTAAAGCGGGAGTTTAAAGCCCTTAACTTGTGAACGTCAAAGAATATTCGTTTGTGACGTTGGTACAGCCTCTCAGCGTACATGACGCTCAGGGGCTGCATCACTATGTAGCAACACCCCATAGGCTTAAACTACTTAGAATCTATTTCTTAACTTACGATGCAGGCTAAAACTTAATTTTGCATCTTGTTCTCGGAATTCTTAGTCTTTCTAGTTCCTTGCTTGTCTTATATTTTAACTGCTTGCAAAAAAGTTTGCCGATGTTTTTTTTTGAGTTTATTCAAACTTTTTATTCGCATGTATCAAATATCGCATGTGTCAAATAAAAAATTTTCGTGTTATGTGTCACATTCAACCGAGGCGCCTTTTAGATTTTCCTGTTTTAATAATTATAATTATTTACATTCAAATAAAATGTCGATTAAATCATCAGAATACGACCCAGCAAATATTACCATCAATTTATTGACTCTAAGAAAACCGACCGAATTGAAAAAACTCATCGACTCAATTCCGAAACCAAATAGAGCTGTTCCCAAAAATGGACTACCAATATGGTCCAAGTTAGGGTTAGAATGCCAGCTTCCAGTGCCTCACCTACCGGAGGGGAAAATTATATTTTGCCGCGGAAAAATTGGTGAAGATGTAAGTTAATGTTTTATTACGTCGTCAATCTTTTAGGGTAATAACATAACCAAGAGCATGTCAGAACATGTCTAAGGAGGGTTTCGTAACTATTGACGCGTAAAATGTTTTTTTTTTCAAATAACTTCAAAAGTAACTGTTCGATTTCGTTTAAAATAATTTTTCTAAAGAGTTTTTAGCATTATCTACCAGCATGGAAATTTACAAGTTTTCATCTTCTATAGTTTAGGAGTGCTAGGGGCGGGGGGGCAACCTTTAAACTACTTTGGAGGCCGATTACTCAAAAATGAATAGTCGACTTTGTAAAAAAGTATATTACGGAACCCTAAAAACGGGATCCTATTACTGAGAATTCGCTGTCTGTCTGTCCGTCCGTCTGTCACCAGGCTTTACCTCACGAACTGTGATAGCTGGACCGTTGAAATTTCCACAGATGTATTTCTATTGCCGATAAAACAATAAGTACTAAAACAGAATAATATAAATATGTAAGGCGGGCTCAAATACAACAATCATCCGACTCGCACTTGGTTTTTGATCGTTAAAAGTGTTGTTATATATGATTTTTGTATTGACCAGGTTTTTCGTAAGGGTCTTGGCAGTGGACCTCAACCGAGGTTCGATCTGTCGGACCCACACGGCTACAACGTGGGCACCGAATACGCGCCGATCCACGATCCCCATCTTAGTCACCATTTCCTAAGTAAACCAGTCCGGAACATGATGATATCATTAGGATATTGCACGAAAGACGGTCGTGCTATATGCACGCTGAAAGAATTAAACCAATACCGAAAATTTCTCTACAACCAATTCATGGATAGAATTCATATGGAAATAAAGAAGTTGGTAATGTATTACTTTTATGTAGTAAAATAATGACACGACAATATGATATGGATCTACCAGGTATTCAAAAAGATCTTGAAGACCTAAAATTTGCAATTACAAAGCAATAAAATATTCTTGAAAAATAAGGTATTTTCGGCTTTTGTTAAATATGAAATAATACATTTTATATATTTGCTTTCAGGATGAACGCGCTAGAGATGATTTGGTTTTAAGACGGGTAGAAGCAGATGTAGCCAGACGAAAACACGTTTTTATTAGGAGAGAGCGCGCGAAAGAACATTTGGAGAAGGTAGCGCAAGAGCATGCCGATGAAATTGCCGAGAAGAAGAGGCTGTAAGTACCTAGACCATGTTTTGACGGGTGCAGAATGCAGATAAAACTTAGAGGAAGAGTCATAACTTTTAACACTAGCTATTCGTGTTGAGAATGTTTTCATGTATCCTGGTCATGAAAGATGGATAAGTAAATATTCTTAAACTTTTCGTGAATGATTTACGTGATTTTTCTAAGATCAGAAGGCTATTTAAGTCCTGGGATAATAGTTTCCTTCCAGTCCCGATAAATAAAACTGCAACATCGTATTCTTAACATCAAACCAACGTCAAACCGTTTTGATTGGTCAAAACTACAAAATCAGCTTATGACATCAAGATGATTCATTTTTATTTCAATAAGAGTGAAATGAAAATGTAAGTTAAGTACGAGAATTGAGGTTCTGTGCTAGTACAGTTAATGCGATTCAAATGTGTCCGATTTTTTTTTTCTCCTACAATTTCAGAGCGAAAGAACGTGAGATGAAGGTTAGAACACGAATGAGGTATTTGGCAGAATTTAACGAGAAAAACAGAAAAGAACGAGCACGTAAATCACGAGAAAAAGAGAATCGAATCAAAGAGAGAGTGCACGCTGCGGCCGAGTTAGAGATACGAAGAAAGATCACCATGATACGCTTATGGCGGAGTAATGAGAAGAAAAGGCTCAATAAATTGAAATTAGGGCAAGAACTCAAGCAAAGAAGGTTGGAGACTGAGGTTAGGTTTTAATTTTTCATATAATTATAAGTAAATAGTTCATGCAAAAATACACGACTTGAAAAATGTTATTATCTGTTAATAGTCACAAAAATTTTATTAGCCTAATTTTTAAAGATATACTTCCTTGGTTTCATTATTATGTAAACAGTAGCCGAAACATTTAAATTTATGCCATCTGTGTAATCATTTGTGAACTACGTTGTTCAGTAGGTTCTTACGTCTTACTCTAAACTTTACAGTTTCATGGTGAAAAAATACGTATCTTAGGGAAGTGTATCCTAAGCATAGCGGATAGATGGCGTTAGTATTTCCTGTGTTATCGGAAACTTTTCACTTTTCAGGCCCAGAATAAATGGAAAGCTCGAGTGGATGCGCAATACCAGAAAATACACAATGATGCTTTTCTACTGAAGATATACACAGAAGATATGAAGGCGGCTGCAATGAGGAGAGCCAAGTTAGTTTTGTTTTATCTTCTTTGTATACTACATACATAATTAAAAATAGGAATGTCGATTGAAATGAAATATATTGTTATCAGAGCCCATTCAGCTTTTACAGATTCGATACCATACTTTGTGCTGATTTCAATCCGGTAATCAGTAATATAACCGGGACTGCCTACATCTATAGTTTACTTACATGCTGTAAGTAAACTAATGATGTAGGTAGTTACTTTAGTTTAGCAAAAAAAAAACTTTGTTACATCATATACAAAAATTAATTATGGTAAGTATGAACTTAAATACACAAATATATCGGAGATACTCGTATTTACAAATATGTTCTTGCGGCCTTATACTTCATACACTTTTACCTAGACGTCACATCACATCTAGGTACGACTTTAGTATGGAGCGTTTTTACGAGACTTGCGAAATTTTATAAACAAATCGCTATACCTTCGAAAATATTGACTTTTAATATATTTGATATGATACTGTTTTAAGTTACTCATATTTAAAAGTACTATTCATTTACGCAATAAAAAAGTCATTAGTTCAGTTCAGTTCAGTCATCTTGCCTATTGCACAAATGTTTTAATGACTCTTATTATTTCGCTTATTAAGGTGCATCTCAAAATTATTTATTGTTTAGACGAGCAGAAGAATATGCTTACAACACCGATTTGGAATTACAACGCATTAGAATGGCTAATTGGAGAAAACTTCATGGGAGTGTAGCTACGAGCAGCAGAGATGTCCTAATAAGGAAAATGGGAGCCGAGTTTGAAAAAGTACGTGATTTTTAACGTAATTTAACAGAAAAGTATTACCAGTAATATATATTAGAATAGCCTGAAGCAATTTTTTAATATTATTATCAAAAAAATTCAGTGTACCTATTAATTTTATAATCCGAGTTTTTTTTATCTTTTTCCTTACAGTCTAAGCGTGGATCGAAGGGCATAAACTTAAGGAAGGCGCAGCGTCTGGCTTCTGAAGCTGTGACCCTGTCAATGTCCACGCCGGGAGATACACTTATGATGCTGGGCCAGGCGCGAGCGAGAATGGATATGGAGATCATGCTGCCTTCGCCACCTATAAAGATCTTAGATCAAGTAATCAACATGCGTCTTAATTACAAAGCTATGGAGTTGAAAGCGATTTGCATTATTCATATTTTGAATACTATTGAAAGGGTTTGACAATATCACGTTATTATCGTTATTTGGAGACATAAATCGCGTGTACCCTCGCGCGACACTGTGGAAAGTGCGCGAACGCGAGGTGAGGACCCGTTTCGCACACTTTCTGCGGACTTTTCGCAGTAGGTAATGTGTGTGGTGTGTGCAGCGGGCTTACACTTTTCACTTAGGGAACATACCCATACTACTTGACCTGTTTGTCGACAAAGTACCGCTTGGTCACCGGGTGGAGGGAGGGGTTTTAGGTTTTTGTCACATAGTCAACCTCTTCTAGGAAGATGGTCATCTTCTGTTGTAGGTTTTGTCGTATTCCATCGCAATAGCAATATAGCAATTTTACCCGCATTTTATAGCAAGTTTAACTACTCTTTTCATGCTTCCCGTCTATCACTGTCACATTTCCGCAGGGATTAAATTTTTGAATCGAAGCTTAGCACAGCTACAGTAGAACCTATATAGATTTTAAGTAATAAGTTTACGGTAAAAGGTACTAAAATAATGGACTACTAGATGTTATTACCCGCGACATCGTGCGCGCTAAAGGTAATCTAGCGGGAATCGTATATTTTGCCTTCCCCGTGGTCTAATCTATATCTGTGCCAAAGTTTAAGTAATTTCGGAGCCTACATGATGTAAACAAACAAACAAACAAACAAACAAACAAACCTTTCCTCTTTATAATATTATTATAGAAATATTTTTTTACACGCCACAGCTGCTTGAAACTGCAATAATGATATACGCAACGAGGCGCGTGAACATCATGATGCAAAACATCCAAAACGCGACCCATTACAAGGCTGCACATGAATTCTTCCAGAACCCACAGTCGCCTGTTTCTTTAAAGGGGTCAGTATGTTTTGTTAGTAATAGATTTGTTGCTTGAATATTATGCTTAATTTAATGACCTTAAAGATTATCTCTTCAAACATCCCTGTGCTGCTATAAGTTGAGAAAGTGATTAACTTCACGTTCAGATCAATCAAGTAGAGGAAAACGAAAGCAGAAATCTTGCTGAGACTCTACTAGCTTGTCTCAACTGGGTGCAATAACATAAAATTTCCACTTTTATTTAAGGGGACACAAGCCAGTACGATGGTCCACACAAAATTATACAGAGTTGCCACCTAAGCTTATGAGTCAGCGCAACTCGGTAATCGCTTTTGGCGAAATTACTCACATACAGCCTAATGACTCAGTGGATTACGATTTGAAACGTGCCAGAGATCGACCACCTACACCAGTGGTAAATAACAATTGAGCTACAGGCTTACGACTGCCGAATATTCTGATTAATCTTGCAAGAACATAGAATTTCAATAGTGCCTAAATGTGCTTATGAAACAGGTTCATGTAAAAAGTTTTTTCTTATGTACTGATTGATGCAAGACCGGTTTCCCTTAGAAGTTAATTTCCCTTTTGATGCCTTTATTTCTTTTAGCCGTCCTTGACTACATTAGTTGAGGTGACTTTCTCCGATAATGTTGAAAATTTACCAGATCCCGTCTCTAATGCATGTAATCTCCCAGAAAGGAGGAAAATGATTGACGTAAGTATTCATTAATTTTCATATTGTAATATTCCAAATGGAAAAGGTGTCTTTAAAGTAAGCGCTGTTTTAAATAATATTGAGCTAAATTTTGTATTTATGCTCATAACTAAAATACTTTAAATTGATCAAACTTGCTACAAATTGGAAAACTATTTTTAATTCATTAAAGCACGCTCCCCAATTACTACTCCTCTAGTAGTCTATATTTCTATTATGTATGTTTAATTGTGATTGTGAAGTGAATTGAATTGTGAATTGTTTAACTATAGTTTTATCCCACCAACTATAGGTAAAATCACAGTAAACAGAGAACAGTAGGACATCTAAGGCCGTCTGGCGAGTTATTTGCCTATTCTCCCGTTGGCGCAAGGGCTGTCAAATAAATGCTAAAATAATGCAGCCGTAACTCGAGCTGTCATACTTCAATGCGCGTGATCACGGTACGTACGCGATTGGTCATAGCACAGCCCGCACTGAGAGCGCCTTATCATTCCTTATACGAGATGTGTGCCGGCGCGCACGCACACATTCAGATCGATCGCGGCACGTTTGTATGAAGATGTTCTACTGCTCTCTTACCGTGGTAAGAGTCAGGCATTCTAACTATTTATTAACTGCATTAAACTGCATATGCATTAAATGCAGTAGTATCATTAATAATGCAGTCTAACCTATTTATTTATTCAGATGGTGAATACAGCAGCTAAGGTTATGATGCGAACTTTGAATAAACGAGTCAACAGTGCCATGGATATTGTCATTAAAAAAATCACACTGCCACACATAAGGCATCCAAGTATGTTTATTATTTTGTAATATTTTCAAATTGCCAGTATAAAAATAAGAGCCTTTGCCTACTCAACTATAGTCGCTCATCTGGTGTCACATTGGACTCAGCATTGCAATACCATATACCAATAAGCACCTTATTGATGTCTTAAAGTAAGTAAGGTATATAATCGGATACTACGGTTCCGCCACGACAGGTATCAAGCTTAAAACACCACCAGCTACTCAGCTCAGCTCTCATATCTGCATTTGACGCGTGTTTTAGTGCGACATCATGCACTGACACTGGAACCATGTAACGTCGAGAATAGGGTGGTTGGTTTTCTGGTCTCCAATATCGATACTGACGTAAATGTGTTTCTCAGTGACGTGGAGCGAGGCTGTGAACGGGGTGTCCACGGCGGTGGTGGAAGGGCGCGTGCGGCCGGACTGCCCCGAGCTGCGACAGGCCACGATGCACATGGCGTACATGGTGCTTCAATCAATACGGCAACGGAGCGTAGAAAACCAGAAACTACAAAAGGTAAACTATATTAAGCCCTTAACCTTAACTAATAAAATATTTACACAACGAATAAGCTATTTAAAGTTTGTTGTCTTTGTTTGACAGACAACATCAGCAACTGCTTCCTCTCCCATAAAAGAGTGCAACGAACCGCTGTGTTTATTGGTCTAGAAATACTAACGCCCTTACTAATAAAAATATTTACACAACGGATAAGCTACTCAATGTTGCTGTTAGTGTCTTTCAGACAAAGACAGCAAACCTATTTCTAGACCAACAAACATCAGAGATTGGTTGCATTCCAATCGCAACACCAGCGTGTTGCGTGTACCCTTGGGCAATCGCTGTCTATCAGGCGGTACATCTATTTATTTGCCTTATGTACTATAAAATATTTTACTCAGGAAAATCTTTAGAATCGAGGAAATGAAACTGTTGGATCCAGGTTGAAGATTGATTTGGAAGACCTAAACTTTAAACTAATGGAGTCTAAGATCTAGGACTCCTAAGATCCCGTCTTAGATCTTCTACTAAACTATCTAGGAGAAGATCTAAGTTTTGTTTCATCATTTATAGAACGTTAGTGCAAAACTGCCCGGCTCTAGACCTCGCTATTTCAGCGGTTTGTTGATCGATCAGCTAGTAATTATTACTCTGACTGTCAGTTTCTTCTCATAAATAAATAGTCTCGACGATGAATCGTGTTCTTTTACAGGGAAAAAGGTCCTGTTCTCCCAAGCAAGAAGATTTTTACAAAGCAAAAGACGATTGAAGTAGCCACAAGACGTTTATAAATTTGTGACTTTAAATATTATTATGTTGGAAATATAATATTTTCTTTAACAGATAATTAATTATTTTATGATCTTTCTGTTATTTAAAATTCTTGTGTCACAGAATTCGCAATTTGTAACGTAACTAATCCGAAACGACTTGACCGATTGTTATGAAATTTTTCGACGTTTTTCATACATCGTCTGTTATTTCCATTGAAAAACGATGAATGCCGAAGGCTATTAGCAACATGGTGTTACTGTAGGAAGATACCTATTTACCGTCCAATAAAGAAAAACAATAACAAATTAATTTAGTAGATAATTTAATAAACTAATAAAACGACCTTCTTCAATTTGATATTATTTAGATTTTAGGTAAAGGGTTTTTTAATAGGGACGCTCGAAATTTGACAGTGCATAGCAACCACCTTGGTGAAGCGACAGCTGTACAATTTGGGATGAATACTTGTTTGGTCGTGACAATTCACCATGGAAAGTTACACGCTTCAGCAACGTATAAAAATTTTTGAATTCATTATCAAAATCTCGCTCCATTCGTTTAACGTTACGTGCGTGCAAATAATTCGTGGCCACCCTGAAAATATTTTATCCCTGCTAGCTACCACTATCGAAAGTTGTTGTAAGAGAAAGTTAAATATGTACATAAACGACCTTTGTGGGTCACTGGTTCAGCGCATTGGTACTCAAGCCGGGGGTCACGAGTTCGAATCCCGCCGAAGGAAAAAAAATTTTTCCGTGCTCCTGGGTCATGGATGTGTATTAAATATATGTATAATATAATAAAAATCCTAAATATATGTATAGTATAAAAGTATTAAATATACTTCCCGTTTTCTGGTACCTGTTGTAGCGGGCTACGACCTCTTGATATGTAAGTCCTTCTTACGCTTGAGTGGTGATTATAATAATACAGCAACAATTCTTATATTCTCCTTTATTGGTGCTTAACACAGATACGTATTACAAATGAGATATGTCTAACACAAATACGTCTACAGTCTACACTGAGAAAAGCCTTTTTCTTATCTAAAATAAACCTAACTAAATAGGCTTTACTTCATGACATCTGTCAATATGACATTGACAATTACATCTCATAAACTTGCTGTTGTCATTATGCAACACCTGTAACACAAGTTCTTCGGATACTTAGCACGGGGCCAGATTGACGTGGTGTGAAGCGTCCATAGATATTATTATTATTTGAAATAAATAGTAGTCTTGGCAATTTTCCGGATCAGACTCGGGTACGGGCGTTTGCCAAGAAGAATTATGATTTAGGTGTAGAAAAAGATGAGGATGGGGTTAAGAAAACGACGAACTAATGAGCATTATCTATGACGATAGATTTTTGCATATTAATGTATGTGTTTTTATAAAGGTCTAGAGTTTTTAGAGAATCGGCAAGGGTTTTAGGTATTCGGTATTCGGTTGAAGAGATGATGATGGGAATAATTTTAACAGTCTTTTGCTGCCACATTTGTTTGATTTCGTCTGCAAGTGGAATATATTTCTGTATTTTCTCATTGTGTTTCTGTTTTAGATTGTTGGTATTAGGGACGGCGATATCTGTGAGGTAAGTTGTTTTTTCGGATTTTATTGTGAGGTCTGTTGCTTAAGATGGTACGGTCTGTAACTATATCGCGATCCCAGTAGAGTTTTACGGTGCTATTTACGAGGACATTACGAGGCTTGTATTCACACCCCTTGTGTATGAATCTATGAGTTTGTATTTAATGGCTAGTAATTGATGAATGTGTTTGGCTACGTTGTCGTGACGGTGAGTGTATTACTTATTGGCTAGTGCACTACATTCTCCAGTGATTTGGTCTATTGTTTTGGTGGTTTAATGGCATAATCTACACTTATCTGTGTCTATTGGTTCTTTAAGTATATATTTTGAATAATTGCGTGTTTTGATAATTTGATCTTCGATAGCTATAAGGTAGCCTTCTGTCTTAGCATATATATTGCCATTAGATAGCCAGCTGTTTGATGCTGTTTGGTCTACATGCTCTTGTTCCAGATGGTGAGGATATTTTCCATGTAGTGCTTTGCTTTTCCACTTCTGTATCTTATTAACGTCTTGCAATATTTTCTGTTTTTAATTGAATGTGTTATTGTTTGACATTGTAGAGGTGTGCCTTTGTGGGGAAGATATACTATTGCTTTATGTAATTGGCTAGTTTGAACTTTATTTAAGAAATATGTTCTCAGCTTATCTATTTGGTTATAGTGTAAATTTTTAATATCTATGCCACTCCGACCTCCTAATTTTCTCTTTAGTGTAAATCTTTCAACTGCTGAATGGATATGATGGATATTGTGCTTATAGCTTAAAGTTCGTGTTGTGGTGTTGAAAGCTCCTAATTCTGTATCTGTCCATTTAATAATTCCAAATGAGTATGTTAATATGGGTATGGCGTAAGTATTTATGGCTTTAAGTTTATTTCGACCAGATAGTTGTGTAGCTAGTATTTTATTTAGTTGTATTTAGATTTTAATGTATTTTTAATGTCTTTGTGATTTGCTTTGTACCTATATATCGTAAATATTTAAATTATGTATCTTTTGCTTGCATACTATCTATTATTCCTACTTGTAGTTCTAAGTTTAAAGGTTCTGTTTGTGAATGCTGGCCTTACTGAATGCAGTTAATTTTACATTTTTCGATCCCAAATGTCATTTTAATATCTGTACAAAAATTTTTAAGTTACTTTTAGTTGGTGTTCCAGTTGTTGCCTGTCGTTTGCATAGAGTTTTATATCATCCATATCGAGCAGGTGGGTAGTTTGATTTTGTTCAGTTTATCTATTGTATATCCGTAGCATGGTTTGTTTAGGATTTTGGAGAGTGGATTGAGAGCTAAACAAAACCATAAAGGGCTGAGTGATTCACCTTGAAATATTTCGCGTTTGATTTTAATTGGGGGTGTACAGAAATTAGCATTAATAGTTCTTAAGTTAAGCTTAGTAGACCAGGTAGACATTATATGTTGTAAGAACTGCATTAATTTACTATCAACTTTATATATTTTTAAAACATGTCTCAGCCACGAGTGAGGAACACTATCAAAAGCCTTTTGATAATCAATGTATGAGTAGTATAAGTTTTTTACGGTTTTGTTGAGCTTGGTTATGTATCTCGTCGTCAATAATTAGTTGTTCTTTGCAGACCCCTTAGCGTATCCTGTTTGTTCTTCCGGTATGATTTTATTTTGTATACGAGTAATATGTGTATTCAGTTTTTGTGTGATTATAGATGTAAGAAATTTGTATAGTGTTGGAAAGCAGGTGATTGGGCGGTATTTTGTGGGATTGGTTGTGTCATTATCCTTAGGCTTTATGTGATTCCTTATGTATGGAACGGAGGTATTGTTTGTGGGTCCTGTACGAATGAATTAAATATATTTCCAATGTATCGATGTGTTGCGGTGAAATATTTAATCCTGTAGTTATGTATTTTGTCAGATCCTGGGGCCTTCCAGTTTAAAGTTTTTTTAAGTCTACGTAAAAGTTTTGAATGTGCTTGTAATTTTTGTTTGAAATTATCTAGTTGATCTACTAATTGGTTTGTGGTGTAATTTTTTGGGCTGAGTTTCTGTTGATTTCTTGTATTAAGATTTCCTTTCAGATATTGTGTAAGTTGTCCTATTTATTTACGTAGCTGTTTAATTCTGTTTTCAATTCGTACCTTGCCATTTTGAATTATTGTAGTCTATTGTTTTGTTGGTTACTTTCTTTTCAGATGGGTTAATTAATTTGGTATACAAAGTAGTAGCAGTTATGGCTGCGCAGTATATGGCGCTTTGAATTTGATCTACATTAGGCGTCTCGTTTTCTTCTAAATATTCTCAAATTTTATTGTTCAATACATTTACTGTTTTAATTATGCTGGGCGTGGTGTGGTATACTATGTGGTATACTTGGAGCTTTGGGATTATAGGTCTAATAGATGGGTCTGTACCAGTATATTTTATTAACATTTCTTTAAAAACACTTTCGATTTTTTGAGCCTCCATTGCATTGGGACCTGTATGTGGTATGTTTGTGGCGTTTGTCTCTGGCGTGATTACATGTTCTGTGGTATCTGGAGAGCTTGAAACGGTATTTGACTGTTGTAAAGTTGGGGTAGAAGAATGGTATGGAGATGGTTTGATAAATAATCTGTTTGTATGTTACGAGGGCTAGTGTGTAGTTCTGTGTTTTGTATGCTATTTTGGACGTTGAAAATGTCAGCTACATATTATTTCTATGGATAACTCTAATCTGATCAGCTAGTCTTTGTTCGGATATGTGACTTAATTCCGGGAAAATTTCTATGAATTTTAGATGAAGCAATGGTCTAAACACTGTAAGGTTTGATTCGCATGCTGTTACTATGTAGTAACAACGGAGAAGTTCTCTGTTAATTTGGTCAGTCCATTTCATCCGTTGCTTAGATTTGCCAGCGAGGGTGGTTGGAGGAAGCATTTCCTGCAAAACACTTCTTGCTGGTGTGTTGATGAGATGTGATTGTTGAATATTGTGGTCTACGGTATACAATTGATTATTTTGTAAGATACTCGTAGACGGCGTGATGTCAGGGATGGGCACAGGGTAAGTAGCATTTGATTCCCGTGTAACATCATCTGACATTGGTGATAATGTAGTAGATCGTGATGATGTTGATGAATTATCGAACATATACGAGTTTGGTGACGAGTGAAGTGATGGAAATAAGCTAATGGATGAAGTAGATGTGGGGCACGAGTTTGTGTTGCTCGTTGTTGGAATATTATCTGCAGCAGTACTAGACTGGGCAGGAAGTGGTGATACGGTGCCCCCCTCAGAATACGAGGGGCAGCCCGGACCCGAAGGCCCGGGGCGGGATTCGCCATTGCTTTTCGCTCTGGTACCCGCTTGGGGTATATTTCTATTTCGTAGTCGCATTTCATACTATGTTCTTCTTCTACTGCTTGAGGCTTGGCACCGTTAGTTGGGAAGGGTGTAGCTAAGATGTGAGTAGCTTTTAAATTTAGTGTAGTCGAGGTGTTAGTGGCTCTATTGACTTTAGTGTTATTAGGTCAAGATGTTAGTGACACCTTTATGGTTTATGCCTTCCCTAAGCCCCTCCACCACGTCAAGATGGCCCCACGGGGGGGTAATTATTATTATTATTATTATTATAGTATATTAATTAAAAGTCATAAACATGTGTATAGTAAGAAAGTCCTACTAGTACTATTAAAAATGTGAAAGTTTGTAAGTATAAATGGATTGATGGATGGATGTTTGTTACTCTTTCACGCAAAAACTACTGAACAGATTTCGATGTAATTTGTTATGGCAGCAGTTCAAGTTCTGAATGAAACAAAAAACAAAATATGAAAAAAATACAATGTTACTGTTAAGGACAGTGGCCTCGTAACGTAAAACATGAGTGAATTTAAATGTGAAAGATAAACGCGTAATTAAAAACAGTACATAAAACTATAATAGTAAATACTCAGTGACTATATGTATAGATTTATACGGCATCAGTGTGTAAAAGTCGTGTTAAATGGTGTTTTATCAAGTGCAGGTTATTTTGCTTATATATTTTTAACTAAAGCTAATTTTAACGTAGCCTTTTTTGATTTATATGAATAAACATAATACCTAACGTGTAGCGTAGCGATTAAGATTATATAATAAAGGGTTAAGTAGTTATTAAGAAAACAATGGTAAAAATGTAGAACATTTCTTATATGGTAAGCTTTAAGTTGTAAATATCATTTTATAGAATAAGATCCCTAGTATATAAGGATGTATGTATATGGTTATGGCAATAAAGAATTTCACACAACGCGTTTTGCTTTACCTGGCTCATGAAAAATAGGGAAAATTATGGAAAATAGCCGTATAGAGAGGTAAAAGTGAGATGGCAAATCGGCCCGAAACAGGCGTACGGGCGGAGCTCTCTATACGGCATTGCCATGAGCCAGGTAAGCAAAGCGAAAAAAGTGAAAATCGTTCTCCTCAAATAAGTGTTTTATTATCGCCCTGGCTCTGCCCAAATCGGTGTAACCTTGCTATCTTCGAGTCTAATCTGAGCCTGTGGTTGAAACCCTGTGGAATTATACAGTCCCCTACAGTAGTGCGTGGTCCTTTGGCGAGCCGAATTTCAAGATTGAAGAAATATTCGAAGTCCATATCAAGTTGAAAATAACGAAGACGGCACTTAGAAAATTTTCGTCAGCTGTTCTGAACATAGAAAAATTTCCGAAGATTCAAGATAGACATTTTTACTGAAGACCGGACTTAGAAAATTTTCGTCAGCTGTTCTGAACATAGAAAAATTTTTTGAAGATTCAAGATAGAAGAATTTTATCAAGTCAGAACATTGGAAACTTTATCAAGATTTATCAACGGGAATCAACGCCAGGGATTAGATTGGACTCAGAAGATCGGACTCGAGGATACAAGGATACACCGCTGCGAACGGAAGCAAGGATTCGTAGATTTTTCATCGGAAAAACCTCCCGAAGATTCTTGAAAGGGAATTTGAACATTGAAGATTAACATTGAAGATTAACATTGAAGATTAACATTGAAGATTAACTTTGAAGATTAACATTTGAAGATTAACTTAACATTTGAAGATGGTTATGACAAGAAGTCAGAGTAGGGCCGAGGAGAACCAGCAGCAACCACGTAGATTTCCGGATCAGCCACGATCGCCGTCCGCTGCCGCTACGAGCCAGCCGCCGCCGACCGAGGGAAGAGCGGATCTGCTTCAAACTATTTTGAAACCGAGACCAGGTACCAGCAAGGCGCCTGCAGCCTCGGAAGTATAAGCCCTAGCCAGAAAGAAGGCTATTTCAATTAGATCGCGTCGATCGACAGCAAGTGTCGTCGCGCGTATGCATTATGAGGCGGAGGAGAAACTCGCCGCTCTTCGTAAGAAGGAACTGCAGATCGAAGCAGAACTTATAAAGAAGAAGCTCGCCGCTGACGTCGCCGCTGCAGAAGATGGTAGCAGCCCCGACGACGACGAGCCATCAGAACAGGTGAAGCAACGTGTCCAAGCCTGGCTAAGCGAACAGGGTCCCGAACCCGAAGAGGCTAGACGAGAGCCGACATCAATGGAAGAAAGAGCCGAAGCCAGAAGACATGCCACCGAAGGGAGCCCAGAAGACGAGGTTCGAGTGGCCGCAGCAACGCCGCCCACGCTCACCACACCGCCCACGTCTAGGGCTAATGGGGTGGAACATCTTGCCGAAACATTGGATAAACTGCTGAACCAACGCCAGTCGCGCCACACTAAGGAGTTGCCCATATTCTCGGGCGCTCCCACCGAATGGTTGCCATTCAAAGCAGCCATGGAAGACACCACTGCGTTCTACAAGTTCAAGCCGATCGAGAACTTAGCTCGTCTGAGAAGCTGCTTACGGGGAGAAGCAAGAGAAGCCGTGGGACCACTGCTGAGCGTCGCGACGCCGCCCGAACAAATTATGAAGACCTTGGAACAATGCTTCGGTCGACCCGAGGTTATGGTCGATCGCATGATGGAAGACCTGAAGAAGATACCGAGGCTCGGAGGTTCAGCGGCAGAACTCAACAAATTTGCAGTGAAGATTCAGAACATGGTAGCCATCCTGAGGAAGCTGAGGCACGGGTACCTCTTTAACCCGTTGCTCACGAGAGACATCCTGGAGAAGCTCAGCCCATACGAGAAGAGCAAGTGGTATGACTACGCAGAAGAGACGTCGCGCTTCAGGAACGAGCCCGATGTCGTCCTTCTCTCTGAATTCTTAATGAGAGAAGCAGACAGGGCGCTGCGCTACGGGTTCAGCACGGCACCGAAGAAGGAAACACCTCGTCCACCTCCTAACAAGAACGAAGCCCTAACAAGAAGGCCAGTCTTCGCGATAGCAGACGAGGGCAGGGATTCGCCGAGTTACAGGCAGCCAAAGAGAATACGCGAAGAGTCAACGAAGTGCCCGATATATGCCGAAGATCACGCTCTATTTCGCTGCGCTGCTTTCAAAAAACTGAGCATGCAAAGGAGATGGGACACAGTCAAAAAGGAAGGGCTGTGTTTCCGGTGCATACGAAGCAGGCACGGAAGATACAACTGCAGAGCGAAGCCGTGCGGCGTGAAGGGCTGCAACTTGCCTCATCATGCGCTGCTGCACGAAGACAGGTCCGGCGGCGCTCCACAGACAGAGGACGCCGTGATTACCGCATCGGTCACCTCCGACCGCGCGGTGAAACTTAAGATGAGAAGAATTCAAGTTGTCGGTCCACGGGGCGAAGCGGATATCTTCGCGCTGTTCGACGAGGGCTCGACAGTGACACTACTGGATGAAGACGTCGCGAAGGCTATCGGCGCAGACAGCCCACCGAAGGTGCTGAGAATGCATGGGATCAATGCCGAGAGAAGGGAAGAAAAAAGCCGACTCGTACAATTTGGCGTACGGGGTCACGACGGTACCAGATATGACGTCACTGCGAGAACCGTGGACGGATTGAACCTACTTACTCAGTCCGTCCCGGAATCACTGTTTCGACTTGCTCACCTGCGTGATCTCAAGAATGAAGAGATATGCTATGAAGACAAGAAACCCCAACTTCTCATCTGCACGGCCAACTGGCAGCTCATTGTATCCAGAGAGCTGAGGATCGGCAAGAGAAACCAGCCTGTAGCCTCGAAGACGAAGCTCGGCTGGGTAATCCATGGAAGCATGCCCAGACGCCTCATAAAGCAGGAAGAACACGAGAACATCCTGCACGTGTCTACGATCGAGACCCGAGGCGAACGACTGGAGGAAATGGTGAAGAAACACTTCGAAATAGACGCACTGGGAATAGCGTCCAAGGCTAAGCTGAGCAACGAGGAGCAGCGAGCCATCGACCTCTTTGGCAGAACGGCCAAACGAACGGAAGACGGTCGATTCGAAGTGGGACTTCTGTGGCGCACGAACGGCGTCAAGCTACCTCTTAGCTACAACAATGCGCTAAAGAGGCTTAAGAACTTGGAACACAAGCTCAAGAAGAACCCCCTGGACGAGGCGCAGTATCGTGGGCAGATGAAGAATCTCATAAGCAAGGGATATGCGGAAAAATGCGACGGGACAGAGGCCGGAAGTGACATCACATGGTACCTGCCGCACTTCCCGGTTAAAAACCCAAACAAGCCAGGCAAGTTGCGACTGGTTTTCGACGCAGCAGCGAGAACAAACGGCGTGAGCCTCAACGATCACTTGTTAGAAGGGAACAGTAGAAAACATCTCCTCTATATCGGCCTTCACAGCGACGACTTCCTCTCAGAACCGGAACAGTATCTTCGGCAGTGAGGTCAGAAGGTCAGGCTTCTGACCTCACTGCCGAAGTTACAACGGGGGGATTCCGACGAGAGGCCGGCAGCTGCACGTATTCTGCGACGCGAGTAAGGACGCATACGCCGTCTATTGGAGGTTGGAACAAGAAAATGGGGAAGTACGAGTCGTGTTGGCCGCTGCCAAGGCCAAGGTGGCTCCGCTGAAGGCACAGACCATACCAAGAATGGAGCTACAGGCTGCCCTGGTCAGAGCGAGGCTGGGAAACGCCGTCACAGCAGAACACAGGTGAAAAACGGACACGGTTTTCTACTGGATCGACGCACAAGTAGTTCTGTGTTGGATACAGAACGGCAGCCGCAAATACACACCGTACGTCGCGCATCGGCTAGGGGAGATCGCCGAGCTGACGTCTGTTCACCAGTGGAGATGGCTGAGCACGAAGAGCAACGTCGCCGACTTAGCCACCAGAACGGGCTACGTTCCGAAGAGCGACGAGGACCCTTGGTTCCAGGGGCCGGACTTCCTCCGCAGGCCTATGAACGAGTGGCCCGCGGAGAGTCCCGCTAGAATTGAAAATCAAGAAGAATACGTCGCCTTCCACACCACGGAGGCGAGCGAGCTGAGCTGTCTACCAGATGTGACGCGCTTTTCAAACTACGAGCGCCTCATAAGATGCACGGCGATGGTCTTGCTGTTCGTCAAGAAATGCCGAGATCGTCGGGCCCACCTCGACGTACGACACCTGAAGAGGGCCGAGAGGTTATGGTATCAAAAATCTCAGCGAGACAGCTTCGTACAAGAAATCGAGAAGATGGCAAGTGGCAAGACGGTGCCTAGATGGAGCTCCTTGTACCGGCTCAACCCAGTGTACAAGGACGGGCTGCTCGTACTAGACGGAAGGAAGACGACGACGGAAGGACGGAAGACCCCAACGACCCGGAGGCGATTACACCGAATCATTTCCTCCTCGGGTCGTCCACCGGACTGCCGTACGTCGGACCGTGTGTGCCGGCGGACAAGAAGACGTGGAAGGTCGCGCAAGCCCTTGCCGACGAGTTCTGGAGGCGATGGGTGAAGGAATACCTTCCCACGCTCACACCACGCTACGGGGCCCCGCAGAGCAACCGAGCCCTTGTACCGGGGGACCTGGTTGTCGTGGTCGACCCGACGCTGCCGCGTAATACGTGGCCGCGGGGGGTCGTGCACCGAGTCTACCCCGGCCAGGACGGACAAGTGCGCTGTGCGGACGTTCGCACGCGCAGTGGCGTGTTCCGGAGGCCGACTTCGAAGCTGGCAGTGCTGGAGGAGGCGCCGCAGTCGCAGTTGCGACCGCTGGCGGAGCAGACGGAGCCGGGAGCGGAGCGGACAACGCCGGGGACGGCGCCGGGCGCAGAACGAGCATCGGAGCAGCCTACAGCGAGCACGGACAGCTCGCAGTCGCCGGAGCGGCCCGCAGCGAGTCCGAACGGCTCGCAGTCGCCGCCGCACCAGCCTACAGCGAGCTCAAGCAGCTCGCAGTCACCGGAGCAGTCCACGGCGGGATCGGCGAGCCCGCAGTCACCTGAGGAGGCTGCGTAGACCCTGGCTACTGCGCCGGGGGGAGGATGTTAAGGACAGCGGCCTCGTAACGTAAAACATGAGTGAATTTAAATGTGAACGATAAACGCGTAATTAAAAACAGTACATAAAACTATAATAGTGAATACTCAGTGACTATATGTATAGATTTATATGGCATCAGTGTGTAAAAGTCGTGTTAAATGGTGTTTTATCAAGTGCAGGTTATTTTGCTTATATATTTTTAACTAAAGCTAATTTTAACGTAGCCTTTTTTGATTTATATGAATAAACATAATACCTAACGTGTAGCGTAACGATTAAGATTATATAATAAAGGGTTATTAAGAAAATAATGGTAAAAATGTAGAACATTTCTTATATGGTAAGCTTTAAGTTGTAAATATCTTTTTTATAGAATAAGATCCCTAGTATATAAGGATGTATGTATATTGTCATGGCAATAAAGAATTTCACACAACGCGTTTTGCTTCACCTGGCTCATGAAAAATAGGGAAAATTATGGAAAATAGCCGTATAGAGAGGTAAAAGTTAGATGGCAAATCGGCCCGAAACAGGCGTACGGGCGGAGCTCTTTATACGGTATTGCCATGAGCCAGGTAAGCAAAGCGAAAAAAGTGAAAATCGTTCTCCTCAAATAAGTGTTTTATTATCACCCCGGCTCTGCCCAAATCGGTGTAACCTTGCTATCTTCGAGTCTAATCTGAGCCGGCGGTTGAAACCCTGTGGAATTATACAGTCCCCTACACTGTATTCACGCGGGCGTAGCCACGGGCAAAAGCTGCTTATTTATAATATTTAATCTGCATCTGACGACGACTCGGTCGAAACCGGTCGTGTAATTAAATAATTTTATTGTAATAGTATATATAAATGTTTCTAGTGGAAACAGTGCAAAAAGTTACTGGTAGTGTCACTGGAATTAATACATATTGACAAGCTAAATCCGAATATACAAATATAATTTATCTAGCATGTCTAGTTTCGCTGCTATAAACAACATTTGACGCATTTGTAGTACATGTTTTGCATTAGATTTTTCCCTGTAAACATTGGTACCGTGTATGTTGAGCATGGGGCCTCTCCCCACCTAGGTACTGTAAACATGGTAAAAAGATATAACACCTAGTGGTACATATAAATGTTAGCTGATTTCTGCTAGAAAGTCCATCGCGAAACAACATAAATTAATACAAAACTACACTACTTATACAGAAAGTGATTTATCAAATAGTTATTTTTTGTATTATCTAATTAGTATTTTAATTCATCTAAGATTATGTTGCTTAATATAGTAATAATAAAAAGTAGAAATGTCAATGTCTTATTGACAGATGTCACAAGCACAGCATACTAGTTAAATTATTTTAGTTAGCCAAAAAGCGATATATATATATATATATATATTGTCGACGTATCTGTGTTAAGCATCTCTCATGTACCATTAAAGAACAATGTCACAATTGTTGCTGTATTGTTATTATCACCACTCAAGCATAAGAAAGGATCTGTAACAACCAAGACGTCGCAGCCCACAACACACTATAAGTAATATCATAGAGGTAAGTCAAATATTTTTGTGTTTTGTTTGTCATGCCCACGTGCAATGTTACTCATCGAACCACTCTTGACAACCCATTAATCCGCAATGGTGTAAAATAAGTAGGGATTCGACCCTATGCAGTGGGGAGTGCAGCGTGATCGGGAGGAAGATCATTACTACGGTGACGTTGGTCTAAGCAACATAACGTTATTAAAATAGCTCGTTAGAATAATATTTTTTTATTTTTATTATTGCTTAAAGTTTCAAAGTTTAGCGTGTTACATGTGTACCCCCTATGTAATATGGACTTAGCACCGAATTGCCGAATACCATTATATGGGAATCAGCATCATCGGTCAGTCGCAGTCGAACATGCTCTTGGACTATAATTAACATTTAACGTATAATAATTGAATCCGCCTCTTGGACTATAAAGAAAATACATGTCGTGCAGTTTCTTCATAAATTACGAAAGAAATCGTCATATACTGGAAATGCTGTCGCCGCATCATCGCGGTGGTCCCAACTCCGTGGGACCGTGAATTTGGAGTTAAGTTGGACACTTCAGATCTTACATCGTTCAAAGTCGGTAGTCTTAATTTAGTTATAATTCTAGATCGATAGTGATTATTATATTAGATCCAACATAGATCTGATTCATTTTAGTTAAGTTTAAATGTAAAAATAGTTTCTAATTTTTAACTTCAATAAAACTTTCAAATAAAATCGTTTTTTTTGAAACTCCCGATAGAGAACACTATAAGTAGCGTTTCAAGCGTAAAAATGGTTGTAAATGTTGCAAAAAGGATTGTGATCATTTCAGTTATCCTATAAATAAATGCTATGAAAAAACCTGGAGTTTTAATCAAAATAAACAAGTTAAATCTCAAAAGGCAAGTCTGATGTTGCTGAAGGTAAGATAAATAAACGCAGTCAAACCTGAGGCCCTCCGAAATATTTAATGTGTGAAAATTCGTAAAATTTAAATAAGAAAAGCTAAAAAACTAGACTAGAATCATCATTAAACAGTTTTGAATTCAGTACACTAAAGTACATTAAAATCACAGAACAAAGTTCTTACTCCTGGACTTTTAAATTGTTTTGCAGACCAGTGTAACAGTACAATCGGAAGTGGTAGAATTTCACATGTGGTAGAATTTTAAGGTAGAATTTTAACTTTTTGTTTACGTACTTAAGTGATGCTTGGGTGGAAAAGGACTGTGAAGTAGGCGTGAGTGATGATTAATTAAACTGGGACACTCGAAAGTTGAGTGCAAAAAAGAGCAAATAACCATTGTGAATGTAAATTGAATTGTAAATTGAATAAACAGAAGTGTCAATGTTTATAAGATGCGTCGTTGACTATCTACAGGCCGCGTAGTAGATTGCCATTATTTCAAAACTCTACTAGTTTTCAGAGATTTCAAAATTAGTAGAATCAATCAATGATTGATTGATTGATTGATAGATTGTGACAATTAAAACACGTTGCGAAAATCCACGGAGTTAACCATGTCAATCTGGTTAAGTCAATATGTCTGCAAATAGACGGTCTGATTTTTTGTAATGAAATGAAGCAGGAAACGAGCAGCGGATCACCCGATAGTAAGCGATTACCGCCGCCCATGGACTAAAAATCTCGCGTTCCCAGTCCTAAAAATCCCCAATCAACCTTGGGCCTCCGGTAACCTCATTCACTCGGTGAAGTGTGCAAGCGTTATTTCACGCCGGTTTTCTGTGAGGCCGTGGTATTTGCCCGGTCGAGCCGGTCCATTTATACCGAAGCGTGGCTCCCCCACTGATTGAAGGATGCCTGGCTGATAAGTAGCATCGAAAATATTTTGTATGTGAGCGTGTTTTTTTCCTCCAGGCGTCTAACGGCTAACTTATGGCCCGACTCGCCGTATTACGTAAAATATTATATCGATGGCATAATAGAAGTTCACTCAAAACTTTTGACGATTTGAAGAGTTTTGCTTTGGTGGTATTAATTTTAAGCATATTCAAAAGCTTTTATGTTAGTAGTTTTGTGCGAAAGGAGTCGCGGACAATAACTACATTTTATATGCAGATGGTATTCCCGGTAATTGCGCAGAGAGTCGACGCGAGTTCGACTACTAACTGAATTCTAAACAGACGCGGGCCGGCTGTCGCGCGCTCCTCGCGTGTCTCACGTGTATCGCACGCTTAAAATCAAATAACTATTCGTTTTTATCTATATAAAAAACAACGGACAAAACTCAAGTGAACAAATATACAAAAAAAAACTTTTAACGCAGTGCAGACGGCTATTTTTGTTTGCAGGTTATGTTCCGTGAACTTTTTTGTTTTGTTTGCAATGTGCAAGTATTTTAACTTGATGTTTTTATAGGTTATGCATTTGTTGTTAGGATGTGAGATTTTATTCATAGCTTATTCAAGGCTTCTATCGATCTGGTAATGTTATCGTACGTAGTGGAGCTTGCATACATAGATAAAACAGCTTGTTATGTATTTGATACCGACGCGAGTAAGTATTTTGATCTTTTTCATGTGAAACACGGAATTTGTAGACTTTGTAGGCTTTGAGTTTTTAATATCTTAGATACGCGTGTAATGTGGCGACGCGAGACGTCGTCACACCGTCGTAGTTTTAATATATTTCTGTCTACAAACGTAGTAAGTCGCGTCGTTTGAACTTGATCATGAATTGAATTAATTCCTGTTTCACACCTTTTAGATGGTGTATCTTTGAATAATGATGATGATGATTAAGTTTATCGTGGTAAAGGCTGTGGTAAAGTCATGAAAGAATATTTAACAATCGCATAGTCACTTACCTCGCGTAGTCGCGTCACGCCGCGCGCGTCGCAATGTCTGTTGACTGTTCGGTATAAACACCAGCTAACATAAAAATATGATTTTTTATTCCATTGGCAATACTATCCCCATGAGAAATTATTCATCGAGGGACCAAATTTGCAGGAAACAGCTTGGTAGTCAGTTAATGAAGCTTATCAATTTAGAGGAACATAAATTTAATAAATAAATATAATTTTTAAACAAAAACATAAAAACTGACTTCCAAACTATAAACGGCACCGTGTGGGAAGCGCCAGCTTTCATATAAAGAAAGAATTATCAAAATCAGTTCACCTAGTCGAAAGTTTGAGGTAACAAACATAAAAAACGGTCGAATTGAGAACCTCGTCTTTTTTTTGATGTCGGTTAACAAAAACTACTCGTATCATGCAGTAGAGTTTACCAGTTAGACTTCACCAGAGAACAGTATTTATAACATTTTGTAAACTATAACAATGAGTAATACCTACACCGACTTAATGAATTAATACATTGTATTTGGCAACGTTGTAATCATTTGCATCCGCTGTTTACACAATATTGTTTGTCCGAAACATTCACAGATGAGTGAGTGACTCTATTTGCGTCTCTACCTCGAGGCTAATCAGTAGGCATTATTTGGAGATAGGACAATCTATGGGTAATGACTAATGAGTTAATAAACAATACTGGCCTACACCTCTCCAGTCTCCACTCAAAAAGAAAAAGGATGTGTGCCTATGTTATCCCATATAAAATTATAATATATCCGTCGCGATCGCTCTTATCCAAAACAATGTTAAAAACTGTAATCTATAGTCGAATTCATGAGACAAGATAAAAAATAAACAAAGAAAGTTTCGGAATGTTTTGATCAAATTGAGATAACATTTTCATCACTTGTGTCTTCCTTGTAGACTTGGACATCTGTTAAATTTCCTTAAAAATGGCACCGTAGGCCTCACGCCCGCGCCGTACCGATGATTGACAAATCATGTTTCAGACCGCAGACGCTGATTATAATCCCACCTAGTGAAATCTCTTATTAATTTCGAATGATACGTATTATATTATGTTACTTTGGGTTGATTGAATTGACTAATTATTTTAATTTTGACAGATGATCATTGTTTACATAAATTATTATCTCTCGTAGGAAAGTTTGCCAAAAGCTTTTAAAATTCATACTGAATTCCGTAACTGTACTCAATTTATATTGATTAGGTATACCTAAATAATGTAATGGTTTGCGAACATAGACGGATCGATAACTATGAAAATTGAACATGTGGAGTATACTTCGTAAAAAACTTATTCAAAGGTATCTTATATCAACAAAGATACTGCCTCCATCCAGTAAATATATTTTAAACGATCAATTGATACGTATTGAAAATTAATTGAGTGTAAGGAACGGGCTTTAACAATGACAATTAGCACATGAGACAACAACAAGGGCACAACACAATGTACCTAAAGAAAGACGATGATTTAAAAGTTTTGAGAACTTGAAATAGTCTTAACGTATTTCATAATGTAACGGACTAATGCGGTTAAGATTTTTTTTTCTACAGATATCTTATACGCGGTATAGTTTATTTTTAATCCTCGACGCAAAAATAGGGGTGTTAAAAGTTTGACGCGTCTTTCTGTCTGTGTGTGTGTATCCGTTCGTGGCATCGCAATTCGCAGCTCACAGACGGGTGTATACCGATTTTGATCTTGTTTTTTTGACAGGTGACCTTCGATTGTTAATAACAGGTGACTTAATCTTCAGGTCGCTTAATTGACAATGTCGGGGGTTACTTCATTATTCTTATTTTGTTTTATTTTGCATTGGAAACAAGTCGGTACAAAATTACCTGATGGTAGGTTAGCGATTACTTTTCAGAACACTCGCAACACCAGACTTGTTACAAGTGCTTAGCCGGCCTTTTAAAGTTCCCCTTCTGGATTTTCCCTTCATTAAGGGAGGATACCCTACTCACTCGTCACCCTTGCTCGACGAATCACAATGAAAACATTATTTTAGGTCGATTTTTTGTTTGGCATCATCATGAATCCATCATTCAGCCTTAATTTTATTTCATATATTCTTGTATTCGCTGAAGCAGTTTTTCGAACCTTGCACTTTCTATGTAAAGGTTGTTGAAAGAAAAAATACAAAACAATAATTTTAAGAAAATTTCTTCATCTGCCTATGTTTGTTCATATGAGTAAATCAAAAAACCAGTAAAAATAAGGATCCTCGTACCGATAGTCTAACGTAAAATTTAACGAACATGAAAGGACAAAAAGTCGCAGGCAAAAGCTCATAAACATAATACAAATATGCAGTTAAAATCGTTAAAGTTATATTTTATTTATGTAGAATAATTAATAACCTAACAGAGCAGGTCACACCTTCCGTTTAGTAACATGCACTCAAGAATCTTCAAAGACAAGTTTGCAAGTGAAACATTTTATTTAGGTAAATGTTTCGCATTTTGCTCAATTCGTTTTATTTCGTCGTAACATGAAAATCGTGACAGACTTCTGAGTAGACAATCGTGACTACTGACTATAATAATTACTCAATATAATTTTAAGAATTTAAAACATTTAATTTGTAACTCAGGCTAATCCCAACGTTTAATGCTGAGCTAAGGTTTTCGATCTCTCTGTCCCGTTCTAACATCGAATGAGAGAGATTGATCGAATAAGGGTTTAGCGCTAAGCGCGATTAAAGAATTTTGGTGAAATCGGGGCTAAGTGTGTGTAGATCCACGATTAACTTACGGTTGAGATTGGTGAACATTCATAGTCAAAGTACTTATGTGAGCTATATTTAGGTACGATTCGCAAATGGCCTGACTGACCGAAGTGTTACCACGGCGTCACAGAAAACCAGGGCAGCAACCACCGGTGCAGGTCTACTATCACATAGGCAGTGATTATCACTTATCGATTACTATCAGGCGATATGATTGCTCGTTAACTTACATGTTAGCTAAGACTAAATTTCTTACTAATTTTATTAATTTTCTTTTTAGTACATCTTTGAGATTTTATTTGTCATGAAGACGATTCTTATTTCCTGTAATTTATGACTAGTGTGTGTGAGTGCCATAACTAAAAGTGTACAGAGTGGTAAAGTGTGAAAATGTCGGAACGGTTTAAGGTGACGAAATCGGACGAGCCCACGGGCAAGCCGTTCAAAAACTACGGCGCTACGACAGCTGAAAACGACGTCGAACTCAAGGGCAAACTTCTTCCTGACTCAGGTATGCTTATTTATTTTAAGACATTTTATGGACTCTATCATGGTAGAGGTATTCTATTCTTTTCTATGGTAAATTATGATTATTTTCGCTGTAGCTCTTTGAAAGATCACTTCTGTCACTTGGCTTATGTAATTTAATTTTTCAGACTTTATACGTACTCTACATATAAAGTTACAGTGTTGTAGGAGCTATGTAATATGAAGATACGTGATACCGAAAGCGGTTAGTGGCTATAAATACACTTCTCGGTGGGAGTGTATTGTTTACAATCTGCTGGTGTTCGATAGCGTCCGATTGCTTTTAAAATCATCGAGTAATAAAATCAGGTCATTCTGTACTGGAGAGGAAAAATGAGGACAATATACGAGTACTATGTTCTCATATTATATTGTCCGCATACGACGAGAGTCGGACAAACGCAAACCCCAATTAAAACCCTCAAAACCAAAGGAATCATTTTCAATATAATCTGTGTTTCCTATTTAGCACATTTACTGCGGCGTATTGTTAACTTCTAATTACTAACTTGCGGATATTTTCATTTGTTAATTTAAATCAAAGAAGCTTATGTATTATAGTTAAAAGGATTGAGAAGTAAAAAGTTTTAAAAAGGCTTTTAAGGATGATGGAAAGTATTGAAATAATTACATTAGACAGTCATGCGCATTTTTCGAGAGTATTACCAACTAAAGTGTAGTCGCGGAGCACCTAGAATTTCTTACATTGACTTGTCTATTTCACTCGCGCACGAATATATTGCTATAGCGCTCCTATCGCGTACCTGTGTAAACGCGACAGCAATATATTCGTGCGCGAGTGAAAGAGATAAGTTGCGATGAGTCAATGTACTAAAATCTACTATATATTACACTCTACCACTATTTTTTTTGCTCTGTGGGCAGTTTCACTACTGAAAATACTGTACAGATCTAAAATGGCCACATCAAGTTAATCGTCCTGAATCAAATACAGTAATATTATGTATTGAAGAAGTTGATCCAATAGAAACTTCTTACGATTCTCGTATAATTTGACAATTATATAATATTATGTGCCGCAATTCTATTGCAAAATGCCAAAATTGATGAATTTCTTTAATATTATGATACTATGTACGATAATTCATATTATGACATTTTATTGTATCTAAAATGAAACAAAATAAGAACATATTAATATAAAACACCAGTGGCGAAGACTAGTTCTCCTTCATAATTAAATCCTAGCCTCTATTATAGGTAGGGATTTCGATGAGAGTCTTGAAAAGGTAAGTAAGTAAAGCCGATAGGAATGGAGTTTTGGGAACCCCACGTCACTGCTAAACACTTGAAGTTGCCTTTTTAGATCTGCAGAACTTTACAATGGAAAAATTTTGAAACTAGGTAAACAGGATACAAAAATAATTACTTTGAAATAGGTCATGAGTGATATTAAATCTTGTAAACTAAGTATGTTTGATATTAACCTTGATATTATTATTATTTGGTTTAATTTATATTATGTATAACGTAGAAATTAAATTCACATGTAAAAAACATGTGAGTTTAACTTCTATGTTAAATCCGTTCCAAATTCGACAGTTATTATTATGCAAATGTTTACTTGAATGTTTTGTGTAGCGATTAACCGGCTTACCTTCGAGTTGGCCTCAGACTAAACAAATAAACTTCTTTTTTATTGTTCGTTAATACTTTATATTTGTATAAGCAAGAATTTTGAAATTTAGTTGCCAGGGCCCCAATTCTCGTACCTCGAATATTCGATTCGTTCGATTTTCAGTCTGTCCGGACTCTCTCTCGCGCCCATGATTTGACGCCTATGCGAATGAGTCAGCGCGTTAACCGAACCGAGATTCGAGGTACGAGGTATTGGGGCCCTAGACCACGGTAAACAGAGAACAGTAGAACATCTTCATACAAAAGTGAAGCGCTTAAAAAGTGTACGCTGTGTCACGGTCTCGGTGTGAGCTGACGCTAAGTCCACTGCGAATGTACTCTGTACCTATTTAATTAAAAAAATATGTACCTATTTAATTTGTTAAATTAAATAGGTACATAGATAAAAAGTCTTGTAGAAACAAAGCTTGGTCCTTTACGTCTCGTTATTTGGTAAATCAAAACTTGCAGGGTAGGTACTTCAAGTAATTCGAGGATATAGGTATTATAGTTAAAGCATAACCAGATGTAATATCATAGTTAAACATTGGTACAACATAATATTGCGCTTGATAGCTCAGAAATAGGACATATATAGCTATACATTGTATTTACTGTCTAGCTACATCATTTCATCTACAAAGTACCTGGGTAACCGAGCTCTAGTAGATAAAAAAAATAATCACAAAAATATTTTACCGAGGTTCGAACCCACCACATTCCGAATTTCCGAACAACGCAAAAATTAACCAAACTGCCAATCGGACTGACATTATAGAGACGAAATTATTTATATATTTGTTGCACGACAAAATATAAAATATATATAACTTAAAAAACTCCCTGCATACTAAATTTCATATAAATACTTGCAGCCGTGGCCGAGATTATGATTATATAATATACACAAGATTGTCTCGTATAGAATATAAGATTCTTGTAGTGGCATGTTAATTTAAAAGTAATTTCATAATCTTTAATATGGGTATATGCAGGTATTTTCAAAAATCTTTTTATATACCGCATCTCCAACTTGCTCATGTGTGTTATAGAATTTCAGAGTTATATCGACATGTCATTAGCGTCTTGCGCGCAGTTTCCCGGGCTAATTACTGAGCTGAGCAACTGTGTGAAATGTCACTAAAGTTACTTAATACAAGCATGTATACTAGTCTTTGAAGCCGTCAGAACCTACTGAAGCTAGAAGAGCTCCTAAGCTTAGGGACAACTAACACCGAAATGAAACGATACGCGACATGGCGCTGCATTTTTTAAATTTCTATTCAAAATTTAACTTTAGTCATTACATTTGATTACACACGTTTCAATGCAAGAGTTCGAATGTCAGGTTGCACCGCGCTACACAGCGCATGTGCAGTGTATGGACTGATGTCATAAGAAACGTGTTTCGTTTTGTGTAGTGAATAAAGTAAAATTTTGAATAGCTATGCCGGGGTGATGTAATTGACCCTTAGAGATAATGTAACAATCTTACGGAGGGTGGCAAGTTATGGTTCTCCTCCTTTTCGAAAGACTGCTCTTCCTACTTAAAGGAAATCGGATAAATGTGAACATAAATAATTTTAATAAGACAGTCATAAAACTCACCTCATGACGTTATTTAAAAAAAAAAAAAAATTCAGTAAACCCCGAAATTTTAAGCAGTGAGCAAGCTGAAGAACACTCCTAATCTCGTCAGCTTTCAAACAAAAAAACGTATCAATCTCGCCCTTTCGTTTAGGAAATACGATGCCACGGACAGACACACATACAGATTCAGACAGACAGACATAATATTATACTTATAACACCCCTCTTTTTGCGTCGGGAGTTAAAATGTACCACCCTCAAAGCTAATAGAAAACAAAGTTTAATAAAACTGGGGCGAAGCTAAGTTCGGCTTGCTGAGCAAACTCCATTACATCAATGAAAAAAACTGGCAAAATGGGTCACATAGAGGCGCAATCAAAAGAGCACAGTTCAAAGTGTTAAAGAACTTAATTATGCTGAGACTGAAACTCATTTAATTTGTGCGTCACTGTATTCAAAGGACTCAGCTATGTCAAGACTTCTTTTTTATAAAATGGACCAGAAAACGAGGAGACGGATCGCCTAACGGTAAGCGATTACTGCCGCCCATGGACACTAGCAACACCAGTGGAGCTATACTTGTAACCCCTCACGCAAGCGTTATTTCAAGCCGGTTTTCTGTGAGGTCCTGGTATTTATCCGGTCGATCCGATCCATTGTGTCGAAGCATGACTCTTCCACGTTTAAGTTCGCTTCAAAAAGTCCTAATATGAGAGTAGAACTTACTCGTGTATGGTGTTTCATATGAAGAGTTTAATCTGGGGGGCAATTCTCGTAATTATTTTCGGTTAAATATCGTTTGGATTTTCAGGCTGTCCCGCTCGCGCGCGCACGTTTCGACGCGTACGCGAAGGAGTCAGCGCGTTGACTGAACCGAGATTATATCGAAAATAGTTACGAGAATTGGGCTCCTGGAATTTATAATATACTTATTTAAAACAGACAAGTCTGTTTGGGCAATCGTGCTGATTTCAGGAACTCACTCGCTTCAAAGCTTCACATGAACTACCATTTTGATATTTTTCAGATTTTTCGAGCCAGCAGTTAAGCTTTAGAGGGGGAGGATTTAAGAAGAAAATGCGCTTTAAAATTGAATATCTCGCAAACGGATACCTAAAACAAAAAATTACCTATCGAATGACACCAACACTAAGGAGTAGACGCGAGAAAAAAAATCCTTCTTTACGTGTAGGGGAGGTACCTCAAAAAATATGTTACTAGCACTAACCGTTTGGCCACTGAACGGTAACCCGAAGATGGACGAAACGAGATGAACGACGTTAAGAGTTCCGAGCCGTGAACTACAAAACCCTAAAACTAGATGAAAATCGGTTCGTATGGGACGTACGCTGCCACGAACAAACACACACACACGTCAAACTTATGAACCTCAGCTCCGTTGGGTCTGTTTTCGTCGCAGATTAAAGCGGCTTTCAGACTACGCTATAATATAATAGCATATAGTATATAGCTCATAGCACAACAATATCGCGCACCATACATTGTTATGGACACGTTCACACTGTACTGTACTATATATTATTGGCTTACTGTACGCTATAAAATAGTGCGATATCGCGTAATATGAACGTATAGCAAAGAAGGACTACTATAGGTATAGACCTATAGTAGTCCTTCTTTGCTATACTATATAGCAAAATAGCATAGCGCAGTCTGAAATGAGCATAAAAAACAAAGTCTACAAGAGAAACTGAGAAAGATTTTAATGTGTATTTTTGCATTCAAATAAGTAAGCACTTTAAGTTTCGCTAAAGCAGTCAAAAACATGTTTTAGCTTAACCGGAACATGCGGCTTTGTGAATTAATTAATGTTTGCGGTTAATTTTTCTAGAGCGTTCTTTGAAAGTGTGTTACCTATATTCGCTTATAAAATGTTAGATTTTTTTTCGGTACCAGCAAACTTGAACGTGAGTTCTATAAAATATTGTTTTTATCAGGATATTGTTTGGGCTGGTACCGACTTCAAAAATATAAAGATTGAGTATAGAAATAGTTAAAATTAGCCGAATTTAAACGGGGAATTAATTAGAAAATAAGAATTATTTCATCCTTTTTTGTACATTTTTACGTTGGTTTTAATTTTTTGTTAAAAAATAATACATAATTGTACCTCTATAAGGGTTCACCAAGTCCACCAACGTCCTTGGTTGTTCTCCAACGAAAACAGAGGGGTGTTATAAGTTTGACGTGTCTGTCTGTGTGTATGTGTCTGTCCGTGGCATCGTAGCGCCCAAAGATATGACCGATTTTGATCTTGTTTTTTTTTGTTTGAAAGCTGACATGATCAAGAGTGTTCTTTGCTATAATTCATAAGCATCAGCTTGACACTGCTTGACATTTCGGTTTTTTTTTATTATATGGCGTCGGCTTATAACCATTTGCTAGTGTCAGGTTAAAAAGGCGGGAAATAGAATTTTCGTTTCAAATTTCAACACCGTATTCCTAAATCGTCAAGTCTAAAGTCTAGTCAAAGTCCAAATAAATAGTCAGTGCAGTCCATGAGTCATGTCAGTCGATTCAGTATAGTGATAGAAACTTTACTGAAAGTTCCTAGAGAGTTTTGGACGGAACACAAAATAGCACGTTTTTTGAAGTTTTACCACTTGCCCACACTTGTGCACGTTAACGAATATTTAATGGTTAATATCCTACCAATATTACACATTAAGAACCGAAATAACACAAGTTTATGAGGAAATACAAAAACCACAACGTCACCTATTGAATTCCCCGGCAAAACTCCATTTCGGGGGTTTCTTAAAAATGTTATCATAGAATTTAACACTTTTCCGTTTTCCGTGAGGCTTATAATGCTTACTTCGTAGGTACGGTCGTATCCGGTGTACTAAAGTAAGGCCAACCAGGCGAGATAAAGAATGTAAACAAATTTTCAGGGGTTCAAAACATTTTTATTTGAATAAATTATTATAAAGTTCAAATTTTAATCGCTGTCGTCTGTACTAGACAAAGATGATTCGTCGGAAGAGTCCGAGTCAGCTGTGTTTATGATAAAACTATCTATTGTATTATCAATCATGTTGTCAATATTGCTATAAAAGTTGTCCTCGACTTTTATTACATGATCCACACAATTTCGCCATTTATCAGCAGATACACGTTGGATCCCCTCTTGTAGCAGTTTTTTCACATCTTCAAATTTAAATGTAGTATTATTGCGAGCTACGTGTCCCTTTATGTCAGCCCATACGAGTCCAATGGGATTGAGCTCGCAATGATAAGGTGGCAGTCTTAGGACTTCCACTTTAAATTTTTTGGCGAGCTCATCCACAGCGTATCTTTGGTAGTTCGCCTTTACGTCATTCACTTTCTTTAAAAGTTCTGCCTTTACGTCTTTTTCATCATAGCTTAGTTCTTTATTACGCAGCCATTCTTGAATACTTGCTTTTCTCTATGCTCTGGTGGGTGTTTTTTCTTGGCGTCTTGAGTGGTAATGAGCATTGTCCAGTACCACTACAGCATTTTCACCAAGTTTTGGTAAAATATTCTCAAACCACTGCTCAAAGCGGTTCGCGTCCATTGACTCGTGGTAATCACCTGTGTTTTTTGACTCAAATACATCATCAGCCCCCTCTGTGAAACCATTTTCATTTCCCATATGCACCACAATCAGTCGTCTGCCCTTTGAAGTAGGGTTCTTTGCACCCGTACTCAGTCCCTCCATAAAAGCTTGCCGTTTTGAAGTTATTGTAGTATCCACGTAAGTTTTTGAAACAGTGTGCCCTGAAAACGAAATAAGTTTTACATTACCAGTGATATGCACTGCCGAAAATTCTAATTATTTTAGAAAGTCATCTTCTTATTTTGTGGGCTGCAAGGCTTATCGATCCTAGAAACCCAACGAGAGAACAACAAATAAAGTGACTTTTTAGTATGTGGGATATGGAGTATATGGGAACCGAACCCGCGACCTCCAGATTAAGAGCCCACGCTCAGCCCACTCGGCAACGGAGGCAGTAAGTAAAGTAAGGGCAAAAGCTAGTATTTATTAACAAAATAAAGGCACAATTATTTGACAAACCTGCATTCACCCATGTTTCATCCATATAGAATATAGAGCGATTCTCCGTTCGGTATTTTTTAATCTTTCTTAAGTAATTCATTCGCCATAGTATAATGTCGTCTCTGTTTATTAAAGCATTGTTTCTTTGTCGTTTTATATACTTAAATTTTAAATGTTTAAGTATTTTCTGAAATGTCGATCTCTTAAAGTTAGGTAATTCTTCATCATCATTGACAGCTTGGAGTACTTTTTTAATGTAGGTAATTCGCTTTTCAGATAAAAGCTATGAACTTTCTTTCGTATGGCCTGTTTATCAAACTCGTCCATTTTTTCCGTGAATGTGACCCTTTTTTTGGTTGTTGATGGGCTTTGTACATTCCCAGTTGTTGCATATTCTTTTATAATTCTATATACGGAAGCGACACCGATGCCGAAAATGCTCGCTGTTTTCTCCATTATACTTGTTTTGTACGGATATTCATCAGTAGGCCAAGTTTGCTTCACGTATTTGTGCACATTAACGACCATTCCTTTTTCATTAGATGTAAAATACGTCCGCTGTAAATAAAAAAAATGTGAGGAATGGTAAATTTTAGACTATTTTCTTATTATTATATAAAAATAATCTTTTTTGGTATGGAACCATAAAAATCAAAATTATGATAATGGTTCAAGTGCAAATGAATTAATAAATTAACTTACCTTTTGACGCTTTTTGCGTGGTGAATTGATTTCTTTCAAAGGTTGTCTAGAGCCGCCAGGCTGTGATTCCATAATTAAAATCAACAACTAAGCACTCACAATAACAGCGAAAATCAAAAATAAAACTAACCGAAACGGAATAATAACAACAAAAAACCAAGTAAATACGGAGACGAAAAAATATGTATCACTTCGAACGCAATCCAAACAGGAATGAACTTGTTCACATTTGTTTGGCGGACCAAATGTTGACAACTACGGCACTGGCCGCTTTCCTGTACCACGAAACACGCTACGACAGCTGTCGTCGACCAACTGACGTCATTATTGCATAATATGAGTGATAAGGACAGATATAATATTAACTCACTTTCATAATGCAACTCAGTAGCGGTCCGTTTATTTACGTTTTTTATCTCGTCTCGTTGGCCTTACTTTACTTATCGAAATTATTACTTGACAATAAGGTTCAAAAGTGGTACACCCAATTCTCCTTTTTTTTACTTTTATAATTTATTGAATTAAAAACGAATCGTCTTATAATCATAAACTTGATTAATTGATTTTTGGAGTTTGTACGAATCAAAACGGTTTAGACGTTAGTTTCACGTTTATGAGAATACAATTTTGCATTTTTAACATTACAGGACTGGATCGTTACTGTATTGTTTACTTAGGATTTAATTAGCAGAATCGACCTTCTGATCTGTCTTCGACTATTATACTTTACTGAATGCTATAGTCTTTAATAGGTATGCGGTATGACTTGTTAGATCTAGGGTATTCTATTTCTAGGTCCCACACAACAATACGTCATTTATTTTAATCCTAACAACCACTACATAAAATCCACAATGGGTAAATTATTTTATGTTTGAACGTTATATTTACGAACTAACTGCTTATGTGTAAATTTTACGATTAGTTAATATTAGTTTCTCTACAAAAAAGTAAATCTAAATTGACTTAGCTTACAGTACAAAATCATCTACAATGCTTTCTGTTTTCTGCAAAGAATTAGCAAAGTAAATGGGTATAATAAATTTGCATCTGTGAAATGAACCAACAAAAAAATGAACATTTCATTAAAAAAAGTGAACCTTTTTTT
The DNA here is from genome assembly GCA_037179445.1 of Phengaris alcon alcon. NCBI lineage: Eukaryota > Metazoa > Arthropoda > Insecta > Lepidoptera > Lycaenidae > Phengaris > Phengaris alcon. The sequence continues at coordinate 504,872 of JAYRCH010000069.1, read as the reverse complement.
TAATGAAATGAACCAGAAAACGAGCAGACGGATCGACTGATCGTAAGCAATTACCGACGCCCATGGACACTCGCAACACCGTTACGAGTTACACTTGTATTTCCTCTGGTGTTGCATCTTGCGTTCCCAGTCCTTAAAATCCCCAACCTCCCTTGGGCCTATCGAACTTTTTATTATATTTTACTAGTTTACCTAGGTTTTATAAGTTCAAAAAATTAAAAATGAAGCGTTACGCCACTGCGGTATCAATAGGAACCTCTGATTTTCTTACTACCTCTTACTGACTTACTGTACCTCTGGTCTACTATTTGATGGTGGCCCGTTACTTCGTTCGCTCTAAGAGAGAGTTAGCATTCCAAAGAATTTTCCGGGATAAAATGTTCAAGAGGGCGGGCTAATGGCAAGAAAATGTCTTCCCTTAATTTCAATTAAATCCGTTCAACAATTCACTCGTGAACCACAAACAAAATCACTTTCGTTTTCAAATTGTAAGTACGAGATTGATCGAAAAAGGTTTTTTTGTTGACTTTTGTTGTCTTGGTTAATAAATAAATAAAATTAATTAATTAATTAAGCGATATCGTATCGCGTAATGTGAATAAATAAATAAATTAAGTGATATCGTATCGCGTAATGTGAATTAATTAATTAATTTATAACCAAAAAAAACAAAAAATCCTTTTTTGAATCCATACAGGGGCCTATATGTTGATGACTTCACAAAATTTTTTATAATCTAGCACACTGAGAAAAAAAGTTAAGGAGTAATTAATAGACATTAATATACATAATATAAATAAATATATATAGTAATGCACCGATAATTCACAAAGACATGAGAAAGACAGGTAAACGTTTTTAATATGAAACATATACATACCTACCTGTCTTTGCCATTATAGGCGCGACATCGGATATCGAATTGGATAGTGAAAGAAAGCTGGCCAAGTGCGAGTCGGACTCGCGCACCTACCTAATGATACCACTACACTAAAAATGTGTGATGAATACTAAAAATGATGTCCAATTTGTAAAGAAAAAACAAAATCATCAGTGATATATATGTTTTAGAGTATTTGTTCAGCTGTTCACATTTGCCTATAAAGTTACATGGCCTTGTTTCATACTATCATGTGATAGCGCTTTATCAGCTGTGAGTCACCGTGCACCGTCGAAAACATGACCTCCCATGAAGTTCAACTATAAATAGAGCATAGAGTATAGACATCGAGCTCTCTAGTTTCTGTTGATTAGGAAACACAATGTTTCAGGCAATATATTATTAGAAGAAAGAGAGCGAAATTTGGCACAGACATTTATTTGTAGATTGGAAATATAATATAAGTTATTGATGTGAAAACTTAGTTTCGTCGTGATTGATTTGGTGTAACGCGAGTTCTAATGCTCGTGCTATCAAAGAAAAAGCGTGAGATAGCTCCTAACTCATAACTTTGTACCAGGGATGTTATGAAGCTCCATAACCGTAACCGAAACTATCGGATATAGTCTCGGTTACGGATATTAGGGTTATGATGAATGTAGGTAGAATCTAAATATTAATTTGCATTTGACAAGTTTAGCTAATCATTTGGCATTAAAAGGCAGTGAATCGACACGACCGGCGAATTAAATAAACATATCCTTAATTATCCGAGTGTTCAGTGTTATATATCGGATTTGGTTACGGTCACAGATAGCATTTTTAGCGGATATTCGATAGTTTCGGTTACGGTTACGGAGCTCCGTAACATCCCTCCTGCTAAAAACGTGAGACGTGCATTGCACTAAAATTTACAAAAAATGTACGACGTCGTTTGTGCGATGCATAGTCGCAACGCAGTGTTTTAGCCTCGCCTTATACAACGACTGGGATATAACAGGGTTTTTTAGGGTTCCGTAATACACAAGGAACCCTTATCGTTTCGCTCTGTCCGTCTGTCTGTCTGTCCGCGCTTTTAGCTTCTATTATTATGAATATAAGGATGAAATTTGCTATAGTTATAGATTATGTATAGATCGGTTTTGGCATCATAAAATAATTATAATTTTATATTTTAAGGGTGGCTCTCTATACATGTGAAGTGGGGGTGAAGAAAATTTTCATTCTACCCCATCGTGTGGCAGGCAAGTCAAGGTTTCATACACGACTTTTTTGCAAAGTCAACCATTTTCGAATAATTGGCCCCCAAAGTGGTTTGTAAGTTGGTCCCCCCCTAGCATTTCTAAACTATTGGAGTTAGAAACTTGTAAGTTTCCACGCTGATAGATCATGCTAAAAACTCTTTTGAAAATAATTTTGAACAAAGTCGATAGAAGTAATTTGAAAAAACCTATTACGCGTCAACGTAACTGTCGACATGTCCTGACATGCTCTTGGTTAGGTTAGGGTAGGTTAGGTTTTTTCATAAGGTATAAAGACTTTGTACAACACAACAGGGATCATTTATTACTTTAGTCGTTAATCATATTCAACAGTAGGGTTCTAATCTAGTTAGGTTGTATCACAATTTCCGGCGTGAACGACGCGACCTGTTGATTTACGTTCGTATGACTTTGGCGAGTTGCCAGCTCAGATACCAGATGTTATTTAACGTTGCAATGAACTCAGTTTTTTTTTTATATCAAATGCATGGTGCACCGTTGAAAGTATGGAACCAAGTAAAATTCTTTGGAAACTCTCCAATTAACAGAATTAACAAATTTAAGAGGCCCCGACAGTGTAAAGCAGTAAGCGAGTTGATGATGACGAATAGCTAAGAACGCTCTCTATTAAGTCGCCTTTGAAGCAAAAAAAAACTAAAATCAAAATCTGTTAATTCCATTAAAAGCTACGTTGTAACATACACACATAGACTGTTTGTGACGGCACGGCGCGGCGGTTAAAAATTCATGATTTTAAGAACAGTCTGTATTTAGCTCACACACTGCAGCACGCAGTGACCACCATAGAAATGGTTTTTTTTTTCTACGCAAGAATAGGCAAAATTACAGGTCATATAGAATATACGTATAATTCGGACCACGGATCAGGCTGTGTTGCTAACCGAGGAGGGATCTGTGCGGTTTGGACTACGGATCGAACTATCGTGCGAATAGGCTAGTTTCATCTATCAAAATCAAATGATATAAATTTGTTATTTATATAGTTTCTATCATAAGAAATACAAATACGACACTATTTTGTTAAATAAATATGCGATTTATTTATAATTTCGAAAATAAAGCTGTAGTTTTATTATCTGTATGTCATGTCATGTAACCGAAAAAGCCAGCCGCCATATTTTTCTTGTAAGTGACGTCATAAAACATAATCAAATCGAATAAACAACAGCCAAAGTTAAATCTAAAGTACAAGCACTACACACACACATATGACATTTATTTGTGTCTGTTCTTATGACGTCACGATAATGGTGGCTGTCGTTTTGGCGCAAACATATGTCGTTTTTAATAATTTTTCATGGCATAAAGAGATACTTATTATTTCCAGGAAATAAAAATACTATTTAGTTGACTATCGAATCGACACAAACATTTAAAAATATTAGGTATTTACCTATGAAATAACCGTTTTGTATGAAAAAATTTAAACGAATTTTTTATTTGTATTAATCGAAGTAATCACCCATGCATTCAATGCATCTTTGCCAACGCAGTCGCAGTTTATTGATGCCCTTCTTAAAGAAATCTGGACGGGAGCTGGACGGGAGGCAACAAATTCTTCAAAGGCATTTTGTGCCTCTCGGGTATTGAATTTTTTTCCCGCCAAGAAGTTATCCAAAGTCGGAAAAAGTAGTAGTCTGTAGGCGCAAGGTCTGGTGAGTAGGGCGGATGACGGAGAGCTTCCAACCCCAGTTCTTGCATCTTTGAGACCGTCTACTGTGCAGTATGCGGTCGCGCGTTGTCGTGCAGGAGCAGCGGAGACGAGCGATTGACCAATGCTGGTTGGAGATGTGCCAGCTTCTCCATTATTGTGTTCAGTTCTTCACAGTACACATCTGCAGTAATGCTCACCCCGTTTGGTAAGAAGATGTGATGAATCACACCGGCGCTAGACCACCAAACAGTGACCATCACTTTTCTAGGGTTAAGTTTTCGTTGCATTGTTTAGGTGCTGAACCAGGATCCAACCAACTTGCTGAGTGCTTGCTGTTATCAAACAGAATCCATTTTTCATCGCAGGTAACAATGCGGTTCAAAATTCCTTCATTTGTGTGTCTGTTGATACAGTTGTCTGTGCAAGGCACATCTTAACGCGTACTTCGTGTTGGCGATCATTGAGTTCGTGGGGCACCCATTTGTCAAGCTTTTTTACCTTGCCAATTTGAAGCAAATAGACCAATATTGTTTTGACGCTAACGTTGAAAGCTGCTGCTAATTCAGCCATAGATTGTGCATCATCAGCTTCCACAATCGCCTTTAATTCGTCATTGTCGACCAAAGTCTTCGGACGACCGCGAGGTTCATTTTTCAGATCGAAATTTCCAGAACGGAAGCGAGCAAACCAATAAGGTGGTGCGTTGGTTTGTAGTGTTAGCTCCGTAAACGTCGTTGATGTTGCGTGCCGCTTGTGCCGCGTTGCTGCCACGACGGTACTCATATTCCATAATTACTCGAATTTTTAACGTATCCATGATGGCGAAAAACATTGAAATGCGATGAAAATGTAACACTAATCAATAAACAAATGACAACTTTTAGAAAAGGATTCCCATGTTTTTAAAATAAAATTAATTTGAAATTAGAATTCTTAGCCAAACAAAAATTATTTTGATTTGAAATGGCCAGTACTGTAGAATGGCAATTTCATAGGTAAAGACCTATTATATTTAAAAAAAATTGATAATTTCCTATGACGTCAAATTCGTCCACGCTTAAGAATGCCGACCACTTATAGCGCGCGGTTAAATTTATATATTGTCACTTTTTCGTTCAGTAGCAAGTTATCGAACCAATAGCGCTAATGAATAGATAAAATAACGATAAACTCACATAGAAACTGGGCATGCATGGTTCTAAATATTATCTGTAACAATTCTACTAGCGATAAAGTTGCTATGTATTCTTCTAATATTATAAATGTAAAAGTTTGTGAGGATGGATGGGTGGATGTATGGATGGGTGGATGTTTGTTGCCCTTTCATGAAAAAACTACTGGACGGATTTTGATGAAATTTGGTATAGTAATAGGCTCTGGATAAACTACTTTTCATCCCCAAAAAGTACCTACAGTATTATTTACGCATGGGAAAAAGCTAGTTAGTGTATAATATTGTTAAAATATACACTAATACATAGCAAGACTTTTTATAAATGGACGAATTTCAACAAATGTGTAAATAGCTGTTAAGTATTCAGTTCGTTGACACAACAAGTAGTGAACAAAAGTGTTCGATATGAATTAAACTCTAACCTTGATACTTTAACACGTTCATTGCGTTATCAGGTTTAATAGAACCGATCGTGAACTTGCCGCCGGAGCGGCATCGAAAATACAGTTCCTAACGCCGCGCTGGTGCGGGACCAATATCTTCGGTTTGCTTATAAGTAGAAAACAAACCGTTACTGTTTTGTAATTGCCTTGTTAAATAATTTAAAAAGGCACAATAAAAACGTATTGGGTCGATAGGATACCGACAGGGAAGAATTTTTTTTCATCTAGTGCGGATCTCAGGTCCTTTCGACCTTATACCCGATGACCTGATAGCCGAACTAGATTTAAGGAGAGCTTGTCTAGTGCAGAGCTCAAGTGCAGTTGCAACACGAAAGATGCGACTATCTATACGATTTTATCAATAATAATTGAATATTACAGTTACTGTAACATAACAGTAAATAAAAACTATGTCAGTGACTATTTAAACATCAATTATAATTTATATTTTGTTAATAACAGGATGTTGCCCGCAACTTCGTGCGCGCAAGAGGAAATCTCGAGGGAACCGTCCTTTTTGTCGTAATAAAAAGAAACTTATGTTCTTCCCCGTGGTCTGTTCTATACATGTGCCAAATTACATCAAAGGTCCAGTAGTTTCGGAGCCTATTCAATGCAAACAAACAAACATACAAACAAACCTTGCCTCTTTATTATATTAGTATAGCAATAGCAATAGCTCCCCAACACCGATTTCGGTGACGATTGCCGGTTTCATTGAAACCATGCCAGCTACGCAGGAGTTATTTTATAGTGCCCAAGTGTGCGCGCATTACACAAGAGCACGCTCTCTTCGTTTACTCTAGAAAACCAGTGGGACAAACAAACCGACACGACTGGGGAGAGACCAGGCGCAGATCCGTCTTTATACATGCCCATCCGACGCATGAATCATCTTTCTTGTCAGACAATCAGGTGATCAGCCTGCATTGTCCTTACCAAACTTGGAAATAACATTTTTTGTTTTTCCAATGTGGGAATCGAATCCACGACCTTCGAGTCTCGACTCGAAGGTCGTGGATTGGCTTAGAGCTTGGCTCTCGAGCCAAGCTCTAAGCCACTGGACCACGGAGGCTGTTAAATATATTAGTATAGATAATTAACAATGTTTAACTTATAATTTTTATTACCCTACTGTAAAAGAGTATTGTTTTTATTTATTAATTATTTAAATAGAGAAAGTGATATAATATGTAAACGAGTAATTTTGACAGAATTTTTTTTTGCACATCACTAAAATTTTATTCATAATTCATCAGCTCTGTGCTGATATAAGGTCGAAAAGACCTGTGGTTTTTTTTACATGTTTCCCATTATCCGATTCGCAAACGGCCCAAGAGGTATGTTAACATGTTCATTGAAAATATGTCAGTACATTAAAATAAACTGAAATGATTATCTCCAGTAAGTAAATTGCATATAAACTTAAGCTTGTCGAACAGAGCAATTCGACCGTGCATGCATTCACATGCACATGCATGGAATAGTTTACAAAAAGGTACGTGTAAGGTAAAGGATGCCTGATACAGGCCCAACTGAAAGTTAACGAAATAGACTGACGCAATGAAAGTGTTAATCACAGAAATATACTGTTTACTAACTAATATATTTGCTAGTTTAATATTTTAAACAGGATAATATTGTTTGCATGATTTGCTAGTTACGTAATCATTAAGGTAGTAAAGAATCTCTCTTTAAAGATTTAAAGAAGATTTTACACTTAAAATCTTAGAGAATTCTTAAAAGGCTGTCAATCTCATCCTGTACTAAGTATGCGAAGAACTTGTATCACAGGTACCAAACAACGGAAATATATCATACTAGCTTTTGCCCACGGCTCAATACAGTATCTCATCACCCAAGTCGGGAATACTGTACTTTTTCGGGATAAAAGTAGCCTATGTGTCAATCCAGATGTTAAACTACTTCCATACCGAATTTCATCAAAATCCGTTCAGTAGTTTTGCGTGAAAGAGTAACAAACATCCATCCATCAATCCATTAATCCTTACAAACTTTCACATTTTTAATAGTAGTGGGACTTTCTTACTATACACATATTTAAGACTTTTAATATACTTACTAGTAGAGGTACCTGGGAGACCGAGCTTTGCTCGGTGTTTTAGTAGAATAATAAAATAATTGAAAATAAACAAAAAATATAAAAGAAAAAGAAATAATAAGAATCACAAAAATATTTACCTTACCGGGATTCGACCCACCACATTCCGAATTTCTAAACAATGCAAAAATTATACGTAGGTACACAATCAAGCTGCCAATCAGACTGATGTAAGAGAGTCGAAATTATTGCACGACGAAATAAAAAAGCCTATATTGCTTGAAAATGCGCAGTTTCTAAGGGCTAAGACCTAGCTAGATCGATATTTCTCCCCCAAAACTCCCTGTATACTAAATTTCATGGTAATACTTGTAGCCGTTGTCGAGATACCGATTATATATAATATACAAGATCGTCTCGTTTAAAGTATAAGATGTATATATATTTAAAACATATTTTAATAAAATATTTCACATCTGTGAGGCCCGTTAATTGTTTTATCATGTAGACGTTATTAATTATTATGTATCTTCATTCTGTACGTCAGCTGTTCCTACATTCGATACGTGTCGAAACCCAATTAAGGTGTAATGTTTTATTATCAGTCGTTATTAGGTGAATCGTATGTAGAACCACATGTGCAAGTTTAATATTTATGATCCTTGTAACAGAGTTCAGTTGGACCGGTTCACGTCTGCATAATGTTACGACCAATAAATGTGTTATTGCTTTGCATTTGACTGTCCATAATATGAGCTTCAATAAGTGCAGTATCTTTAAACATTGTTTAACTGCTATTAGACCATAAAGATATAAATATATTTATATCAGAAGAATATATATATATATATATATATATCAGAATATATAAATTACGAGTATGGGAATACTCGTAATTAACTTACTTATTTTACTTTGAAAAATGAATCGTCTTGATATCGTAAGCTGATTTTTTGGATTTTTTACCAATCACAACGGGTTTGACGTTTATGTGAATACCATTTTTCAGTTTTAACATAACGGGACTGGATCGTAACTGAATTATCGCAGAATTTAATTAGAAGAATCGACCTTCAGGCTTACCTTAAGATAATTACATGTATTTGTGCACCGTTGCTGTTCCACTTACACTTATTTACAAAAAATCAATAAACGAATGCGTTGTACCTAAAATTTGAAAAAAGCGCCTATATTACACCGGGACATGAGAAGGGTCCTAAAACGGATTTAAATAACTACCGACCGATTTCTAAATTATGTATTGCTGCTAAAGTTTTAGAGAAATTAGTTTATAATCAATTATATTCTGCAGTTAGGAACTCACTTGAAACTTACTGACACGGATTTCTGCCTGGCAGATCAACGACATCCAACATGGTCCTGATAAATGATTTTCTGACCGATGCCATGGATTCTGGGGCCCAAGTCGATGTCATCTACACCGACTGTAGTAAATGTTTTGACAGAATAGACCATAGAATACCATAGAATTAGAGCAGATTGGTATTCATGGTGACTTACTGAGATGGTTTGCGTCATACAACACTAATCCTAGTCAAGCAGTAGCTATGAACAACTGTACCTGTGGTTTCAGATACCTAGTGGTGTCCCACAGGGGTTCCTCCTTGGGTCTTTGTTATTCACTATATTCTTAAATGATATAAAACAATGCCTTAGCTCATCCACATGACTTTGCTTTGCTGACGACATGAAAATCTACAGACGCATATCGTGTGTTAATGATGTTCTTTGTATCCAGGCAGATCTCCGCGCCCTTGAAGAATATTGTGACGTTAACTGTTTGGACCTTAACCCAGTGAAATGTTCGTTTGTTTGTTTTACCCGTATGAAAAACAACATTTAAATAATGTTGTTTAAAATTACTCCTTCAAGGACCAATCCTTACCTAGAAGTACAATAGTAAGAGATCCCAGAGTTATTCCTGACTCGAAATTGTCTTTCAACTCACACTTTGATAATATCATAGCAAAGGCATATAAAGCCCTTGGTTTCCTAAAGCGAAATTCCAAAGAATTAAAGTGTGTTAAGACATTAAAAGTTTTATATTGTTCCTTGTAGTCATCTTGAATATGCCTCCCAAATATGGAATCCTAGATATAAAATATATATTAATAGAATCGAAAATATCCAAAGAAAATTCATACGTTACCTGTGTTACCGAATTAATCAACCGTATAAAAGCTCTCATTATAAGTCAGTCTGTATTAAACATCACCTTACTTACTTACCTTAGAAAACCGTCGTGAAATTGCTAATCTGACTTTTCTCTCAAATTGTCACAAATACTCTTGACTATCCCAATCCACTGTCTAAATTGTCTTTTAAGATTCCTTCTAAGTCGAGCCGACGTCATGTTCCCATCTTCCTATCTGCTACCCAAACATACAACCGACAGAACTCCTTCATGTATCGTGCAAGCAAACAATATAACTCGGCCAGTTCTACTTTACATTTGGACATTTTTAATTGTAATGTTGCGGCTCTGAAGATACTGTTGACCGAGCAATGTATTGGTGATAATGTGTGTGACTGCGATCATCCCTAATATTGTATTATTACCTCATAATGTTCTACACAGTATTCATTTAAATTATTTGTGTTTCTATAATAGCCATTTCATATGTCGTACTAAAATTTTTGTTCCATCAGCACAATAAATTCATATAAACTGTTTAAGCATTGTAACTTGTAAGATATACCCTCATGACAATGTAACTGTAAACTATTACTACTAACGAAAATTTAATTGGCTTAGTAATTGTGTATTCTGTTTCTAACTGTATTGTATCTAGCTGTAAGTTTACATGTATTTTAAAATAAAAACTAAAAATAAAATAAAATATTGTTTGAAATTATACTAATATATGATTACAATACTTATAATTACAATAATATACAATTACAATTTATTTCCTCTTTATTAGTGTAGAAGTGCAGATAGTGTAAACTAGATAACATTTCGACAGGTTATTTCAACGAGGGCGCAGTCGCGGGCCGAAGCCAGTCGTAAATAAAGTGATGACGTGTCGCTGAAGTAACCTGTGGGGCTTCGGGTCGCATCATGGCCTATAACTGCCCGCTACCGGCTGACTCGTAAGCCACCGTAAGACGATTACGCGACCGCATGCCAACCTCCATGATACTTTTGTTTTTTAATCATTCGAGCAAATAAATCAAACTCAATTAACTTTTTTTTTTATTATTTATCTTGCGAAAGAGGCCGGGAGATAAGTAATGTGGGATTTACATTTCACACGGATGACTAAAATCGACCGTCTAAATGGCCATTCGGCTCGCTCAACAGGCGATTTGTCAAGTAACTCGCCGCACGGCGAAAATCGATATAAATCCCGTATTACAAATATCGTATTATGGAATTTACATGGGTCGACACTGCGACGGTATTACGAATATCGTTGCAATGTCTGTCTGCGGAGCGCGATCCATGTTAAATGATGAGGCCTTCCTAAACATGTTGTAAATAAGTAACCTCAAATAAGAGTAAGCCTTAGGTACATGTGTAACATCTGACCTTTGACACAACTTGACTGCCAACTTTACCATCACACCGGAAGTTTTACAAACGTCAGAATGCGACAGACAAGATATTACAAATCAAAATATAATATTATAATAAGCTATACGACACTTAAAAGCTATTATGCAACAGGCCCTAAGTGTCGAATAGTTTATTCGGAAGTTTTGTCGCTTCCTACTTTATTCTGAGCGACAGAGACAAAACATGCAAATAAACTATCTGACAGTCATCAGAAGAATGTAAAACAGGCCCTTGTTAGCCTTCCGACACAGATTAAAGATAGCTAGGTCCAGATAAACAGCTACATACTTAACTTTCGATTACATTGCACTACTACAAGCATACGACGTGTGCACAAAACTCCTATCGCGTACACGGCAATAGTATCAAAAATCCGTCAAGCCTTGGTGCAAAATCTTCCTTTTTGGTAGTATATGCGTGGGTTACTACAGAAAAAGTTAAAATCACTATATGTCTCCATATACATTTTGAGGAGTTCCCTCGATTCCTCATGGATCCCACCATCAGGTCACCATTTTTGTGAAAACGGGACCAACATTGAACTATACCCTTTACATCAAAAAAAGAATTTCGAAAATCAGTCTACAGAAGACGGAGTTATCATTGAACATACAAAAAAAACATACAGCCGTACGTATCCTCCTTTTTTGGAAGTCGGTTAAAAATCTTAATCTTATTTTACCTATCAAATATTTCATTCTCTAGGAGATGTCTTGTTTTATTAAAAGAGCTTCATGACCTAATGAATAACCGTATACTGACGATAGACTTAGTTTAATTTAGGCCCATGTTCTGTGACAACCCTGACTAAATTTGGTTTGTTCTATGAAAGGTGTTCCTCTGTAAGTAAGTATTTTTACTCTGTGCTTCCGATGCACGCGACGAGCGACGCGACGTGCAACGAAGCCACTGCTTAGTATGAATTTAAAATATGGAGCACTAAACCATTCCCGCGACCCGTTCGCTCGTTTACTCGTCGCGGTCTGGCGTCGCGATCGCATTGTCTTATAGACTACCAAAAAATCCTTTTTGGAATCGATTGATAGAATAGTTTTAGTAACGATTTGTATTCAAATTTCAATCGGTAACGTTACTTTGACTTGGGAATCAATTATGCGAGGTCGAGCGGATTAGCATTTCTATAGACGGAAATATTAGACGCTACAGAATACATTACGGACGGATCTGGGAGGTGTCCAAAAAGCCGTCTAATTAAAGTTACCGCTCATTATTTATGTACAAAGAGCGAACCTATTGACGTAACGCCATGATTCTCCGCTAAAGGTAAATGTTTGCACAATAGAAACTCTCTAGAGTCTAGAATATTCTATGGCTCTATTTTTCGGAATATAAACGCTTGTTACGCGAAAAATCTCGGCGACCTGCGCAACAATAAAGTTCAAATTGCTGTCAAAGAGACAAAACGCGCTCTGCCACCGAGACTATTGTCAGGGCGTCCTGTTATATTTCACATAGACATTCATTATTCTACTGTCATACCGTCTTCAATTATAACTTAATGGGATTATATCTACCAACATTTTTACAGAATATCAAAAGCCCAATTCTCTCAACTATTTGTGATCACAATCCTGTTTCGGTCCGCGCGCTGTCACACTCGCTCACGCGCGATAGATGCGTGCCTGAATGCGAAATAGGATTATGATCCCAAATAGTTACGAGAATTAGCTGTCAACTGGGACTTTTAACACTAAATGTTACTCATATAGGCCTACATTTTCTTGTTAGTAATAAATACACAAAATACTTCATTACTTGTTGGCCTACGTAAGGCTACAACTTCTTTTATTCATATTGCTGTTATATTTGATTATGGACCTGCTGATTTAGGTTGGTTCCCCTTTAAATGCTCTTTGATGTCAAACAATATAACTTGCCTCTTTATAAAAATCTTGCCTGGTTATAGAAATCCCCACTTTGAATCCTTTAAATGTTAATCCGGTTTGGTCAGTTCCCTTTTCAACTGTCTGCTTGATATACCCCCGCTTGTTCAGAATATATATTTACTGTAACTTGTAAAAATATTTAGTTGCCTAAAATCTTTCTAATAATGACAAATTCTACCTCCGTATCAGTAATACGTAAGTAATATTAGCTCGCTTGATGGGTTCGCGTATAATCGGGCATGAAGATTTTAGTGTTCAGAGATTTAGCTCCGCCATTTTGAAAACCGCTGGAAATAGCCCGAGAACCAACGACTGTAACAACATCACGCGCAAGCCGGATAAACGGATAGCGGTCGGATTTGAGCAGTCCGCCCCTGCAGCTCCCAAGATAATTGGTGCTGCTATTCAATAAGCTTTGTGATTCAACTGACAAGCACAAACCGATTTATTTTTTAATTTAATTTATTTTGAAAAACAAACGATACACTATAACAAATATAAATTTCTATTTTTTTCTTTTTCTTTACATCTATACTAATATAATAATGAGGACAAGTCTGTTTGTTTGTTTGAATTGAATAGGCTCCGAAACTATTGGACCGATTTTGATGAAATTTGGCACAGATTAGAGTACACCACAGTGAAGGACGTAGGCTACTTTTTATCGCGGAAAAATGTACAGTTTCTGCGCAATTAACTTTTGTGTGCATGAAGTATGCTATATTTTATATGATTCTAAATATTTAAAATAATTGACCGTTTAACAACTAACACTATCAGCCGCACTCAGAGACATATTTTAATGCTTTCTAAAGGAGCTACTTGGTACAGACTTTGAGATAAAGTCAAAGTCACTTTCTGTCAAAATCTCTGCATGTCTCTGAGTGCGGCCGCAAGGGCCTGTTTCTCAAGCTAGGTGCTGTTAAGTGTCAAATAATTTGACATGTTTTGTCTCTGTCGCTCAATACAATGTAAGCATTTCTTCCGAATATAAGTGTGTACAAAAGCTATTCTTGAAACATAATTAATAATTGAATTCAAGAGAAAAATAAGAATTATATTAACAATATTTACAACGTTTAGTTAGTTTATTTTTTATTAGTTGAATACTTCGATTTTATGTGTCCATGCGTTGTATCTTGTTTTATCACTTAATGATGCGGTTATAATATCCTCCCGTTTCAAATTAGAACGTGGTATAAGTACTACATTTCTACTTTAAAGCGATGGTTAAAATGTAATAATAATATCTATGGACGCTACCACACCACGTCAATCTGGTCGTGTACTAAGTATCCGAAGAACTTGTATCACGGGCACCAGACAACGGAAATATATTCAATACGGTTATTCTATACATATATTAAAGATTTTTATTGTACTATCCATATATTTAATACATACCTAAGACCCCAGGAACACAGAAAAACTTTTTGTCACTTCGGCGGTATTCGAACCCGCGACCTCTGGCTAAAGCGCCGACGCGCTAACCACTGAGCCACAGAGGTCGTCATTACAAGTGTGCATTAGTCATTAGTCGGTACTCGGTCCTCTACCAAAATGGATATCACATTTATTTATCCCTTCGTTTATTTCGGGTAAACACGGACGGATGTAACCAAGGCTCGAACTAAATCCGCGGAATCTCTCTCCGGCCGAAAAAAAACAGCGCTGAAAATAGAACTCTGTACTAATACAAATAGAGTTGAAGAAATCGAATACACTGCCATACACGGCAACCATTCAAAAACTCGACGCTAGTGTGTTAGATTTTCAGCTCTATTGTATCAGCGTAGATTTTGTAGTTGTCAGTAGTTCAGAAGGTCGATTCTGTTAATTAAATCCTGCTGCAGTTACGATCCAGTCCCGACATGTTAAAACTGCAAAATGGTATTCTCATAAACGTCAAACCAACGTCGTTTCCGTTTTGATTGGGTCCAAACTCCAAAAGTCAGTTTATGATATCAATACGATTCATTTATAACTCAATAAAAGTAAAACGAAAGCGTATGTTAATTACGAGGGTCGGGGTCCAGATGTAGTCCTGAGTCCTGACTCCTGACTAATATAAAATAGCGAATAATATAAGCTCTGTAAGAAAATATTTAAATAAGGTGTGGGTTATGAATATGTTAAGTACTTGTAACTGTTTTGTTTTGCAACAGCATTCAGCTACCAACTGAAAATACTGACAAAATACCTGGAGATTTTTAAACTATTGTACTCTCAGTAAACATATAAATTTGTAGCAAATATTATTATGTGTCACCTGTATCAATCACAATAAAATATAATTGTCCACTCTTTAATCTCATTGCAAGCGACAATCAAATAGAGTGGAGATGATTTAAATATAATAATACTGGCTCTGTCTTAACTATGAAGTGAAATAAATAAATGAGTAAGTTTATTTCAGTGAGATTAAAAGTACATACATACGCCTACAGTTTGTAGAAACTGTAGGCGTATGTATGTACTTTTAATCTCACTGAAATAAACTGACTCATTTATTTATTTCACTTCATAGTTAAGACAGAGCCAGTATTATTATATTTAAATCATCTCCACTGTCTTCATCACCTGTAGGTGTAGGTAGTAGGACGTAGGTGTAGATGCAGGTGTAGGTGTAGGTGTTGGTCTACACCAACACCTACACCTACACCTGCATCTACACCTACGTCCTACTACCTACACCTACAGGTGATGCGTGATTATATCGACGACTGAGTGTTGAAGATTATTACAATTTATAGTACTGATATCCCTATTAAACAATTTGTTTGAATATGTATTTTAATACCAAATCATAAAATACTTTTAAAAATGACAAAAAATCAACATAGAATTTTGGGCTGGGCCACCCCTATCACTTAGGGCTATGAAAAGGGGTAGTATACAACCTATTCTCATACCTATCAAATATACGAGAAAAATTTCATTAAAATCGGTGAAGCTTCGGAGGAGTTCTCTAACAAACATTGTGAGACGACAATTTTATATAAGATACACAGCGAAACCTCACGAGAGAAGTACCTCACCAGTGGGTAAACAATATCCAGGTAGAACAATAAAGGAAAGAGGCCCCATTTCAACCGGACCGAACGTTCACGAGATCTCATTAAATAAATGTACAAACATCAGATGTGTACCTGCCGACAAGAGTCAGTGCAAGCGGGCGACCGCCTGCTGCTGTCACGCTACCGCGACACAATCTTCATACATTTGAGTTTAGTAGCGCCGGTAGCGGCGACTTGTTACGAATGTTATCAAAGATTTTAAAACTAAGGATAGGCTATGACGTACATTTGATTTGACATAACAAATT
Organism: Phengaris alcon alcon; assembly: GCA_037179445.1. NCBI lineage: Eukaryota > Metazoa > Arthropoda > Insecta > Lepidoptera > Lycaenidae > Phengaris > Phengaris alcon. The sequence continues at coordinate 488,564 of JAYRCH010000069.1, read as the reverse complement.
TTCATGCAAGAAAAAGTTACACCATCTTGGTTTTTACCATACCTCAAATGTCAGCCATCTTGATTTCACCACACCTCAAATGTCAAAATGGCACCACACAACTCAAAAGTGGGGCCATTTAAGTGGGGACAGTTTTTGCCTCAACGTGCCTTGTCTATAATATAATGTCTATGAATATAATAGGACAATAGTTGTGTAGCGGCGGCGACCGGTCGCTGCTGTCGGTCGCCTGTTTACGCCGAGTCCAACAGCTTATTCAGGTTATTATTGTTTATTTAGGTTATAATATAGTCGGTAGGTTCTCTACAGTGAAATAATGAAGAAAATGTTTTCTCTATAGGCTGTATTTTTATCCGAATGAAATATTTAAGCCAACATTAGGATACAATTTAACATTAGTAATGAAAGTATGTTGAACTAAAAATTTACGTAATTTACAGAAAAATAGCAACCTTTCCTGACAACGTGACTTCGTCATGCACCCACTGCGTTGTATCGGCAGCGCGGTTTTGAATACAATTTATGTAGTTTATAGGACAATCTGGTAAAAATGTAGTAGTGTGTAAAATGTCACATGTTATAAAATTTTGGAACAAGAATCAAGTATTAAGCCTTTAGTCAAGATGCATTCGACAATTTCGACGGCGAAGTTTGAAAACAAAATGTATGGGATTTGACATAAGGCATCGCAAGCGACATGTCACTTAGCGATGACTTCTGTCAAATCCAAATGCATCTTGACTAGAAGACAAGGGTTAACGTCATCTCTCTGACGTTGGCAACTCCTATTACAGGGAAGGATATGCCAAAAGAAGAAGAGGAAGAAGACATGGGCCTTTAGTCACGATGCATTTCACATCAAGGTGCAATTGACTAAAGGCCATGATCGCGCTCATCGAATAGAAGACATGCTGTATATTATAATAACATACATCATGTCTTCTATTCGAGGACTTAGACGTATAATATAATGATTACTATATATTTACGTACTTTTGGGCTTCGTTTTTTTGCCCTGAAGGTTTGTCTGTCTCGGTGAAATCAAGTTTCGTAACTATAAAGAACCACCAAAAACATATTCATGTCAAAATATTGCCAAAACTCGCACTGTCAAAAAGATATCAGATCTCATTGCGTCACTCTGTTTACAAAATGCAAAACTTGAAATATCGTATTATTTTCGAGTACGAGTTCCACCGTAGCACCAGTGCTGCAGAAACGGCTCGAAGGATTAATGATGTGTATGGCGGCGGTATCGCAAAAGAAAACACAGTACGTTTTTGGTTCCAAAGTTTTCGTTCTGGAAATTTCGACCAGCAGAACAAGCCCCGTGGACCAAAGTTGATAATGAAGGATTGAAGGCTATTGTGGAAGTGAATCCATCTAAAACCACGTCCGAGTTAGCTGCAGGCTGCGGTGTCTGTGATAAAACTGTTTTTATCCACATGAAGCGAATTGGGAAGGTGCAAAAGCTTGAAAGGTGGGTACCTCATGAATTGAGTGCAGCAAACCGACAAACGCGGGTCGACTACTGCGTTACATTACTCAACCGGCACAATAATGAAGGGGGTTTATAATCGAATCATTATCTGTGATGAAAAGTGGGTCCTGTACGATAATCTGAAATGCTCATCGCAATGGCTGAATCCTGGCGAACCAGCCAAAGCCTGCCCAAAGTGAAAATTGACTCAAAAAAAGTTACTTGTAAGCCTTTGGTGGACTAGTGCCGGTGTCGTTCACTACAGCTTTCTTACTCTTTGGCCAGACTATTACGGCAGATGTCTATTGCCAGCAATTGCAAATCATGATGGAAAAGCTAGCTGCTAAACAACCAAGGTCATTCCCTCTAGGCCATTGTTGCTTCAGGACAACGCTAGACCACACAATGCACAACAGATGACTACCAAATTAGAGGAGCTTCAATGGGAATGTCTAAGACATCCACCGTACTCCCCGGACCTTGCTCCAACAGATTACCTTTTTTTTCAAAATTTGTATAACTTCTTGCAAGAAAAAAATTCAAGTCAGATGGTGCAGTCCAAAGCGATTTCAAAGATTTTATTGATTCCTGTCCGAATGGTTTTTTAGTAAAGGAATCAATAAACTACCTATGAGATAAATAAAAGTGCATAAATAGCAATGGTATATACTTTGATTAAATAAACATATTATGTTTAAAAAAATCGACTCTATGTTCGTCCTTTACAAAACGCCAATTTCATATATTGTAATGACCTAATATTTGATTTACAAAAACTAATGAGCATGCAACTGTTTTATGACCTAATTTTATAACAATATGTTGTTTTTTGACATTCTTATTTACTTTAATTAATTAATAATCGTTTTGACGATAAATCATAATATTTTTTAAGTTTTGTTGAAAGCGACATCTATCACGTATATTATAAACTATGCCAGTTATGTCGTCGTTCGTCACATGGATTGGAAACTATTTGACGTAATATTGAAATAATTATTTCTCGAGTATTCTATAGTAATTTCAACGAAGCAAATTATTAAAGGGACGTTCGCACACGTTCGTATTCATGATGAAGTACATTAAAATATGTCAATAAAGATTAAAAATACTTATTGTGTTTCTTGTTGTTACTAAAGGGTTACATGGTTATTTTAATACATTTTATTCTTATTATAATAATATATAATACGGATCCCTACAACAATTTTCAGACCTCTAGTGTTAAAAAATTTGCGGAAGTCTCATACAAACTTTCATCCCCTAGTTTAAAGGGTTGGAGGATAAATTTTCCAATTTTGACAATAATTATGTTAGTTGTGTACTGATACAAGCTCACGTATCAAATTTCAGCTTTCTAGTACATTCGGAAGTACCATATAGTTTTGTTGATCATCAGTGAGTCAGTGACGAAATCACGGGTTTTTAAATATCAATAATTCTAAAGTATAAGACTTATGAAATCAAAACTTTACATGTTTAATAAGTCCGCTACTGGGAACATATCCTAAAAATTTTCTTTCGTCTGGTATAATCCAAACCCAAGTTATGACGGTTAAAAAAATTGACGAAACGCTTCGAGATAAGGTGGTCTGGTAGTGCGCTTGCGCTTCGCTTGGCTCGTCTTGGAGGAGGCACTATCGTGCCCCCAGATATTCAGTATTCTACAGCTGTACTATAACTAAGTACTAATTACACTTGCCAAAGGAGGAAATACTATGCGCCTCGGCAAGTGTAATAAGTAGAAAAGTTATTCCAAGTGATATAAAATTTCCAGTGCTAACTATCATTGTTACTTTGCGAACATTAGGACTTTGATGTAAACAGTTTAAAGCCCTACTAAATACTTATTATAAATCTGAAAGTTCGTGTTGATGGATGGATGGATGGATGGATGTTTGTTACTCTTTCACGCAAAAACTACTGAATGGATTTCGATGAAATTTTGTTTGGTGGTAATTTAGGCTCTGGTTTTTAAGATACATCAGCTACTTTTTATCCCGAAAAAGTACAGCATTCCTCTGGGATACTGTATTTACGCGGGCGGAGGCGAGGCAAAAGCTAGTTCTGTATATAGCGAGCCTGGAATTTACATAATTTTGCATCTACCTTCAATTTCTAGGATTTGAACGTTACTCATGAATAACAATGTTAGTTTCGAGTTCAAATTGCATTTGAAAGTGGATTCTAGCTGATGTAACTTTGCTCAGGCAAACGTATTTACCTATTGATATTTAAGAAAGTATCTGTAGCAGCGTTTCAAAAAAATTTTTTACGGGGCCCCCCTTGGGTTATAAATATTACTTTTACTACCCCCTGTGATCTGTCGTGTCCCCCCCCCCCCCTTCCCCATGTTTATTAAAAAATAATGCATTTATTTTCATAATATTTAAAATTTGGCAACGAGTCCCGCCTGCTACTAAACATAATGTCAATTATTTCACTTAGGCTTTCAGCTCATAGTGTAGTCTGTTACTACTAAAATAGAGGTTAAATTAGGTTTTAGTATCTAGTTTGTTTTCTCAATCTAGTTGCAGTATTTTAAGTGCCTTGCTTATTTAATTTTTTATTAGTCTATTATTTTATATTATTTATTTTATTATGGCGATAAATAAATATTTTAACTTATCGTAACTTATTTAAATAAGCCGGACTTGGACAATGATCTTCACCGCGAGATAAGATTCAGAATGTTAGACCCCAATCAATACGCCGGTATCTAACTTACCTACACTTGATGAGTTCACTTCAACAGTTAATTTGTTACCTACGAAAAAGTCAGCAGGCGAGGATAAAATATCTAATATTATGATTAAGCAGGTAGGCTCGTCTATATTACAGGTTTTTAATAAGTGTATTGCAGAAGGCACTTTTCCAAAAATCTGGCGAATCGGCACAATAAATTTAATTCCAAAAGCCGGTGATAAACCACCAGACGATCCAAAATCCTACCGTCCTATGACGCTATTATCATACTTAGGTAAATTATTGGAAGATCTTATTGTTCCCCGCTTGCTACCCGGTGGTCCGAAATTTAATAATCAGCAATTTGGATTTACCGCCGGGAAGTCAACAGTGGATGCAAAAATCGAGGTCAGAAAAACAGTAAATCTATCGGAGTGTAAATATGTAGTAGGTATATCTCTGGATATCGCGGGTGCCTTCGATAATGCCTGGTGGCCCATGCTACTACTGAAGTTAAGAAATAGAGGCTGCTATCGTAATATTTATTATTTAATTTACTCGTATTTTTGCAACGGCGTAACAAAACTCCAACTCGGCCATTACACACATTTCAAAAACTTAACGCGCGGCTGCCCTCAAGGATCAGTACTATCGCCGCACTTGTGGAATATAAGTTTTGATGATTTATTATGTGTTCCCTTGCCTCCTCTGTGCTCTCTGATAGGTTATGCTGACGATGGTTTTCTTATTATTCAAACCAATTCGCGATCTGAAATTGAAAACAAGGCCAACAAGTGCCTCAACGTAATATCGAGTTGGGGCCACAGAAATCGATTAGAATTTGCAGCACATAAAACCTTTCAAGTACTTTTAAAAGGTTCATTAATATCAACTCCTTGCGTTAAACTGAACAACATCAATGTGAAACGTAAACAGTCACTTTGTTACCTAGGACTTATTTTAGAAAATAAATTTACATTCCTGGAACATATAATACAGACCGGTGAGAAAGCTAAAAGGAATTTCTATTGTTTCACAAAAATATCAACGTCGACATGGGGCCTTTCATTTAAAACATTAAAAATAATTTATAATGCGACGTACCTCGGCACTATGGCGCACCGGCTTGGGCAGATAGGGATACAATAGGAGCGGCCCCTCGTAAACTTTTGCAAAGCCAACGTCTCGCCTTAATATTTTTATGTAAAGCATACCGTACCGTAAGTACTGAAGCACTTCCAGTCTTAGCCGGAGTCCTACCAGTAGATTTAGAGATACAGCGTCGTGCAGCACTATATTATAAAAATAAAAAAATTACTAACCCTGAGTTTTTAAGCGCGAAAGAGAGTAATAAGATTACTAGATTATTCGAGCCATTAGATATTTCTATACAGAACCTAATTTCTGAGTGGCAGGAACGGTGGGACAACACTATCAAAGGGCATCACCTATACAATTTCTTCCCTTCGGTACGCGATCGACTCTCTAAGCAATGGATACATTGCTTAGAGAGTCGATTGTGATTGAATGAATGATCTATAAATTGTGCGACGTAGTCTACGTCGCACAATTTTTGACAGGCCACGGAAACTTTAAAGTGAAACGTTTTGGATTTAGATTAGTCTCGTCTCCGCTATGCGAGTGTTCGACCGAAGGTAGCCCTTATGATTAAACTGCTCATCACATACTCTGGGAGTTTGATCTCTGGTATGACGAAATAATCGAAATGTTGAACAGCGTCCATTGTGTTTCTAGGGTTGTGTACTATGAAGATCTCGTGGGCTGCGCGAAGAACTTCCGGGCTTTCAAACGTTTTTGTCATAAGTACTATTGGAAACAATGCAACACTTTTTTGTCATTATAAATGCATTGTAATCAACTGTCATATTATAAATTAAAACATTTAAATACATTCTGTCTTGTAGTCATAAAAAAAACAAGTTATTCCCGTGGTGCTTCCCCTTTAATTCTGACTTTTTGTCATCACAATTTTTGATGTCTCCCGCTTCGCTTGGGGAGGGAAACTGGAATAATTCCTACTCCCCCTACAATCTTCTGATTAATTTCATTGCGGGTTCCGAGACAGATTTAGCATGTCCCCCGGGCACCCCTGAGATCATATCAAAGGGTTTTTGCGGTTGGTTACCACTGTTGATCCTGGCTACACAGGAGTTGCAGTGGTGGGTAAGTGTGGTGGGCCAATTGCCCGTTAAAAACAAAAAAGTTATTTAAATAAATTGTATATATTATAATGTAGGTATGTGATAAAAAAATAACGCAAAGATAATATATGATTATCTCGCTGGGCGCTCTACCGCCCTTATGATTTGTCTATAAGATAACGATATTTAATTTGTATTATGGCTCCTCTACGCCCTGGAACTCCTGATCTATAATATAGTAATGTGAAATGTCACATTACTATATTATAGATCGGGAAAATCATGCTAATGCTCAAAAAGCTGAACTGGATAAGTAGGTACCGCGTGCTACTGAAAACCGGCGTCAAATCACTTGCCTTACCTTCGGGGCCTAGAAGGAACAATTGACAGGTGCGTAAACGTAACGTTATCGAAAGAGATTTGTATGAACAATGACATTCGATAACGTTACGTTTACTCACCTGTCAATTGTTCCTGCTATTTCCTGTACGTTTATTATTTGCGTACGAGTAGTACGTATGACGTACGTCATAGCTAGTAGCTAAACGCCAGCTGACTGTGGGTTTAATCAATAAACTGATTGAGACGTCAACAGACAACAGCATGTAACATTTGTAACACGCTGGTAGCTGTCGGCGTCGATACTAATTTCAATTTCGAACATATTGAACAGCATTGGGTCGTTGAACTACGTAGCAAGTGGTAAGTTATTAAAACAAACGTCTTCATTTAGTAATCTCAGTCGTAAATAAAAAGATCATTCGTTAAAAAAATAATAACACAGTATTGCAACGATATAAAAAAAAAATCTTAACTAATAAACACACCGGCATATTTAGCGGAACACAAAAAAGGTCCATAATTAAAAAAAATTGGTTTTATTTTAAAATCTACTTACTACACTTCTTTTGTTATTTAAAGTTTCATTTGTTTTACTTAAAATGAGATTACATTAAGAACAGATTTTGCGAGTAAAGGCTATTTGTGAAAAATGGTACATTTTTTAACTTTTCATGTAACTGGGAAAAGTGAAAATTAATATTAAAATAACAATTAATTAAATTAGAAAAATGGTGATTAATATCGCGTATTTCCTCCACGTGCTCTTATTAAAGTTTCTACCCGTCTAGGCGTACTGAGAATGATGTTATCGATGGTCTCCTGGGATAGTCTCCGCCATTCCTCAACTACGGCGATTCGCAGTTCACCCACGTTGGCAGGAGCTGGAATTCTGGACTTAACTTTTCTTTTCAGCAAGTCCCAAATGTGCTCTTTTGGGTTCATATCCGGTGATCTCGCCGGCCACTCCGTAACAGTGATATTCATATCATTAAGATAAGCTTGAGTTACCCGAGCGATATGCGGCCGAGCATTAAAACATATCCTCCATAAATATCCTGCATAAAAACAAAATCGTCACCGATATATGGGGCAAACGGTACGACATTTTCTTCTAAAACTTCTCTGATATAGCGGTCTTCAGTCAGTCGTCCTCTGTTAATCACTACCAAGTCTGTGCGAGCTCCCAAACAAATGCCCGCCCAAACCATTATTGATCCACCACCGTATGCAACTGTAGTTTCAAAATTTATCTGAATGTATCGTTCTCCTTTACGTCTGTATATTCTTTGCCTGCCGTCAATTTGATTTAAGAGAATTCTGCACTCATCACTAAACAATACCTTACTCCATTGGTCCGCGTTCCAAAGTCGATGTTCCTGAGCAAAAGTTAACCTGTTTCTACGATGATTTACCTCGAGCCTTGGAGCCTTGGCGGGCACAAATGAACCCAAACCAGCTTCTTCGAACCTTCTTCGTACCGTACGCTCACTTACGGTTACACCCCGCACTGCTTCTAACTCATGTCGGGCTTGGACGGCCGTCAAACGGGGGTTCCTACGTACACGAAGCCGAATGAAACGATCATCCCTACTCGAAGTGCGTCTTTTTCTGCCTTGTCCTGCTCTTCTCACATAAGTACCGGTCTCCCTGAACCGTTGGATACTGCGATGGATCGTTGAAACTGGTCGACGAAGATCTCTGGATATCACTCTGTAGGTTTGACCATTTCTTCGCATTTCGAGTGCCCTGGCAATCTCCGTTGGGGCTAAGTCAGGCATAATTCAGTCCTCAACTCCAAAAAGATACGCGATTAAAAAAAAACTAACAAAAAACATTATTTCGATGAAATTTTAAATCAAACTCAGAAGGAAGAAATACTCGAAGTTCGCTCCAGATAAGGTGTATTTGAATAAAATTAAAACAATTGCATAAAATGTGATGTTCAGTTATTTTCTTAATTTGAAAATATTTATTTTTAAATTAAATGACGTATAAACCAGCCAGCAACCTTATATGATACTGATATCAAACCTTTATTTTATGTTCCGCTAAATATGGTGGTGTGTGTATATAAATATGTACTGTTTCAGTTACTGAAAGGTAACTTATATGAAGAAACAACAGCAGTTGATACATCATAGTTATAACTGTGTGTAAGGTTTAAATAAGTCAACTTAACACATCCGAAAAATCCTGCCCTGCCCAAGGCCCTTCATGGGCCCGACGTGAGAAGACGTGGATAGCCGAAAATTCCGTTAAATGACTTCTAACGATTACCGATACCGATTTATTGCCGGATTTTCAGGTGTTTGTCAGTAGTTTATCTATTAAGAAACTATGAATTCATAAATTAGTTATCTTATACTTTAAACATGTAGCTCGAAAACACACATAGCCCGCAAATACAAAAAAATCATAATAAAAACCAAGCAAATCTACTAGAGCCCCGAGCAAAGCTCGGTTACCCAGGTACTTACTTATTCAATCGGTACGATTGTACTCCGTTCAGATCCAATTTAATCTTAACGTAAACAAAGAGAACAATGGAACACATAATGCTGTCAAAATGTCACATATTTAGAACTAGCTGTTGCCCGCGGCTCCGGCCGCGTAAATACAGTATCTCAAAGGAACACTGTACTTTTTCGGGATAAAAGTATCCTGTTTTAATTCAGAGCCTAAACTACTACCATACCAAATTTCATCGATATCCTTTCAGTAGTTTTTGCGTGAAAGAGTAACAAACATCCATCCATCCATACCTCCATCCGACCATCCATCCTCTCAAACTTTCACATTTACAATATTAAGTAGGATTGTCTCTTTTTGTATACTTTTATAATGAACTAGCTGTCCTGACTCACATTTACAATTTAATTAATATTATATTTAGCAATAGGTATCCCGCGAAAAAATACCTTCAACCTGCAAGCTAATCTGTGAGTGCACGCATAAGCATGCTTAAGCACCTCCCTCGTCTTGCATGGTGGTATGGGTCTTGCACGATCTTGCTGACATTATTGCTTGTGTGGTGGTGGTGTTTGTACGATCTTGTTTCTGAATGTACGCATAAGTGTGGGAGGAGGGAGGAGAGGTGATTTACGCATGCATAAGCGTGCACTCACACATTTGCTTGCAGGTTGTGGGTAGTTTTTCGCGGGATTTTGCTAGATATAATATTAATTAATTGTATGCTATGGATTTCCGCAAAGTAATGCCTGATTCAATTAGCGGACTCACGTTGTTCTGTCTTAACTATGAACTGGAATAAGTTAATAACCAAATGGACTGAGATTCCAGCCCCGCCAGACTCCCCTTATATTCTTACTCATTAAATGTATTTCAATTTACAGTATTTAGTGTGTACCCGCCAGATTGTGCCGTGGACCAATTTTTAGGTACAAGTCGCTAAAGTTGCGAAAAAATTGTACTCACTTTACTTAGATTCTGATAAAGTATCAATATTAATTTTTTACCATTCAGAAAAACTTATTTAGGTTAGGTTTTCTCTAAACTTAGTATGAACAGAGATATAAAGGTTAGAAGTTTTATGATTTTTATTACTACATGGATGATTTTACATTTTTTCATGTTATGAAAACTACAGCATAAAAAAAGTAATCCGTGTAAATTTTACTTTATAATATTCAAATGTTTATAGGCTGTAAGAAAAGTTACTACAAATTTTTTGTACCTTTGGCGCCCTGTACCTGCGAATTGGCCCACCGCACAAACTGGCGGGTATACAAACGTTCATTGTAGAAACTAATACTACAATATGACTACATTTTATCAGTAAGAATATAAGTGGAGTCTGGCGGGGCTGGGATTTCAGTCCAAAACAGGTAAACTGAATGCACCTATAAATATTTGACAGTCAAGTGACAAATTAACACAGTGAACAGTTAGTATGGAGCAGTTTTAGTAATTTATCCTCAATTGTTCCAATATTCCTCACCGTTCAGGGAAGGTACAAACCTTCCCTGAACTTTTACAATCATTTAAGGACCAAAATTAGCCAAATCAGTCCAGTCGTTCTCGAGTTTAAATAGCGAGACATTGGAATTGGTATTCATTTTTACCCGACTACGGCAAAGCCAAAAAGAAGGGTAATGAATTTGGCAGTCTATGTATGTAATATGTATGTATGTTTATTCTATCGTAGTGCCGTAACTACCTATCCTAATAATTTAATTTAATGAGGTATCAATAGATTCGTAATAATGGCCCGGATAACATAGGCTTTTTATTATGCGTAGTCCGGTTATAGTTTGTAATTATTATGCCCCACTTTCTAGTGACTTAGTTATTGTGACACTTTGCGGATTCTAATCACGGAGACTTCTTAACCGTCTTTTCTATTGTAGACTTATTTTTTTTCTGGTTCCATAACATAATTGGGGGCCAGATTGAGGAGGTGTGGATGTCCATCGCCGTTAATGTTATGAGGGCGGATGAACCACTTAAATGGAATTCTTTCAACATAGATCGATGAACGTTCGACGTAATATCAGCGCGTCACAGTGATGGATAACAGTTCCTTCCGTATAATTACATTCCGAACATTCCATCCTCTTCCAATGTTACAAAGCGTTTGCCAGGCTTTTTGGGCTTTTTTGAATTCTTTTCAACGATTACGAGACTTTTTAAGGGGTGACAGAGAACGCAAGAACGAAGAACGAAGCAGCGAACGAGTGGACAGCCGGATTCCACGATTAATTATTTAGAAAATCATGTTAACTACGCAATATGCATTTCTATTTAGCTCAAAAGCTGGATGTAAAAGGATTTCGCCGACGCTGCAGCGCCGCAGCAGCTGCGGCAAAAACTATAAACAAATCCTAGTGCTATGGCACGTACGTGGGCGTACTCACAGGGACTGCTAATAGAAGTGAAAATGACATTGGTACTATGTCACTGTGCAACGGTCATGTCGCCATATGGCATATCAACAAACCGTAGGTGACGCGATCGGTCAAGTGCGACACTTCTGCAGTTTGCATGATGAAGTCGGGGCGGACTATATAATATGTCTGTAGTTTATTAATAATATTTAATGAGTATTATTGTCGCACTTCATTTAAATTCGGTAATGTTATTAATTTATTTAATTTCGGGCGAATAACTGCAGTATTTCATAGCTTCTAGCAACTTATCCGATCGATAGTTGTGGAAAGTCATCCTTTTTGTGTGCTTCCGTCCGCACCGGCTATTAATAAAAATTGCAAATAAAGATGCGTTAGCTTACATATGCGAGAATCGTAAATGTTTAAAACCTAGTAAAGAAGATGCGACGTCCCTATACGATAATATAGTACATCAGTGCTACTAGTCCTAAACTTTTGCATCAGCATTGCTGTAAGCTTCGAAAATTCCAGACGCACGCGCTATAACTCCAGCTAACGACAGATGTTACCCGTTTCCGAATTCCGACCGCCTGCAATACTTGCTAATGTGCTGATGTTCTCGGCAAAAAAAATACGAACAGTTTTTACCAAGTTTACTTCCTTTGGCGATATGAGTTGTACAAGAGATTTAGGGCCTGTTCCACAATCGCCTAGTAAGTGTTGAATAGCTTACCCGGAAGTTTTGTCGCTGCTAACTTTATACTGAGTGACTGAGACAAAACTTGTAAATAAATTATCTGACATTTATCAGTAGATTGTGAATCAGGTCCTTATACGGATTATGTATCAGGAAACCATGCTGGTAAGGTTGTGGCATTCGCAAACGAAACATACATCGCATCATTAAAATATTTTAATGATGAAATGTACACTATCCATATTGTGTTGTTAAGATTAATTTTAACTCGTATCGGTTTATAGTTTTCAACTTTTTATTATTATTAAGAGAAGCAGATAAGAAGATAAGATTAGATCTAAATAGATCCTACTCCCTAGTCACAGAATAAAGATAGAGGAACAGATAAACAGCTACAAATTTAAATTTCAATTTGATTATATTCGATTATATCTATGTTTAAGCTCGCGTATGAAATATGATTTACAGAGAGGTATATTATGCAGTATGGATTATTTACGCATGTGCAGCCGAGTGGCACAGTTGGGATTACGGGCCACGTTATAGCCGGGGGCCAGACGAATTGGGGTCGTACTTCTTAATTGACTTAACGGAAGCTTTAACGCTGAGAGGTAAATTCATTAAGCCAATTTTTCAGTGCGATTATTCTCATTCTAATTAATTTCAAGTAATTGCTTATCCGTGATCGAATGCACCTGTGGCTCATTTTAACGGACTTAAAAAAAAAAGGTTCTCAGTTTGACCTGTATGTTTGTATGTTATGTATGGGGCATTTCACGTCAAGCGGACAACCAAAAAAAATGAGGTCGTGAATTTTGTTTATACTCTGGTCAGTTATGTTATACATTTTCCCCCTTACTAATAAAACTATTTACACAACGGATAACTTAAACAACGTTGCTGTCTTTGTCTGACACGTTGGAAATGTCACATGATAGAAAAAGATAGCAACGTTGTTTAAGTTATGTTATTGATTGTACTGTAGGTTCTTGGTGGAAATTCATGTTTCACAGTAATAACACACAGGACTTCTTGCACTATTTCCACTTTAATAAGTATTTTACATTAATTTTAATATATTACACGACCGGTTTCGACAAAGTCATCATCAGGTGTAGGTAGATTAATATTTTTAAAAAAATTGTAAACATTGTGCAAAGGGTTGTCAGCATCATGAAATTTTTTACAATTTTGTGCAACGTAATTTAAATTTTTATACCAACTTATTCTATTTTCCACTGTATATCACAAATTAATATTAGTAAAAAATTATAACACATTAGATTGATAAATTAATAACTTATTGATTTGTAATTTCAAAGAATTATGTAATATTATAGAATGGATGTCAGAATATAAAATTAAAAGTACTACTATCATCAATGATTCAATTAAATTAAAAATGTCCTTAATACATAAGAATCTAAGATATTATAAATAATGGCAAATAAATTATATGAAATTAAAACATATCAAAATTAAAATTAATAAATTATCTCAAAAATTTATCCAAAATTAATACCAATGTCAAAAAGTCACAACAAAAGAACATAGTATAACCTATAAATAATAATTAAATTAAATGTCTTGCAATAATATGGAACTCGAAAGGCATGTCTGGTCATTTAGTAAGATCCCACATTTTTTGTGTCTGTTAATTTCAAGCGCTTCTAATGCCTCCATCTTCCTGCTTTTTGGTAATATATGTAAATATTTTATATTTTTATTAGGGTCAAAGTTGTGTCCATTACTATTTAGATGTTCGGCAAACGTAGATCTTTCAGTATTTTTCTTCCAAGCAGTTATATGTTCTTTTATTCTAGTTGTAAACTTTCGCCCTGTCTGACCTATATACACTCCTCCACATGTATCACAAGTGAGACTGTAAATACCGCTATTGTCCGTGATTTTAAACTTATCTTTATCATTGCACAGTAATTTTTTTAGTGATCCTGTAGTGTAGAACGCCACTCTAGTTTTATGTTGGTGTGGATGTTGTTTATGTTGGTGTGGATGACATGAGTGCGCATGGAGAATGTTTTCGCTGTATGTGGGTTTCCTAAATATATTCCTTATATTTCCTTAATACATAGGAATCTAAGATATTTATAATATCTTAGATTCCTATGTATTAAGGACATTTTTAATTTAATTGAATCATTGTGATAGTAGTACTTTTAATTTTATATTCTGACATCCATTCTATAATATTACATAATTCTATGAAATTACAAATCAATAAGTTATTAATTTATCAATCTAATGTGTTATAATTTTTTACTAATATTAATTTGTGATATACAGTGGAAAATAGAATAAGTTGTTATAAAAATTTAAATTACGTTGCACAAAATTGTAAAAAATTTCATGATGCTGACAACCCTTTGCACAATGTTTACAATTTTTTTAAAAATTTTAATCTACCTACACCTGATGATAACTTTGTCGAAACCGGTCGTGTAATATATTAAAATTAATGTAAAATACTTATTAAAGTGGAAATAGTGCAAGAAGTCCTGTGTGTTATTACTGTTGTTTAAGTTATCCGTTGTGTAAATATTTTTGCTAGTAAGGGGCTAATAGACTTGGATGTGTACACACAATGTTTTTTTCGTATCATACTTTATTGCTGAGTTATGATGATCTTTTAAAAAATGACTAAGAGTAGTCAGTTGTTTTTAATGCTTAATATTTTCATCACATAATTTGTAACAAAAACCAAAAAGTATTGTTTCTTATAGTTAAAAAGTTTAATTATTTTTTTTGCGTATAGTAAACCGAAAGTAAGAATTTCAAATCGATATTTGAGTAACATCGACCTTTTTATTTTTAAATATTTTAACCTTGAATTAAAGCTTTAAATGTACTTATTCTTCACAAAAAAAAATTAAAATGTGATCGTTAATAATTTAAGACTTAGAGGAGACTTAGAGAAATAGTAACAAGTCTAGTTGATGAGCGGTCAAAGATTCAACTAAAAATAAAGGACTCCTACTTAATATCACAATATAAATATTGTGATACCGAGGTAGATAGATAATACCTGCCTCTTTCTAGTAAGTTACGACGAGTTGTATTGTATTTCTTGGTGACAGTTTACTGGGACTTTTGAGCGTTCTGTAGTTCACGTCTCGGAACCCTAAAAACCATAAGTTTCGTCGTGTCAGAAAGATAAAACTTTGCATAGATATGTTTATTTACCACGTCGATAAAGTGCTAAAATAAAGTCACGAAAACATTTTTTTTCTCGCGTCTACCCTTAGTATGGGGTATCATTAGATAGGCATTTTATAAACATTGAGATGTTTCTGAGACGATTTTTTGATTTAGGTATACGTCTAGTCTATAGCCGTCTGTCTGTCTGTCTGTCAGCCTTTCTAGCTCTATATTGTCTTTCTAGTTATATATTGTGTATAGATCTCCGTTTTAGCATCATAAAATAATAATAATTTTATAATATTATAGGGGTGGCTCTCCATACTGTATGTAAAGTGGGGATGAAAAATATTTTTTCATTCTACCCCAATGTGTGGGATGTCATTGAATAGATATTTTAAAATAAAGGCATGGTTGGATACATGACTTTTTTACAAAGTCAACCATTTACGAGTAATCGGCCTCCAAATTGGCTTATAAGTCCCCCCCCTGGAATTTCTAAACTATAGGAGATAGGATCTTGTAAGATTCGATACTGATAGATCATGCTAAAAACTCTTTAGGAAAATTAATATTTTTAGCGAAATCGGACTATAACTTTTGACATAATTCAAATAAACCCTATTACACATTGATAGTCACGGAACCCTCCTTAGACATGTCCTGACATGCTCTTGGTGAGGGTATTTAAGTATGCAATGCGTAGCCACACGCGCACTACTTAAAAAAACCAGCCTTAGTTTTTATTTGGCAAAGCTCTATCTTCACTTTTTTATTGGTCTGAGATGCCAATACAACATGACACCCACAAAATTACTCTCGTTTGATCTCAATCTAATGAGAAATTTACGGTAAAATTGCTCTATAAAAAGAAATATAGCTTATTTCGGAGAATGTCTATCCAATAATTATTTTTTTTAATAATATTAGTAAAGCGCTTAATTATTATATAGAAGTCATAGGAGACCCCTAAGGTCAGCTTCAGGCGTATCTTTAATAGAGTATAGTATTGTCTTCCACTGTCCACTGTCCATGGAAGGCGGTAATCGCTCACCATCAGGTCTGCTCTTTTCCTAGTCGATTTCATAATAAAAATAATTTAATCTTAACATTTCGCTATATTTCTTTATCCGTCTATAAAATAAATTGATAATATCACGCATGTTGGGTTCCACAATCCATATATTAATGCTTTTCCACCTTCCTCCATTACGTGAAGAGCCCATATTTTTATCAATACACCTAGGGACTTCGCTTTACAATTGAATAAATCCATTTCCATCAGTCTCGTGCCGGCTCCGCATTTAAATATATTTGCATTCCAAGTGGGAATATTCATTTAACTAACTTTCGCCCGTGGCTATCTTCTAATTTTGTACCCTACTAATATTATAAATGTGAAAGTGAGGATGGATGGATGTTTGTTACTCTTTCACGCAAACACTACTGAACGGATTTCGATGAACAAATTTCATGTATGGTAGTAGTTTCGGCTCTGGATTAAAACATAGGCTACTTATATCCCGAAAAAGTACAGTATTCCCGTGGGATACTCTATTTACGAAGCCGCGAGAAATGCTTGTTATTTATAAATAGGGCAAGACAGTATATGGGCGCAGAGTAGGAAATATTATACAGTCTTGCGTACAGAGAAACAGCTTTCATATAAACGATCGAAAATAATCCAAATTTGAAAATTTTGACGTCCCCTTCAACGGGCCACAATTTTTCCACACAATCGTGAACACATCGTATGTTTGGAGTAGTGCAAACAAATCGAAAGCTAAAGGACACAGGCGAATCCTGCCTAATTTTCCATTAAAGGCGGCGAGCTTTCGAACATATTATGTGGTTTTATAGTAGGTACATAAAAAAAAAATTTAGGACTTGGGAATAAAAGTTATGAATCTCCGAATATTAGAGAATCGATGTGCAAAATACGTACTTATCTGTGGTAATCGTTGTCATCATATCTAATATAGTCTATGGTTATCATGCTGTGAATTGTCAATTTGAGGCGTAAAAGCTCCATATAGTGGCCCAGTAGACAGGATTTTGATTGGAGTATAAAGTTATTTTCTTTTTCTATAGTTTAGCAGTTTTGTACTAGTTTTATGAAAAACATGTTACTTGGGGTATGAAATAGATCCCTCTATACTATTTTTTTATTTGCTAAGAAAAATAATGATTGGTTTTGGTTTTCGTGACGTGAAAGCGACATATATCATTTATCTGTTAGCATATTTCGTCTCCAAACAAACTAGTTATTAATAACAATGCGTAATTGACACCGCAAATAATAGATGTCGCTTTTCCGCAAACCGCCACTAGAGCAATATATTGAACAATAGGTAAGGTTATTACCTAATTGTTTAAATATATAAACAATTATCTTTTATCCTCTGAGTTTGATGTATAATATTATTGCTTTTTTGTTCCTATGTTCATAAAGTGCAACTTGTAAGTTGTACTTTATAAATACTTTTTGTAGCGTCGTTGTTTTAATTACCAGGCAGTAAATATATGACGACTTGCCGGCCTCCTTTGTAGCTGTTTATCTGGTCCTCTTTCTTTAATCTGTGCTATAAGTAAAGAATAAAGATGACCAGTGACATACAATTAGTAGGTAAGCCCCAACTAACCTTTTTAACCCCCGATGAAAACAGAGGTGCCTTAAAAGTTTGACATGTCTGTCTGTCTGTGTGTGTCTGTCTATGTATGTAGGTGGATCTGTGGCATCTTAGCGCCCAAACGGATGAACCGATTTTGATCCAGTTTTTTTTATTTGAAAGCTGACATGATCCAGAGTGTTCTTAGCTATCATACTAATATTATAAATGTGAAAGTTTGTGAGAATGGACGGATGGATACATGGATGGATGGATGTATGGATAGATGGATGGATGTTTGTTACTCTTACACCCAAAAACTACTGAACGGATTTTGATGAAATTTTGTATGGTAGTCATAGACGTATTATAGACGAGGCATGTTGAGGCAAAAACTATCTCCACTTAAATGGCCCCACTTTTGGAGTTTTTGGGACCATTTTGACATTTGAAGTATGGTGAAATCAAGCTGACATTCGGGATAATTGGTGAAAACTAAGATTTTTCTTGAATGAAGATTTGTTCTGTCAAATGTACGTCATAGCCTATTTTTCGTTTTGGAATCTTTTCGTTTTGTTTGATGGTAGTAGTTTGTGCTCTGGATTATAAAACATAGGCTACATTTTATTCCGAAAAGGTACTGTCCCCGTGGGATAATGTATTTATGCGGGTGCAGCCGCGGACAACAGTAAGTAATTCATATTTATCAGCTTGCTTACTGCTTGATTTTTCGGAGACTACTTAAACATTTTAATTTTGTTTTATCGAAAATGAATAGCCCATATTCTTTACTGCCATTTGAGAGTTTGACTTAACACCCGTGGTCCAGTAGTAGATTTGAGCTGCACTTGACAGGTTTAATTTTTGTCGTTGTTATTGGCAACAGAAGCTAACAACTATTAACAATCCTAGGATCCACTTGCACAGATCTGGGTTAAAGTTAACCCTCGGTTAAAATATCAAAAATGTTCTCAGTGCCTGAAAACAAATGTCTTTGAGCAGTGTGTGTTATTGGTGATGAAACATGGAGCCGATACGTCGTCATTCACAGCGGGACCTATGCATAAGCTTCGTGTCACTCAAAGAGCTATCTATGGCTTCTCCATAGCTATGCTCGAAGTAATCAGAAATGAGGAAATCCGTAGGAGTACCAAAGTTACCGACATAGCCCAGCGCATTACCAAGTTAAAGTGGCAATGGGCTAGACATATGGCTCATATATAAGAGGCATGTTAGTTACATGGTGGAAAAATGTGTTGTAGATCCTGTTTTAACAATCGGGTTTTAGTGAATAGAAGAACTTTTCCTTTTACTGTACCTTTTCCCAAACCAAGAACGTTTGGGAAAAGGTACAATAATGGATTAGAATAGCGTTTGGGTCTTGTCTACCGAAGTCTTGTGAGCTCATTAATCAAGTCAAGTAATCCATTATGTTTGCTCTGTAGTCTGTATGTACTAGGGCTGTTTGTCCGTCGTTTATCCTGATCATATCTTTATGTTTTACTACAACCTATTTCTATTAATGCCAGTACTGAGCGTCTCGTTTGTTTTAATGTCGAAATTTTCACTCCGGCCAATAAAACAAGTCATATTATGTAATTTAATAATTATGTAGGTTTACCAATTGCAATCGAGATCTAGTTATCAATGGAATGAATATAATTTTACGTTCTACCTCATCTTTTTAAAGAAATTTGGTGTGTATGACGTGTAAGCGCTTGTAACTGTACAGTCGCCGACATATCTTTTGGACCTTTTTGCCAATTACTAATAATATAATAATATCGTACTACTATCATAAACGTGAAAGTTTGTGAGGATGGATGGATGGATGTTTGTTACTCTTTCAAGCAAGAACTTCTAAACGGATTTTGATGAAATTTGAAATGGTAGTAGTTTAGGCAGTGTTTAAACGTAGGCTACATTTTATCCCGGAAAAGTGCTGTGTTTCCTTGGGATAGTGTATTTACGCAGGCGTAGCCGCGGACAAAAGAATAGTATAGTATATCTATGGACGCCATTCACACCACGTCAATCTGGTCCCGTGGTAAGTTCTCGAGGAACTTGGTGTACTTATTATAATACTTTAATACTATACATATAATTAATATTTTTATTATATCATACACATATTTAACACACATCCATGACCCAGGAATACAGGAATATACATAAAACTTTTTGTACCTTCGGGATTCTAACCCGTAACCTACGGCTTGAGTGCCGACACGCTAGCCACTGTGCCACAGAGGTCGTCATGAGTCGTGACAAATGAGTTTGAAAAGTGGTACACCTGATCTGTTGTTAACCGTACTTATCTGCGGTTAGGTAAGGTGGTAAGGTGGCAGTGTTAAATATCACAATTCACAATATTGTTAAGACTGCGGTTAGAGCTAACTCCTCGTCAATGATAGCAATACATAAGAGTCATATGAGTAATTATAGTAATAACGGCCAACGTCAAGCGAGATCAATTTTCTAAGGCTTTAGGACTATGTTTATGATTATATGATCCGGAATCCGGCGGGCCCGGAAAAATTCAGAGCACTGAAAATAGAATTCTGCGCTAATACAATAGAGTTGAAAATATAAGTGTCGAGCTGTCATCGATGACATTGACATTTGCCTCGAGACTTATGTTTTCGATTTTCAGTTCTATTGTATTAGCTCAGAGTTCTATTTTCAGTGCTCTGAATTTTCCCCGGCCTTACGGATTCCGGACCATATGGTCCCAGGCTAAGTTTTTCTGTATGTTGTGCAAATTATCGATAGGGTACTACTAACAACAGCTCGACTGGAATATTAGGGTTAGGCAAAGGTTTCACGGGGTAAAAACGGGACACTTAATAGAGCTGAGACTCCGCTGTCCGTTCGTCCGTCCGTCTGTCTGTCACCAGGCCGTATCTCAGGATCCGTAATAGCTTGATAGACAGTTAAAAATTTCACAGATTTATCTCTGTTGCCGGTATAACAGCAAATATTAAAAATAGAATAAAATAATATTAATATATTTTACAGGGGGCGCTTTACAGTTAAAAATCTCGCAAACGGATACCTAAATAAAACTGAACTACGAAACCCTAAAAAGGCAAAAATCAACGAAAGTAATATTCTGATAACATATAACTCTACTTTCATTAAATCCATTTTCTATAGAAACTCTACAAATTTAAATTAAAACTTTATAATATATTATAACTTTACAATGTTCTAATTTAAATTTGTTTGAACAACGAACACTAGATGAACTGATAACGTAAAACTAGACATAAATTGAAAGGATGAAACCTACCTAAGTGGCGAGGCTGACAGAGATGAGACGTGGTAACACGTGTAATTCTAATAATTTTATTTTATTTATTTAGAAAGGACTAGCAGTGCATGTATTATACACTCTAGTTACAAATTAATTAATACAATATTCAATATACGTAGGGTTCCAAATAATAATCAATAGTAATTTGACGTAGTCCGTAGGCATATATTATATTAAGCATGTTGCCTTACAATGGCTCACTTTCTCAAATAGGTAAGATTTTATTGTTTGTATGTTTGCTTGCATTGAATAGGCTCCAAAAATACTGGTCCGTTTTCGATGAAATTTGGTACACATATAGAGTACACCACGGAGACGAACATAGGCTCCTTTTCGCGACAAAATGTACGGTTTCTGCGAAATATCCTTTTGCACCCAGAAGGCACGGGCAACATCTAGTAATAATTAAATATAATACCAGGTGTTGCCCGTGACTTCCAACATGCGTTTTTAAATCCGGAAGGCCGTAGATTTTGCTGTGATAAAAATTAGCCTATATTAATCCAGAGCCTAAACTACAACCATACCAAATTTCATCAAAATCCGTTCCGTAGTTATTGCGTGAAAGAGTAACAAACATCTATACAAACTTTCGCGTTTTTTATCAGCAAGGATACGGAAGCTTACTAAAAAGGTAAGAAATATCGTAATTTTAAGATGCAAACTTTATGAAATTTAAGTCAAGTTCATCGCAACAGAAATATCCGAGTCGGGTCACGGTCGAAACCTCTAAAGTCTGAATTAGTAATAGCAATCGCAAACGCCCGATATTGCTACAAATCTCAAACATCAGAATCCTAATAATTCTCGTAATTAATTAGTTAAAGTTTCATTGTATTTTTATTGAGTTATAAATTAATCGTATTGATATCATAAACAGATTTTTGGAGTTTGGGTCAATCAAATCTGGTTTGACGTTGCTTTGACGTTTATTAGAATATCATCATTTGGAAACCCACGTGACTAATTTGAATTCGAATTATTACGAAAAAAAATGTAAGAAAACTAGTTAACATATGCCACAGGAAATATGTAGAGACTGTGGAAAATAGTGTCAATGATCACCGACGTGTTTTTTGGACTTACATCAAAAACAAAAAGTCTTGCTCGAATAGTTATCCTTCTACAATGATAGGGGAATGTGAAGCAGTCACTGTTGGTAAAAATATTGCAAATCTGTTTGACATTTTAGTTAAGTTTATGGTCAACCCACTAATAATTCTGAACCCCCCCTGGTATATTCACTCTCAACTATTTCGTCGCAATATAATAGTAAGCTCGTTCATGTAGCATTTACCGAGACCACTATACTTAATAATCTAAGAAAAATTAATACAAATAAAGGTTGTGGTCCATGGTGACAACATACCGCCTATATTTATTAATAATTGTTTACATGCTTTAGTCCACCCATTAAAAGAAATATTCAATACGTCAATTAAATCTGGTGTATTTCCTAATGAATGGAAAAGAGCGCGTATAGTGTTGGTACTAAAAAGGGAACATTAGTGACGTTAAAAATTATCGGCTTATCGATTCTGTCATAACATTTTTTTTAATCTATCATCTTTACGATTCTAGTCGATCTAGCCAAACCATTACTCTGCGATCAACAACACTGGTTTCAAAGTAAAAAATCGGTTATTACTAATCTCGTTACATACCTTACTCCTATTTTTAAGAGAGTGGATGATGGAGAGCAGATAGATTCGGTTTCTATGGATTTCGCAAGTGCGTTCGATGTAGTTGATCATGAAATCCTAGTAAAAAAATAAAAAAATCAGTACGGAATAGATGGGAATATGCTTAGGTGGTTTGCGCTTACTTAAACCTACGTGAGCAATCCGTTGTGATAAATGGACATGAGTCAGCTATTTAGCACCCCTGAAGAAGCAACATATTTATGTTGCTTCTTCAGGGGTGCCACAAGGACCTGGGTCCAATCCTATTTTTCCTTTTTATAAATGATATTGTAGTTAGCATACATCATTGCCGTTGCAAAATATCTCTGGAAATAGATTATTTCGCTGACTCGTGTAAGTTGCAATCTGATCTAGATCGCATTTACCTCTGGTGTCTTAATATTAGGATGAAATTGAATGCCTCAGAATGTCAGCACATCAGGTTCACGAAAAAAAGAAAGGTTATTCCTACCGTATTAACAGGAATAACATAGCTCTTGCATCGACCGTAAGAGACCTAGGCATTCTTATTGACTCAAAATTAAATTTTGTCTAGCACTATGACTACATAGTAAATACTGCCGCCAAAATTCTGGGATTCATTAAACGAAACTCGCTAGATTTTAAGCGTCCATATACAATAGTTACTTTATTTAAAAATTTTGTGCGAAGTATTTTGAAGTTCGTCAGTGTCATTTGGAATCCTAGGTATAATGTCCACTCTCAGCATATCGAGTCTCTTTAACGTTCGTTTACCTTGCCTATGTCTCTACTGGCATTAAGAACCGATGCTCATATGACGAGAGGCTTACTGCATTGAGTATAGAAACACTGTTACACTGTATGATGAACATTGTATTCCTACGTGGCGTTGTCACAGACCAAAACCCTTGCCTATCTTCTTGAAAGTCTATCTTTATCAGTCCCTAAACTGAGCGCCCGACGTAAACCTGTGGGAGTGTTTAATACCCCTAGGTACAAAACCAATTTCTGACAAACACCCCTATAGTTAGACTCCCTACTACTTATAATGACTGGCACAGGATTTCTTGATCTAGACATATTTCATGACCAACGCAAGTCTTTTAATCTTTTGTATTTAATCTGTTTACAAAGCGATATTTTAAGTTTTTATACATGTAGGTACATAATATTTCATTGTTACAACTTGTTTTGATTTGAACACTTAGTCTTATTTATTGTACCTAATTATATTGTTTGCCTTTGAAATAAAAATAAAAATAAAATCATCATCATCAGCCTATTGTCATCCACTGTTTAACGTAGGCCTCCCCCAATGAGCGCCAACCATCCCGATCTTGGGCAGCCTTCATTCAGCCGCTGCCAGCCACCTTCTTCAAATTGTCGTTCCATCGTGCCGCAGGACGTCCTACACTACGTTTGCCTAATCGTGGTCTCCACTCTATCACTTGTCTGCTCCATCGACCGTCTGTCCGTCTGCAGACATGGCCGGCCCACTTCCACTTCAGCGTTCTATTTCTTTTAGCAATTTATGTAATAGAATCTATTTTACAGTTTTATTGCAGGATTTAATTAGCAGAATCGACCTTCAGGGGAATAATTCACGTAATTATTTCAATTCGCAGTTGGGTTCCAGTGTGCATGGTATGCTCTCGTGCACACTCGATTTGATGCATGTGGCAGTGCGACAGCGTGGAACCGGAACCGTGCTGCGAATATATAAAACATAGTTACGTGAATTAGGCTTCACAAGTCGCTTAAGTTAAAATGGTCGATATTTCCATCCAATATGATTTCATAATTTAGTCACGAAATGTCATAAAATAAAATAGGTACTAAGCTTAAACAAAAAAAACCCCGGTCGATTGCGTGTCTAGCCACGCGCAAGTTAGGATCCTTAAAATCATGACCTAAGCAGAGACCTAAAAGAATTATAGTAGACTAGAATCTAATGGTATACTAGGGATTCCCAATTAAGTGGGTTCCGCGAAACCTAGGGGTTCCTTAGAGTAGTCATCAGGGTTCCAATGTCAAAATTATTTATTTTTAGGTAATCGCTGTTAAATATTACTAAGGTTACAAATATTATTTTGAAATAGCACAAAATATGTGATGAGCAGAACTAGGTACTTCAAAGAGATAATTATATTTATGAAAATCAAAATTGTTTCTATAAATACAAATTTGAGTGTTGGTTGATATGAAATAATTTAATTTGAGGTTAAAAAACAAAAAAGGTAGGTATTTATTTGGTTGGTGTCCCGTTACATTCAAAGTGTGGGAAGTATATCTTTAATTACGGGATCCGTACATTTTGCTAATCTTGTTGTAATGTGGTATCCATTCGCCAACTGGCATTTCAAAAAGAAAATAATAGGCCTATTTAGATGCCTATTATTTTCTTTTTGGATCAAGTTTATAATCAGGTGATTGTGCACGTGGACTTTCATTCACTAGTCCAAAGCCGAATGGACCGATTGTTCAGCGGCATGCCTTTGACTTAGACTCATTCGCAATTATTATTGGTCCGCCCGCGCCCGATCTAACCTTAGATTAAAGTGGGCCATTTCAGTTTATTTCAGTCCCTTGAGATATACGCACATAAAACATTCCGGGTGCTAAAGGTTTTTTGACAATAAGTGAAATAATCGGGATGATAATTACTTACCTACATAAGTGTGTAAGAGTGACGACAACGTCTGATGGATTCGAACTTTGAATTACATTAACTTACGTAGTAACTAACACTTAATCTGTGACGTTAACATTGCTCCGACCGGGTTCGTTGCATGTCTCAGCTCGCCGGCATGCGGGGGCATGGCGCGGCGGGGGTGCGCTTACACAGCTGGTACGTTCCCTTGTTTCTAAGGTTGGCAACATTTTTCACGAGACGCTAATGAAATAAAAATTTATGGAAGTCAAAAGTAACTCTTTTAGAGTTGCTACTTTCATAGTGAACTCTATTTAAGGGACATATATCTACACTTAAATATTATCACTCATTTATTTGACACGTTGAATAGTTAAAATCCAACACACAAGTGTTGAGTCAAATATCAATGTCATTTTTATGTATGACAGCTCGACACTCGACACTTCCATTTTCAATTCCATTGTATTAGCACAGATGACAGAGTTATATTTTCAGTGCTCTGAATTTTCCCCGGCCTTACGGATTCCGGATCATATAGTCCCAGCACTCCCAGCCTTAGTGCATAATAATAGTACCAGGCACCACTCTTAAGATTGGGCAAATGCACGCGCAAAAATACCAACGCTTTTCCCGGAAAGCAGCGTGGCAAGCGATGCGTCACCACGCTACGAAAAAATATGTTTTTTTAGATAAGATAAGATAAGATATTTTTCATTTCTGCCTGGAGTCCCGCGACTTTGATTGGTTTTGTCTGTCTCTGTTATGTACATTAACATATTGCGACACGATTTTTTCGTCTATAGAGAGTTTCGGAAAAATGCTGCCCCCTGGAACATACACGATTAAAATTTAAAATACCGCCATCTAGGTTAAAAGACACGAACTAAAATAGTTTCATGCTCGGGTAAGGAAACTAGGACAGCAAACTGTTGCAAGTTTCAATCTTGTTTCAAAATAATTCCGCTAGGTGGCAATACGCGTATCACATCCTACAATATGTAAACGCGCTATAATCATAAAATCTACAATGTATTAAATGGGTTAAAAATCTATAACTTGATAAATCCTACTCCTGTTATAAATGTGAAAGTTTGTGAGGATGAATGGATGTTTCAAGCAAAAACTACAGAACGGATTTCGGTGAAATTTGGTATGGTAGTAGTTTAGGCTCTGGATTATAACATAGGCTTCTTTTTATCCCGAAAAAGTACTGTATTCCCGTGGGATGCCCGATACTATATTTAAAACTAAATAGCTAGTCTAGAAAAAGCTAGTCCTTAAAATTTAAATATTTAAGAGCACCCAATAGTGCTGTTGCATAGTTACATACATTGTGAAAGTGTTTGTTCTGAAGTTTGAGTCTCTATGTAAAGCTTTATATAGGTACCTTGGCTGTACCTATTGCTATATTATATAGTTTTATATACCTCGCATACTCTTTCTGGCTACTGATGGAGATTTTAATTTTCTTATCTATTCAGATTTCAGGCTCTTTAGCCAAGATGTCATCGCTAATTACGAAGGCGAATTTAGAAAACATAAATGTATGGTATTGACGTTTGCCATTATTCATTAGATGTACCCATGGAGCAAATATCGACTTTTCCTTCATGGTTGTACCATACAACTTGTAAGTCTGTCTCTTTTTGTTCTAGAACAGTGGTACATTCGGAATGTTAGCTGCATTCACTATTATTTAAAAATGTTAATAAACTGTAACAAAAAAAAAAAAAATAATAGAAGTATATTATACTGAAAAAAAACAACTAAAATTATTCTTTGTATCCCAGAAGTTCTTTGTAAGCAGCATCGGAAATGGGACGGTGCTTCAGAGGCGAGCGCCGCTGGAGTGCCTTAGAACTAATGACTTTCTCAACAATGTACCGTTAATGAGTGACACTTATCAGACATTATTGATCTACTCTTCTTTCTGGCATAGCAACGCGATGCCACGCCGTTGAATTTAATTTTGACGTTGAAAAAGGCGGGACGGGACCAGATGAATACCTATACTCGACGCCACTGTGTCGTCCGTTGATGTCTTCTCGATTCTATCGCACTTATCGCAGTGAACTGTGCTAGGTAAAAAGATTTGTACAAAACTATTTCGATGTTTCTCATCTCCTTATCTTAGAATTGCCTTCGTATGGAAATTTCCGTGCACATATTACTCGATACATTGAAAGAGTTATTAAAAATAAATAGTGGGCTTCAGTAGCGAGGTATACAACCCGACGTTCTATTCTTATAGAATACTAGCTGTTTCCCGCGGCTCCGCCCGCGTAAGTATAGTATCCCTCGGGAACACTACTTTTTCGGGATAAAAAGTAGCCTATGTTTTAATCCAGAGTCTAAACTACTACCTTACCGAATTTCATCGAAATCCGTTCAGTAGTTTTTGCGTGAAAGCGTAACAAACATCCACGCTTTCACATTTATATTATTAGTAAGGATTATTAGATGGCGCTAAGTGCAAAAAAATAAAGTATCGTTGTTCTGTGGTACAATAGAATTAGATTTATTACGCTGCTTACCACTCCGCAAATCTCACGCTTCGCCCCTGGTAGGCTTAGCACGGACAATTGAGAATTAGTATTCGTAAGGTGATCGAATGCGAATAGTATGAAAGTCATGACTGTGCTTATACAATTTTTATTCGATAACGTAACGAATAAGTTGTTTTCAATTGAACGTGCTAAGCCCACTGGTAAAGCCGAAGGTCGAGCATTTAGCGATTCCGCTATTGTCGACGTCCGGCAGCGGCGGCGGCGGCGCGGCGCGCGCGGTGACACGGGCGGCACGACCCGGACCGGGCGGCGAGCGAGCTGTATCGACCGCCCGACTTTCGTGAAAGCTCGCACTCAAACATACATATTCAGCTCCTCGCTAAATCTGAATCTAGATTTTTCGACAGTGCAGCGTTGGGCTTATTTTTCACCTTAATCTCTCATCCTACACAAATGGGCCGATATGACCATACACCACGGCCGCCTACAAAACCGGCGTGAATGAACGCTTGCGCTGCGATTTAACCGCATAAAGAAAGGTTCCAATTATAGCTCCTCTAGTATTGCGCGGAACCATGTAATCACTTCCCATAAGCATGGGATGAAACGTCTTCCCGTGGACGTAATTCGGTTGACATCGGAATTGCTCTTCCAAATATGAATACCATGAAAATATCCGTTAGATTAATGTTAAAATACTGTGAGATAGTTTTCCGTGCCTAGAAAACCCGCAAGTAAAGCTTGAATGAATTAAATTCGAACTATTTCTACATATAATTATATTTTTGGAGTTCATAATTCAAATATATATTTTACCTACTGATAAGTTTAATATAATATTATAGCATTATGATCCACTGAATGAATTTAATAACCTTAAATTTAATTATTAGATATTATCAAAAGAATTTCAAGTTTAAAAAACATACTATAAGGTCCACTGGGACCAAAATAGAATTAGGTGTCCCACAGGGATCTATTTAAGTACATTTCTTTTAGTCGCCTATATAAATGACTTACCTTATCTTGTTAAAGATAATGATAATAAGATAGTACTTTTTGCCGATGAAACTTCACTAATTTTTAATGTGAAGCGACAACAGTCAGATTACGACGAGGTAAATAGTGCTCTCTCGAAAAAAGTACATTGGTTTGATGTTAACAACTTACTTTTAAATTCTAAAAAACCAAATGTTTAAAGCTTACATTGCCCAATGTTAGGCAAGTATAAACCAATATACTATTAAATGGTGAGAAAATGAATTTAGTAGACACCACTGTGTTTCTAGGTATAACACTAGATAGTAAGTTACAGTGGGATCCTCATATTGCTAGTCTTGCAGATATGCTCAGGTCTGCATCATATGCAGTCAGAAAAATTAGAGAAATTTCTGACGAAGACACGGAGCGACTAGTTTATTTTAGTTGTAGTAGTAGTATATCCGTATATAGTAGTCGCATATCCTCGTTTCGAGGGCACATCTTTAACCATCTCCCCTAGCATTGAGATACTTGGCGTCAGCATATCGAGCGAAGTCCAGTTCCGATATCATCTAGAGGGTAAGGCCAAGTTAGCCTCGAAGAAGCTTGGTGTTCTTAACAGAGCGAGACAGTACTTCAGTCCGGACCAACGCCTACAACTCTACAAGGCGCACTTTCGGCCTCATATGGAATATTGTTCTCATCTCTGGGCAGGGGCGCCAAAATACCAACTGCTCCCTCTGGATCGTATCCAACGAAGGGCCGCTCGAATTGTTGACTGCCATAGTGTTTCAAACAGCTTGGACCCCTTGGAATTACGCCGAGATGTAGCTTCACTCTGCATCCTCTATCGGTTGTATCACGGGGAGTGCTCTGAGGAATTGTTCGGAATCATACCACCTGCAACTTTTCGCCATCGTCCCACGCGAAAAACATACCATCCTCATCACCTTGATGAGTGGCAGTCTTCCACCGTGCGCTTTTCACGTAACTTTCTGCCGCGCACAGTAAAACTCTGGAACGAACTGTCACCAGCAGTATTTCCGGACCTATACAACCTGCAAACCTTCAAGAAGAGAGCGTATTCCCTCTTAAAAGGCCGGCAACGCACCTGCAGCTCTTCTGATGTTGCGAGTGTCCATGGGCGACGGTAGTTGCTTACCATCAGGTAACCCGTTTCCTCGCTTGCCCCCTTATTTAATTAAAAAAAAAAAAAAAACAGTAGTAGAATGTCTTACGGCATCCTTTTATGAGGAAATGCCGCCGACATTAATACAATATTTGTGTTGCAGAAGCGAGCAATACGTTCAATTTACAAAATATCCCTTTTTGAATCTCTGAGAGAAAAGTCTAAAAAAATAGGTATTCTGACTGACATCGCTTCACAATACATTTTGGATGAATGTATTATGTGTTAGAAAGAATATTAGTAATTTCAAAACTAAAAGCGACAATCACTGTAAAAACACAAGAAATAAGCGAAAGCTAGATACGCCGCTAATCAGACTAAGTAAAGTAAGAAAATCCTTTAAAGGTCAATGTATACGCCTAAACAATAGAATCCCAGAACACGTTCAAAATCTTTCCATTAATAAATTTAAAAAATTAGATAAAGAACGTTTGTGTGCTAAAGCTTAATAAAGGGTCAAAGATTTTATTGACGATCCCACTCTATGTGAATAGAATGGCCACCTGCACGGCTGCTTCTATGTACTTTTGTTAATATTATACAGACTAAGTTTTACATATTGTAAAAAAAAATATTTTTAAAGAACAATTTCCATCTTTTTGCCAAAAGATGACCCCGTGCCAGTTTCTTACGCCGGTTCCTTTCGCCGGGTTAGTTCCCGAACCGGTGGTAGGCATCACGTAGCGACAATTCCATAAGCGTTGCTTTGTAACCTATATGGAAATAAAACTGTTTGATATTTTGATTTCGATACATAAAGAAAACAAACAAAAAATAAAGCAGTTTATTCAAATTTCTCTTTGATGAAAATATAATATTTATAGAGCTTCTAGTACTAACTGTAAAATACACACCTGAAGTTGTGAATATTTCAATTTCTTGTGTTGAAGCCTGAACCATAAAACGTTTTCCAGCTGTACGACTTTATGGTTAAGATTGGTTATTTTGTGCATTTTAAATTCTAAAGTAAAATTTCTGTAAATTTAAAATACCTTGTTTCTTTTACCGCGTTGAGTTAAATTGTATATTTTAAAGAAGAAACATTCTATCCAAAATTGTTTGTTGCAAAACAGTTTTTAATACATGGTAACAAGGTCGTAAAGAGAAATCAACATTTCTGCCATATTTTTAAAATGGCTGCTGATAAATCTTCTGTCAAAAATGATCAAATTTTCAAGTAAATGACTGAACGTTAAGAAACTTTTCGTCTTGGACCGCCATTATGTGGAGTAGTTGACATTATTATAAGACTATTTGACATTTATAATAAGAAAACGTTTCTACTTTAGCTGTCAAAAGAGGCCATTTTGTGAGCTCATGCTCAAGAAGAAAAGAAATGTTGTTTCTCATAACGACGATGCATCGACCTTGCTGCCTTACAATAAGAACTATTTTGCTCCTAATGGTATTAATGTTTCTTCAATCTGCCATTTTGTCGATTTTTCGGTGTTTCTAGGGTGCGCATTGTAAGCCGGAGTTAAATAAAAGAAACTAGTAAACATGGAATATTAATTTAATACAATTATATAGACCTGGCGTGTTTTACATAACACTATAATTATCTTCTTAACTATTTACTTAATATTTAAACCACCTATTACCTCGCTTATTTTCTCTTGAATACATACTCCATAGGCCATAATATCAAACAGGGAATACAGCAGGCTATCACGCCATAAAAAGCTGGAATATAGTCTTGATTGATGTCTTTCAAAATACCTGAAATTAAAATTGAAACAATTATTTTCCACATTAAAGTTGCAAAATATTTATCAACGAAGTTGTCGGGCGCGGACTTAACAATTAATAGTGCTTCCAATTAGTTGGCGATGATCTCTTTAAGGACAGATGCATCCTATAGTCCAGTCGGCATGACGCTGCAGGCTGGATCCAATCTGCAGTTCGCCCTTACATGTCATGCCAATCCACGCCCACACACGCTCTGTTCTAACATATCCAATCGCCAGCATTATGCCGATTGAACGATAGTAGTATGGTGTGCCCTCTTTCATTGAAGAAAAAACCGATAAAAGACAAATTTCACAGTTGCATTAACCATACGATTCCCAGCTTTTAAGAACGCCTTATTTCGTTTACCCCCATGTCAGTATCGAACAGTAGCGAAGGCGGGATCTCCATCAAAGGAAAGCCCTATCCTGTAGATGTTAGAACTTATTTTAATACCTATCTTAAGAAATTTTGTACCTACTTGGGACAAAAAAATATGTAGTCAAATTGACTGACTAATTTAATTAAACACACCGGCATATTTAGCGGAACACAAAAAAAAGGTCCATAATTAAAAAAATATGGTTTTATTTTAAAATCTACTTACTACACTTCTTTTGTTATTTAAAGTTTCATTTGTTTTACTTAAAATGAGATCACATTAAGAACAGATTTTGCGAGTAAAGGCTATTTGTGAAAAATGGTACATTTTTGAACTTTTCATGTAACCGGGAAAAGTGAAAATTAATATTAAAATAACAATAATTAAATTAGAAAAATGGTGATTAATATCGCGTATTTCCTCCACGTGCTGTTATTAAAGTTTCTACCCGTCTAGGCATACTGAGAATGATGTTATCGATGGTCTCCTGGGATAGTCTCCGCCATTCCTCAACTACGGCGATTCGCAGTTCACCCACGTTGGCAGGAGCTGGAATTCTGGACTTAACTTTTCTTTTCAGCAAGTCCCAAACGTGCTCTATTGGATTCATATCCGGTGATCTCGCCGGCCACTCCATAACAGTGATATTCATATCATTAAGATAAGCTTGAGTTACCCGAGCGGTATGCGGCCGAGCATTAACCTGCATAAAAACAAAATCGTCACCGATATATGGGGCAAACGGTACAACATTTTCTTCTAAA
Organism: Phengaris alcon alcon; assembly: GCA_037179445.1. Taxonomy (NCBI): domain Eukaryota; kingdom Metazoa; phylum Arthropoda; class Insecta; order Lepidoptera; family Lycaenidae; genus Phengaris; species Phengaris alcon. The sequence goes on along the minus strand of JAYRCH010000069.1, from coordinate 455,402 downwards.
ACTTCTTTGATATAGCGGTCTACAGTCAGACTCTCTCTGTCAATCACTTCCAAGTCTGTGCGAGCTCCCAAACTAATTCCCGCCCAAACCATTATTGATTTTTCTGAATGTATCGTTCTCCTTTGCGTCTGTATATTCTTTGCCTGCCGTCAATTTGATTTAAGAGAATTCTGCACTCATCACTAAACAATACCTTACTCCATTGGTCCGCGTTCCAAAGTTGATATTCCTGAGCAAAAGTTAACCTGTTTCTACGATGATTTACCTCGAGCCTTGGAGCCTTGGCGGGCACAAATGAACCCAAACCAGCTTCTTCGAACCTTCTTCTACCGTACGCTCACTTACGGTTACACCCCGCACTGCTTCTAACTCATGTCGGGCTTGGACGGCCGTCAAACGTTCCTACGTACACGAAGCCGAATGAAACGATCATCCCTACTCGAAGTGCGTCTTTTTCTGCCTTGTCCTGCTCTTCTCACATAAGTACCGGTCTCCCTGAACCGTTGGATACTGCGATGGATCGTTGAAACTGGCCGACGAAGATCTCTGGATATCACTCTGTAGGTTTGACCATTTCTTCGCATTTCGAGTGCCCTGGCAATCTCCGTTGGGGCTAAGTCAGGCATAATTCAGTCCTCAACTCCAAAAAGATACGCAATTAAAAAAAACTAACAAAAAACAGTATTTCAATGAAATTTTAAATCAAACTCAGAAGGAAGAAATACTCGAAGTTCGCTCCAGATAAGGTGTATTTGAATAAAATTAAAACAATTGCATAAAATGTGATGTTCAGTTGTTTTCTTAATTTGAAAATATTTCTTTTTAAATTAAATGACGTATAAACCAGCCAGCAACCTTATATGATACTTATATCAAAAACCTTTATTTTATGTTCCGCTAAATATGCCGGTGTGTGTAGATGGCGCAATATACGAGTATATATAAGTCAATGTTGTTATTAGGTAGTTTTAAACTACTGTCATAGTTATTGTATTCTAATGAGGGCTATTAAATTCGTGACATCCGACAGCTTTTTGACACAAGAACCGTCGGGCTATCAAGCGCCGCCTAGTGACAGAAAAAGAATCGAAAATTCTTATTAGCCGTTTTTGATACCACTTACACCACCAGATAAAGCTTTGTGTGCGTTGGGTCTGCCCCCTAACGGCAGAAAAATAATCAAACACCCTCATTAAAAAGTGAAGCCGTCTGTCGTGTTATACGAGTATGCCCACGTCGCTACTTGTACCGAAACTTGCCTGAAACTTACCAACTAGGGGAGAAAATATCATGTTGATTATGCCAGCAGCCAGTAGGAATAAGGCGTAGGCTGCTGTGAAGTCCTCATGAGCCACGTGGTAGGAGATGACCACGGGGCTGGTGACGTGGAGCAGAGCCCGCAATGTTCCCAGCACGCTCACCACAATCACCACCCAAACGAACTCCGTTATTTGTAAAATCACTGCAAAAATATAGAAAATCTATTCACTTCATATGATTTTATGTAGTATAGATGTTGCCCCCGACTTTGTGGGCGCTAAAGGAAAACTCGCGGGTACCGTACATTTTGCTGAGATATAAAGTAGCCTATGCCCTTCCCCGTAGCCCAATCTATATATGTGCCAAATTTCATCAAAATCAGTCTAGTAGTTTTGGAGCCTATCCAATGCAAACAAATATACAAACAAACCTTTCTTCTATATTAGTATAGATAGGTCCAATATATACATAATATAAACCTTCGTCTTGAATCACTTTATTTATTGTTTTAAACACTTACGGATTGTGTCGCGGTACGCTTTTCTTTTTCCCGACGTTTCGGCTACTTCCCAGCAGCCGTGGTCACGGGGGACTGAGGTGTCAATTGTCCTATTTGTTGAAGTTGTTGAAACTACCCGAAGAATCTTCAATAATTATTTGTGTTCCGATCCACGCAAAACACTAACAGTATCTTGAAGCCGTGGTGTTTTTAAACTAAATTTTATTTTGTTAATTATTGGATCCCAACTAGATGGCAGCACCCAGCCATCTTCTCGGTTAAAATTAGGGTACTTTTTAATATAGCCTCGCGTATCATTCTTGGATAGTAACGGTGTTCCTTTGCCAGTACTTGTGGCTTAACAAATCTGATAGGTGGCTGGGTGCTGCCATCTAGTTGGGATCCAATAATTAACAAATCCAAATAAAATTTAATTTAAAATCACCGCGGCTTCAATATACTGTTATTATGTTTTGCGTGGATCGGAACACAAATAATAATTGAAGAATCTTGGGGTAGGTTGAACAACTTCAGCAAATAGGACAATTGACACCTCAATCCTCCCGTGACCACGGCCGCTGGAAAGTAGCCGAAACGGTGGGAAAAAGAAAAGTGCACCGCGACACAATCCGTAAGTGTTTAAAACAATGAACAATATTCGCGTAAACATAAGAAATCAATACACTTTATTTATCGCTAAAACTGCATTAGAATCCGTAAAGTACTCTAACGGCTGGTTTCAATAACCTATCTAATAATAACAATTTGTTAAAAACGTCACCTTTGGTATCATTTGCCGGTTTTTTGCGTTTAGTAAGTTTAAGCTAGTTAACTTAGATAGAGGAATCTTCGTCTGTGACAGCGAGTTCACTGACAGCGATACCAAATGTGACGTTTTTAACAAATGGTTATTGGCAGATAGGTTATTGAAACGGATCGTAAAAGATCTAAAGGGTCATACTTACCATCCAGCCTGCAAGGCAGCGGACTTGTAGGCAAAAATTATAAATGATTGACACTATTGACACTAATGACGGTAGTACCGGTGCTGGATTTGCTGGATGGACCGTGTGTATAGCGCATAAGTCAACAGAAAAGGAAGCGATTTCATTTTAAAAAACTATTTAATGACAATGCGGAAAACACTATACTATATCTGATCCAAAATATTATTTGTATATTTATAGGTTTTAGAACAAGTAGACTACGAATTAAACCTAAAATAAGTTAACACTGTACCTAGTCTACCAATGAAAGTTAGGAATGTTGCTACGTAGAACAATATTCTGGGATTCACGTTTACAAAACTGCTCAACACGGCCAGTCCGAAACGCCCGGCAACATCGGCCGCTGCACTTACTGATATGCAAAGTGCTATTCGATTCTGAAATAAAAATAAGCATTAGAAACCGCGTAAATTAATGTCTAACATGTCAGTACTCAGTTCACACCTAGACGAGACGTGACGCAGCGAGTACTTTTTAATAGCTGACGACGCTGCATATAATATTATGCATATTATGCATCTTCAAGAATCGTCGCGTCTCAGTATGAACTGATACTAAAGTAACTCGCTGTTCGCAACAAAAGCTAACTAAAATGTTAACAATATACTGTTGCTAAAATCTATTATAAGTATCTGGTGTAGGAGTATTTAAGAAAAAAATTACCAACCGTTTCGTATCCATATTGCTGCAATAACATCGGCAGTAGGATGAAAAATATTAAGTCGGAAAAGTTAACAAAGCTTTGTCCCACACAGATGTTGCAATAGATGAAGTCGCTTAGAATCTTAACATTCAATATTTCTAGTATGCTCCTTCTGAAAAACTCAAGCTATTGAAGTAACAATAATATTCTAAATGTAACTAGATGGTGTCCGCGTAGTATTCTTGCATGCAAAAGGAAATAGCGCGGGAACCGTACATTTTACCGCTATATAAAGTAACCTATGTCCATTCCCGTAGTCTGTTCTATATCTGTGGAAAATTTCATCAACATCGTTCTGATGTTTTTGCGTGAAAGGGTAATAAACAAACTTTCACATGAATAATAGTAAGTAGTAGGATATAGAAGTATAGATTAGTGATTCTATTTCACTGAGTAGAATTACGTGATGCCATCATGAAACATTTACCATCTGGTTATACAGATTTAAGTGCTACTTTATCAAAGGCATGGACGACAGCAAGTATAGAATAAAACTGCAATATCGTACACTATCTTCGCAGTCGTACTATGCTTCATTGGTTTATTTGTCTGTAATGAATTTTCTGCATTTGGTAGAAAATCGACATCTTCATTATTTTCTATGTTTGCCAAGTTAATTTTCCCTGAAAAACAAATGCGACGTTAATGATTTCTTCATGAAATATTCAAACAGAACCGAATCTTCTCGATAAGCAAAATGCGAAGTGACGGTGTCCTACCCCAATATAATGTTTGTGTGCAATGAAGTGATAAAAAGAATAAAAGATCACCAGATAACACTTTTATTTACCGCCTGCAATAAAGTCCCTTATGTAAATAGCCTACGCTATACTTCACAAAGTGCTTATCGAGCTAAGTGATACAAGACAAAAAATACTTGCTATTCGTCTTTTATCCGGTGACACTGTTTTGTCTTTCATCGTCATCATTCCTGGCAGCGTGTGCAAAGATATGCCCGCTATGATAATCAAGGTTCCTCTAAATCCGTACGAAGTTAGGAGTATTTTCATCAACTGGGGATACCATATCAGTATGAAGCTTTGTATGCCTTTTAATAGGCTCATCACTTGCGTTCGCCTTCTCACAAAATAAACGTTTAACGTTAAATAGCAAACGGGAACCATCATTCCGAATCCCATGCCTTGGAGCATTCCAAATGTCAAAGGTAGATGCCCTGTGTTTGATATTGCCACGTTCAGTAAGGCACCGACGATAAATATAAAAGCGCCTATAAAGCTACCCGTTCTTAGCAATTTACTTTTGGACATGATGTTCAGTACTAAGCCTGGAAAATGATAAAAAAGTCGTATTATTAAAAACTATTAAGGGACTACACAACTCAGAGTACTTCACTTAATCTAGCGCTTTAGTGTCTAAAGCTTTATATTCTGCAGAACCATATCTAAGGGTATTCCTGCTAGGCCTGCTAGGTATACCTAGCAGGCCTAGCAGGAACATTTGACATCGGCGTAAATGTAACGTTATTGAATGAGAATGAGGGTTTTTGATATTTTTCCTGCCGCTAGGGAGCAGACCCAACTCACACAAAGAGTCATCTGGTGACGTAAGTGGTATCAAAAACGGTCAATAAGAATTTTCGATTCTTTTTCAGGCGGCGCCTGGTAGCACGACGGTCCTTGTCGTGTCAAAAAGCTGTCAAATGTCACGAATTTAAAAACTCTCAGTGTATGAAAATCTGTTAAAATCATGACAGCGTCCATACACATTTCATTCGATAACGTTACGTTTACGACGCTGTCAAATGTCCTGTTAAGCCCCCAGTTCACACCGTGACGATACGCGACGCGACGCGCCGCTGTTTTTTTAAGATAGCTATTCATAATTGAACTTTATTTACTACACAAAAGATACACGTTTCGTATGACATCAGTCCTACACTGCACATGCTCTGTGCAGCGCGGCGCAACTTGACATTCGAACTCTTACTATGAAACGTGTATCTTCTTGTTTAATTAAAAATGTTAAATTTTGAATTGCTATCTTAATAAAGCAGCGCTGCATTGTTGTATCATTTCGTTTCATTGTGAATTGGCCCTAAGGGCTATCAGGAGATGACTATATAAATATTGTAGTATTTTATTTTATTTATGTTTACCTCCAATAGCTAACATAATAGCAAAAACGCCATGGGCGGTCGTTATTGATTTCGCCGAGGAATTAGTTTCCAGGATAAAATCCTTGTAGATCAGGCCAAATGAGTTAACATGGCCGACGCCAGCGATCTGTAAATAGGTTGTTTGTTTTATCAGTACGAGAAACATAATATGTAAATTATTATTTGCTATTCTAATATTTGCTTTTGTTACCAAACAAAATGGCTACGTTTTGTCTGCAGAAATGTTTGAAGGAAATTTTATACTTTAAACGAGCAATTATGCAGAATCTCGGAACGGCTTTAACAATTTGTAAGAAATTTAATATGCAAGGAGTTTTGGGGGTGAAAAATCGATCTAGCTAGGTCTTATCCCAAAGAAACGCGAATTTTCGACGTTTTCTAAATATTTTTTCTTTCGTTTCGTAACAAGTTAAGAGTAATTTCGCTTTCTAATTGTCGAAGCGCGTGGCTCAGCTACTTACGTGGAACTGCATTGTTGGCAAATTGGTATCCCAAGTTAAGTTAATATTTCAATACCTATCGCCATCTTTTTTTTTCCTAGTAGGTACTAGATCTCCGCTTGCTATTTAAAGCAAGATAAGGGTGGATCCGAGTCTTTTAGGAATCCAAAAACCCCAATCCTGATGGTTGTTCATTCACGTTCATAAGTTCTGATAAGTGAAAGCAGAAGAAAGCTTTTCGCTTTAGACATGTTTCAATAAAGACAGTACCTGGGTAACCGAGCTTTGTTCGGATCTGAAGTAGATTAAAAAAAAAAGAATCTAAAAAATATTTTACCTGGTTTCGAACCCACCACATTCCGAATTTCCAAACCGAAAAATTAACCAAACTGCCAATCGGACTGACATTATAGAGTCGAATTTATTGATATATTGTTGCACGCCGAAAAAAAATATATATATCTTAAAAATGCAGTTTCCAGGGATAAAACCTAGCTAGACCGACTTTCCTCCCCCAAAACTCCCTGCATACTAAATTTGCATGGAAATACTTGCAGCCGTTGCCGAGATTACGATTATATATATACATGATTGTCTCGTTTAAAGTAAGTTTATGATTATAGATTCGACTTTGAGCATTACAATACAATACTACCTCCCTGACTGGCGAGCATTCGCGTGTAATGTAACATTATAGATTTGACTTTGCGAGCATTCATGTGTGATTTAGTTTATTATTATATACTCTGAATATCGACTGTTATGTGTGATTTTTAAATACGTGTTAGTTTTACCTGTGAAGATATATACGCTTCACCTCTACTAGTGAGCGAGTGAGCGCCGAGCGGATGAGTGATCCATTGATGTTACAAGTTGTATCAAGATTTACAAGGTGCGCATTGTAATAATTTTTATTCATTCATTTCATTCATTCACTAAAATTTTAATTTTAACCTAAGTCCAGACAGAATATTAGGTCTCAGTAACAAGTGCAACGTATATTATCCAAACTGATTAAGTTTGTTGTTCAAATAGTCCTATTTTCAAAGATATACGTACATACACACGAGAAGACAGTTCATTGTCAAGATACAAGCGATTATTTGCGATTCGGTCTGCTACGTCAATTTCTACCGGTTCCACACATAGGACTGGGAATTTGGATACTTTAACGACTTCCTAGGACTTAGGGCATATTATGTGCTTAAAAGGTATGGTAATAGGTATATATTACCGTACCTTACCATACTAGAACGATATGGGTAAACGCCCGGGCGTTTTGGGCAGATTGGGCGGAATGCCAATAATTGCCCGATAAATTCCTGCCTGTGGACATTTATCTGGGCATAAATGTTTTATTATATTTTGTTTTCCAAGATAACCTAAACTATTGATTTAAGTTATTTTTTGCTTCAAAATATTTTTTATAAATTACACATTACTTTAACGTTTTATTTTGTTTTATGAGATACACCCATTAGTATAATATTATATTTCAACTTTTTATCTATTATTGTTTTAAAATGAGAATTTCGTATTACACATTTCATAATAACAAAAAGTACAGCGTGAAAAGAAACGTAATGAAGGTGGGTGATAGTTAGAATGTCGCGAGCATCTACATGAAGAGCTGTCGAATTTGACAGTTTTATATGGTAGCTGCGTCATGGAGAATAGAGGTAAGGAGTACCATCTCTCTAAGGCAGAAAAGCTAAAAAGTGTCCGACAAAAGTAATTAAATAATAGTTCCAAAACTGGCCATAAAGGCGCTAGAGTGGCAAGGGTGTGTGATATGAAGTTAGCAATAAGAGATGAAGTAAAGTGAGTTGAGTTTAGTTATTTAAAATTTTTGACGACTTTAGTAGATTAAAAGTAGTTAATTCAGTAAATCATAAAAATTCTAATTACTCGTATAGTCGAAAATATTTTTATATATAAAACCGAAGAAGATGCTAAGATTTAATTATACGTTTAAATTTTGCCGCTTTACTCCCGTCTGCGTCTGTAGCGCCCCTATTTAACGATATTTTACGGACACTTTTCATGTATGGAGATGAAGTCTATTATATATACTATATTCTCTTAATTCTATTCTCCATGAGCTGCGTTAGTATCTTTTCTGGCCACGCTAATTATTACCTTAATTGTAACATTATTCATTACTGGTGCTATAGAATAAGTTACTACAGTTGATTGTAAGATAACAATGATTTGAAAAAAATTTACCTATAACGACGCCAAGGCCATCTTCATTTTAGAAGATTTTGTTAAATAACTTAAGCGGACTGAATATTAATGCCGAAAGCAAATGTCAAGATGACAAATGGCCCCAAACAACCTTAAAAGTGGGTCAGTGTAAGTGTGGACACTTTTAGCCTCAACATGCCTCGTCTTTAATATATCTATGTAAAATAAGCATTAGTATCATAAGGCAGTGCGCGCACGAGGGACAAAATCATCTTCGTCACCAGTGCGCGCATACCCTGATACAAATTAAGATATTTTACAACTTTAATAAATACACATTTTAATTTAACACGATTTTTTAAAATAATTTTAATACAGACTAATTATTATTCAAATTAAAGAATGTTTTTCTACTTAGCCTTCAATTATTCCACGTGAAAATAAATTAACTCAGCGAGTTCTGAGCCGGCGATGGATACCAATGGGTTTTCGATTGTTTTTTAGCTTCTTCTAGGTCAAATTAGTTAAATACAGTGTCAATTTTGTTTATGCCCAGTGGTTGGGTATTTATTCGGGCATAAAAACATTTATGCCCAAAATGCCGGAATTTTTTCCCAACCTGCCAGCCGGGCATAAAAAATTTGCCCATCTCTATTAACTAGGTAGTGATTACAATATTAGCTATATTTGGTAAATTCAAATCATTCATTACCGCATCAAAATAGATAAAATACTTTTAAAACCTTTTAAAAATCATGACGTGTACAGAGTATACGTGGCAGGAGTAAAACTTAATTCGTATTTTTAAAATCAATAAATATTCTCATAGTGTCTAAAGATCATCACTTCAATGAACTACTAAAAATATTTTTCCACCTAGCGCCATATGTATACTGCGACATCTACTTTAGAAAGTTAAGTTATTATGTAAGAAGTATAAGTAGCTTCCGACAGATGGCGTTATATATAAAATCTTATCTTGCCGTGACGCGACCTTGAAATTCCACTCTCGACGCAACTAAAGCAGTTTCACTTAAAAAAAATATACGTGTGCGTAAAATTAGCCTCATGATTTGTCCTTGTTGCTGGTAGACCCATAAATGTTTCCTACTTGCTATCCATTGTTTCTTATTTATTGATGTTCACGAATTCATCGGAAAATACCTTGAGGACACAAAGAGGAAAACGGGTAACTTCACTAATATTTCCCGCGACTTTTCAACGTAGATACATATCTTTATGTATGACAATTGACATGATGTTTTAATAAGTAATACAGACAAGACACAGTCAGCAATAAAAGTCCGTGATCATAAGATTATTTTTTAACTATACTAATCATAATTCATATTTTTGTTGCTTGTTAAAATTACAAGCAACAATTGCTATAGCTACTACTGGACCATTGTTTCACTGCGTAAATACAAAAGCGCTTTTTGTCTTTGTTTTAAAATTTATTTTTAATCAATCCTGTATACTGGACCGCGCCGTTATGAAAAAGAAACAAATACCATAAATACTAAATAAAAGACATACTTACCTTTGCATTTAGATTAGGGGCTGTCCATTGATCACATGATGTTTTAACAACTTTTAGACCCCCCCCTGGTGATACGTGATGAGGTTTTGTACTACTTGCGATTCTTTTTCTTTTTAATCTACTAGAGCTCCTAGCATAGCTCGGTTACCCAGGTATTTTATATTTTAACATTCACAAAACATAAACGTTAATGGTATTAAAACAAGGAATCGGTATGAAACTACTTACAAAGGTAACTATTGTGCCTAAACCAACAACATATCCCCACGGATCTATCTTCTTGTTATTTTTATTCATATCCATTTTAAAAGACAGTCACGACTCTACGAGGACGCCGTTGAAGCGATACTAATATTACATAGGCTCATGTTGGTCTGTATGTATTTTGTACCAAAGCGATAAGCTCTGTATTTACGTACTGTGCAAAATATTGCGTGTTTGTTCCATCTGTTTGATGTTGATAGTAGCTAGGTATACAATTCCGCTTATGATAAGGTAATTAAATAGTTTTAGTCGGATTTGAATGTGAAATACAACCTTATATTTCGAGTTACCCGATTATTTCTGAGTAAATATTATACATAATGTATTTCACTTGGGTTTGCCAATTGCCCGTCGCTCTGCTGCGTAATATCTAGTTTCTCCAAATAAACATATTTTCACTCCAATACAATACATGTATGGGTAAATTAAAAAAAAAGTCATCCTAATAGATTGAGAATCGTTGTTTGCGGGGGAATAACTGTGAGTGTCAGGCCCCCTGGACCAATTAGAGATATCAGTGTTTAGAAATACCAAAATATTGCACCTTTTTGGTACTATTTGGTACCTCACTTCAATGATAACTTCAATGGTACCTCAGATAGCTAAAATGATTAGTACCTCGATAGTTGCCCAAAAATCGCGTAAAGAAAGTGGTCAGACATTCTGACGTCAGGATGTCTGGGACCACCTCTGTTTTTCATACATCGAGACAACACAACTGATTTTCGCTTTGTAATTATTTTGTAAATTTTTAGTACCTCCACATATATTATTTTCAAGATTTTATGGCATACCAGAAATGTTTTATGTACGTTTTTTTTATAGTGGATATTAAACTTTGCACACAGAGCAAACTAGCAACTGCTCGAGGCTTTTTGTATAAGCTATTATAATACTGTTAAGTTTCACCAGAATTCGTTCAGTAGTTTTGCATTTTTTTTATTGATTTATTTATTTCCAGGAAATTTGTTACAATGGTCTTACAATTTCACTTCAGTATCAAAATTACTGCGTCTTTGGCGTGGAAATATTCTAGTTAGATATTAGTATTATTATTTCTAAAAGTAATGCATGCTGGGCTTTTAGTTATTAAACGTTACATTTCCAATATTGTTAATTCATTTCAGTCAAATTATCATCATTCAATATTCAAATAAATTATTAAAATTAAAAATAATTTCATAGACAGCCATACCTCACGGCGTAGGCGTAGTCCTTTACCGTACGACCGAGATATTATGTTGTTAGGAGTGCACCAGTCTGAGATGATATTCAGATCATTTTGAAACGCATTGAATTGATTGTCATTAATTTTTAGTACCTCCGAGAAGATTTGTAGATCGTCGGCGTACAAAAGCGCGGGACAAGACAGACGATTAATTAAGTGATTGATAAATATTACGAAAAGCAGAGGACCAAGGTGAGACCCCTGGGGGACCCCGAAAGGAACTGAGAGGGGATAGGAAGAGAAACTCAGGACACTATAAAGATGTACATAGACCACCGATTCAAAGAGTTTCGCTATGCTGGACAATATACTAATTAGGCGATAGTTTGAACACAGACCTATTGCCTGACTTTATAGGGATAATGTGTGCTTCCTTCTAAAAAGAGGGAAAAGTACCACGTACTAAAACTACTCGTAGTACTAAAAATAGATTTACTAAACAAAATTGCGAGGGGCTCCTACAGCATATAAGACTACTCTTCAGCATATTCTTTTAAGAATTTAGATGGTATTTCATCAGGACCAGCACTCTTCCGCGCGACTAGTAACTTTAACTTACATAATATCTTCTTACTTATACTTATATTGTTAAGGGTAAATGGTATAACTTGCAGCATAATCATTTGATCTGTATGTCACCACGAAATATTGTCATAGACTGAGCCAAAATAATTCGAAAAGAGTTCGCAAATTGCGTAACCGTCGGAAGAAGTTTTGTCACCAAATGACATTGTGTACGGGATTGACACTCTACCCTTGCGGTCATTGATGTAATACTAAAATAATTTAGGGTCGTTAGCCAACGAGTCTTCGACTGAGGATAAATAATTACTGTGGCATTCTGTGATAAGCGACTTATATCTAGTACGTAATAACAAGAAGGTGTCGTAATCTCGGGGAATTTAAGAGGGGCATTCATAATTATGTACTAGTGCTCTATATTACTTAGTAAATATTAAAAGTTTATTGATAATGGTACGGAACAGTTCGTGCGCGGGTTGATTCGCGCTTGGCCGGTTTGTTTTTTTTGTATTTTTATCGAAGTAATATATATTTCTATTCCACAATACTACAAATACGAAACATTATGAGAAATAGATGTTTGTTAAGCTATTTCGCACAAAACTACTGAACGGATTCTGGTGAAACTTAACAGTATTATAATAGCTTAAACGAAAAGCCTCGAGCAGTTGCTAGTTTGCTCTATGTACAAAATTTAATAACTACTATTAAAAAAAATCGTCTATAAAATTTATGGTATGCCAAAAAATTTTGAAAATAACATAATATGTGAAGGTACTAAAAAGGTACAAATATTTACAAAGAGAAAAATCAGTTGTGTTGTCTCGAAGTATGAAAAACAGACGTGGTCCAGACTTCCTGACGTCAGAATGTCTGACCACTTTCTTTACGCGATTTTTGGGCAACTATTTGAAACAACTAAACATTTGAAGAGAGGTACCAAAATGGTACAATATTTTGGTATATTCTAAACATCAATATCTCTATTGGTCCAGGGGTCCTGACGCTAACCAACACCGACTGTTAATATACTCTCCGTGTATTGTTATTCCGTGGGTATTGGATTAACCCACATTTCAACATGCACATAAGCGTCAGTTCACACCGAGACGCTACCGACCGGACGAGACGCTGCGTTTTTATAACGCTTTTATTAGTTTCACCTGTATGTTTGCTTGCTTGCAAGCTTGTTTGTAACCGACTCCTTTGGGCTCGATTTTGTCCTTTGAACGATCAGATTTAATTCAAACTTTGCACACCTGTCAAAGACCGATGACAATGCAATAATTCGATTTAATTTAATTTTTATATTTAAAAAATTTTTAATTTTAAAAATTAAAATTATAAATTATTATAATAAATAATCATGCGTGCAGTTCCAGGCTTACTCTTTAGCAAATCGTACTAAAAAGCAAAAAATAAATTATAGTTTAAAAAAACTAAAAAACACGCTTTTATAGAAAATCTAACTAAAAGATAAAAAATAAAATGTAATAAATTTGTATTAGGAATAGTGTAAATGAAAAATAAATGTTTATTATTGTAAAAAAGCGTGGGGTGCATAGTGTCAATAGTTATAAACATTTTATTGGCAGATATATGAGAAGGATCTTCACTTTGATAATATCTTAAAAATCACTTTAAACGAAATCTGACCGTTTGAAGTGGATGAAAATCAAATCCACTGGAGTCGGTTGCATACAAACAAACGTACAGGTGAAGACACTGCACCCCACGCTTTTTTACAATAATAAACATTTATTTTTCATTTACACTATTCTTAATCCAAATTTATTAAATTTTATTTTTTATTTTTTAGTTAGATTTTCTATAAAAGCGTGTTTTTTTAGTTTTTTTTAACTATAATTAAGATAGTGATTCAAAATTGAACATTATTCACTACACAAGAAGATACAACTACAACTGCTACCTTTATTTAAATGTCTTTTACAACTGTGTAGGTTAAAAGGAAGTCGCCAATAGAACAATCTATTATCTAGTTCAATAGCTTCCTACACCACGCCCTGCGCGTCGTTGCTGGTCGTTAATCTGCCTGAGCTCACTGCCTCGACCACAGCTGCTAGACGCTAAATACTGTTCGTGACTGCTTATCTCCTAAAGATTTATTTGTGCTGCCGTAATTCGTAAAGCAGTTTCTCATAGTAACATATTTGAACAGTTTTTATTAGGGTTCCGTAATACATAAGGAACCCTTATAGTTTCACTTTGGCCGTCCGTCTGTCTGTCTGTTTGTTTGTAGCTTACAGAAGTTACGAACAAAGAATTACAGAATTATGAATATTTTGGTATAGTTATAGATTGTGTATAGATCTCGGTTTTAACATCATATTAAACAAAAAATTAAACCGGCTTCCAAAGTAAAAATGGACAAAAAATAATGAAATAAAACTCATTTTCTTAATAATTCCCTCTTACATTTGGCTGAAATTTTAACTATTTCGCTACTCAATTTTCAAAATGTTGAAGTTGGTCCAATTCAACAAAAATTGAGGTAAATTGACGACGTGAAGTTAATCCTTGGATCGTTGAAATGTATTGAAATCTTGATCTCAGATATCCAAAATGAGATTAAGATTGATTATTAATTTCAGGCGTTAGACATGTCCTTACATGGTCTTGGTAGTTAGGTTATTTTTTTTTATTTAAGATAGATTGTTCTTACATAATTTCGGCTTTTACCCGAGACTACGGCGAAGCCAAAAGGAAGGGTAACGATTGGCAGTTGTAAATTAATAGTACTCTTAAATATAAGTAACTTCTCAGAAGAAACAGTCAATATTTTCAAAGGTACAGCGATTTGTATACAATTTCGCAAGTCTCGTGAAAACGCTCCACACTAAAGTCGTACCTACTCGACGTAATACATACTTAAACGCACAAATATCTGAGAATATCTAACAGCCTCCGTGGTCTAGTGGTTTAGAGCTTGGCTCTCGACTCGGAGGTCGTGGGTTCGATTCCCGCATTGGAATAACAAAAAATCTTGTTTCCAAGTTTGGTTAGGACAATGCAGGCTGATCACCTGATTGTCTGACAAGAAAGATGATCCATGCGTCGGATGGGCATGTAAAAATTCGGACCTGCGCCTGATATCTCACCAGTCGTGTCGGTTATTCGTCCCACTGGGTTACGAGAGTAAAGGAAGAGAGAGTGCTCTTGTGTACTGCGCATACACTCGGGCACTATAAAATAACTCCTGCGTAGCTGGCCTGGTTTCAATTAAACCGGCCACCGTCACTGAAATCAGTGTGGGGAGCTATTACTTACCATAATGAATGTTTTTGTATAAGATGCAAGTGAACTAGTGATGTAGTAGTGTTGTTTACTAATTAAAAAAAAAAAACTTTTTTTGTACTTTTTACCCGACTGGGTTATGTTTTTCGCACGTATCTTGTATGTGTGTTTGTAAATTCCTTTATTTCCACCTATTTAGATGCATCTAATTAATAAACTGCACATAAAATACTATATTTTTTACATTTACCAAGTGGTAATGCCTCAATATTTCAGAGTATATAAATGAAACTAAATATTTTAAATGTATGTCATCTCCCCTATTGTATAAATGAGTCATGACTCATTTAAACAGCACATGTACATCATGGCTCATTGTTGTTATTTCTGTAATAAAGATATCTTTCATTGATAACAAAATTCAATTGATAACTATTCTATTTTGTAATATCAAGAATATAAAAACATAAGATTTAACACAATCTACTACTGCAAGAAAAAATATTGATAACATTCAAGTATTGTTTATTGATAGTTATAATGTTTAATTAATTACCGGAAAGATCTCAATGGGGCTGCAAATTATAATATTTGTTTATTGCTACCTGACGTACCTACCTACGAGACATTGGAAATTATTTTTAACCCCCACGCAAAAAGACGGGTCTTATAGGTTTGACGTGTCTGTACCCTGTCTGTTTGTGTGTATGTCGGTGATGATGGTGAAGATGCGGTTTTATTTTTGTTTGAAAGGTGACGTGATCGAGAGTGTTTTAGCCATTATTCATCATAATCAGCTTGCTCACTGCTTGACAAATCGGGAGTTATGTACATAATTTTTTTTAATTTAGCTTTGCTGTCCTTGCTTCTTTGGCGTTGTATCCATTTTATTATTACAAAACATTTCAAGTTTTATGTACTATTAGGCATTTATTAAAAAGAATGATCTGTGTCAACACATCTTCTTCGTCGCTTTACATGCTTTAAATAGATCGCTTCAGCAGTCCAGGGGATGACGCAGCACAAGTTGCACGTAGCGAGCATGAAATAGGCGACGACGTAGCTGTCGGTATAATCTCGTATGTAGCCTGAAAACAAACATTTATTTCACTTTATGGCCAGTTTCCGAGGTAAATTTGTCGGTAGTCACTTTTTTGTTCAGAAACAAGTTATCGAATCAATAGCGCTAATAAAGAGATTGTGATAAAATCAAACTCTCCAGTATATTACATTAATAATTATTTGCACTTCCTAAATTCACTCGCTACACTTTTATTTTAAACAGTAATATTATAATACAGTTCAGTACAATTCTTCTAGATAGACATCTAGTCATTACTGCTGTTCTAAGAAGAGTGCCCCTTCCAAAATGAAGATCAATGATTTACGATTATGAATAGATCACAGACCGGAAACACGCCCTCTAAGACAATCCTCAGATATTTTATAAATTGGCATTCTTCTTAGTCGATTAATTTAGAATTAATACATTTAACATTAAAATAAAAATGTAAATGTGAAATAGATTTGAGTTTCTAAATATAATTCATTAAAATAAATATTAATACACTCAGTCAACTCTGGATTCAAGCAAGGATTCAAGCAAGGATTTATCGGTCATATGTAACTGGAGTAAGGAGCATGGACTTCTCATTAACTCCGTTAAGTCTCAGTTGATAATACTTGGCAGTCCGGGGCTGGTCTCCAGAATTGACTGGGATATGTTGCCTTCGGTACTCATCAACGGTACGCCGATACCATATAGTAAAGTGGTTAAGAATCTTGGCATTTATTTTGATGAGCATCTATCTTGGACACAGCAGCTGAAAGAGATTAGCAGGAAGGTGTATTCAACGTGGCACTCCTTGAAACGACTTCGGTATGTTCTCCCAGTGCCTACTAAGGTGGCCTTAGCCGAATCAATATTTCTCTCCCTTCTAGACTACGCGGATGTTTGCTTCATTAACTTCCCGATTACTATTCTTATACATACTATTCGATCCCAACAGCCCTCAATACCTAAAAGAAACTTTTAGTTTCCGTCTCTCCGACAGGCAAGAGCTACGATCATCCACAAATCTCCTTCTCGATATTCCTATCCACCACACCAAGTATTTCCACTCCTCCTACTCCGTACAATCTGTCCTGCTATGGAACTCTCTCCCTACTCGAATTAGACAATGTAAAACATTAAATACTTTTAAATCTGCCCTTAAAGACTACCTTAAAGACTACCTTAAAGACTACCTTAGTATGTGTCGAAAGTAGTTACGTGTGTTACCTATTTATCCATGATATGTAATTATTGTTTATATTCATTGTTTAACATTGTATATATAATATTTTTTAAATATTAATTAGTTCTTATAATATTATGTATGTTTGTATTATTATTATTATTATTTTTTTTTTTTATTTACGTATTTTATTTTAATGTATACTCTATGTTTATAATTTTTTAGATATACTTTTAGCACAGTACCCTTCTCCAGCAATTTAATCCATTCTTTCAAAGGTTGTCTGGAAGAAATTGCTGTTTAGTAATAAGGCCGCCTTTGTACTTTCGTCTTATTCTGTGTATAGTTTATATTGTATATGTGTACAGGACTGTATAAATTCACAGAGGTTCAACCGCCGGCTCAGATTAGACTCGAAGATAGCAAGGTTACACCGATTTGGGCAGAGCCGGGGCGATAATAAAACACTATTTGAGGAGAACGTTTTTTCACTTTTTGGATTTGCTTACCTGGCTCATGGCAATGCCGTATAGAGAGCCCCGCCCGTACGCCTCTTTCGGGCCGATCTTCCATCTCATTTTTACCTCTCTATACGACTATTTTCCATAATTTTCCCCATTTTCCATGAGCCAGGTGAAACAAAACGCGTTGTGTGAAATACTTTATTATCAGGACCAGACATATAAACCCTTATATACTAAAAATCTTATTCTATAGAAAAGTTATTTACATTTTAAAGTTCAACTTATATGAAATGTTGTACATTTTTACCACTGTTTTCGTAATAATTTCTTAACCATTTACTATATAACCTTAAGCGTTATACCACACGTTATGTACTACGTTTATTTATGTAAATTAAAAGAAGCTACGTTAAAATTAGCTTTAGTTAAAAATATATAAGCAAAATAACCCGCACTTGATAAAACACCATTTTAACACTATTTTTACACACTGATGCCATATAAATCTATACATATAGTCACTGAGTATTCACTATTATAGTTTTATGTACTGTTTTAATTACACGTTTATTGTTCACATTAAAATTCACTCATGTTTTACGTTACGAGGCCGCTGTCCTTAACAATATGTGTGTGTGTAACTGTTGATTGTGCACAATAAAGTATATTTTCATTTTATTTTCATTTCATTTCATTTCATTTCATTTCATTTCATTTCATTTCATTTCATTTCATTTCATTTCATTTCATTTCATTTCATTTCATTAAATAGTAAAATCACAACTTATTGTAAACGTATTTAAAATTGCATAAAATAATTTAAAATATTTCAAAAACATTACAAGATACATTAGCGCTATTGGTTCGATGACATGTTTCTGAACAAAAAAGTAACAATTATAAACTATGTTTTACTTAACTGACCTGAATGTGGTCTGTTTATCGATTCCATAACTCGTAATTAAATATACCTTTTGATAGATGGCGCTGACACCGAAAGGAATTAAGAAACAAACATATTGGTTTACTTAGTTTAAATAGTTTAAAGCTCCCTTTCACTCCCAAAGGAAGAAACGCTTTTCATAGAAGTACCTATTCTTGACAAATTATAGCAAAACAAAATAGCATTAAGCTCGAATTAAAAACAGATTTACCTAGTAATCACTTCATGACACACAATTCGGAAACTCTATATCAGTTAAATTTAGTTTATCTATAATTTACACCGGAGGTAAGATATATTAGTTATCAGATTACTAACTTTTTAATAGCATCATAACATTAGTAGTACTTTAATAACAATATGCAGGTAATCTATATCTAATATATAAATATATATATATATTATCGCAAGCATTTATAGTATATTATATATAGCAAGCTTAGGGGGTGAGGGAGGTGGAGGAGGGCGGCGCGCGACATAGCACAGTATGAACTCGGCGTATCGTAGAGTAAGCCACGTCAAAACTTAGGAACGAACCATCAGCAGCGGTAATTCTGAACCATTACGATATAATTTTACATTAAATACAATTTTGTTACACGTTGACGTTTGTCAATCTGTCACAACATGTAGTTTTTTTCTATCAAAGAGGCAAAAGAATCCTTATAAAGTTCAAACTTAAAAATTATGTGAATTATTATGAGCGAATTTACCTATTAATGGACCAACAGTGATGCTGATTGCTCCCTCCAGCAGCATGTAGAAGCCGTACGCTGACGGGTACTTCTCAATCGGCATGTAGTCTGCCAGCACAATTGGCTGTGTGATGAACACCAGGGACTTGAGGGCTCCCAAAACAGCTGTCAGTACCAGCAGCGGTATATAGGTCGTGAACTGTACTATCGCTGTAATCATATTTTAAATAAAGTCAAGATTCCATACATGAATTTTTAGGGTTCCGTAATACATAAGGAACCCTTATAGTTTCGCTCTGTCCGTCCATCCGTCTGTCTGTCCGGGCTTCTAGCGTCTGTAATAACGAACACAAATGGATGATGTCTGGTATAGTTATATATTGTATATAGATCTCAGTTTTAACATCATAAAATAATAACAATTTTATATTTTAGGGGTGGCTCTCCGTATATGCGAAGTGGGGATAAAAAATATATTTCATCCTACCCTATCGTGTGGGGTATCGTTGAATAGGTATTTTAAAAAAAAGGCAAGGTTTCATACATAATATTTTTACAAAGGCAACCATTTACGAGTAATCGGCCTCCAAAATGCTTTATAAGTTTGTCCCCCCTGGCATTTCTAAAGTATGAGACTTAGAAACTTGCGATTTTCCATAGATCATGCATAATACTGTTTAGTAAAATTATTTTGAACGAAATCGGACAATAACTTTTGAAGTAAAATAAAAAAAAACTTTTTACGCAGTTATAGTTACGTAACCCTCCTTAGACATATCCTGACATGCTCTTGGTTAGGTTATTTACAAAGTAAACCATTTTTGAGTAATCGGCCTCCGAATTGACTTACAAGTTGCCCCTGGCATTTCTAAACTATAAGAGATAGAAAACTGTAAGTTTCTATCTATGCTGATAGACCATGCTAAAAATTCACAGATTTCGTGCCTCACACGACTATCGAGCATATTGGAAATGAATCTACGGGATTCGAAACATCTTGACTTTTTTCAAAACGGCTACAGGGCAAACCCGATCGATCGTCTTTGTTTTAGGCTCAAATTGTAGCTGACTTAATTGTCCAGTGGGTTTCTTCTCAAATTTTTAATATCATCTTCGTTTCCAAAATATCGATCGCCAAAATCAAAAAAGCCGAAAAAAATGAATTTTGTTATCATTATTTCCGTCATAATTTTTTTCTTTTTTAACTTTCTGTAATAATTTTTTTTGCAGATCTCGCGAATACGCGTCTTTTCGAGCCTTTTTTGAATATCATATCTTCACAACTCTGAGATATAAGGGGATCGCACTTTTTCGTGAAATCGTGTAGGCTTACACTGGTGCGAACGAAAAGACATTTCCAATGTCAAAACTCCTTGGGAAAATTGTTTTGAGCGAAATCTGACAATAACTTTTGAATTAGTTTAAAGCTAGAAAACCTAAATTATTTCGCATTGATTGCTACGGAACAGGAAAATATGTCCGACTAAAGACTGACATACTCTTGGGTAGGTTATTATAATACTTACTTATTTTAAATATAACTTGTAGAAGAGCTCCTGTGTAGAAAATATACCGACTGTTGATTTGAATGAATATTCCTGATAACGAAAACAAAAGACGAACCACCATGTCCGAAGTGCTACCAACTGACATTATGTTGGCTATTTGCGTCTGAAAAAAAAACAAAAAGAGTATAGAAAAAACCTTTGTGTTCTACAAAGGAAGTAAAGAAAATTCTTAGAATGAATACTTGTTTTAATAATACATAACAAACCTTGCTTAGTTTGACCTCGTCTAGAAATAAAGGTTCCAATATAAAAAAGGTTTTGTTTGAAAAAAATGTAAGCGCCATTCCGATTACGATGTTTACGTAAGTTACATCTTTAAGAATTGTTAAATCCAATAAATCGTATATCACATGCCTGAAACAAAACACGAATATTTTATTTTATTTGTAAACAAGTAAATTAGTATCTATATATAATTATTTTTTGCAAGTTGTATTAAAATGTAGGTATGTATATTTGTGATGCTGAATTATGTATTATTTTAAGCAGAATTACGTACAGTAGAATCTCAAAAATATAGGTACATAAACAGAGGATTATTTTAAAAACAATTTTTTTTTCGAATAGCATTTACCTTAGTGGTTTTATGTTTTTATCGTTTTTGGTTAAATCCTCTATGTCTCCGATTTCAAATTGATTTAATTTATTTATATGCCTAATATCAGTGTCTTTGGTAGACGCATTTAATAACTGTTCTTCTTCATCGAGATGTATTTTTGTTTCACCATTATCAATTACGGTAATTTTGCGATCAATATTACAACTATCTTTACCACTGATAGTTTTCGGAATACAATTTTGATATCTTTTGTAATTTTTTTCCAAGGTAACTAAAATCAATTTGTAAAATTTTATTGCTTAACGTAAATCTTAGACATTGCTGAACTAATCCTACTAGAGATCGCCTAGTGGACTTGTGGTCAAATAGGTACGACCATAAATTATATTTTAATGTTGAAGTTTCAACTTTAATAGAAGCAGAATAAAAAATCGGTAAATGTTGTCTATGGAATAAGGAATGTGGCAGAAAGATTGACAATTGCCTCAAACCACACCTACAGAATTAGCTCCAATAAACGCATCGTATTCATTAGAGGTAGAGGTGTCTCTCTATACTTACTAACTATATTTTATTAATTTTACGTATGTATAGTATTTCTAAGCATTATTAAAAAAATATTAGCTTTCTGCACACCTTCCTACACATAAACTTTGACTGTGCCAAATTCCATACTCCTCCGTTTGCATCATTTTTCGTAAAAAGGGGTAAGAAGTTTTCGTTTCACGTAGGTATTAGTATAATATAAGATCTGGAATTTTAATTTCATATAACAGGAGAAATCTGACTTGAAGGAATTGCAAATTACCCTTACTTTTTGTCTCTTCTGGCGATCCGTATTTTTTTAGCAGGTGCCACTGGACAGGTTGCAGCGTCATTGCTCCCAGAATGGAATTAGCAGATATCCCGCATATGATTGCTAGAGTGCCTCTGAATCCGTATTCAGTCATCAGAAACTTTGAGACTAACGGATATACCACCAGAGTCACAGCGAGGCACGTTTTACACAAACCCAAACAAAACACTCTTCTTCTTTCGAAATAACTGTTGAGCGACGTATACGATGCTGAAGATAAAATTCCTAGTCCGGTTCCTTGTAATAAACCATTTGTAATAACAAGCTGGAATGTCGAGTTTACGAAGATAGCAAAAATCGAACCAACTACGTATATTAAGGCGCCAATATTAGCAACTTTGCGGACCGATAGCTTCTTTATTATTATTGTTGTTAAGAACCCTGAAAAACAGACGACTTTATCATGGAACCCATAAAAAAGACAGTTTGAATGACGTCGCATTAGCCTTTTTCCTCTGAAGCTTCTCGAAAAATCTGCGTTGAACGGTAACACGGGGGTACAAATATTTTGAATTACAAAATGTAAAAAGTATCTGAATTGTGACAGAAATTTGAAATTTTGCACACGTATTTCTCATATGATCATCATCCACTAAGGAAGGATTTTTCAAAATGGATTGAATTTTATGCACCCCCCAACGGAGTAAAATAGGTGATGAAAGTATGTATAAAACTTTTTATTCCTTGGACATATTTGCATGATAATTCGTATGAATCGAGTATGAAAAAAATAATGAGTTACGTATTTCAGCGTTTTCTCAAATTTCGGCCCTAGGAGGGGATAGATATCATTTAAAAACCAATTTCCCGTGGTTGAAGCCGCGGGCTAGTACTATAATATTATCTGACGACCTCTGTGGCTCAGTGGTGTAGCGCGTAGGTGCTCAAACCGGGGGTTCGAATTCCGCCGAAAGAACAAAAAGTTTTTCTGTGTTCCTGGGTAATGGAAGTGTATTAAATATGTGTATAATATAATAAAAATCTGAAATATATGTATAGTATAAAAGTATTAAATATACTTCCTGTTTTCTGGTACCTGTAACACAAGTTCTTCGGATACTTAGCACGGGGCCAGATTGACGTGGTGTGAAGCGTCCATAGATAGTATTGTTATTATTATTATGTTGTTTTTGAGAACGTTATTTACTTCAATTTAATATTCTCTCTATTCACTTCAATATAATTCGTTTTGATGATAAATCACGCTTTTTAATTTTTGTAAATAAAAAAAAATACTTAGCTAGCTAGCGTGGAATTTTTGAGAAGCTTCAGAGCTATATTACCTGATACAGCAATCGCCGCTTCGTAAACTCCAAAAACCACAGTCACAGCACCAGTGCCAGCTCCAAGCTCCTCCAGGAAGTCAACGTAGATCAAACCAAACACTGCCTTGTGCGCTGTCCCGGCAATCTGAAATTTTTATTCTTCGAGCAAACACTTTTGTAAACGGGTCTTATTAAAGACCAGCTGGAGACCGCAACTTTGTTTGCGTGGAACTAATAATGGAAGCAGAACACTATCCTTTTTTTAAACAGATCACTAAGATAAAAATTGCTTACGTCACTCCTTTAACATCAGCTATCTGCCAGTGAAAGTCCGGTTAAAATCGGTCCGACCGTTTCAGAGATTAGTCGGAACAAACAGACGGACAGACTGACAGACGGACAGACAAAAATTTTAAAAATTGATTTTTTGGTGTAGGTATATATAATATACGGTATATTTACTATCATATGCATTTTTTTTTTCATTTTTTATGTTAAGCTATTACCGCCGACCATGGTCACTCGCAACACAATGAGAGGAGTTACAAATGTAACTCCTAGACTAAATTATAGGGTGAAGACGTAAGAAATGTCCCAAGCTCTTTTTCTGAAGACTTAAAATAAAATTATTGAATGCGACAGTAATAAATCCTTGGTAGGGCCGTAATAAATCGCTACAGGTATAAAAAAATACCTACACGCTACTTTAAGGACTGAGATTAGAAAAAATAAATCGTAATTAAATAATATTATAAGCATTGTTTAATATAGGTAATTAAAATTGTAAGTTATGTTAATACAGTCAAATATTTTATTCATTAATATTAATGATCAAGTAAAATACCAATTAATTACAAGTATAAATGTAAAATAATTTAAAAATAAAGTTTATAACAGACACTCAGTTTTTTACGCAGTTTAGAGTTTTGATTTATAATAGAAGAGTTCTGCCTGAAATAAACCACATTAAATACTTACCTTAGTTAAAGTTTACAACCTTGAGAGTGGCACATCCAGTTTCCATCACATCTTATATCCTTTTCCTTCGTAATCGTAATTGACAGGCACACACCAATTGAGAGAATTTGGTACGGAAGTGTATGCTTACATCCCAAAGGAAAGAAGAAGGAAATGGGATCAGAAAGGTGAAAAAGGTATAATGGTTGGCTATGAATATAATGTAAAAGGATATAGAATCTATTTTGCACAAAGGAATACAGTGGAAGTAAAGGGAGATGTTGTTTTCTTAAATTGGAAAGACACTGGCAACGAGGAGAAACAAATCAAGGACGGAAATTATAAGGAATCTATGATGACAATAAACCTGGAAGATGAAGATGTGCAAGACTTAAACCCGGAGATAGAAATAGAAAAGTCAACTGGTTATGAATCGATCGATACTACTCTTACAAGGACCCTTGATAAGGAAGGACATGAGAGTGACAGTGAGTATGTCCCATCCAGTGATGAGGAATACATACTTCTAGGAAACCAGTTCACCGGTGGAAAATAGAAGCAGGCGTACAAGGAAGAAGACTTCATTCTAAAAGTGCAATAATGTCCAGATAGATGAGGGTGAGCAGATTACATATACAGACGCTATAAAAAGAAGTGATGCCGGTAAGTGGACTGAAGCTATTGCTAGGGAGTGACAAACATTAAAATACAATGATACATGGGAGATTTGTGATATACCATTGAACTTAAAAACAATTAGCAGTAAATGGATATTTAAGATTAAAAATGTAAATAATGTAAAGCAATATAAGGCCAGGTTAGTTGCTCGAGGGTTTGAACAGCAGGAGATTTTTGATTTAAATGATATTTATGCTCCGGTTGCGAAGTTGTCCACATTTAGATTGCTTGTAGGACTGGCAACTAAATTAAATGTGCCCATTTATCAAATGGACGTAACGGGGGCTTTGTTATATGGGGAGATAAAGAGAACACAGGAGACAATAGAATAGTAAAATTAAAGAAATCATTATATGGTTTTTACAACTCTCCTAAGTGTTGGAACCTAAAGTTTAATAATTTAGTAACAAATTAAGGGTTTATACGGTCAAAGTGTGACTCATGTTTGTACAAAAAGCATAATGACACAGACAAAACTTTTGTATTAATGTATGTGGAAGATTTATTAATTTTTGGTACAAATGAACAGATAATTACAAAATTAAAAGTGGTTTAAATAATGAGTTTAAAATGAAAGATCGTGGATTCATTTCTGATTTCTCAGATACAAATGTAAAACAAGATTTGCATACCCGTACAACTGTTTTATCACAGAAAGTTTATTTAGAAAATGTAATTAAAAGATTTAACATTTAATTGTAAACCAATGGCCACCCCTATGGATCAAAATTTTAATAGTAAGATATTTAATGTAGATATGAATTCCAAATGTGATAAAAATATTGAAGTAATATGTAGACAAATTATTGGCTGCCTTATGTAATCCGTTTCAGGCACAAGGCCTGACCCATGTTTTGCTATATCTATGCTTAGCAAATATCCGAGTTGCGCTAGTGATATATTTTTGAGTGCCCTAAAGAGAGTTTTACGTTATGTAAAGTACACTGTTGATTATAATTTAGTGTATAAGTGTGATGATACAATGTTGCTTGGGTATTGTGATGCTGATTGGGGTGGTGACCAGAGTGATAGGATATAGGTAGATAGGTCTACTTCAGGCTACTTTTTTATCTTTGCAAATTGTCTAATAGTTTGGTGTACTAAGAAACAATCATCTGTCTCTGTCATCGACAAAAGCTGAGTATGTTTCAATGTGTATGGCTTCAAGTGAAGCATGTTGGCTAATAAATCTACTCCATGATTTTGATTTAAGAATGTCTGCCCTGTTGATTTGTTTTGCGAAAATCAATCAGCAATTTGTAATGGAAACACAGTCTGTAAAACGTTTGAAGCATGTAGATATCAAATATAATTTTACTAAATACCTTATTAAAAATAATAAGATTTCTGTTGAATATGTAAGTACTAGCAAACTGCCAGCAGATATGCTGACAAAATATTTATGTAAAGAATTAAAGATTAAGTTCTTAAATGAAATGTTGTGTTGCAATGGTAGAGTAGGGTTTCTAAGTAATGTTTATTCTTTTGTTATTTAATTTTAGTTTATATGTATATAACATTGAGAGTGTGTGTTGTGTATAATATGGCAAATGACAATGTTATATAAACATGACAACATTTATAATATTAGGTTGGTACTATTGTGACAATTGTGTCAACTTACAATCTATAAGCTTACTCATCTATGGAAAACGCCTCGGTTTGAAATTATTGTTGTAGCTAACGAAAAGTGTGGAAAGTTTATAATACCGTTTATGAAAGTTAGAATTAGCTTGTTTTATTTATTACAAATAGCATCACTTTACCTCCTATACATCTATCTATCTCGCTCGCACATTCCCCACCAGGTAGGTCGTCAAGCTGCATTGCAAGCTGCGACATCTTCCTCATTAAGTCGAAAGGAACCGCCAGGCAGAATCTTAAAATTTGTAAACTTTAACCAAGGTAAGTATTTAATATGCGTTTTATTTCAGGTAAATACTTCTATTAAACACTTGGCCGAAGTTAAAGTTTACAACCTTGAGACCTGTTTATTATTATATTTATTGTGCGAGAATACTACATAATCAATAAGTAGTATTTTTAAGGAGGATACAATGACACCTTTAGTGAAACAAACTTAAAACCTCAATTAAAATATACGAGTACACGAAAATGAAAGCTAAAAAAAACTATACTCCTTACCATACTCAAATTGTAAGTGATTAATCACTAAATGGGTACACAGGCTTAAGTTACTTCACAACGAAAAATTTGAAAAGTATTGTTTAGACAGAATTAAGACATTTTTAGTATAAATAATGTACAAACCAGCCTAAGTTACAGTATGGAAAATCAAACATAAATATTTGTAATGTAATTTTTTTTAAATGTTGATGTCAAATTATGATTTAAATAATTTTTAATATAATATTTTATGTAGGTAAGTTTGTAGTTTAATTAAAAATAACATTAATGCAAAGTTCACTGACGTTAACAATAAAAATTTACACAAATTTACAATTTAAACAAACTTATTATATCCTCATTAGTCATTACTAACATTGGACATTACTTCTTTTCAGTAAAACCGTGTAAATGTCGCTTTTGACCTCCAGTTCCCTCCAGAAAGGATGTCATCTAGCGGACAGTTATTTTCCAACTTTTTGAAGCGACAGCCCATCCTGACTTCCTGGGGTTGCTATCACTTCCTGCTTCTAATAAAAGCGATTTCACCCAACCTGCTATGAGTGTGCGAGAGGTGGCTTGTGGTGTGCCCCGAATATTTAGGAATAAATTAGAGATTCCTGCTTGCTGTCGCCTTTCCTCCAAAAGTGTTTTACATAGCTTTACCCAAAACACTGGTTCAAGATTTTTCCTATCATTATATATATCTAGACAGAGTCTCCGTCCAGACTGTCTGTATGCGGCGGTGTCTGTTTTAGATCTAAAAACATGCCATGAGACCAAAGAATTCGTTCTCCTCAGAGTTTTGAATCTGTGGCTAACAAAGTTTAATCATGGACCCTGCAACCGGAGTAAAGTAGCAACAGAGTTGCCGTATGTCGAGAATAACTCGAAAGAAGGTCATTTGGGATATAGACGTTTTAACTGCATACTTACGTACTCAAAATGGCGAGGCTAGTATATTTGCTTCTTCTCGACATAAAGCTATAGCCTTACAAAGCCTATAGGTCTTTGTAAGGCTATAGCTTTTAAGACATGACATACTAGTGAATGTGAACTCAAATTACTAGCATTATCAGGATTGGTTAAAGTGGCTACAACGGACCTATGAAGGTTAATTGTGTTATAAGCAAGTTTATCCACGATATCCAAATCTGCCAAATTACGAGCAATTTGTCCTGTTGGTGCTTACGGATTTACCCCATGGTGTTCCGACCATTTTAGCCACCTCTTCCAAGCCACCGTATATGTTTTTCTTGTGGAAGGGCGCCAGGAGGCTTGAAGCAATTGAACCTCATTCCAGTCTTCTAGGTTCTGAGTCCACCCCCACACTTCCTTTTATTAACATACTTCTATTAACATCTCCTGGACTTGAGATGGTGGCAGGCCTGTTGCTGTGTCGATCAAACAGTGTTGGAGATTTTTTACTGTGGAAGGTGGTGTTACTGCTCGTGCCTTCAGCTCTGGTCTGCAGAACGCTCATTCTCAACGGGGGACTACCAGAAGATAGATTCCTTGTGCACGGTTCAGGTGTTCCAGGACCTTCAGAATAAGGTATGGTGGTGGGGACACCCATGCTATGGGAAAATTCCACATCTGGGAGAAGGCATCGTGGCAAGGTAGTCCTTCTGGTCTAGTGACACATAATTCATGACCACCTTCGACCGTTCCGACGCGAACAGGTATATCGAGGGAACTCCGAACCTTTGGAATATTCTCTCTGTACCCTGGGGAAGTAGATGCCAATCGGGTGGAGGCCGATGATGAGAGAGATGGTCTGCATGACTGTTGTATTTGCCTGGAATATGTTGGGCTTCTACATAAATCTTGTGCTTTTCCAGTAGAAAAAATATTTTCTTTGTCAGTTCCATCAAAGGGACCGATTTGGTTCCCCCTTCTCGTCGAAGAAAAGCTATGACTGTCTTGTTGTCGCATTGCACAAAAATTGTCGAATAACTCAGTTGTGGACAAAAGATCTGCAGGACCCGCAGAATTGGAATCATCTTTGATGAATGATAATTGCAATGTAAGTTCATCTCCCGATTCAACTGAGCTCCCCACGCAACGTCTGATGCGTCTGTCGTTAGAAAATGTTCTGCAGGTGGAACATGAATCATCTATTCGCGATGACAATTTTCTAACCATCACCTCAGTTCATTTTGCGACTCCGTTGGCAATGTCATAACATCTGTTCCCTCTCTTAGGACTTTGTTGAGAAATGACAAGGTTTCTCGAAAGGGTAACCTGCCGTAAGGAACTGTGAAGCTCGCAAAATTTAGAATGCCTATTAGGCTCTGAAGGTTTTTGGAGGTTATGGTCACTTCTCGCAGAACTCCCATGCACCATGGGTCCCAAAGGATACCGAGGAACACCAAATTCTTTTTGGGCCTCGTCACTGACTTTTGATAATTTTTTTGCCATCCCAAAAACTTTTGCCGTTCTAAAATGAACTGGGCATGTATTTTGAGAATTTAGTAATCTTGGAGTGCTACTAGAAAATCGTTCAGTTATACTAGGACTCTGATACCTTCGTCCCTTAGCGTTTGGGTCACCCAATTGGAAAGTACTGCAAAGATATTTTGGGGCGTACTGAAACTGAACGGCAGATAAGACATTTGCAGTAATTTCTCTTGGTATATTAGCCGAAGAAAACGTCTGTGACTGGGAGCAATTGGCACATTGAAGTATGCCTGCGAAAGGTCTACTTTGCATAGCCAGTGGTTTGGTTGAAGAAACCTTGGCACGCGAAATATATTGACTAGTTTGAAAGGCTGAATTGCGACATACCAATTCAGATTTTTCAGCTTGAAAATTGGTCGGTTGGTGCCTTCGCCTTTGGCGACTAAGAACATATTGGAGATGAAACTCGGAGAATGAGGTGCCTTGTCCAGCACACCTTGCCGAATCATTTGAGATATGCTCTCGGACATGGCTTCTGTCTCTGGGGTCGTTATATATATTTTATTTGTGGGAAGTACAAGAGGTCTGGCTTAAAAGGGTATGCGGTACCCTCTGATTATCTTTAGGAGTGTGGGCGGTGCTCCTAGAAGTCTCCAACGATGTACAAAGTGTATTAATTGGCCCGCCTCGAAATAGTCAAAAACGCCGTCGCCTATTTCCTGATTGAGGGTCCTGGGGGCAACGTCTCTTATTTGCTGCCGCAGACTCTTATCTGTTGTGTTTACTCTGTGTAACGCCACGAGGCCGAAAGGACCCACGTGTGCTGCTGTGCACCCTGCGAGGGTCTGCTGTAAAAGTAACCCTGCGAGGGTCGGGTATACGATGAGCCCTGCGAGGGCTGTCTTTGAAACGCAACCTGTGATTTATATTATCGAACCCCTGCGGGGGGTGAAAAATATTTTTGTTCGATGTTTGCGAGGCATTTCTTGGGTTACTTTTTATAAGTGGTAGAAAAACTTTTCTTACACCACCAGCTTTCTCTAAGGCTAATGTCAGTTGTTCTGCATTAAAAATGTCTTCGTTAGTTGGGGGAATCTTGCGCAATGTCGATTTAACTAATGGATCATGGACATGCTTTAAAATTACGTCTCGACGCATTTGAATAGTTTCAGCCCTGTGCTCACAAACTAAGTAACATATCCGAAGCTACTTTATAATATATCATTGATTAAATAACTCTACGACTTTGGTATGTACTTAATCAGCATTAACAGTATTACCACTGTCTTGCGCCCATTATATAAGTCTATTCAGACTATCTTGTAACAATTCTCTGTTTTAAAATACAAAAGGAAAGAGCACCATAAAATTTGTCACTATAAGCAAGGTGACGCTGAGCATCGTAAGCCTTGACTTCATCATTAATTTCCAACTGGGTAAAGCCCGGAAAATAATTATAAAGTTTTTGAACATCAGCGTATCTGATATCAAACCACTCACTCTTGTCAAAATGTTGAAAATTTTGTAATTTCCTTTTAAATTTTGTAAGTTAAGATAATTTTCTGGGGCCCTAGGTGTTTCGGGTTCCTTCAATTTAACTTGTAATTCAAAACTAAAATTATTGTTAACTGCCGTATTATTTAGATTATTAGTATTATCCTCACAAAGATCACAATCATTTAAATAACTATAATCATTAATATTTAATATTCAATGTTATCATCATTATAATTTTAAATTAAAATCAGCAGAATAAGGAATGAAGAATTCGATATAACGTTATAAGACTCTGGTAGATTTAGCAAGAGAAGGTTCGCCTTCATAAATATGTCTGCGAAGTTTAATCCCATTTTATAAGGGAACTAGGGTGCGAACGTTTTTTTTTTTTTGCGTCGAAAATACGAATCCGAACTATTGGAGCTACTACTATCACTAGACGAGGACTGACTTGTAACAGATTCCTTACGTCATTTTCCTCGTTTTTTGTCCCCCAGAGGGCCCAGCCACAGGTTCGTTAACATTTGCGTTAATCTCATCCATTATAACTAACCCGCAAGCGTCCCCCCTCCTCCCCCCCGCCCAGTCCGTGACTGGGACGTCTTCGCCTCGCGGCTCCACGAGAGCACCCCCAATTTCCCGGTTGACTCTGCAGAGAACGTCGAATTGATGACTCTGCAGATCACCGAGGCAATTGCAGCCGCGATGGACGCGGCGACCCAGACGCCTACTCACCGCCATTCCAAGCGGCCCACTCTCCCCCGGCACATCGCCGACCTAATAGGCGAGAAGAAGCGCCTGCGCCGAAGATGGCAGCTCAGCCGCTGCCCCACCCTGAAGACGCAGCTCAACCGCCTCACATCGCAGGTAAGAACTGCCCTTCAGGACCTGAACGCTGCGGATTGGACTCGACGCATCCTGGAGGCGGGCGAGGACTGGCCCTCCCTCCACCGCTTTTGCCGCAGCCTTACTGGTGTCACAGCCCCCGTGTGCCCCCTGTTGCATCCAGATGGCAACCTCAGGTACCGTGCAGAGGATAGAGCAGACATCCATGCCGAGCACCTAGAGCGCCAATTCTCACCGCTGCCGACGACCGCAACGGAACACGCCCGAGC
This sequence comes from Phengaris alcon alcon, assembly GCA_037179445.1. NCBI lineage: Eukaryota > Metazoa > Arthropoda > Insecta > Lepidoptera > Lycaenidae > Phengaris > Phengaris alcon. The sequence continues at coordinate 422,999 of JAYRCH010000069.1, read as the reverse complement.
GGTCTCTGAGGAGGTAAAGGTTTTCCTTCTTTCCCCCTCCTCCCCCCCAGATTTCTCCTTCTCACCGAGGGAGGTCCAAAAGACCCTCCGGTACCTTAAACCGAAAAAGGCCCCCGGTGCAGATGGAATTCCTAACTCCGCTCTCCGCCACCTTCCCTTCAGGACGGTGGCCGCCCTGACTCGCCTCTATAACGGCATTGTCAGGACCGGTCACTTCCCCTCCCCCTGGAAAATGGGTCTGGTAGTAACCATCCCCAAAGCCCACAAAAACTTAAGGAAGGCTGAGGGCTACCGGCCCATTACCCTCCTTTCCACCCTTTCAAAAGTTTTTGAACTCCTCCTTCTGAAACACCTTTCCCCTTACCTCCCTCCTCGTGAGGAACAGTTCGGGTTCAGGTCCAACTGAGTACCACCCTCCAGTTGGTACGTGTTATCCACCACCTATCCGTTGCGGCTAACAAAAAAGAATCGTCGGTAGCCGTTTTTCTAGACATGGAGAAGGCGTTCGACAGTGTCTGGCATGAGGGTCTGCTCTGTAAGCTCATCCGGGCCAACGTACCTCCCCCCCTGGTAAGGTTAGTGGCATCCTTCCTCTATGGCAGGACCTTCAGGGTTCGCGTCGACGGAGTCCTCTCCAACGAGCGTCCCATCGCCGCAGGCGTCCCCCAAGGTAGCGTCCTCTCACCAGGACTCTACAACTTCTACGCCAGCGATGTGCCCGCGGACCGGGGCACCTCCGTGGCGTTGTACGCCGACGACACGGCGTACTTCTCCTCCTCGCTGACCACCGAGCATGCTGCCATCAAGATTCAGAGGACGCTGGATCTCCTCCCTGACTGGCTGAGCAAATGGCGACTCTCTGTTAACGCAGGTAAGTCCCAGGCGCTCGCCGTCAGCACGAGGTGCTCATTTCCAGCGCCTCTGAAGATTGGTGATGCTGTGATCCCGTGGGGGAGAACAGCAAAGTATCTCGGGGTCACGCTGGACCGCCGACTCTCCATGGCCCCCCAGTGCTCATCGGCGGTGGCGAAGGCGAACGCGGCGATTGCGCTGCTGCGCCCGGCCTACGCGTCCCCGCAGATCCCCCTCAGGATGCGCATAGCCCTCTTCCGGACGTACGTTCGGTCCCGCCTGACGTACGCGGCACCCGCGTGGCACCACCTGCTCTCCGCACCCCAGAAAGGGTTGCTGCAGAGAGCCCAAAACCGGGTGCTGCGCCGAATTGCGGGCGCACCATGGTACGTCCGCAACGCTACTATCGCCAAGGACCTCAGGGTGGAGAGCGTGGAGGCCTTTGTGGCCCAGCTCTCTGCTAAGCTGTTCGCGCGGGCGGATGCCTCGCGCTTGGTCGAACTTACCGACCTGGCGCCGTGGCATGCCCGCCCGCCCGACCGCCACCGCCTGCCGAGAGATGCCGTCCCTCCGGAGGACCCAGCGGAGCCACGTAGCCCGCCCCACCGCCCCCGAAGAGGAGGAGCCCAGGCGCACTGATGCGCCACACCTAGCGCATTTGGCGCTCTCTGGCGCAACCGCGCCACCACCATTACGGGATTGAAATCCCCCCCCCACCTTTTCTCCCTTCGCCGGCAAACCAGATGCCGGCGAATCACGTCCACACCGCGTCCGGGGCCTGACGAGTGGCAGCCCTATTGCCACCCCGTCGTCCCCGGGGCGTACCTTCCCCCCCCGACATAAAAGGTCGGGGCCTGGAAGTTTTTAAACAACTTTCCCCCTTTTCCCCAGGTTGTTCGTTCCGCGGTCCGGTAAACACGGTGTGTGAGGGAGTGGACCCAAACACGTTTCTCGGCCCCGGGTCGGGACCCCCACGCGCCGTTTGGAGCCGACCGTTGGTCTCGGTCGGGCCTGGATTGGCATGTCGTCACTCCCTTGCTGTTGTCGGCTGCCCTACCATGGGTTTTCCCCGCGTTCTGCCGCGGGGGGTCTTCCCCCAAAACCTAATGACTCATGCGCCCAGTATTCGTACTGGGCGCGTCATCTCCACCCCAAATAGAGGGGCTATGCCCCTGGGTTTGGTATCCGCCCAAGGCCCTTTTCAGGGGCCCGGCGTCGAGTGAGAAGAGTCTCCTTCTCTCATGCTTATAACTAAAAGAAAGGGGAAACAGTGTACGTCAGCCCAAAGCGAACATTAAAATAAATTTAAAATCGATATAAAAGAAATATTAATTAAATGTGGGTAGTATGGTTATAAATCCACAATATAATATAACTGTTTCAAAATATATTACTGTTTACAACCGTTAACTAATATTCAAACGTTTTCTAAGATTAAAAGAAAATGCACCCACCCACATAAAACCGAGAAAAAGTCTTAAATTATTCAAGAAACAATATTAATTCACTTTGTGCATTATGTAACTTGATTTTAGGACACTATAAAAGGACACTTTTAAAAATAAATATTATTCTCTGAAACAGAGAAAGATCATCTTGATATTTAGACATAATTGTAATTCTATGAACATTTTATTTTAACATTGTAATAATGGGACGGCAAAAACCGTTAGAACTTAGGATCTTTCTAAGTGTTTCAGAGGTTTTGCTAACATTTTAAAAATAAAAGACTCATCTGAAAACCTGCGGTAGCACTACTTATAGACTACTTATCGAAAGAGAACCGCCAGTGATGGGAAACTTGACGCTAATGAGGAAGATGTCGCAGCTTGCAATGTAGCTCGACGCCCTACCTGGTGGGGAATATGCGAGCGAGGTAGAAATATAGGAGGTAAAGGAAGGAAAATGACATAAGATGTGATGGAAACTGGATGTGCTACTCTCAAGGTTGTGAACTTTAACTAACGGTCAAGTTTTTAATATTGTTTTACAAAGTTTCTACCTATAAACGGTATAACGTTATCTCTGACTGCATCTTTTTATTAATTAATAACTAGCTGTACCCAACAGATGTTATTCTGGCTCGGGAATAAATAAATAAGTACCTACTTACAAAAAATATTTTACAACCTATTCTCATACCTACCAGATACACCTGCAAAATTTCATAAAAATCCGTGGACCGTTTCGGTTGAGGTAATAAACACCACAGGTGAGAATTTTATATACAATATAGAATCCTTTTATCAATTATTTAATTGATTTATTATTTTAATAAGATCCTGATACTATGGAGTTTGGAACCAAAATTACGTATGATAAACATTATACCTGATTTTGGTTTAAATATCATGCAATATTAACATCGATTATTATGATTTTTTATAAATAAGAATAATTTATGACAATCTTGTATATATATAATCGGTTTCTCGAAAACGGCTGCAAGTATATAAGCAAACTAAATTTCATTGTATGAAATTTAGTTGATAATTTTCGCGGTGGGCCCCATAATGAAGAATTTTCTCATTTTTCCCCTCGTGCGGGATACTGTTGAATAGGTATTTTCAAATAAAGGCTAAATTTGGAATCTATGATAAGAATTCTTGTGATGATGGTCGTGATTCCTTAGCTATCCAACACTAGTATAGAATCTATTAGTAGGTGTAAAAAACTACCTACTAATATATTTGTAGATAGTTTTTTACACAACGAGAACAACAATCACAATATACTTACAAAAATGAGAGAAACTCCAGCACACACGACGTAACCCCAACCGCCTTCGGGTGGCACCTCATTATACTCTCGCGAATATTTACTTTTCATAATTTTTGATAGAAGACTGTAATTACTAAAGGATAATTTTATTAAATTATTATTAGTAACTTAACATCAAGTCTGTGAGCGGTAACGCTTGGACACATACTGGTTTATAGTCGGTCAGACTTAATATCACGTTGGTGTAAGGAAAAATTAAAACTACTTATGTTAATAATTTTAAACACCTTCCCCCTTATTAATTAAAATATTTACACCAAGGATACGTTAATTGCTGTCTTTGTCTCTCAAGTGGCATTTCCAACGTATCAGATAAAGACAGCAATAAGAATTCGCGTATCCGTGTTAGCGTTTGATTAAGTAAGATTAAGTTTGATTCCATTATATTCCCGCGGCTTCTATCGCGTAAAATATTTTAATACTAGAGATAGATGTGGTTGAAATTCGACCATTATTCGTTTCTAAATTTTTAGGGTTCTTTTGCGTCTTAGATACGCAATAAAAATGTGTAAATTTTGTTTATGATATTTACAGTGCCTGATTCAGTTTTTGCCCTTCAAAACTTCCTTCTCAATATTTCTCTTCATATTATAGGTTTTTACAATTGTCCTTGTTGAAATTTGTACCAAATAGCTATTAGAAAGTGTGTATTCTTTAAATTAAAACAACAGCGCAATATATTAGGTCTTTACCTATGAAATTGCCGTTTTGTATGAAAACATTTAAACTATTTTTTTTCAAGTATTTTTTATTTGTATTAATCGAAGTACTCACCCATGCAATCAATGCATCTTTTCCAACGCAGTGGCAGTTTATTGATGCCCTTCTTAAAGAAATCAGCTGGACGGGAGGCAACAAATTCTTCAAAAGCATTTTGTACTGCCTCTCGGGTATTGATTTTTTTTCCCGCCAAGAAGTTATCCAAATTCTGGAAAAAGTAGTAGTCTGTAGGCGCAAGGTCTGGTGAGTAGGGCGGATGACGGAGAGCTTCCAACCCCAGTTCTTGCAACTTGGAGACCGTCTGCTGTGTAGTATGAGGTCGCGCGTTGTCGTGCAGGAGCAGCGGAGACGAGCGATTGACCAATGCTGGTTGTAGATGTGCCAGCTTCTCCATCATTGTGTTCAGTTCTTCACAGTACACATCTGCAGTAATGCTGACTCCGTTTGGTAAGAAGCTGTGATGAATCACACCGGCGCTAGACCACCAAACAGTGACCATCACTTTTCTAGGGGTAAGTTTTCGTTTAGGGCATTGTTTAGGTGCTGAACCAGGATCCAACCAACTTGCTGAGCGCTTGCGGTTATCAAACAAAATCCATTTTTCATCGCAGGTAACAATGCGGTTCAAAATTCCTTCATTTGTGTGTCTGTTGAGCAGTGCAAGGCACGTATCGACGCGTACTTCGCGCTGGCGATCATTGGGTTCGTGGGGCACCCATTTGTCAAGCTTTTTTACCTTGCCAATTTGACGCAAATGGACCAATATTGTTTTGACGCTAATGTCGAAAGCTGCTGCTAATTCAGCCGCAGATTGTGTATCATCAGCTTCCACAATCGCCTTTAATTCGCCATTGTCGACCAAAGTCTTCGGACGACCGCGAGGTTTATTTTTCAGGTCGAAATTTCCAGAACGGAAGCGAGCAAACCGATAACAGGTGGTGCGTTGGTTTGTAGTGTTAGCTCCGTAAATGTCGTTGATGTTGCGTGCCGCTTGAAAAAAAATCCATGTTTTTAAAATAAAATTAATTTGAAATTAGAATTCTTAGCCTAACAAAAATTATTTTGATTTGAAATGGCCAGTACTGCAGAACGGCAAATTCATAGGTAAAGACTTATTATATTATAATGATATATTTATATATATATATATATATATATATATATATATATATATATATATATATATATTTATATATATATTATACGAGGATTTAGGACGAGTGTAGCGAGCGAGCAATAATTTCTCGAATTTCGCAGGATAAAATTGGATAAATCAATTTTTTTTCAATTGTACTGGTTGAATTTGTAAAAAATACTTATCTGAAAGGGTTTATTCTTTGAAAATATAGTCAACAGCGCAAAATAGACCATATAACGGGTGTCCCAATAAGAGTGCCCGATTTAAATTAGGCGCCATTTTTTTCTGAGCAAGTGGCAGCTCTGAAACTTGACAGCTGTCATCTGTGTTTGTTCCGATTATTAAATATGGAGTGTTACACAAAAGAACAACGCGTTATCATTGTGAAAACCCATTACAAAAATGGGGAAAGCTACGCTGAAACCGCTTTCAAACTTCGCGTAATTTTCGGTCGTGAAAGTGCACCAAATGTGTCAACAATTCGAAAAGTGATCAATAAATTTGAGGAATAATCAATAAATTTGGGTCGATTATGGAAGGCAAATCTCCTGTGCGTCGGCGTACCGGTTGGTCTCTCGAAAACATCGCTGCTGTAAACGAGAGTGGCGCCGAAACCCGGGAACATCAATTCCGCCGAAAACCATGATAACAGAGTTCTTGCGGCCCCAATTAGAAGGACTGGACCTGGACGACATGTGGTTCCAACAGGATGGCGCGACCTGCCACACCGCCCATGAAACAATTCATTTATTGGAGGAAAATTTTCCGGACCGAATAATCTCCCGAAATTCCGATGTCAACTGGCCACCGAGATCTTGCGATTAACGGCTTGCGACTTTTTCCTTTGGGGTTTTGTTAAATCTCAGGTCTATGCGAATAAACCACGACCAATTCCCGAGCTAAAGGCCGAGATCCAACGCTTCATCGGTGAGATAGAGCCGCCACGTAAAAAGTCATCGAAAATTTCATGAAAAGAGCAAGGGTCTGCCGCCAGAGCCGTGGGGGCCATATGCAGGATATTCTATTCCATACTTAACGGAACATGTGTACTTTATAACGCAATAAAAATATCACCTCTCGCTCAAAAAAATATGCTTTTTCTTAAAATGAAATCGGGCACTCTTATTGGGACACCTTTACTACTAAATAATTAAATAAATAAAAAAATAACATTTTTATGTTCTGTACGTTAAAAGCGAGCGAGCGAAAAGGAAAGTATATTTTACAGAGCGTTTAGTATTTTTTACCCGACTACGGCGAAGCCAAAAGGTAGGGTAATGGTTTTGGCAGTCTTTGTATGTATGTATGTTCCCTCGTAGCGTCTAAACTACTGGTCCGATTTTAATATATAAGGGTCAATAAATTCCTAATGATGCCGCGGAATACATAGGCTGTATCATATTTTTTTTTTTTTCAAAATTTTGTAATTCGAAAATTTAACCTCAAATTCTAACATCTAAAAAATAAACCGAGATAATCTTCACTTGTTTAGTATCAAAAGAAAGGTATTGGCAAGAACTTGTAGTGTTGTATATATATATATCACATATATTATGTATGTATATATATATATATATATATATATATATCACATATATTATGACATATTTGAGCATAAATATGTCAAAATACATGTTTAAACAAAATGCGGTCGTACTAACCCAGTTGTCCAATTTTCGAACATTACGTAATTATAAGACTATAAATAAATACATATTATTTTACCTTCAAAAAATATATTTTATTTTATAAATATTATTATTAATATCGTTCTTAAAATCTAGAAAAAAAATGGGCTCGCTCGTGAAGAAGATATTATTTTTAATTTGAAGTGTTTTGATTCGGTAGTTATTAATATTTTTCCAAAAACATGTACGTTTGGGAAACGGAAAAATACTTACGGTACTTATCTTAATCTTTTACGCGATTTAAGGCGATTACCCCACAATTGATGGTACAATTACTATTTCGCAAAGTTTGGCAATAGTGGTGACATCACTTACAGAACTCACTAACGCAGTTTACCCTGATAACACCAATCTCATGACAAATCCCATGGAAAGGTTATATTGCGAGCGTGCCTCCATTTTGACTCCCAATAATGAGCGTTTTCATTATTGGGAGTCAAAATGGAGCCACAATAAAGGAACTTTTACTCCAACTCATTTGAAGCAGACGAAGTACAATATAAGTCAGTGGATTCAGTATTACAAACTGATGATGCAGTAAACTATCCCATGGAGTTCCTTAATACTCTAAGCCCTACAGGTCTTCCATCACACAATCTTTGTTTGAATATAATTGGAGCACCAGTTATGTTATTAAGAAATGCTAAGCCTCCAAAGTTGTGCAATAGTGTACGAAGTCGCGGGCAAAAGCTAGTCTAAGATTAAAATAATTCTCATTGAACGTTGTAGTTTTATAATTAATTTTGTAACCTTTTTCTTATCCCGACTTTCTCGTCGCTCATACATAATAGAGAGAAAATTATCTGAAGTTTACCCCACTATCGAAATAGTCCTGAGAATTATTGCCACCACACCTGATAAAGTTGCGTCTGCTGAAAGGAGTTTTTCGAGGCTTAAAATTATTAAAACATATTTGAGGAATTCGATGACACAAGATCGGCTTTCAGCCCTTGCTATTCTTTCAATCGAAAAAGACGTAGCTTATTCGTTAGATTATTGTGCTTTAATTAAATATGAAAATGAAATATGAAAATATACTTTATTGTGCACAATCAACAGTTACACACACACATATACAATATAAACTATACACAGAACAAGACGAAAGTACACAAAGGCGGCCTTATTACTAAACAGCAATTTCTTCCAGACAACCTTTGAAAGAAAGGATTAAGTTGCTGGAGAAGGGTACTGTGCTAAAAGTATATCTAAAAATTATAAATATAGAGTATACATTAAAATAAAATACGTAAATAAAAATAAAATAATAACACATACATACATAATATTATAAGAACTAATTAATATTTAAAATATTATATATGTATACAATGTTAAACAATAATTACATATCATGGATAAAAAGGTAACACACGTAACTACTTTCGACACATACTAAGTCTTTAAGGGCAGATTTAAAAGTATTTAATGTTTTACATTGTCTAATTCGAGTAGGGAGAGAGTTCCAAAGCAGGACAGATTGTACGGAGTAGGAGGAGTGGAAATACTTGGTGTGGTGGATAGGAATATCGAGAAGGAGATTTGTGGATGATCGTAGCTCTTGCCTGTCGGAGAGACGGAAACTAAAAGTTTCCGTCTTTAAACTAAGCGAAACTAAATTAAATATTTTAGTCTTAGGAAAAGCCGCAAACATCAGTTTTAAAATTTACTCCATGGCATAGTTTACTGCATCATCAGTTTTTACTACTAAATCCACTGACTTATATTGTACTTCATCTGCTTCAAATGAGTTGGAGTAAAAGTTCATTTATTGTGGCTCCATTTTGACTCCCAATAATGAAAACGCTCAGTCAGTTGGGAGTCAAAATGGAGGCACGCTCGCAATATAACCTTTCCATGGGATTTGTCATGAGATTGGTGTTATCAGGGTAAACTGCGTTAGTGAGTTCTGTAAGTGATGTCACCACTGTTGCCAAACTTTGTGAAATAGTAATTTGACCATCAATTGTAGGGTAATCGCCGATTCCTATTTTAAGCAACAAATTATAAAACTGTTCAGCGGACTGTTCACCTCTCAATTGGACTCCTATGTTTTTTTTTAAAGTGAGCTTTTGTATTTGACTCCACATGTTTGATGACTAAACACGACTTTACCTCATCCGCTCGTTTGCCCCTGGGTACTACGGGTATCAAAATAAAAAGAACATTCCAAAAATATACAACAAATATAGTAAAATGGTCAAGCATGAGTCTGACCCTGATAAAAATACACATTTACTTATTTTCTTTTAGTACTACATTTACAAAGTTCCAAGCCGAAATGCTCAACCTCAGAGCTTTGCTCGGAGTTTTAGTAGAACGATAAAATAATCAAACATAAACATAAAAAATATAAAAGAAAAAGATATAATAAGAATCACAAAAATATTTATCTGACCGGGATTCGAACCCACCACATTCCTTTCCAAACAACGCAAAAATTATACCCACCCAAGGTACGTATGCCAAGCTGCCAATCAGACTGACGTAAGAAAAAACAAATACAATAATTCCAATTTTAAGAGCAGCAGTTGTCCCTTAAAGTTTTAAGAGACAACTGTAGTACTGTACTGAGACAACACACACTCCACAACTTTAAAGTTTTGTTTGTGTGCGTGTCGGTATGTAATGCTTAAGCTTACATCTATCTGTTGCTTGCTTCACTTTGTACGATGCGTTTGTTCTGATGAAGACTATCTAGGCGTTATTAATCTAAGGGCCGACCCTAATTAAACCTCATGGTTAAAGGTACAGAAAACAATTAATAACAAAATATATAATAACTTTATTATCCATCAAATAAATTATGTCCTAATTACTTTTAAAATACGAGAAAATGCCTTAAAAGAAACATGAATAGCAATTATACACTATTCACAACTTTTTAACTCAAATTGAAAGCAAATCGACTAGCCTTAACCCGAAGTGTGTCTTGTAAAAACTGCTGCTTATGTTAGGTATACAATAAAGCTAGGATACTCGTATTAACTATTTACTCGTATTAAGCCATATAATTAGCCATATATTCTTTTAGTATATTTTTTCCTTAAATATGCTTACCTACACGAATATGGCACATTGCTCATAAATCATAACATACTTAGTTACAATAATTAATCTCTTTAACATAAGTTTACGCTAGTATGCATAATGCAAGCAATTTTGTTTCAACTAAGTACCTTCAAATTATTATATTTAAAATGTTGATACTTGGAAGCCAAATTTTATAAAATATCATGATAAGTACTTGTGGTTTTCAGTTACTAAGATAAATTCCACATAAATAGAAGATTTAAATAAAGTATAATCTATAGGATCGTGTTCTAATTATAAACTTATATGTCAAGGAATAATATTTAAAAATCATCGTTATGGCAAGACAATAATATGAGTATTTTATGGAACTACTAGCTTTTGCCCGCCGCTTCGTCCGCGTGGCGGCCCCGTCGGTAGTAGAGGTCACTTTTTACTGACAGTCAAACAGACGAAACCTTTCAAGTATGTGTAGCTTCCTTTCGTGGTCGTCTTCGTAATATTATAGCTTCAATTGTCCACGGAATAACGCAGCAAAAGTTGCATATTGCCAGCATTATAAACGCTAAAGTATAGCTCGATGTGTAGTCGCGGATAAATCCTGAAACAAGTATGTTGATATTATGAGTGAGCTTGTGGGGGCATGGTACGGGCCTCAGATCGAATTAAAAAGTGAAGACAGGTCTGCGAACCGCACATTGAGGCCGGTCTAAGCTACCCGTATAATTAGAAAGTTTCACGCACACACAAATTATAAAACTACGCCTTACCTTGTAAGGTGCGCTATAGTTTTAAACCGTATCAATTTCCAAAGATCAATGTAAAAACTAAAAGAAGTTGTTTACTATGCAAAAATTAATTATTCTTTACCGCTTTCACGTAAAAATAAAATCAACAAATAGCAACTGTACATACTAGAATCTAGATCATTTTTATTTATAATTGAAAATTATTAGGTCTCCTTTAACAATAAAATAGCAATGTTACCAGATCTTAAAAGCACTACTTGTAATACTGATGCAAAATGGTCACATTAAGTAAATCGTCTATGTATTGAATAAGTTTCTCTTAAAGTAACTTCTAGCAATGAGGGTTTTTAAATTCATGAAATCTGACAGCTTTTTGACACGAAAATGATCGTCGTGCTACCAAGCGCCGCCTGGTGACAAAAAAAGAATCGAAAATTCTTATTGGGGTCTGCCCCTAGCGGCAGAAAAAATATCAAAAACCCTCATTCTCTTAATTGACAATAATTAAGAAATTTTTATTATTACTTGCGCCGTTTTAGGCATTTCTATTGAAAACTTCATTTTTACAACACATTTAAAATTCAAAATTGATGAATATCTAATAATATGATTCTACGTAGGTATTTATGATTATTCATCTGACATGAAGCCATTTTATAATTAGGTATATGTGTAAATACTATAAGTGACCTTTTTAGACCTGATGTAATTAGACCAGTATTACATAATAATTGAATACTTACATTTAAACAATGAACAGACTTGTTTGATTATTACACTCCTGTTCCTGGAAATGTTTCCTAATACTTACTTAATAGTGAACATCATAAAAGAGACTCGGTAAAAACTAATGATTGCGTATCGCAAATAATGTTCCAGGTATAGAATTATAGTTCCTATGTTTATCCAAAAAAAACTCGTCGTTTTTAAGATTAGTATTTTTTGTAATGCAAACGTAACTTTACAAATCATTGAAACGCAGCTCTGTTTTCAATTACATTAATTTGAATATTAGCGTCAGCTGACACCGAAACGCGATGCGACGCGTACTTTTTTAAATAGCGATTCAAAATTATAGAACTTTATTTAGATACTACACAAAAGATACACGTTTCATTGCAAGATTTCGAATTGCGTGCTGCGCCGCGCTGGGGAGCGCGGCTCCGCTCTTGCAATGAAACGTGTATCATTTGTGTATTAAATAATGTTATTTTTTTTTTCAATTGCCATCTGTAAAAGAGTGCGCCGCGTCGCGTCTCGGTGTGAGTTGACCCTTAATTGACAAGTTCTCAGATCGTCCGAAGTCCAACAACTTGACAACTAATTCTTTTTCAACTTTTATTTTCCGTCTCGGTGCTCAAAAATTAAATCACGACAACTTTGACTTATTTAATTTGAGGAAACATAAAATTACTCCCAATTCATTTCACAAGTTTACTACTATCTTCCTTTCTTTCCTTTACTCGACGTTCCAGTGCTATATGCCACAATATTACATTACAAAATATAAAGAACTGTCGTTTATTTATTTTATGCATACTGGGGCATGAATTAAATGTTCTTAATACAGAATAACTACAATTTTTTATCCAAAATATATACCTGACTACATAAATTATATAGCCTATGTTACCCGGGCCATTGTTGCGAATCTATTGACATTCATAAAAATCAGATTAGTACTTAGGGCGCTAGGGTGGAACAAACATTATACACATACATAGACTGCCAAATTACCCTTCCTTTTGGTTTCGCCATAGTCGGGTAAAAATTATATGATTCACATTTCCTCAAAAATATCGCCACTTAAGGATATGAACATTCTTGACTGCCGCGCCGTACGCCGGCGATGGCTTGGATTGCTGGGTGCCGGGTATCGCTCGGCGTCGCTGCTGAATCAATGTTAATTATATTATAGGATAATCTCGTCGAAATTGAAGGGCATACCTATCATGGGCCCAATACTGAGACTGACGGCGCCGGCCAGCAGCATGAGGAGGCCGTATGCTGAGGGATAGCGCTCTATGGGCACGTATTCGGCGATTACTATGGGCTGGGCGATGTGCACGAGCGACCGGAACGCGCCCAGCAAACCCGTCACTATCAGCAGCGGGATGTACGTCGTGAACTGTGTCAATACTGGAATAGATAAAGGAGTCGTTAATAAAGCCACATAATATAATACACATATCACACTTTGTATTCAAACATATTTCATTACGTGTATGTACATCCCTCTGTTTCGCAATTTGTCCTACTTTAACTTCGCATACTTGTACTCAACCTAATTATTTTAGTTACGCATATTAATAATAAGTACGGGATATTAAGCATACTTATGTGTCGGGCGCGAGGCGCGTCTCCTGCGCGTGTTTTTTTCGAAACATTACACAAAACATCGAAACGTTGGGGCGTGGCTATACACATTTGTGTAGGAATACACAATCTTTTTGTCTTCCGAAACGGACGAACGCGCGTTTCCCCGCGCGGGTAGATAGGGGAAAGAATGTTTCATTTTTTATCAATTGTAACACCACTCACATGACCATTAAACATAAGTAGAAATACGGAAGAAATTATTTATCATTCCCAAATCGGTCTTCTATTCGTAACTCCTGATAAATAGTAAAATTACGGGTCAGTAAATATGGCCTAACTCGAAATCTGAGGGTCTAAAAAGGCCACTTTAGATGTTTCTTTTTATGTTTCATAAACCTATTTTTTTTCCATACAATAATCGTGAAATGGTAAAATGGCTACATTCATAATAAAACATCAATTTTGTCAGTTTTCAATAGAAATGCGTAAAATGGCGCACATAATATGGGTTTAATATATATATAAAACCTTTTTAGACCCCCTGTATTTACTCCTAGATTCTGCATCTGCAATCGCTAAAACTGCGAGTGCTTACGTCTTCCTCATCGGAACTCATGATCTTGTCTACACAAAATGTTTTGTTTCAATCAAAACAATTTCCAAAGCCGGTGACAGCTTGTGTATGAAAACAAATGTTTTTGTTTCATGTTTTCTGTGTAATTTTATGAAAAAACATGAGCAGGAGTCACGCCTTTAGGCATATTTTTTACAGGCACAATATAAGCATGATTTTTGTAACATTCATAATAATTATACTTCCCAATAATTAATAAATAAAAAAAGCAACATTGATCACACTTATACTAATAACTTAACCGTATATTAAAAATGATCCTAGCACGGGCTTGGACGCATACGGATGCACCTTAACCTTATTAACATGCAATTACTAACTTCAATATTATTGCACTCAAATTGGAGGCGATATTAGACAGAGCTATTAAATAACTTTATCCGTCTCGAAAAATAAAAGTGAAAAAAAAAACATTTTTTTACCATTGGTATAATGCTAAAATATGTATAACTTTTTTCTTTTTAATCACTTTTGTGTTTGTGTTCAATAGGAAATAATTTTGTGTTCAATAGGAAATAATACAAATGACAAAGAAAAAATCTTATTGTTAGGCACAGCATAATGATAAGATGATGAAAAAAATAAATATATTCCAAGGCGTTTCTCATTATAATAATAACATTGGAACCTGATTATGTAGATAAAATGTTTTGTTGTGATACACGTGACCAAGATTTCGTAACACCTAATAATTTTATAATTGCAAAATATTTAAAAACTGGGCCGAATATTAGTGTCGAAAACAATATTAGCTTGTTTACCAATGATTTCAAAACGTAGGGAGTTATGACGTATATTTGACAGCAAAAAATAACATAAAAAGTTACGCCATCTTGATTTCAGAAAATTTTGTCAATGATAAGCGGACTGATTAAACTGGGGAAAGGAAATGTCAAATCTCGACTGCCCCAAACAACACCAAAAGTAGCGCAGTTTATGTGTGGACACTTTTTGCCTCTACATGCCTCGTCTATAATATATTAATATGTATATGTTGTTCACGGATTGTCAAAGCATTTTTAGCTAGTGCAATGATAATATAAATTCTTCTGATATGCTTAAGTATATATATTGGACCCACAACAGTACTTTTACAGGGTCAAAAATATTTGTGTAGTGGTTGGTGTGTAGTGGTAAAACAGTAAAGTACATAGGTACCTATCCTAAATATCGCAGAGAAGAGCGCACCGGTGTAGAACATATAGCGGCTGTTCATGCGGAAGAACTGTCCAGATACCCCCAGGATGAGTCTCGCCGCCATGTCCATGGCGCCTCCTAAAGCTATAATATTTGCTATTTCAGTCTGAAAAAGAGAAATAAAAATGTTTAATTAGTCTGATAGCAATATCCATTGAATATATGATTTGCTATGTAAATACTGGCGAAAAATAAAACTAAACAGGCATATTTTGCGTTATACTAAACTTTCGGGTTTCCACTTTTCACATGCATATCGAATGTATGTCCGATACATTGCCCCCTCGCAATGGCCGAGGTAATTTTGAAGGTCAACATAATATAATATACGTAGTATTATATTATGTAATAGAAATGCCGTATAAAATAATATAATCCTCATATTTTCTACGGCAGTTTGAGATCGCCCTATTACCTAGAGATAGGGAGAAATTTGCATGATGGATTGCAAAAACTTTGTAGGTTTCCCCGCGAGATGCCCTATACTAAGGCCCTGCTCCTAAGATTTTTTCAAACTACTATACTTAGTATGTCTTGCAAAAGATTTTTAAACTCTTGTTACATGGATTTTGCCGTTAAAGAACCGAGTTACATAATATTTACCATTGCGTCGGGTTCGAATTTGTGCAAGTAGAAGGAATTTGTTCGGAAGTTCAAACGAGTTTTGATAATTGTATGCATAATTATTTTAGTCCAATCTGTTCGAAAACTGGTAAAAAGCGTGACCACATGCAATGTACGATTCCATGGCATGTTGAAATAAATTTATTTCAACATGCCAAATGTATAAGGCTAAATTTATAATATATTTCGTCGGTAGCTGTCGTCCATAAGAAAAAATTGTTTTTTTTTTTTCAAAGCGAAGATTGAAAAATGATTTTATTAAAATACAAACTATTCTACTTAGATACCTAATGATTTAGAAAAGATATTACTTTCTTAGTACGTGTCTTGTAACAAAAGTTCTATGTTATTTAGTAATATTTTGAGATTAAGATTGCACAATATTATTTTGTAATCAAATCATGGTCAAGTTTAACATTCCACAGTAATTTGATGAACCTTCGTACAACGGTGTTTTTATAGATTTTGTTTTGTCCTTTCTTCTTCACTACCTACAATTACTACAATTCAGTAGGTATGTCGTATTGTATTAATCATCAAAATTAGTATTCACGAGTATTGTAGTACGATAGGATAATTAATAGCAATTACTGGAAAATTTTAAAACACTATCAAAATATTCGACGACTCTGTGGCTCAGTGGTTGAGCGTGTTGGTGCTCATGCCGGGGGTCGCGGGTTCGAATCCCGCCGAAGAACATAAAGTTTTCCGTGTTCCTGGTCATGGATGTGTATAATATAATAAAATCTTAAATATATGTATAGGATAAAAGTATTAAATATATTTCCGTTGTCTGGTACCCGTAACACAAGTTCTTCGAGAACTTACCACGGGACCAGATTGACGTGGTGTGAAGCGTCCATAGATATTATTATTATTATTATTATATTTTTATAAGTATTTTTTTGTTTCATTGATGTAAGTAGATATTTTGTATGTTTAATTATTTTATTTGTCTTCCTGTTCAAATTATACTTCATAATATTACTAGTGGCTTAGCCGTAGATAGGAAAGAGACTACCTCGTTTGACAAGTAACAGACCTCTGATAAAATTCTCCGTTAATTAAAGCAGTGTTATCTACACGATTACCATACTAAGAAAGTGCTTCGTCGTTATATAAGGTTCAATTCACGCCGGCGCGGCGCAGAGTCGGAGCGATGCGACACGTCATGTTTTTCACCTACTTATAGCATAATAATCATCTCTATTTTCCACAGTTAAGGTATACATTTATTTGTATTTTTATCAACTTTAATTATAATTGTCTTAACGTAGGGTTATGTAATAGTATACTGTCCCTTCCTAACTCAGAAGCTGCCAAACATTCGTATAAAATTGTTAACCTAGGTTTAAGCCGAAGAAGTACAGATGGCTTGTAAATTTAATTTGTGTATACTATGAGGGTGTCATTTTCTACTTAGAAAAAACCCTCTCTAAAAATAGAGAAAAAAAATAAGTAGACGCGCGTAACAAACAGATGCACCAACGCGCGACGTCGCGCGCTACCACATTTCCATAACTCAAATGTGTATCTTAACGATGGAAAAATAGAGATACATACTAATAATATGATGCATAATGTAATATAGGTTAAAAACATGACGCGTCGTGCCGCTTCGACTCTGCGCCAATGTGAGTTGTCTCCGTTTACAAATTAATTAATTAACAGCCTCCGTGGTCTAGTGGTTAGAACTTGGCTCTCGACTGAATTGGTAGGTCGTCGTAGGGTTCGATTTCCGCATTGGAACAACAAAAAAATGTTGTTTTCAAGTTTGGTTAGGACAACGCAGGCTGATCACCTGATTGTCTGACAAGAAAGATGATGCGTCTTGCGATCCATGCGTCGGTTGGCCGTGTAAAAAGTCGGACCTGCGCCTTATCTCTCGCCAGTCGTGTCGGTCATCCGTCCCACTGGATAATGAGAGTAAAGGAAGAGAGAGTGTTCTTGTGTAATGCCCACATACTTGGGCACTATAAAAAGACTCCTGCTTAACTGGCCTGGTTTCAATGAAACCGGCCACCGTCGCCGAAAATTAGTTAAAGTTGATTCGTTGGAAAAGTTTTAAAACAAGCGGCCGAATTGTTACTCGCTACTTACCTAAAGTAAGGCTAGGTCCTAATCTAGCCTACCTAATCTAGACAGTTTTAAATTTTAATAGCATAATATAAAAAAGTTTCCTACTTGTTGTGCTTGGAAGAAATTCCTGCATAGCAATAAAGCCGGCCTTTGTGTTTCTACATGGTAGTTAATAAGTGATTTCTAATCCGTATTAGGATTTTATTCATTTAGTTATCCATTGTTCCAGTATCTTAGTCGTCATTTAATTTTAATGCAAAGAGAGTCGGGCTACAACTTAAAATTGCTCCAAATAGAATGAACACCTACACATACCTCCACAATGTAATTACAAACCTCCTCCTCTTTACGAAAACTTTTAAACTCTAACCTCTATCTCCTACATTCTTGATCTCTTTTGGAGTTGATTATGTCTTTTTGTAAAACAGAAAGTGGTCAAACACGTTTAACACTTGACTGACAATAACTCAGATGCCAACGAACTTATATAAAATTGTAGGTGTTCATTCTATTTGGAGCAATTTTAAGTTGTAGCCCGACTCTCTTTGTATTTAAATTAAATGACGACTAAGATACTGGAACAATGAATAACTAAATGAATAAAAACCTAATAATGATTAGAAATCACTTATAAACTACCAAGTAGAAACACAAGTTCGTTGGCATCTGAGTTATTGTCAGTCAAGTGTTAAACGTGTTTGACCACTTTCTGTTTTACAAAAAGACATAATCAACTCCAAAAGAGATCAAGAATGTAGGAGATAGAGGTTAGAGTTTAGAAGTTGTCGTAAAGAGGAGGAGGTATGTAATTACTTCCTGGACATTATAAGTAGGTATTTCCTTTTTCAACAGACTTGGTCAGACATCGAGAAAAAAGTCTTAGGCTGGGATTATTATACTGTCCGGAATCCGTAAGGCCGGGGAAAATTCAGAGCACTAAAAAAAGAGCTCTGCGCTTTGGCAAAAGAGTTCTAAATCGAAGTGTCGAGTGTAGAGTTGTCATATATGATATTGAAATTATTGACTCGATACGTGTGTGTTCGATTTTCAGCTCTATATTATTAGCACAGAGTTCGACTTTCAGTGCTCTGAATTTTCCCGAGCCCGCCGGTTTCCGGATTTTCTTATAGTCCCAGCCTTATTCCCGGTTTCTGAGGATTTTTTGGTTGTCGTTTTTTTTCGGTTGTTTATATTGTAGTTGTCGCTTTCGAAATGCAGACAAAAGCGCTATTGAATAGATAAACTACCGACAAATTAAAAACTCATAAACCGAGCATTAATCGGATATAATGTAAATGAGATAAAAAATAATTATTATTAACTATTAACACACATAATTTCATTAAATGACTTGCATGACTACTACAGACATGCGAATGTTTACCTACTCTTATCTGTCACTTATCGCAAAATTTTTATTGTTTTATTTATTACTGGTATTAATTTGTTAACGAAATATGATAGGTAAGTAAAAGTCAGGGATCTACACAATATCGTCATTTATCCAAATGCCAGCAACACTTTAATTTTGATAATAGTGACACTTATATTTTAGGATTCTCTCGCTCATAAGCCATTTGTACGTAAATTGGAACCATTATTAAATAACCACGAGTAATTCAGTGCGCAAAGCTCATGCGACTACTATGAGATTTGAGAGCAACTAATGTGTAATTATAAAACTCCGGAATGAACTGTCGCTTGTAATTTTTTTTTCGTATTTTCGTTTTTTTTTCGTATTTTCGGACCACTACGACCTTCAAACCTTCAAGAAAACGCTTTCTCACACGTGGTCACACATTTCCTCTCGGTTTCGCCAGGTCGGGTAAAAAGTAGGCGACACAGTGAAATGTCATTTCTTGTTCCTTCTATAAAATGTGTCCTTTATCTTATGCAAAAGTAATGGGAAATATTTTTCTTACCTTACTAAGATGATTTTTGTCTAGGAACAGAGGTTCTAATGTGAAGAATGTGAGGTCCGCAAAAAACGCAAGTGCTATCCCAAAAATTATGTTCACGAAGACTATATCTTTAAGCAGAGATAGGTCTAAAAATTCGGCTACCGTTTGCCTGAAACAATATAACATTAATTAATTGTGTGGATAAACATTTCATTATATATAATAAAAGTTGGATAAATACGCTAAAATATTTTTGAAGCAAAACTTCTTTAGCGGTGTTGAGAACGAGGTTTCAAGGTCGCGTCACGTCATGCATCACAACACGATTTTGGATATAATAACTTTCTAAAGTACGGCTTAAGTCTCAATACACATGACAGTTACGCATACGCATACGCTTAGCATACGCACCCAGAAACACCGTAGAATCGACAAATTGACAGATTGAAGAAACATATATCCCATTCGGAGCAAAATAGTTCTTATTGAAAGGCAGCAAGGTCGATGCATCGTCGTTAAGAGAAACAACATTTCTTTTCTTCCTGAGCATGAGCTCACAAAATGGCCTCTTTTGTCAGCTAAAGTAGAAACGTTTTCTTATTTAAATAGTTTTACACTAATGTCAACTACTCCACGTCATGGCGGACCAAGACAAATAGTTTCTTTACGTTCAGTCACTTACATGAAAATTTGATCATTTTTGATAGATTTCCCGGCAGCCATTTTAAAAATATGGCTATTTAGATATGATGACTTCTATTGAGGACCTTGTTGCCATGGATTAAGAACTATTTTACAACGAACTATTTTGGATGAATATTTCTTCTTTAAAATTATTTCTTCGGATCGCCATGCTAAGCCCGTTGGTGTACATTTTTTCTGTTATTTAGGCACGATGAGAGTATTTAAGTTTTTTAATGACGAGTTTCACTTCAGCTACGTGTAATTTGTACAAGTCATGTGTTTTTTTAATGATATTATTTCCTTTACTAACCGAGAAAACGTTTCGCTTCCGCTTTTGAAGCAAAGCGTTTTCTCGGTTAATGGTGAGAACCTAATTGCAAAATTTTAAACAAAGGGGTAAAACTTTAATAATATTACAATAAGTTTACCTAAAATATTTGAAAATTATAATCCTACTATTATTATAAATGTAAAAGCTTGTGAGGATGGATGGTTGGATGGTTGGATGGACGTTTGTTACTCTTTCTCGTAAAAACGAGTAAACGGATTTTTATGTAAGTAAAGAATGGAAGTTTATGTTAATTTGGTATGGTAGTAGTTTAAGGTCTGTTAACACATATGCTACTTTTTATCCCAAAAAGGACTGTGTTCCCTTGAGATGCTGTATTTACGCGGGCGGAGCCGCGGCCAAAAGCTAGTTATCAAAATATTTTAAAATTATTCCGGTTAGCCACTTCCCTGCGTCTTGGCACCCCCCACGTCGTCCCCCATCGCTGTGTTTGTGGTGCAAACGTGGACAGCCTCGGACACCACGGGCTGTCCTGTCCACGAAGCGCCGCGCCGGCCGCATCTCCCGACATCACTGCCTGAACGATCTCATCCGTCGGGCTCTTGTCACCGCCGGAGTGCCAGCTGTGCTGGAACCCTCTGGTTTGGCGCGCGACGATGGCAAGAGACCAGACGGTATGACCCTGGTCCCTTGGAGAGTGGGACGGGCTCTTGTATGGGACGCTACTTGCGTCGATACACTTGCTCCGTCCCATGTCCAGGGCACCTCGAGTTCTGCAGGTGCGGCCGCCAATCAGGCGGAAAACCTCAAGCGGCGCAAATATGAGAACCTTAGTGAGGATCTCATATTTGAACCGTTTGGGGTTGAAACCTTAGGTGCATGGGGTCTGGGTGCGCACAAACTTTTCGGAGAGATCTCCAAAAAACTCATTGAGGCCACCCGAGACCCCAGAGCCGGCACCTACCTGGCCCAGAGAATAAGTATCGCAATCCAGCGAGGAAACTCTTTGAGCCTTCTAGGTACTCTGCCTGGTGGGGACGACCAGGGAGATTTCTTTGTTTTGTAGCATTTTAAGTTTTGGAATAGTTATTATTTTTTTAGTACTTACCTACTTTTATGGTACAATTGATTTTGTTATCATATGCTAGTTTTTAATTCTTCTTTTTTAATATTGTAATGTGAACCTTATGTTTTTACCAATAAATTATCATGTTAATTTACCGCGCAATAAATAAATATTGAAAGTTTGTATCGAAAAGCTTAAATATTTTTATTTAAACAATGTTCAGTGTTTATATTCATTATAAGAACGCAAGACGTTATAACAAGAAAACTATACATTTATTTCGAATACCAATAGATAATAATATACGGAAACTGATGATTTTTGCCACATAAATTAAAATTATCTATACACCTAATATGACTTCAATCAGATTTAATGAAGAACATTATAAACAAGATTAATTTTTGAAAAAAAGGTTGTTTGGAAAATAACATTCTAAGTATTGTAAAACTCTTTAAATTTTAAAATTCACACAATGATCAACTGTCTAATACCTTTTAAATAAAGGAAAGAAGAAAGATTTGTTTGTTTGTTTGCATTGAATAGGCTCCGAAACTACTGGACGGTGCTTTTTTTTTTTTGACACTTTGATGTGATTTTGTTCAAACGTAGAGTACACCACAGGGAAGGACAAATCACAGCTAATTTTATCGCCGCAAAATGTACAGTTCCCACGTGATTTCTTTTTTGCGACCACGAAATCGCTGGTTACATCTAGTATCATATTAATAATAAACTTTTGACTTTCACTTTGAAACAGATATATTATTATTATAACTAGCTGTTTCTCGCGGCTCCGCCCGCGTAAATATACTATTGGGTATCCCGCGGGAGTACTGTACTTCCGGGATAAAAAGTAGCCTATGTTTTAATCCAGAGCCTAAACTACTACCATACCAAATTTCATCATTACCAATTTCATCATTTTTGCGTGAAATCCATCGACCCTCACAAACTTTCATTTTTATTTTTAGTAGGATAGTAATCTCATTATTATTGTTAGATCCTACACTGCTTCGGCAACCGGAACGGTCGGTCAGGTCAGCTGAATGTATACAGTGAGATAAGTTTACCCGGCGATAGCGAGGATAATCATTGACATACTCGATCTTGACCTATGGCCTCGTATAAACTAATACAGTGTATGATTGTCTCTATGCCACGGTTGATAAGGCACTGTTTGTCGCGTGTGGCTTATCTCTCAGTTATCTGTATTTGGTAATTATGACCTGACCAATCTTATTTTCAAAACAAATGGATAAAGGGTCAGGTCACACCGAAAAGAGACGCGACGTATCGCGGCGCTGCATTTTAATTGTGTTTTTATTTTATATTTAATTGTCTCGATGTGACCTGATGCATTTTTTTTCTTTTTTTTATAGAAGGTTGGTCCAGTTTAGACCATGTCACTCTCGTTGAGTCCCATTTAACTTAACTACTACACAGCATAATATAGTAATATTATAATGCTTTAGCTCTAACATTTAAGCCTCTTAAAACTAATTTATACAAAGCAATTGCTTCATTAGATAGAGGGATAGACATTTATGGAAAAAATACACCTACATCATTAATATTGAAATCTAGACGGCAAAAGATTTCTCGTCTAGCTGCTTCGTTCCGGACACTCTTCATCAATATGTGCTGGACATCTTCGACTTTATCACACTCTGAGCAATTAGGAGATGTTACCTTCTTCAATAAAAATGCCAATTTATTTAGTGGAATATGTCCAGAACTTAACCTAAGTGCTACCACGGTATATTGTCTGCTCAAAGGACCCCCAAACCAAGGTATTTTAAGTGGTGACGGTTGAAATATTTTATACCATATTCCTTTCATCACAGATCAGATATGATGTCAAAATAATATTTCCAAGTTATATATGATAGCTGTTTCATGTTTGGAATATAGTTAGTTGAGGAAAAATATCAGAAGTTAATCCATTACTTATGGCTTCTTTTGCTAAGACCTGACGCTTAGATTTGTTGGCCCTAATCAGTTGTCTACTTATCCAATATTTATCTACACAAAAGATTGGACAAAAGTATAGGATTAACATTATTACTATTGTTTACTGTTTTGATAATATGAATGGTGACATTATAAACATGTATATTTTGTATACCTAGCTCTAATAGGCCACTCTACGTCAGCGATTATTTGCGCATTTGATCTTACACAAATGGATCATTTGCAATGGGAGTGTTGATCATAAATACTAAGGTATTATTACATGATTTATATATATATGGTAGTTTTGTTAAATACAATAAAGATATATATATTTTTTTTAATCATTATTTTATTTAAGAGGACTTTAATAAGTGTGATATTATAAAGTATTAAAACTTGATTAATGTAAAAATATAAAATTTTATGCGTAGTTTTGTAATGAGACGTCTAAAAATTACTTTAACTTTAACGTGAGTTTGCTACCATCATATTATAGAAAAAAAACAATAATTACATTAACGCACGCAACGCAGTGTCTATGCTATTAGTACACTGGTAGAGATCTCTAAATTATGATAGATTATGTATTTTTTATTATAAATGGCTTAAAATAATGCAAATTTACCACCCACTAGCTTTTTGCCGCGGCTCCACCCGCGTTAATAAGGGAACACTGCTTTTTCGAGATAAAAAGTAGCCTACGTGGGATTCCTATAACTCAAATCCTATTTCCTATAGGCTTTACTTAGCACTTACCTTTTAAATACCATCATCCAAATTCCTTCCTATCATACAGGCTTCCCTATGAAGGACCCACCACCAGCCTTCGCCAATATGTATTGATCTAGAACTTAAACTATTACTATACTATACCATCCATCCCCAAAAATATAAAAAAGGAGTAGGATAAATGCTGATATAAAATAACTCACCATTTCCCCTCCTTATTCTTGATGATCGGCATCGGCTCCACCGCTATACCTCCGAAACTCCCCAGACTGTTGACTGACGCGGCCTTATACAGGTTCTCCATATAAACGTTGTCATTCGAACTAAACCTACTATCACATTTCTCTGTGCCCATAAGCACGGGTATGCTCAGTCTTCTCGGTGCGGTCATTTTGGGCACCAAAAGACCGGGAACCTTGTGCGAGTTCTCTATACAATTCTTCGTGAATAGATTTTCAACTGACTTTGTATTGTGCACCAAGTGATTACTATGAAGTGCGAGATCAAATTTATTTATGTCCTCGACGTCTGAAGGTGTCGGTGGTATTACTTAAATAAGAAAAATTATACAATGAAAATGTATTGAATTAAATTCAAATTTTATTGAACTATGATTTAAATGGCACCCTGGAGTTAAATAGGACTTGTCATGAATTAGCTATAATCTTCTCAAAAGATTACAAGTTTTACATAATTAATTTTATTAATAGTTAGGTATACAATGCTTAAGTAACAAATTATAAGCGAATAAAGTGTAAAATCAATCAATTATTGAAATATTTTTCTCATTCGAAAAAAGACAAACGAATTTAGCAACTCAAAACTGTCGACTAACGTATGTATTCAGAATAGAATAAAATATCCATATAATTCATTTTTAAATAGATACTAAAATTGTCACAGAATCTTGAGTTATCGGCTCGTTGTTCGAAATTCATATCCGAATTGCTCCAGTGTTTATGCATATTGCAAACGCTATAGAAATATTATCCTAATAGCATAATAATAATATGTAAATGTTTGTTTTTTTACTATTTACCATAAATGACATTAAGCATCAGTATTAAGTATGTATGCTGAATTTTGAATTCGTATCGAAATGGTATTCCAGAAGTGGAAAAGAAACCACAAAAGCCAATATTATTTTTATAGCTTGAATAACAATTAAGGCTCTGCACAGTTACTAAATTTAACACAACTATAAATGTGGACAAATCAGTCTGTATGTTTGTCTTTGTCAAAAATCCACATTCCCATCCCCATAGTGCTTATCATGCAACAATCAATAAACTGATTGAAATGCAGTTTGCATAAACTCGCGTGAAATATGAAAATAGCCTTTTAAAATATAATTTACTTCATTAAATATGGCCTACGCAATTATATGGCGCTTACTTTGCATAATAATATATAATGGCACACATTTTACCGAGAAAATGTTACCAGCTAATTGTGTAATTGATAAATTACTTACATATAATTTTCTCGCAGGACTTAAATTGCTTAATCATATGCCACTCCACGGGCTGCATGGCCACGGCGCCGAAGATGCTATGGGCCGATATCGCGCACAGTATGGCCAGGGTACCCCGGAACCCGTACTCCGATATAGTGAACTTGATGAACAACGGGTACACCATTGTTATCATCCCAATCGAAGCCTTACACAGACTCAAATAGAGCACCTTTTTCCTCGTGAAGTAGCCGTTGAAACTCGTATACGAGACCGGAATCAGGAGGCCCATTCCTAACCCTTGAAGGAATCCGTTTGTAATGATAAGCTGCGTCGTGGATACCACGAAAATAGCCAGGAACGAGGCCAGCGTGTAAATAAAGGCCCCAATCAGCCCGACCTGTCTCAGCGACAGTTTCTTTAGGGCGATATTTGCAGAAAAACCTGAAAAGAAAAGTTTGCTTCACTAACAAAT
The DNA here is from genome assembly GCA_037179445.1 of Phengaris alcon alcon. NCBI lineage: Eukaryota > Metazoa > Arthropoda > Insecta > Lepidoptera > Lycaenidae > Phengaris > Phengaris alcon. The sequence continues at coordinate 396,632 of JAYRCH010000069.1, read as the reverse complement.
TTATTACAGTCAATGTCAATCATTAGTATAATGAACTAAGTATACTAACTTTTTTGATAAAAATCAATCAAAAATGTTGTCTGTCTGTTTATTCCGGTTAATCTTTGAAACGGACATTCACTAGCAAATAGCTTAATAATTATAATAATAATAATAATATCTATGGACGCTTCACACCACGGCAATCTGGTCGCGTGGTAAGTTCTCGAAGAACTTGTGTTACGGGTACCAGACAACGGAAATATATTTAGGTAATACTTTTAAATTATGTAATTATACACATATTTAAGGTTTTTATTATATTAAACACATATTTAAGGTTTTCATTACATTAAACACATATTTAGGGTTTTCGTTATATTATACACATATTTAATAAACCTCCTGGGTCACGGAAAAGCTGTTTTTTGATCCCTCGGCGGGATTCGAACCCGCAACTCCCCTTGAGCAAGGCTCATAAGGCTTGAGCACGAACACGCTCAACCACTGAGCCACAGAGGTCGTCAAAGCTGTTATTACAGGGAGTAAACTTAGGCTACTTTTATTTTAGGGTCCCGTTTTAAAAATACTAAGGTTTCCGTTTCCATTAATAGTTCTGCGCAAACGAAGTGGCGGTCACCAGCTAGTTCATAATAAAATTAGGGCACCAATTTTCAAGAAAGTGGCTACTACGATATAAAGTAGCCTGACGTCAAAAATATTTATTTTGGAAACCTGTATTATGGGCATTGTCAATCAGGTTTATGTGTTGAGTTTTTTTTTAAATAGAACCATTTCACATCCATCTAACATCTAAAATAGATATAACCAAAAAAGTTGATCTAATAATACGATTTACGACACCGGTTTAGCTGAAGAATACATTTTAAAAATAGAATTCAAAGATATTATTAGTCAGAATAATGTTTATATATAGTTCTATTTATTTCCTTTTTAATTTTTTATTTTATACAAGGTGTGAAGTGCAAAAATAGTTTGAATAAAATTATACACGTTATTTTTTGTGTTACAAGTTACAACTGAATTCCACTCATGGTTATTGTATCTATGAATTATGTACTTAAAGGTCACTAACTTTGTTTTCAAACTTCGTAAACGTAACGTTATGTAATGAGAATTGTATGAAAGTATAATTGTTATATCATGTCTATATTTCCAGCAGGTCTAAAATGACCACATTAAGTGAATCGTATTATGAAACTATTTAAAATCAAAAGATGATGTTTCATAATACGATTCACTTAATGTGGCTATTTTAGTCCCGCTAGAAATATAGCCAAGATGCATTTGCTAATTACGATGACGAAGATCGTCAACAACAATATATGGTACTGACGTATCACGCTATGTCGTTTAGCGCACGTCGTACTCGTATCAATCCCATACATTTTTAGTTTCTAACTTAGTCATCTTAGCGATGTCGTCTTAGCTGGGGGTTTCGGAGCCTGTTCAATGCAAGCATAAAAAACAAATCTTTCCTCTTCACTACGTTAATAGAGATATAACAGAGGGCCTAGCAGGAATATTTGACAGCGGCGTGAGCGTGATGTTATCGAATGATACTTGTATGGGCGCTGTCATGATAATGACAAATTTTCATACAATTCTCATTACATAACGTTACGTTTACGCCGCTGTCAAATGTTCCTGCTAGCCTCACAGAACGCACCTGTAATCGCCAGAGTAACTTGAAAAACCCCGAACACCACTGTGACTGCCCCCGTGCCCACTCCGAGATCGTCCAAGAAATCGTTGTATATGAACCCGAACACTGGCTGATGAGCTGTGCCGGCGATCTGAAAGTAACAAATTCTGCTTAGTCATCAGCATTATCAGTCTTCTCTCTTTGACGTGACGCCTCCGTGGTCCAGTGCTTTAGAACATGGCTCTCGACTCCGAAGTCAGGGATTCGAACCCCGCGTTAGAACAACAAGAAATGTTGTTTTCAAGTCTGGTTAGGACAATGCAGGCTGATCACCTGATCGTCTCACAAGAAAGATGATACATGCGTCGGATGGGCATGTAAAAAGTCGGTCCTGCGCCTGATTTCTCGCCAGTCGTGTCGGTCATCCATCCCACTGGGTTACGAGGGTAAAATAAGAGCGAGTGCTCTTGTATATTGCGCACACACTTGGGCACTATAAACTAACTCCTGCATAGCTGGTCCGATTTCAATGAAACCGGCCACCGCCACCGAAACCGGTGTGGGGAGCTATTATCAACCTCCTCGTAACAATTTATAAAGAGAATTGAGCTACAATCCATGGTGGATTAAAGGGGATATATCCTGGGGATGAAATTTGATATGGTAGTAGTATTAGCTCTGGTAGGTACCCAGAGATAATACTACTACCATATCGAATAGGTGCATAGGCTACTTTTTATCCCGAAAAAGTACAGAATTCCTGTGGAAAGCCGTGGTGAAGCCGCGGGCACCTGCTATTTATACCTAGTTTTAATTAAAAGGTAAGAAAATAATTAAATGTTTCCCACATGGAGACACCTGATAGGTACAACTCCATAAAATTATTATGTTTACAAAGTAACTTGTTAACTTAAGTCTCGAAGGCCAATTTCAGTAATGAAATACAATATCAATGTCGTTCATAGTGACTACTAATAAGGAAACAAATATCAAAACAAGCAGAGAACCTCAAACGGCGCAAATATGAGAACCTTAGCGGAGACCGGAGATATTTGAACCGTTTGGGGTGGAAACCCTAGGCGCATGGGTTCCGGGCGCACATAAGCTTCTCAAAGAAATATCAAAAAAGGTTACTGAAGCCACCCGAGACCCCGGAGCCGGGAACTACTTGGCATAACGGATAGCCATTGCTATCCAACGAGGCAATTCTATCAGTCTGCTAGGTACTCTGCCAGATGGGGACGACCTGGGGAAGTTTTTCTATTTATAGTTATTTTTAGAGATATTCACGTATGTAGATAAGTCTTCGTTTTTTAGTATTAATTTATAGTTTATTATTTGACTCTATATTGTATTTTAATAATTGAAATAAATAACCAAAATAAATAGTAGAATGATATTATGTGATATGACAAATGCCAGCTTGTAATGATGCACATAAAATTTTTGTGGTTATTTCAGGAAAAACCCGCTGAAATCCTATTATCCAACTTCTATTATAAATGTGAAAGTTTGTGATGGATGGATGGATGTTTGATGATGTTACCCTTTCACGCAAAAACCACCGAATGGATTTTGATGAAATTTGGTATAGTAGTAGTTTAAGCTTCTAAACTATCTAACTTAATATCACCATTTAACAATAGGGGTTTGAAATTTGCAGGTAATGTGTATTTTTAATGCCAAATCAATATAAAAAGTAATAATAAAAAGAAAAAAAATACAAATAAAATTTTGGGGTTTGCCACCCTTATCACTTAGGGGTATAAAAATAGTTTCAAACCTATTATCATACCTACCGAATACACCAACAGAATGTCATAAAAGAATAACTTAAATAATCTGAAGAAAAAAGAATGGAAATAACAAAAAGATATACTTATATGTATTAGAAAAAGCATTGTCCAACCGGTGCTTTTTAACTTGTGTCTTTTACTCCAATTACCATATTGTGTAAGTATTTGATATAGACTACTAGCTTTTCAGTGCTCTAATTTTGCGGTAAAAAATATTATTCTGATAAGTTATTTATAGATCCCGTGGTATTTCCGATCCCATGGCAATTTAACGCCTGTTCCACAATCTTTTAACCTGTAAGTACCGCTTAGGGCCTGTTTCAAAAAAAAAAAATCAATATCGGATAGCTTTATCGCTGCTTACTTCATATCGAGGGAGAGAGACAAAACATACAAATAAGCTATCCGATACTTACCAGTAAGATGTGTACCAGGTCCTTATTATTTATTATTTATTTGCATAAATACATATTACATACGTTGTGACGTCGAGAAATAATTGTCATGACGTCACGACTGAGATGCATCGTGACAGCTCACAAATGCAGCAGACGGCTGAGACTGCACACCGACACCGTCCATCTGTTACACAAGCCGATCTTCCTGTTTACGTCCACTAATATTATGTTATCTGTTAATTTATTAATGTTAAGGTCGTAAATTTCACAGCTCCGATGGAAAAAGCCTCGATTACTGCAAAATACCAATAATTTATAGAACATAAAACTATACAAACATGTTTTTATTTACCCAACTACGCTATGACCTCAATGTAACTTAATGAATTACAAATGTTTAATTTATTTAAAAGAACGTAGCTTTTGGTACCCGATAGCGTATTAATTAATAGTTGTTCTATATTTGTCGATTTTTGATACCGATACATATTTAATCAAAGCGATTAAAAATAATCCAAACAGGTGATCGGTCTTGTCATATACATAGTTTAAAGAATTACTTATGTTTTAATGTAATTAAAAATTAAAATAGAAAGCAAAAAAATAAATATCCTAACTTAAAAAAAAAAGCTTATAAGAAGGTAGGAGTACCTACATTCGTAAGATATCCTCGGGGAAATATAAACCTTCCTTGGCAGTTGACGAAAATAAATCGAAAAATAAATAAATATAAGTTTGCAAACGTTTCCATACTAAGATCGGCAAAGTCATTAACATTAATAGCTAACATAGTTTAGGAAAAATATTATGGTTTCAAAGTGGCCCAAGTTCAGAGAAAACGGACCAATCTCTATAAAACGATACTTAAGCTACTTAATGCCACTTAAGCTACTAAAACATCAGCTGTTTGATAATTTCAAAAATTTTTTAACAAAGCGTGGTCTTGCGCAAATTTCCTTACGCACTTGCGGTGTTAAGTACCGTGTACTATGTGGCTAAGAAAACTTACTTAGTAGGTACCTACTTTTTTGACGACCTCTGTGGCTCAGTGGTTCAGCACGTGTGTGCTCAAGCCGGGGGTCGCGGGTTCGAATGCCGCCGAAGGAACTAAAAGTTTTTCTGTGTTCCTGGGTCATGGATGTGTATTAAATATTATGTGTATAATATAGTAAAAATCTTAAATATCTGTATAGTATACAAGTAAGTATTAAATATACTTCCCGTTTTCTGGTACTTGTAACACAAGTTCTTCGGATACTTAGCACGGGGCCAGATTGACGTGGTGTGAAGCGTCCATATATATTTATATTTATATTTATTTATTACTAACTGAAAAGCTGCAGTTTTTGATACGAAAGGATCAATTCACACCGTAACGAAAATGTCCGCTATGCGGCGCTGCATTTTTAAGACAGCTATTCAAAATTGAACTTTATTCATTATACAAGAATATACACGTTTCATTATAAGAGTTCGAATTTCAAGTTGCATTACGGCGCACAGCGCATGTGCAGTGTATGACTGATGTCATATGAAACTATACAAGTTTTCAATTTTGAATAGCTATCTTAAAAATGCGTCGCGGTGTAAACTGACCCTTACACGGCCTAATTATAGAAATGGCTATCTTTTTACCCGCCTACGGCGAAGCCAAAAGGAAGGGTAGTGATTTTGGCAATCAATGTGTGTATGTATGTATGTTAGTTAGCTCCACCGAAATGCATAAACTTCTGGTCCGATTTTAATAAATGAGGTGTCAATAGTTTCGTAACAATATCCCGGGTAACATAGGCTATATAATTTACGTAGTCGGGTTATAGTTCTTTAATAAAAAAATAGTTTTTAACAATTAAAATATATTATATGCGATAAAAAATCTCCTTTAATTTTGTTACCCGACTACAAAGAAGCCAAACGGATGATGAACTATTTTGGCAGTCTATATATGTATGTACGATCGTTGACAGATCTGGTGTACCACTTTTCGAACTTATTGCTTGGCTAATACGGGTCAAAAGTAGTAAACCTGGTCTGTCGGCGACTGTATGTGTATATGTATTTATATTTTATGTATATATGCTTGTTCCACCGTAGCGCCTAAACTACTGATCCGATTTTAACGAATGAGGTGTCAATATTATAATCGTTACAGTAGCAGTAGCGAGTAACATAGGCTATATTATTAACGTAGTCGGGTTATAACTTTTAACTTTTGTGTCCGTAATATTGTGCTAAATATTATATTCTGCAATGCAATAGCAATATTACATGAGCATAACATGGCAGCCATTGAATTACATGTTTCTAACAAACGCGGAAGATCCGGAATATGTCAAAACTTTTTAGAATAAAATACAATAATTATCTTGTAGGTAAATTACGTGCAATTACATAGTAGTTTTTTACCTGACGTCCAACTTTAATTTTATACTTAGAAGATGGCATAGAGTTTAGATTGGAAACATTTTCGTCTTAGTGACCTCGATGTATATCAAGTAGTAATAATATCGATAGACGCATCACACCACGTCAATCTGGCCCCGTGCTAAGTACTCGAAGAACTTCTGTTACGGAGACAGGAAAGGGAAGGGAAGAATATTTAACACTATTATACTATAATTTAAGATTTTTATTATATAACACATATTTAATAGACATCCTTGACCCAGGAACACAGAAAACTTTTTGTTCCTCCGGCGGGATTCGAACCCGCGACCCCGGTTTGAGCACCAACGCGCTCGCCGCTCAACCACAGAGCCACTTGGTCGTCCTATAGTAATAATTCTTATTTCACTCCATTTTATTTCAGGACAAAATACGATATTTAACTTAATTCTCATGATTATTCTTCTTGTTCATTAAATATTTTGTTTTCAATTAACTGAATGGATTTCATTTTTACAATAAAACATATTACATTCTATTATTATTTTCTAGTAGGTAACGTAACAATATTTCTGTATTATATCGGTAAAAAATTTGCAACCGGCCTACTTTTGTCATATAATACGTCTAGTATTTTGCCGCGACATCACGTTCTAATTACCTCCGTCAGCTATTTTGGGTTGACTTGAATTGAAATGTAAAAAAACATACCTACTTCTCATTCGATTGAAAACGTCTTAAGCATCTTCGTGACGTCGTCTTCGTGACGCCGTCAAAATTGTGACGGCTCACGGCTTGTGTTTTTCAGTTTTCTGTCACAAGACCGGCAAACGACCAGAACCCTTTCTCGTATTTAACTTAGACTTTTAATTTACTTTCATTATATTATACATGAAACGTCTTAGTATCTTATACTGATTTTGGAGTTTGGACCAATAAAAACGTGTTTGACGTTCGTTTAATGCACATCGAAACTAATACACGCAGGATACAACATAAATAATGCAGAATCGACCTACAGTCTAGCTGCGGGCTGCAGCGGATAGTACAGATTTTGATAGAGCTAGAAACTTACGAATATAACAGAGAGGCCCACGCATACGATGTACCCCCAGCCCCCCTCCGGCGGCACCAGCTCGTAGCTCTTGTCCTCGCTGTCACAGCTGCTACCCACACTAGTCTTCCCCTGCTCACTCATTTTGAATCACGAAAAACTATCCGTCAACTTGTTTTTACATAATATTTATACCCCTTTTATTATGCTCCGGGAGGTCTCGCAAACGAGATTAAAGTGTTGACAGAAGGCTTAGATATGATATCTCGGATTTTCCAAACCGGAGACTTTAAAGTTACGATGTTTGTTCAATTTGTTTGCGAGTCGTGTTCGAGTTCGCTATAGTACCGAGTACGGTCGGAAGACGACTGTCGGAGTGTTTCGACGTCTCGATCTATTTGAGTGGTTGGACTTACTATGTCAATAACCAGAAATCTTGAATGGACGGATATAATTAACTATGTGAGACTGATTCGATAGTATAGTAATGTATTTATTGACCATTTCACGTCGAGTTGCTACCAAAAATATTTTTATTAGATGTTTGAATTATTGTTATGATTTTAAATAACTACCCTTTAGAGTTTAGTGCAATAAACTGAGGCCTTTTCATCAGTTATTGGATGATTTATACAGATTCTCCGAGAGAAGTAACAAGCACATACGGCATTCTCATAACGCAGTCAGCCTAGTACAGAGAAATGACAGGCCAATACGTCTGGGGCCAACCATGTGCGGGTTTCCTCACGATATTATCCTTCACCGTTGGAGCGTCCGTATAATGTACTTGAGATATGAAAAAGTCTCATCGGTACACGCCACAACCTGGGAATCGAAACCTGCACTCTCTCGAGTGCGAATCAAACGGTCTACCCAGTACACCACGGAACCCTAAGAAAAAAGTAGCCTAAGTTACTCCTTATAACAAAAGCTCAGACAGACTGAAATTGAAAGTCAGACAATTTTTTTAAAAAATAATAAAATATTTTTATAAGCAGCATTCGAGCTTTCCTGTTAAAACTACATACACATTTATGCGCTATCCTCCCACTACAAGCGCAGGCGCAAAATTTTGTCGCTCTTATAGTTTTGTCTGGCTTATAGCAGTTTTTAGTACCGTAAGACAAACAAACAAACCTCTGTTGGAAATCCAAATATGCAAACAAACGTACATAATAACAACATTCATATCTTTATGAAGCCTTCTTCTTTATGAAGAATCTTTATGAAGAATATTTAGTATTGTACTCTTGTACAAGGCTGACGCTCGGCAACGGCATATTTAATTCAGATAAAAATAATTTTGTCACAATGAAGAGAAGAAAAAAATAAGGAAAGTTAGTTGAGAAATAATGTTGCCTCATCATTAATGACTATCATTATATTATGGAAATATTATCGCGTTAGCCGAGGCCTTGGGTTTCGAAACTAATTGGAAGGGGTACTTTAAAATAATGATAGAAAGAAAATCACTTGGAAATCGACGTACTTATTTAAATAGTTTTGTATAGAATATTAATTCACAAAGTTCACGCCCAGTCAAAATTGCAAGAAAAACACAAATCAAAGTGATAATTACATGTAATAAATATTTAAGCTGAAAGAAAGAAAAGAAAGAAAGAAAGAAAGAAAAAAAGAAAGAAAAAGAAAAGAAAGATAAGAAAAAAAAACAAATAATAAATAAGAAAGAAAAGAAAGTGATAAGAAACAAAAATATGAAGAGTGATTTTTTGTGAGCAACGTGTTAAATTAACACAAAAATGCTGATCGATAGTTAGAAGATCGAATTTAACAGATATATTATTGTATAGCAGCTTGCTGTACAATAATATATTGTATAGCAGCTTGCTGTACAATAATATATTGTATAGCAGCTTGCTGTACAATAATATATTGTATAGCAGCTTGCTGTACAATAATATATTGTATAGCAGCTTGCTGTACAATAATATATCTGTTAAATTTTATATTAACCATCAATTTTATTTATTTTGTTTCTTCTCAAAAATGCTTAGAATTGTAAAATCATCGTAGCTGTCTAGCATGAATGTGAGTAAACCTACAGACATGTGCGCCAGAGGACTGGTTTCACCTATCACTAGACCCTTGCATGACGCATTAATCTACTCTACAGTAAAGAATCTCACGACCACGTTTTATGTATTTTTATCTGACATATTATTCTAGACATGATCGATGATTACTGCTAGATAATATTTATCTATATTATTCTCTAAGCATAATGGTCATAAATATAAAGCACTAATCGTAGATCGAGTTTAGTATTAAGAAATAAATTATACCTATTCACGATTATTGATTTGTGTTGTGTGATAGTAATTATTAATTTTCCTCAGTCAGTCATTTGTCGTGGCAGTCAGAAATTTTTCCAAAAAATGATCTTGTTTCTGACCCGATCCTGGTCTAGATGCACGGCGTTTAAGTGCCAGAACAATGTCACAAACAAATTATTTAAGAGAGACCAAAAATTGTCGCCTGTTTTTTTTGTTCTTGAAATGTCTTAGTAAGGTTGGTCTATTTTTGTTGTGATACATTTTTCCTCTAGCTTTCTTACATTTGTCAATTGTGGGATTGATTTAATGAAATGTGTGACGGTAATGTGCAACAGTTCCTTATTACAAAAGCTTCTGGAAAGATATACTCTGGAATGATAGTTGTTAAGGGTTTGAATTGCGATGGATCGTTGCGTTCAAACTGGAATAAACTGGTCTCGTCGAAAGCAAATCGTTTACGACTGTCGAAAACGATGTACTTGGTCGTATACAATATCGTAAACGATCTAGTACAAAAACTTATAGTATTATAGACTAGTCATGTTTTTTTAATTTATTTAATTGGGCTATGTTCAAACGCTGTCCTTAATTAATTATATATAAGTTACAGTTACCTTGTAGGTACATTAAGGGCGATCGTCGTCGACCTCACCTCTCGATCGGGACTCAGCTCTTGTAGAAACCCGAATCCTGGGAGCCTGGCCTTTTACGATCACTGTTTATGATTTAAATTAACCTAATTATTTATGGCACCACATTGTGAGCGAATCTCTGCATGCGACAAAAACACATAGCCTTTCAGCTCCGTCGTGATAAGCGCCAGAATCGAGATGGTGAGAAAAAGCGACACACTTAAAAACACCCCAAAGGGTGTGTCGCAAACAATACTGCTACAATATATGTTAATTATATACAAACAATATATACAAACAATATATGTTAATTATATACATCTAAAAAGTACAAAAAAGTTTTTTTTTCTTACTAAATTAGTTTAGCAAGAAAATAAATTAGTTGTATTACTTACATCATATACTAAAACACTCATTATGGTAAGTGAAAACTTAAACGCACAAATATCGGAGATATTTAGAAATATTTTTCTGCGGCCATATTATACTTCATTCACTTTTACCTAGACGTGACGTCACAGCTAGGTACGACTTTAGTACTCGATATACTATTATATTTATGCAATTAAAAAAACAGTCATCTAGCCTATACCTAACTATAGCACAGAGTAAAAATACATACGTATAAAGGATCGGCTTCCATAGAACGATCCCAATTTTGTCGGGGTTGTCACAGAAGGTGGGCGTAAATTAAACTAAGTCTATCATCAGTATAAGTTTATTGAGAAAGTCTCATTTGTTCACACAACAACCCTGCTTTTTGTATTATGAATATTATTAATTATTTAAGCCCCATAAGTCTAATTTTTTTTCTGAAAAAAAAATTAGACTTATGGGGAGGGCAAAGTAAAAGCTTGTTGTTAGTCGATCCGGGGTTCTTGTCGTGCCTGCTGCAGATATATTGAAAGTGAGAAAAGATATACTCGGGAGCATGTGGATGGTGCAGCAGTGAGTAGAGCATGCACAGTGCCCGCACAGAGCGGCGCCGACGTACTGGCAACCAGTGCAGCTTGGAGCGATAGGAAGACACATGATCGAATTTTCGTAGGTTAAAGATAAATCTTATACAGTTATTGAAAAGACGATCAAGTTTATTTAGTTTATCAGCATTAAGATCGAAACTGCACACGTCGCCATAGTCGATTATTAGGAAAATAAGGGCCTGGACCAGCAAATTCTTGACCGGGATAGGAAGGACATTTTTAAGCCGTTAAAGGGATCGCAAGATGACTTTGCAGGCAACGTCAGTAATATGGGTTTGAGTCAATACGTAAACCAAGTTCTTTTACGCTGCAACTAAAAGAAATAACATACCCATCCTAGATTGACAGGTGGAAGAGTACGTATCATCATCAGAATATCATCTTAGCCACTAGTTATCTTCTATGTGAGCCACTCTAAACATAACTCAGCATGGTGGTTATTTTTTAGCATCTAAATTTGTGGCATGCACCAAAATAGTAATTCTATTATAATCTTCAAATTTTTTAACTCAGTAAATATAGTGAGGTTGCTGGGAGTAATACTTTCTTATAATTTTTTCATATTAAAATTCTTTATGTCATTAAATTAATCTTAACTTCTGTTTTTTCATATTCATAGACGTTTTCAACGTAATAGAAATATTCTAACCCAACCTAACCCATTTTTAAAACTTTCGTTATCCGTAGGAACTACATAGAAGGAACCTTCGCCTTTTGTTTCTTCACAATATTTGAAGACGTTTTGAACGCAAAAGAAATGTTCTAACTTAACCTAACCCATTTGTAGAATTCCGTAGTAACTAGAAGGAACCCTTATAGTTTCAAGTTGATCTATGGACAGTAATGATTTATCACCTGTTTTGAGAGCTTGTATTGAAGCTGTAAAACGTAAAATGGTGATGAGTTGTAAAATCCGCGGCTGTGTTAGTGTAAATTAAGTAAATTACGTGGCAATTTTGGTATAAATCAGAAGGACAAGTAAAAATAATTGTTGATCTTTAGTTGACGCATTCTTTAAAATATTTAGTTGGCGTTGTAAAAAAGACGAATTAATTTATTAGAGGCCACCTCATGTTCCCGTTGCTTAGTTACAAAATTGGGGGGTTTGATCACGTGGCAAAAAAAAAATAATTATGTGGCTGTACTTATTATTTCCCATAATTTTCATAAAAAATTGGTGAGAAGTTTTCGCTTTACGTACTATTGTATATGTATAATAATTATGATGATATATAAACTCTACATACGATTGCACCTTGTGTCGTTTACATAATATTATCCATTATAGTTTGTATTGTCTACGCTCTAGCGCTCTTGATAGTATGTATTAATGTGTGATGATAAGTTTGATTTGTCTTATGAGTACTTAGTAAATAAACAAACGTATGTTATGGTTATTGCAATATATCATATCATTAGCTGCCTGTACGTTTATCGGGAGTCTTGTGACCTTACAACAGGTCATCAGTTATGTCGGGTTACTTTCTATGTAATTATTATGTGTATATTATTATCATACATTATAGCTATATTCTTCGGAATCGACTGTATATAATATTATTCACTATTGGTCAATTTTTTATTAAAAACTTTTTATATCTACCTATTTATATCTACCCATCACACATGTAATTTGTAAGATCAGTGTCTAATGTGGTAGACATTAGGCAGGGACTGTATTGTCCGGAATCCGTAAGGCCGGAGAAAATTCAGAACACTGTAAATAGAACTCTGCGTCAATACAATAGTGCTGATAATTGAACACACGAGTGTCAAGTAAAAGTGAATGTCAAAACTCGATACTCATGTGTTCGATTTTCAACTCTAATACTAATAGAACTCTGGTTTCAATGCTCTGAATTTTCTCCGGTCTTCCGGATTCCGGACGAAATTTGCTTGAAAAATGCCCCTTGTCATTTTTGTTGCCAATATTTCCTTGCGACCTAGCCGAATTGTCATTTACAAGGTTTCGCTGGGCGAAAATCGACTCACGCCAATCCCCCATTAGGCTATATCTTATAAGGCAAACCGTGTTTTTTATGCCTGCAAAATTTCAATATTTTAATATTACGATTGTTACTTGATTATTATGTTATAGGGGAGAGGCGTACAAAATGGCATAGGCGGGTAATATGGCACACCTACTTATTTCTTAAATGAAACAAATATTAGTTCGCGCAATGGCCTGTAGAGGATCTCTTGATGACAGGTCGTAACCTGTGGCAGCCGCCAGTAGCGTCCGTTCGACCGTGTGGTGCGCACGCGTGTGTCTATGATTTTTGCAATCACGAGTTTTGTTTTGTTGGATTTTGCAAGTCGTAAAAGTGAGTATTTTTTGACGTTTATTTGTTTGTACTTAGCGTTAAAATATTGTAATATTACTAAATAAGTTCAGGAATGTTTTGAAATCTCAAAATTCTTGTCACATTTTTATTAGTTGATTTCTAAAATTGGAGGTTATGAAGTGGACAAAATGGGTAAAATAGCATGCTATGTCATTTGACCCACCTTTTTTCTATTTCTAGGAATCATGCCTCGCAACTATTCTAGAAAAACAGACAGACAGCGTTGGGATACAATCTCCATAGAAAAGGCTATTCAGGCTATAAAGAATAATGAAATGGGCTGGCTATTGGCGTCTAAAGCATTTAACATCCCGCAATCGACTCTTAGAAGACATACACTAGAACAAAATAAAGTCTTAGCTCCAACTAAAAAAGGTATGGGTGTCATCTTACTTTGTATTTAAGCTTTCGAGTTTTCTTAGCATGATTAAAGTGTAATTAATGCTGTAAGTTATTGTTGCAGGTATGGGTAGGTACAAGAGTGTCTTCACATATGAGATGGAACGAGAACTGGTGGAGCATATTAAATTACTCCAAACAATCTCTGTTTGGATACACGAGGAAGGAAGTTTTAGAATTGGCCTACCAATTTGCAGAAGTTAATAACATTCCTCATAATTTTAATAAACAAAAAAAGATGGCAGACAAAGAATGGTTGGCTGGGTTTCGACTTAGACACCCGGACATATCCTTAAGGATACCTGAAGCAACTTCAGCTGCAAGAGCCCAAGCCTTCAACAAGCGACAAGTGGAATTGTTTTTCAATACTTACCAAGAGATTATTCAGAGTAAAAAAATTTCTCCTCATAGACTCTACAATGTCGATGAGTCGGTATTATCAACAGTCCAGAGACCACAAAAGGTATTTGCTGCTACTGGGCGTAAACAGGTTGGGGCTTTGACTAGCGCTGAAAAGGGGTCTCATGTGACAGTTGTTTATTGCATGAGTGCAAATGGACATTTTGTTCCACTGTGTTTAATTTATCCCAGAAAAATCATGAAACAGGAGTTGATAGACGAAGCTCCAACTGGTAGCTTGGGAATTGCGCAAGAATCAGGTTGGATGACAACCATTGTATTTCATAAATGGTTAGTGCACTTCCAAACGCATGTAAAAGCGAGCCTTGATGACAAAGTGCTTTTGGTAGTTGATGGTCATATCAGCCATAAAGGCATAGAAAGCTTAACATTCGCAAAAGAACATGGAATTATTATGGTGTGCTTGCCACGTCACTGCATGTATCGCATGCAGCCATTAGATGTATCGTTCTATGGTCCACTAAAGACTTATTTTAATCAAGAAGTGAGCACTTGGCTTAAGAGCCATCCAGGCAGAGTTGTTACTAACTTTCAAATAGGTGCAATACTTAATAAAGCTTATGGCAAAGCAGCAACGGTCCAAACTGCAGTTAATGGATTTAAAAAAACTGGTATCTGGCCTGTTGATCCTAACATATTTCCAGATTATTTGTTCGAGCCTGCTAAAACGACAAATATTCCAATAAGACAAGATCTCGTAGAGCCCGAAGAAGATTCAACGGCAGCTGATAATCTATGCATACCATCAGCAGGTCCATCTCAGGTTGTAGCAGGCAGTTCTACTTAGACTACGTTTTAGACTTTAGTTCTGATAGCGAAAATGATTTTTCTTCTTTAAATGCTTACACAGTAACCAAGGACGATGACGAAGATTGTCCGTGTATTTATTGTAATGACCTCTTCTCAAGATCCAAGCCAAAAGAGGTCTGGCTCCGGTGCTTGAGCTGTAAAAGATGGGCTCATGCATCATGTGCAGATGTTCCGAAAAAGACAAAGCGTTACACGTGTTAACTCTACATGTAATCGACTGATTTTTGTTCCTAATTTAGTATGTCATTTTGTCCACAGCACGTGTGTCATTTTACCCGCCTAGGGCGGACAAAACGGATTTTTTCTAAGTTTTTAAAAATATTTTTTAATTTTATTGTTTTTGTACTCAGATGATTGATCTCCATAATTATAAGTAGGTAATGAACCAAAGAATACATAATTACTTAAAGTGTTGAATATTATAAATAAATAAATATTTTATGACTGATTTTATAACTAGTACTCGTATGTCATTTTGTACGCCTCTACTTTTACATCTATCATACGAACGACGCCAGCTTATTCTCATTTTAAAACAAAGAAAGTAAGAAATTTAAGTTAACTATAAGTTTCACAATGTTGTGTAGTAACCACAAGGTTTCTGGAATTTTTTAAAACACAGAATCGAATTAAAAACGAATTAAGCGTTGGAATATTTTACGCTTTAAACAATTTGTTAAGGTCAGAAAAAAGTAGTTAAATGTTTCTAATGAACACTTACCCAATCATTTTACATTGCATAATGTTTACAAACAAATAACGCGTTCGTTGTTATTTTTAGCGTTCCGTAATACACAAGGAACCCTTATAGTTTCGCTCTGTTTTACGTTTCTTTCGAGATACAACACTCTGTATTGCGCAAGCGCACTGCGCACGGTTCACAGAGTTCTTTTTTGTGCAGTGTTTTAAGTTTCCATACTGGTGCTGATAAACTGAGTAACTGACACATCCTACTATCCTACTACTATTATAAATGTGAAAGTTTGTGAGGATGGATGGATGTTTGTTACTCTTTTACGCAAAAACTACTGAACGTCTTTCGATGAAATTTTTATGGTATGGTAGTAGTTTAGACTCTGGATTGAAACATAGGCTACTTTTATCCCGAAAAAATACAGTATTCTTGTGGGATACCGAATACGACGGGCACGGGCGGGGCCGCGGGAAAAAGCTAGTGTATTTATATGACGACGTGTTGACCGCGCTCGCTGCAGCGGGGTAGCGCCTTCACTTCCCTACCTAATCCACAGGCGAGGTGTGCATACTAGCCGGCTTCCCTTATGAATATTACTTCTCTATAATGTATATTAATTTTTAAAATACAGCGCCAAATAAATAATTTGCGCCCAATGCACCAAAACAAAACAATCCCGGTTCGACCCACGAGGCGCACCGAGATTAATAAATATAAAAAGACACTATGTATTTGGTTTGTATGGATAAAATGAACCTTATATAGATAGAAATGAAAATAAATGAAAAATGACATTAATATTGGGTTTTTATTATTTCAAGAATTAGGGTCATATGGAGCTCAGTGCAATGAAAACAAGGTATCGTCGTTATCTAAAAAACTCTCTGCTTTGCACGATGACAAGGCCTGCGAGATGAGAGCCCCTTACTTTAAGACGTGTTTAAGATTTTGGACGCTAGTTTTCGGACTTGCGGCCTGCCAGACCGAGGTTCAATGATGTGAACTATTTACGACCAAGTCGTAAAGCGACCCCTTCCTCGTTTCGACTTATCAGTAACTGGTGATAATGTTTCGGTTTATATCCTAACTAGCTCTTGCCCGCAGCTTCGGGGAGTGTGTTCGTGGTAAAAATACCTGCAATATAGTAATAGGACAGAGTAAAAATATATACATACTTTATAATACATTTTCAGAATTTTTAATTTTAAGATATCTCCTAGATAAGGATTAAATTGTATCCGTTTAAATCGCTTCTGAAAATACCACATTATTTCTGATCATTTTTTACCCGACTACGGCGAAGCCAAAAGGAAGGGTAATGATTTTGGCAGTCTATGTATGTATGTATATATGTATGTATGTATGTATGTATGTATGTATGTATGTATGTATGTATGTATGTATGTATGTATGTATGTATGTATGTATGTATGTATGTATGTATGTATGTATGTATGTATGTATGTATGTATGTATGTATGTATGTATGTATGTATGTATGTATGTATGTATGTATGTATGTATGTATGTTTGTTCCCTCGTAGCGTCTAAACTTCTGGTCCGATTCCAATAAATGAGGTGTCAATAGATTTGTAATGATGCCGCGGGTAACATAGGCTATATAGTTTTTTTCAAAATTATGTATTTCGAAAATTAAACCTCAGTTTATAACATCTAAAAAACTTAAATCGAGATAATTATCACATGTTTGGTATCAAAAGAAAGGTCTTGGCAAGCACACTACAAATATTTACATAATTTGTATATATATTATATTATATCATATTGTTTAAGTCAAAATATACATTTAAAATACAATTCGTACAATATTTGTCCAATTTTCGAACATTATTATCATCGTATTATTTATTAAAGGACCTTAAAGGTAATAAAGTAACTGAAAAACTGAAATTAAACTATTATTATGAACTACTATTATGAACATAGCATACACAGTAAATAACGACTTGATTCGAATTTCGAACTCGAAGAACGATTATAAAATATAACTATTTATAATTATTTATATTCAATAAACGCAATAGAGATCATTCAACATTCATTAATTTCACTAATGCAATTTTATATCACTATTCACTTCTAATCGTATTTTGATCTTATACAATTTTTTTTTTTTTTTTTTCCGAACGGGTCTATGCTAAGGGTCGGGTTAAGACCGCTGTAGCTAAGTCGGACTATAACTAGCCTGGTGGCTAGTTTGTTTGGTGGTAGACGATGGGAGGGTTTGACCCTCCCTAACATCACCCGGGCGATGTTCAGACCGGATATTGGGGACAGCTACGGATTAGGAGCTATTATTATGACAGGGGAGACGCGGGTCTCTCCTGCTGAGGGGTCCGACCCCTTCCTCACTCGCTGATGAGTGAGGTTGCTCGCGCGCGGTAGCAGAGACTAGCGGCGTGCGAGTTATCGCGATAGAGGAGCTCTCGATTTGGTCGATATCGGTACTAAGAGGGCCGTCCCTCTCCCCTTCCGCGTACGGTCGGGATGACTCGCGCGCGTAAGTCCTAATGTCGATGAGGTTCGCGGTATTGGTAGAGCTCTCTATGTCAATATCGCGGTCGCGGACACTATTTAGGAGTGTACCTAAACTACTAGGATGCGAACTCGAACTCGGGTTCGGGTCCGGTGCCGTGTTAGGGTCGGTCTGTACGTCTGTACGTGTTGTCGTGTCATGTGGGACCTCGGGGTAGGCGCCGGCGTCGACCCCGGTGCGATGCTAGCGTCGCGGGTGCGTGTGGTTTGTGTTTACGTAACTGTACACAGTACGTTACGTATTTTGTGATCGGGTCAACGGGATCGGCTAAGATATGCTTAGGCCGTTTGTGCGGGCGTCGGAAAGTCTGTGCGTCGTGGTTATAGTCCAGTGCCTTATTGATAAGGGGGTTTGGGTGATTTTTGCCTTTATCAAAGAATCTCTCTACGAGTTCCTTGATATAGGCTTTAATAGTGACTAGTTCGCAGTCCCTATGCAAGTCGATGTTACGCATGTACCAGGGGGCGCCTGTTGCCATGCGTAGAAACCGGTTCTGGACTCTTTGCAAGCGGTCCATTTGAGACTCGCTTATCTGTGCGAAAGAGACGCACGCATAAGTGAGTATCGTTCTGATGCAAACCTTATACAATGTAAGCTTATGTCTTAAGGACATTTTGCTTCGCGAATTAAGTAGCGGATATAATTTGTAGAGTACAAATTTCGCTTTACGTAATGTGTTACTGATGTGACTCGAAAACGTCATCGACTTGCCTAGTACTACGCCTAAATATTTGACCTGAGAGACCTCAGGGATAATGTTGCCGTGCAGGCTAATAGGGCTCATTACTTTACGGGGGCAATTACGCCTCGCTGCCCTATTACTATAGAATTGAATGGCGTGACTTTTGTCGGGATTGACTTCTATTCTCCATTTGGAGAACCAATTACCGAGAGCGGTAACTGACTCCTGGAGGACTTTAGACGCGGTACGGGCTCGTGTGTTTGAATAATAAAGGGCTGTGTCGTCCGCGAACATAGCTAATTGCACCTTAGCGTGTTTGGGGATGTCACTAGTGTACAGGTTATATAGGGAGGGCGAGAGGACCGAGCCCTGCGGTACTCCCGCCTCCATATATCTTGGCGACGACAGTGCGCCTTCTACGCGGAAATGAAATTTACGATTTTTTAAAAAGTTACTAATTAGTAAGACGAGATAATCGGGTATTTCCATTTGATAGAGTTTGTATAACAGTCCGTTATGCCAAATTTTATCAAAAGCTTTTGCAATGTCAAAGAATACGGCGCATGTCGTCTTCCTGTTGTTTTTGCTAGATAATATGTACTCCGTTAAGCGGTGTACTTGAGCGGGACAGCTGTGCATTTCGCGGAAGGCGAACTGCTCGTCTGGAAGGAGTTTTTTGTCGGTTATGACGTCATTAAGGCGTCTTTTAATAACTCTTTCGTAGACTTTACCAAGGGAGCTAATGAGACTTATTGGGCGGTAGCTACCAGGCACCTTCCGGGGTTTCCCCGGTTTGTGGATACCTATGACAATAGCTACTTTCCAAATGTCTGGGAATGAACATCCTACTAAGAGGGCGTTAAAGATGTTCACTAGGAGTTGAATTAGCTCGGACGGTAACATTTTAAGTGTTTTGTTTGAAATACCGTCGAGGCCTGGGGCCTTTTTGGCATTCATACACTTAATAATGTCATTGACCTCCTCCGAGTCCACCATCCTCACCCTATCTACATCAGGTGGCCTCGAGAGTCGGCTGTTGACCTCGCTATTTACTAAGCTAAGGTTCACGGGATCAATCGGGAGAGTACTCGGCCGGCACTGTTGTTCAAAATTATCAGCTAGGCACTCGGCCTTGTCAATGTCTTCGAATGCAGGAGGACGGTTAGGTCTATCTAACGGAGGCATATCGCTCTCCGTGTTGTTTTTGAGGGCCTTCGCGAGTGGCCAGTACGCCACGTGAGACGGTTCTAAATCACTGAGAAGTCGATCCCAACTCTCGGCTTTGTGTTGTTTGATTTTAAACTTAACTTCCCTCTCGTAGTGACGGAGGGCTTTCCTCCACTCTTCCGACGGGTAGCGATCATATGTGCGCTTAGCCGCATTTCGGAGTCTGATGGACTCCTTTATGTCCTCAGGGAGGGGCCAACGGCCCTTGGGGGTCGTTGGCACCTCCCTAGATGAGTTCTCTATGGTCGCTACCAGGTGATCGGTCAAGTGGGAGGCGGCCTCTATGGCTGTCTTTTTACTATCTATAATATCGGGGATTTTGTCTAAGTGGCTAGAATGAAGGACTTTGATGTTCTCCGCTAGTGATTTATAATCTATTATCTTCCTAGTACTAGAATTATTGGGGTTAAGACTACCAAGTGTAATCGTAACCGGTCTGTGGTCCGAGTTAAGCTCGTGGAGAGTCTCAATATTGATATTGAGAGAAACATTTTTAACTAAGGCTATGTCTATCGTACTAGGATCGCGTATGACACCGTTGATGTTTTCGTTGGTGTCATAGCGAGTGGGGTCGGTGGGAGCTAATAGTGCAAAATTTAAAGTGTCAGTTAAACTACAAAGGATGGTGCCGTTTCTATTGTTATGAACATTGCCCCACTCGGTGTGTTTGCAATTAAAGTCGCCGGCAATGATGACAGCGTTACCTAAATTGAATAGCGCCTGTAGGTCGCTTGAATGGAGTTCTTTGTTGCACGCTAAGTACGCGCTTACTATAACAATGGGTCCGTGACCGGACATACTAATGTGGCAAACAGATGTTTCTAAAGTTAACAATGGAGGTGGCTCTAGGGGAATACAATGTAGTGATTTTTTATAGTAGATAAGAGTACCTCCGAGTCGGGATCGAGTTCTATCGTTTCTGACTATTTTGTAGTTAGCTATTTTAGGGCTCCTCATACTAGGTTTTAAAAATGTCTCCTGCACTAGAAGAATATCGACATTTTGGCTGCTTACAAAATCGCGAATTTCGCTAATGTTATTCCTAATGCCGTTCGTATTGAACGACACTACGCGTAACGAGTGCGGCTTTGTCCTTCCCGAGGGCTCCATTAATTACCGTTTGTGGAGAGGGCCTTGATCTGACGGATCAAGACCTGATGGTCTGACAAAGCTTGGATGCGGTCTGTGGCCGATCCTTTTAGCTTTGTCGCTAAAATAGAAAGCTCCATCGGGTCAATAGGCCCGATGTTGCTTAAAAACTGCTGGACGAAAGAGAGGTCTGCAGTGAAACTGGGAGTTGGAGGAGGGGTGGCCTTAGGCGCTACGAGCGCAGAGGGCATGGCCTTACTGGGGAGAGCGGGGGAAGCCGCTAACTCCGAACTACGTGTCTGCGCGGGCTTGAACCATGCAGATTGGGAGGCTAGGGGGGCAGCGACGAATCTCTGTTTGGGGGGGGCACTTTTTGTCTGCAGTGCACTGCGCTTTTTTACTTTGGGTGCTTTTTTGCACCCTCTATAATTGGCGGGGTGTCCTTTAGACTTACAGAGAACACAGCTGGGGGGTTCGGACTCCTCAACTGGGCTCTTTCGGAGACAGTCAGAGGTGCCGTGGTCACCGAGGCACTTGACGCAACGCGGCCTAGCTTGGCAATTCCGTGCCGAGTGCCCGTAAAGTTGGCATCGGTGGCACTGGTCAGAGATGCCCCTTTTACGGGGGGGCTCGACGCGGATGCCCGTAATATGACAGATGGCTCGGATATTGAAGATATCCTTGCCCTCTGGTGTAAGAGGGAGGGTTACTAGTACCATATTGTACTCGTGTTTTTTTATAGGATGGTACATGCGATGTACCTCTAAGGCGGGAAAACCTTGGGACTGGATGTCCATGAGTACCTCTTTTGTGGAGAGGCACTTATCGACTCCTGTAATGACGACACGCAGAAGGCGCTCGTCTTCAAGGGCATACGTATGGTAGCCTATGTTCTTTGCGCGTAGGAACGCGGTGAGGAGGCGGTGGTCCTCCGACGACTTAACCTGCACTTTGATTCCTATCGGGGTCGTGTGTGCAGAAGAGTAACGAAGCTTTTGCTCGTTAATTGCCGCAGAGATTATATTCCATTTGGCCTTCTCCTGTATGATTACAGGAGGAGGCATTTTTGGAGTACGGACTGCCTGAGAGGCCTGAGGGGCCTGGGAGGCCTGAGGGGCCTGGGAGGCCTGAGGGGCCTGGGAGGCCTGAGGGGCCTGAGATGCCGGAAGGGCCTGGGAGGCCAGAGAGGCCTGAGTGGCCAGAGGGGCCTGGGAGGCCAGAGGGGCCGATGGGGTAACGGGGATCGCGGAGCCATGAGCCTGCACGGTTTTCCTACTTTTTGGGACCGATTTGGTCGGGGAAGATAGGACTGGAGAGGCGGTGCCCTCTGGGCGCTTCCTCTTCTTCGTCTTCTTATATTTGATGGTAGTGAACTCGCCTTGTTCACTACGGTCGGATTCTTGCTCTGAGCAAGACATCTCTGAAGGAGATGATAAGGGCTCTGTTTCGGCCGGAATTAGCGGGGCGTCGCAATCGGGCGACGCCGGTGAGTCTGCTTCGTGCAAGCGCACGAAGCGTTCCCACTTGGACGCGACATCTGGGACTTCTAGTTTCAAAAACTCCAGGAACTTTCTAATTATGGCGTCAGACATAATTAGGTAGTTTATCCCGGGATTGGGATTCTACTCTCTAATTAATATTGGGGATACAGCCCCTTCCGGCGACCGGGAGGGGAGGTGTGTAGTGAGGAAAACTCCTCATGTAGTGTGCCTAACCGTGTCACGGTACTTACAATTGTTCCTTGGGCGGCTGGAACTCACTCACTAACGTTGCGCTAAACACTAGGGCGCTAGTGTTCGCGAACGAGACGCGGCGGAGCGCGAGCAGAAGGCTCGCGCTAAAAAACGAGACGGACGATGCGACCGGTCGCACGCTCGTCCTAACGCGGCGATAGCTACGCGGCGGGTGTGCGTGCAGAAGGCTCGCACTAAAGAGCGAGACGGACGATGCGAGCGGTCGCACGAATCGTCCGGTAGGCGGCGATCGCGGCGCGGCGCGAGACACGGTACGGCACGGGTCGGGCGGCAAAGGCGGTTGGGTGGCGCCTTGTCTCTTCTCTCTTGAGTATTCGGTCTTCCTGTCTTCTTTCTTCTTGTGGTGCACTATTGTGAGCAAAGTCAACGCGACTGAGCGAGAGCGCAATATGAGAGCGCGGGACGACGGCAACGATCGTAACGAGCGGAGCTGTTCATCGGACGGTGTCCGAGAGCAGAATGCCTTATATAATAATAATTGTAGTGGAATATATCATAAGCTTCTAAACACAACGATACCGCGATTCAGAAAAATTTAAGACTCGTATAGTGACATCTATCGAACGAGTGAGTAATAAAAGTGCTAGTAATTGATTTCATCTTCATTTTCTTATTAAAATCGGATGAACCAATAAACCGATTTTGATCTAGTTTTGTTTGGTTGAAAGCTGACATAATTAAGAGCGGTCTTAACTATAATTTATCATTATCAGCTCGTTCACTGCTTGACAATACGAGGGCGGCACTGAAAATTTCGGGAATCAAGGAAGTGACACAACATTACTATTTAACAATGTATTTATTGCTTTTCGAAGTATTCTCCGCGAAATTTGACACATTTTTCCATACGATGGAACCAATAATTGAAGCAACCATTCCATTCGGAAGTTGGGGTCTCCAAAATGGCCGTTTTGTAGGCGTCCACAGCTTCTTCAGGTGATGAAAATCTCTGACCACACAATTTATTCTTTATTTTAGGGAAAGTATGGAAATCATTAGGGCTTAGGTCGGGGCTGTACGGCGGATGGTCTAATAATTCTATGATTTCTTGCTCTAAAAACTCTTTTGTTCTGTGCGCGGTGTGAGAACTCGCATTGTCGTGATGGAGGATGATGCGGCGGTTGCAGTTCTCTTTACGGAGTTCAGAAACGACCTGTGGCAAACAAATGTTAGCATACCATTCTGCATTAACCGTTCTTTGTCCCTCAAGAGGAATAGTCGCAACATGGCCGGTTTTGGAGACAAAGGTGGCCACCATTTTTTTTTTTTGCAACACTCCGTGAACGAACAATTTTTGTTGGCTTTAACTCATTTTCGAACACCCAAACTCGTAACTGGTTTTTTGTTTCGGGTTCGTACACGTATATCCAGGATTCGTCACCTGATACGATGTTGTATACAGCATTTGAGGATCCTGCGTGGAATCTTTCGAGAGTTCTGACGCACCAAGTAACGCGAGCCGCTTTTTGCTCTTCACAGAGCAAATGCGGTATCCATCGGGAAAACAACTTTTTTACACCTAATTGTTCATGCAAGATTATTTGTATTTGACTCATGCCAATGTCTAAAGTTGCCTGAATTTCGCGGTATGTCACATGTCGATCTTCTTCAATCAGCTTACGTTAGCACAGCATCAGCGTTTTCTTGGGTGACTGCAGTTTTTGGACGACCTTGGCGTTTTGACATCGACTGTTCCGAACAGTAGGTGCGACCACGGCTCTACCTTGACCATTTTTGTAACTATGCATTTCTGGATTTCTATTTGAATTATTTTCTTGTTTCGGCCTTTTTAGACCGCTTTTTTTACGTAGTCGGGTTATAGTTTTTTAAACTTATTTTTGTTTTTAAATCTTAGAATGGGTATAGCAACCTATCCTTTAAATATAGACTATACTTTAAATACAGATATGTATGTCATCGCGGTTTTTGTAGATCTATAAAAGAGGAACAAGCCCACCATACATTGTTTTGTTATTTATCTCCAACGGGTTAGCTTAGGCAGCGTTTTCGATTAAAAGTTCCCAGACGGCTTGATATTTTCCGACACCTTCAACAACTATCGTCATAAATCAGGCAATTTCCACAAAACCTTAACAAATTATAATCGACCTAAGCCTTCTAGCCTCCTAGGGAAACCACTCTATCGGTAAATGTATCTATGAACCTATGTAGGTAAATCCTTTCAGTAGTTTTTGAGATTATCGCGAACATACAGACAGACTCGGCAGGGCACTTAATCCTATGTCCGTCTCCTGGTTCTAAGCTACCTCCCCACCAATTATCAGCCAAATCGGTTCAGCCGTTCTTGAGTTATAAATAGTGTAACTAACACAACTTTATTTATATATATAGTCTATATATCTTTTGCCCGCAGCTTCGCTCGCGTGGGAGAGTGTTCGTGGTAAAAACTTCTATAGCTAATAATCTACTGCAATATGGTAAATAGTAATAGCACAGAGTAAAATATATATCGCCTAGATTAATATTGTATCCGTCTAAATAGCTCCCAAAAATACCACATTATTTGCGATTTTTTCGATGACGCATCCACTAAAGGATTATTACGCGTACGCGTACGCGATAAAGAAATTGTGGGACAACCGTACTTTTTGTTGCGATAAAAAGTAGCCTATGTGTTGATCCAGAGAATAAACTACTACTACTACCATATCAAATTTCATTAAAATACATTCAGTTGTTAAATACCTGAAAGAGTAACGAACATCCATACGTAAAACTTTCGCGTTTATAATAATTATTTTTAATCAAAAATTAAAACCGACTTATACCCCTTTTAGAAATCTAAAAGGGGTATAAGTCGGTTTTAATTTATGATTAAATTTTTATTTTAATTTAAAGATTAAAGATTAAATTTGGTTCAAAATTATGAAGATCGAGTAGAGAAATAGTTAAAAATTTTAAGCCAAATTTTAAAGGAGAACTATTTCGAAAATTAGTTTTATTTCGTACTTTTTTATGCATTTTTACTTTGGAAGTCGGTTTAAATTTTTTGTTTGAAAGTAATATTTTTGCTCTTTTTAGTAATATTTATCATATTATTACTAACACATTTTAAGTATGTTATAAATACAAAACAGCCTCCGCTATTCTCACTCTCTCGGCAAAACAAACTCAAGCTTTTATTTTATTCAAATTTTTCTGAGAAGCCGTGGTATTTCCCCTAATAAGCATCACCGATTTGTGTACCTACTAAACAATCACCAGTCATGATAATGATTAGATACTATATTATTAAATAATTATTATTATTATGTATTTTAGTAGTCGGCGGAAAAATGTAGCAGTAAGCATTAAATATATTATAGTGATGATGATGATAAAGAATATAATTTTGGCAAAAGCAAAATTTCAAAGATATAAGATTTTTGATATCGGTGCACAAAATGCTGATTAGTAGTGAGTACCTATGTCATCCTAATAATATGTTGTCGTGTGAAGATTGTGGTGATGATGATTGCGGCATATGCTTGCAGTTCTTTAAACAACGCCGGAATCCTCAAACATGTATCTATAAGGACTCAGAGGTTCTGTTCAGTACTTTTGGATCCAGGGTATACCTTGATACAAAAACTTTATTTTTGGTAGCATATGCCTGAGCTACTTCAGAAAAAGTCAAAATCACTATATGTGTCTATATAAATTTAAGAAGTTCCCTCAATTTCTCTGGATCCCATCACCAGGTCCCCACTTTCGATTCAAAAAGCCCAATTTAGAATGCCCTTTACAGCAAAAAAATAAATTTTGAAAATTGGATTCAAAAATTCAATTCAATTCAACAAAAATTCCACGGGCGGTGGAAAATCGTAAATCGTTTAACATACGAAAAATATATATTTAAAGAGCCGAATGTATTACCGCCTCCTTTTTTGGAAGTCGGTTAATTCAATTTTAAGTGGAGAGGAGTAACCAAAACGCATTAGTGAAATTCGCATTCAAATCGGTTA
This sequence comes from Phengaris alcon alcon, assembly GCA_037179445.1. Lineage (NCBI taxonomy): Eukaryota > Metazoa > Arthropoda > Insecta > Lepidoptera > Lycaenidae > Phengaris > Phengaris alcon. The sequence continues at coordinate 369,503 of JAYRCH010000069.1, read as the reverse complement.
AGCCGTTGACTTCGTATGCGCAAAAACTAATATCGCGGGAATCGCACCTTATTCCGCAATAAAAAGTAGCCTATGTGTTAATCCAGAGTCTAAACTACTACCACACCATTTCATTAAAATCCGTTCAGTAGATTCTAAGATTAGCGCGTACAAACGTACAGACAAACAGATAAACAGACAAACAGACAAAAAATCTAAAAGTCATTGTTTTGGGTTCTATGTCGTTCATAAAGAGTGTAATAGGTTTTCTTATATATCTTCCATGTACAGACAGCGACCAGTTACGTTTTTATTATATGTATATATGTATTCAACTATAATTGTGGTAACTAAATGTAGGTTACATAGGTGGATAGGTCCTCGAACTTGAGATATGTTCACGCACATAAAAACACACACAGCCATCGTTATGCATCATACACGCACACAAGCGCACTCTATCACCGAATAATTTATAATGTTTATACTTTTTCCTCTCACGGGTCACTCACTAGCCACTTATCACATTTCAATTTATCAAATTAGTAACATATTACCTATGTATTAATTTTTTTTTAAATTTTGATTAACTTTAGATTGAACACCCAACTCACTTATCATTTTCCTACACAATTTAAGCGTTACCGTGCGTGCAGATGGCGTTCATTGATTTATAAGACGTTATGACGTAAAAAAAAATTACGCTCATTGTCAAACACCCGGTTTCTGAAAGGCTTATCAAATAGTTGATGAACTAACACGTTGTTAAGTTAACAGGCTTGTTAAATCAATTTCCGTTTCTGAAACGCTGATTAGTGAAAAATTTACTAATCATTGATCAAATTGACATGACACATACAAGCACATACAAGCCTTAAATAGCTTTCCAGAATCCGAAAACAGCGCTTGACATGTTGTTTGACCATGGGTTTGACATTAGTTTTTTTAACTAACACATTGATCTTGAAAAGCTTGATCAGTCGTTTGATTTGATCAATGTGTGATCAAATCAAACGACTGATCAAGCTTTTTGCAACTCAATTTACACTTGACAAGAGATTTAACCGTTGATTAGTTGATTTTGGCGTTGATTAGCCTTTTAGAAACCGGGGGAGTCTGGCAACAAGTGCCTTTCACGTCAAACTTTTTCCTCCGCCTCCGAAGAAAATGGTCCAGGTATCATTCGGAATAGAGTGAAGATGATTTTTGAAAAACAAAAACAAATATCGCTTGCTAAATTTGCAAAAGTTATCCCTACTAATATTATAAATGTGAATGTAAGTTTATTTATTACGCTTTCACGCGAAAACTAGCACGGATTTTGATGAAATTTGGTATGGTAGTAGTTTAGACTCTGGATTAAAACATAGGCTACTTTTTATCCCGGAAAAGTATAGTGCTCCCGCGGGATACTCGATAGTATATTTACGCCGGCGGAGCCGCGGGAAACAGCTAGTAAACAATAAAGTGAAAAAATGGGATTCCGATTTCAAGCTTGCTTCGAATGCATAATATTTTAATGGTGAAAACTATAATTTACTGGATAATAATAACTAGCTGTTGCCCGCGGCTCCGCCCGCGTAAAAACAGTATCCCAATTCCCAAAGGAACACTGTACTTTTTATGATCAAAAGTAGCCTATGTTTTAACCCAGAGCCTAAACACCTAGCATACTAAATTTCATCGAAACCCGTTCAGTATTTTTTGCGTGAAAAAGTAACAAACATCCATCCATCCATACCTCCATCCATCCATCATCATAAACTTTCACATTTATAATATTAGTAGGATATCATAAACAAAATCTAACTTATAATATAGCTGTGTTACTAGCTCCATGGTCTCTACAGTATACACATACATAGCCCGTTTGAACATTTTCCTCGATAGGTAGGTAGGTTGTAACGTACTCAACTATTACAAGGATGGATGCTTTTATTTGTACATACCCAAAGAATGTTAAGAAACTTATTTGTAAATCGATTGATTTAGTCAGACATATTTCACAGGTACCTTACTCCCAAAATGATGAAAATTCACTTGAAAGTTACATGGAACCCAAAAAAATTAAAACTAGTATTTTTATCTTTATCTTATCTCATCTTAAGTATATGATTCTAAATTCTATATATAATATAATTACCATAATAATTAATACAATTTAGACACGCAGAGTCAACTCGGTTGCGCACCGATGGGCAATTTGAGTTCGAGGCAGGTTCCGCATCCTATTTAGTTACAATCTATTTTTGTTGAATATGAGGGTGTTTGATATTTTTTCTACCGTTAGGGGCAGAGCCAACGCACATTGTGTGCGTTGGCTGTGGTCATCTGTTGGCGTAAGTGGTTTCAAAAACGGTCAATAAGAATTTTCTATTCTTTTTCTGTCACCAGGCGGCGCTTAGTAGCCCGACGGTCCTTGTCGTGTCAAGAAGCTGTCAAATGTCATGAATTTAAAAACCCTCATTTTTTAATTTTTTAGTAGCTGGTGCCTGCAACTTCGTTTGTTTTAATTGCAAACTATTAAGGAAGCCATTTTTTCAACGAAGAGAACCTTAGATAAAAGTAGCCTAAGTTACTCCTTATAACATCGGCTATGTGCCAGTAAAAGTCCAGTCAAAATAGGTACAGCAGATATTAGCTGGAATAAACAGACAGACAGACAAAAATTTTGAAAATGGATTTTTGGTGTAGGGTACCGTAATCCGTATATTTCATCATATGTAATGCTATTTATTTGAAATAACAAACAGACACGTAAATTTTATTTACTTGTTGTTGATGATGATTATGAAATTGCAAACAGACACTTAAATTTTATTTATTTGTATAGACAAACTGAGTAAAGGTAGTTTTATTTCACGGGATTACATTGACGAATGACGGGGTGTTATGTTTTATAATTATGTATGGTGTATATTTAAATATGTGTGTGAAGAAAGTATTAAGAATTAAATTATATATTTCGATAGACAGATTAAAGGTGAACACACGACCTAAGAAGGGGTGAAGTCCAGTGAGAGGCCAGTGTGCAGCTTACTGCAGGACACCGGCCACTCCCTCACCCTTAGGTGAGTGGTGACTCACAAAATTACGCTTGTATGGCATCACCCTAAATGTTTTCAGGCTGAAACGACGACGAATGACGGTTCTATTTGAGATATTCTGTGAAAGTACTCTACGGAAAACACCGCGCGGTAGTGTAAATCAAATACCAAAGTCAATAGACGATATTTGTACAAAGCGAGTAGACAAATAATTATTATAAGTATTTGTTTACGTTCATAATTACGGTAAAATCCCATTTCACGTTTGTTCTTTACACAAATCATAATGCGACAAAACATGTTATTGGATTTGCCAGGCTTTTCTAAAGCGTACTACGTGACAGTTTCATTCATTATTAGATGAGATGAGACTAAGATTTCGATGAGACTGGAGCACATTATTAGTGGGTACTAACCTAAAGGCTATGACGTACATAAATTGACAGAACAACTATTCATACAAGAAAAAGTTACGTCGTCATGATCTCACCATACCTCATATGTCAGCCAACTTGATCTCACCATACCTCATATGTCAGCCAACTTGATCTCACCATACCTCATATGTCAGCCAACTTGATCTCACCATACCTCATATGTCAGCCAACTTGATCTCACCATACCTCATATGTCAGCCAACTTGATCTCACCATACCTCATATGTCAGCCAACTTGATCTCACCATACCTCATATGTCAGCCAACTTGATTTCACCATACCTCAATGTCAAATTTCATTTAAGTGGGGACAGTTTTTGCCTCGATATGTCTATGCCTATGGTACTAACATAAAGACATTCCGGTCTCAACTACAAAAAAATTAAATTCCTCACCTGCAGCTGCTGTAAAACTACTCAGAGACAATGTAAAGGAATGTGATGTCAATTTTAAGTTTAAAAAAATTTACTCATGAGACATTATTAACACATTAAGTTGTTGAATATTAAATATACTGCTGATCTCTAAGGCATGTCTACAAAAATTATTAAATAAATAATTGGCATCGTAGCTCCTTATCTAGCGATGATTTTCAATGATTGTATAAAAAGTGGTGTTTCCCTGACTTAATGAAGCATAGCAAGGTTATAACCCTTATTCAAAGCTGGAAATAAATCTAATCCGACAAATTAAAGGCCTATATCGATTCTACCGACTTTTAGTAAAATTTTTGAAATAATAATTTTAAGACAGTTATTATAGTACATTTTAATTCAAATAATTTTTACACTACAATCAATACGGTTTTACTTAGGGTCGATCCACAACGGATGCTAGTATAGGTCTTCTTTGTAGAATCTTTGAAGCTTGGGAGGAGTCGCAGGATGTATTAGGTGTATTTTGCCACCATTCCAAGGCATTGCATGCTCATGCATGCAATGACTTGATGATGATTGATGATTGATTTTTTGATGATTTTTTTTTTTATTTTCGATTTGTGAGTAGGTACTACCTCATTCGGTATTATACACAAATTAATATTTAATTTTTAAATAGAACCTTCACAACTATCGTCTTATGACATTTAATTCGAACGTGACAGCTCTTCGACGCGTTTAATAAAGTTAAACCTAGGCTTAGCTGGAAACGTGTTTAGTTCATGTTGGTAAAATGCTGTTTAGATTTGTAAACTCGTTTAAACGTGTAAAACTAGTTGCGCATACTGATCGCTTTCAATTTCATTGATGAAATCAGCCCTAAAGAATCAAAGTATGTCCAGGGGAGTGATTTTCAAAAACTAAACTGGTTTTGTTGAAACGGACACTCTTCCCCGAAACGAATTTTTCTCTTAGGCTGAGAGTGCTGGGAGTGCTGAGACTATATATTCCGGAATCGGGATTCGGAATCGGCATTCATGTGTTCGATTTTCAACTCTATTGTATTAGCGCAGAGTTCTATTTTCAATGTTCAGAATTTTCTACAGCCTTCCGGATTCCGGATTATATAGTCCCAGTCCTAACTATGTTAACCTGCAATAGAAAAAAAAAAACTTATAAATGCCTCCATATTATCATTCATACTTAATTATTATTCCATTCACATTAATTCGTATAATTATCTGTTTATAGCTGCTTTTTCGTTTTATCTAATTTTAAGTAACATGGGTAAGAAAGTTTAGCCTCAAATAAAATAGCAATCCAACTTGTAGCGTCAGAGCTCTGAGATATATACAAATATAGGCGTAGAGTAATAATGTCATTGACAATGTTACAGTATAAGTATAAGTTAAGTATATAAGTTACAGTATATTACTCATAGAAGGATACGTTTTACGTATATAATAACAATCATGAAAATAATATAAAAAAAAATGGAAAACGTTCATCATTTTGTACACTACCCTTTAATATTCACAAAGAAGATTCTCATTCATAATTATATAAAGGCATTCGTCTTTGTTATTACAAAGATGAACTTTAAGCACGTTAAAAATCTCGCCCTGAAGTTACAGGTCACCAATTTTCAGGTTTCAACTTAAGGAAAGTGTTAAAATAGACTGTATAGACAGCTACATTATAAGTAAGGATCATTTCATACATCGACGATATTTAACGCGACGTGGCGCCACCTCCTTCAAATCGTCGGTCCATCGTGCCGCAGGACGTCCTACACTACGTTTGCCTAAGCGTGGTCTCCACTCTATCACTTGTCTACTCCATCGACCGTCTGTCCGCCTGCAGACATGGCCGGCCCACTGCCACTTCAAGTTGCTAATTCTATGAGTAATATATATAAATAGTAAATAAACCATAAAAATGTCTTCGTTGGTCAGGAAAATAAATACATATTTACAAACTGTGCTAAAGCTTTTTTAATAATTTCAATTCGTCGATACATTATTATCTTTCTTCATTACCCATTTGTGTTTATTTTTCTTATAAAGGAGTTCGATAGACCAGAACATGATGATGATTCCATAAATTGAAGCCAAAATATAGAAAACTGTTGGATAGCTCCCCGTTAAACGTAAAACTGCGTCTGAAACAAAGTTTGATTCGTTAAGGCCCAGATCTTGGTTACGCAGATCTAGGTTAAAGTTAACCGTAGGTCAAATATCATGTTATCTCTCTCGTTCTTCGTATTTATTAAAGAGAAGGACTGATATTTTAACCTAGGGTTAACTTTAACCCAGATCTGCGCAAGTGAGCCTTAGAATAAAATAAGATAAGAGACTTAAACGGCGTGACTTATAGAAAAGTATGGTTTGATACGTTTATAATACGAGTTTTGGCTTGTCACCCTGTAGTAAGCTATTGTGTCGCTGGTTCAGTTTAGTCTATAAGCTGAAAATAGTCCTCAAACAACAGGCCCAGAGCTGTCAGTCACCAACTATGTTTCAAAATAACTTACCCATCACAGGAGAAAGAACTAAATTTAATAGTTCTGACATCAGCATAACTATTCCCAACGCTGCACTGAATTTCTCTGTTCCCACCGACTCGGCAATCACCAAAGGAGCCAGTAAGACAATGGTACACTTCGGAATACCCATAATTGTTAAGAAAATGAGCATTATTGTAGGATTATCCGACCACAACATACCTGAAAAATTAACTAAATTCATATTTAATGATTAGGGTCAGTTCACACCAAAAAGATACACGTTGTATAATATGACATCAGTGATACGCTGCACACTGTGCTGCGAGGTGTAACCTGACATTCGAACTCATACAATGAATCGTGTATCTTCTTGTGTTATGAATAAAGAATTCAATTTTCAAAATCTTTATCTTAAAAATGCAGCACCATGTCGCATATCGTTTCGTTTCGGTGTGAATTATATTATTATAAGCCTGTCATAATAATATAATTTATCATATTTAGGGCTGATTTTTTAATCACCAGATATCTTTTACGAGAACATGAGGATTAAATAAGTAACTTTGACAAGATTTTTCCTACAACTCACAATTCAAACAACAAGTCACATATTTATTCTTCAAGTACATTAAATCTGATGATTCAAAAATCAGTCCTAAATGTAGTTAAAGATGATATTTCTAAGAACAGTACACAAGTAGTAGTGATTAATATAAAGGAAGAGAAAGAAAGACAAGGACAACATATACAATTTTAACGATAGAGTGAAGTCTTGCCAGTTATTGAGCTTACCAATTCGCGCAGATAATGCAATAATCAAGCCCGCAACATACAGTTCACGTCTGGTAAAGTTGTTAATCCAATGACTAGTTACCACGAATATTATTTTCGTGGTTAAATCTCCATACATTTGCAATGACACTGCCAATGCGGTTTGAGTCTGAAAAATATTACAAATAGATGTGATTTATAAGAAAGATATTAAAGTTGTCTTAATCAGCAATGCGTGTTGTATGATGTGGGTACCTAGGTTTCTGGGACTTTTCTTTTAATCTGAAGTAGAATTTTAAAAGTGTATTAATATACTTTATAATTCAGTATAATTTTTTGTACACGTAGCTTAGGTGACAAACCATTTACAAGTTACTCTTTACAAGAAAGCGCCATCTATGATCGTAACAGGAAGTATTTACTATTAAGATGGCACCACTATCGTCTAGTGGTTTAAGTATGATCTCATAATTTTGTATAGCATCGTGTGACGCCATCTATTTACAAAAAGCCATTTCTTAATCAATCCGAACCATGGATATTCAAACCAGCTTTTGAGTTTATAGCATGTATAAAGGCATGACTCATGTTTTTCGAAACATTACACAGAAAACATGAAACAAAAACATTTGTTTTCATTCACAAGCTGTCTCCAACTATAGAAAATGTTTTTGATCGAAACAAAACATTTTATGTAGACAAGATCTTGAGTTTCAATGAGGAAGGCGTAAGCACTCGCAGTTTTAGCGATTGCAGATGCAGAATCTAGGAGAAAACACAGGGAAAACACACACACAAACACACAAAAAGGCGACTTTAGGTATTTCATATATGTTTTTCCAATCATATTATGTGCACCATTTTACACATTTCTATCGAAAACTGACAAAATTGATGTTTTCTAATATGATGAAATCAGATGAATCATGTAGCCATTTTACCATTTCACGATTTTCGTATGGAAAAAAATATATGAAACATAATATGAAACATCTAAAGTGACCTTTTTAGACCCCCAGATTTTAAGTGAGGCCATATTTACTGACCCGTAATTTTACTATTTAACGGGAGTTACGAATAGAAAACCGATATTGATAAATAATTTCTTCCGTATTTCTATGTTTATTGGTCGTGTAAGTGGTGTAACAGTTGATAAGAAATTAAACATTCCTTCCTCTACCCGCGCGGGCAATGCTTTCTGTTCGTCTCGGAAGACTAAAACATTGTGTATTCCTACACAAATGTGTATAGACACGCTCCAATGTTTCGGTATTTTGTGTAATGTTTCGAAAAAAAAACACGCGTAGGAGACGCGTCTTAATGCCCAGTTTTTTTAGGTTTTTTGTCAGCAATGATATATTCTATAGCGCTATTGAATAGATAAAAATCCCGACAAGGGACCTCGAAAACCGAGTATAAGAAAACCTACGGACAGTATGGTGGCGAATATTTAATGCTGATAGGAAAAATAAACAATATATTATAACAGAATTAATCACTATGCTGCTTTCTATGAAACTATTGAACAAAATGTATGTGGTGGTTAAGTGACTGATGTAATAAACGTCTCATTAGGTTGTCGAGCCAAATATTATACCGCATTCCAGCCCATAGAGCGCAGCGCCCGCGGGAGCATGGTGGTAAATGTGCTGTCCGCGAATGTCGCCAATGACAGCCCCAGAGGTGCAATTGACAGCAAAAACTTCTTTCTAATCATAATGTCTGTGTAATCGCCCAAAAATCTGTTAAAATATAGCAGTTTTTAATAATGCAACGTTTATAAATATCATATTATATACGACAATAGGCTAGATCAGGGGTCTCCAAACTTTCCAGCCTTAGGGTCATACTTATTACTCCAGTAAGTTCCGAGGGCCAAAACCATATTATTATTGTTGCCGGTGATAAAAAGTGAAATAGTCCACTGATGAAAAAAAAAGTCCGAAAAAGTACGCAACGTTTAAAAAAGGCTGCAAATCGGACTAAAGTCCGTAAAACGGCAACACTGCATATTATTAATTTTCCTGTCATTATCTGTAATTTCTAGATTAGTTGTAGAGTACGAGCCATGAGGAGTAACGTGACACGACATCTGGTGGACACAAGCGGAAATAGATAGTATCTTCTATCGCTAACAGATGGCGCTAATAGCACATACAGAATAATAAATAGCTCGTTGGTTCCAGAAAGTTCTGGTGTCTTCCACTCACTTCTAGATGGCAGTAATTGGAATATATAAGAAGGCTAGTGGCGCAACCACAAGTCAGTTCCTATGACACTGTTGTGAAATAAAATAGTGCGTACCTCCTTAAAACGTGTTTGTGCGTGTTTAAGTTTAAGACATCTTTGTAACAGTATTTTGATTTGAATTGTTGCTTTTGTGTGTGATTTAGTAGTATGGAAAAGAAGCGAAAAATTGATAGTGAATGCAGAAAATTCAGAGATCAGTGGAACATTCAGTATTTCGTAATTGAGTCCAGTAACAAGGCGCTATGTTTGATTTGCAATGAAAGCATAGCCGTTCTCAAGGAATATAACATTAAACGTCATTATGAAACAAAACATTTTCAAAATTACTCAAAATATACAGGAAGTTTGCGAACAGAAAAATTCGAAGCTATGAAGCGCGGATTGAAATCGCAGCAATCTTCATTTACAAAACTCAAAACTGAACAAGAGGCTGCAACTCGTGCCAGCTTTCGTGTGGCTCTTGAAATTGCAAAACGTGGAAAACCATTCACCGATGGAGAAATGATCAAAGAATGCATAATTGCAGTAGCCGAAGAAATGTGCCCTGAAAAGGTAAATTTATTAAAAACTGTCAGTATGTCAGCAAACACTGTGGCTCTAAGGGTAGAAAACATGGCTGAAAATATATCCTCTCAACTGTTCGACAAAAATGGACATGTTGAGTGGTTTTCTTTGGCCTTGGATGAGTCAACGGATGTGTCAGATACTGCTCAGGTGTTGATTTATATTCGAGGAGTAGATAAAAGCTATGAAGTGCATGAAGACCTTCTTGATATGTATAGTATTCATGGCATAACTACTGGTGCAGATATTTTTAAAGGAGTTGAAATGGCCAGTAATCAAAAGAACCTTCGATGGAAAAACTTGAAATGTATTACAACTGATGGAGGCAAAAACATGAGTGGGAAAGATAAAGGAGTGGTCGCTCTTGTGTCAAAGGCTGTAGAAAATGACGGTGGTTCAAAACCATTAGTCTTACATTGTATTATTCATCAATAGTCTTTGTGCGGAAAATGTTTGGATATGTCTGAAGTTCTGAAACCAGTCATATCAACTGTTAATTTTATCAGATCTGTTGGGCTGAATCACCGACAATTCCGACATTTTATTGAAGAGATTGGAGAAAATGACTTACCTTATCGTACTGCCGTACGTTGGCTTGGTTGTGGGAAAGTCCTTCAGCGCTTTTTTAACTACGAGCAGTGATCGAATTTTTTTTTAATGAAAAGCATCGCCCTCTTACTGAATTACAAAACAACGCATGGCTGTGGAAGTTAGCATTCTATGTTGATTTGACAAAACATGTGAACGAACTGAATTTGTGATTGCAAGGAGAAAACCAGCATCTTCCTGATTTATACACTGATATCAAATCATTCCGGAAGAAATTGATACTGTTTCAATCACAACTACGAAGTAAATGTTTTTCACATTTTAAAACATGTGAAATATTCAGCCACACCACTGAGACTGAGTTTCCTATCGATTTTGCAATCGAAACTTTGAGTGCTTTGAAAATAAATTTTGGTACTCGTTTCTCGGACTTTCATGCCATTGCGAATCAAATTAAGATTTTTCAGAATCCTTTTGATACTGACATTGAAACCCTAGCCCCGGAACTTCAAATGGAAATGATTGATCTACAGTGCAGTGATATAATTAAGAACAAATATCAAAACTCATCTTTGTTGGAATTTTATAAGGGTCTTCCACTGACACAATTTGATAATTTGCATAAATTTGCTCGTGGGCTGTTTTCTGTTTTTGGTACTACTTATTTGTGTGAGAAGACCTTCTCCGAAATGAAGTGCACAAAAAATGTTTATAGATCTAAATTAACTGATGACCATCTCTTTTAAATAAATAAAAAATATAAAATCTCTTTTAATAATTGGTACAAGTAAAATTAGTCCACAACTACAAACTATTGTCAGTGGAAAATCTCAATTACATAAATCTCATTAGTATTTCATGTGTCATTATGCTTGTTATAAGTAATGTTTTTATTTAAAATGTATAAAATGTTAGTTGGATTCATTTCAATAATTTATTAGTTATTATATACTGAAGTTAAATTTTCTGAAGTTAAAGTTTCTTTATCCAACTTATCACAAAAACAATAACAATAAGCCTACAACAATGTTATGAGTAGTTAGCCCATGACCATATCAATGTAAATGTCATATTAATAATTATTCAACATAAAATTAGAATACTTCAGTAAACTAAATTTAATTTTCTATAAAAAATATGTTCTCTAAAAGGAGTTTTCAAGAATGCTAGCTCTTCGCGGGCCGGACAAAATCTGTCCGCGGGCCGGATGTGGCCCTCGGGCCTTAGTTTGGAGACCCCTGGGCTAGATGACTGATTTTTTTTTATTGCATAAATGAATAGTTCTCTTAAATATGAGTAACTTATCAGAAAAAATAGTATATCAAAATAAAAAAGTCAATATTTTCAAAGATACAGACAGCGATTTGTATACAAAATTTCGCAAGTTTCGTAAAAATCGCTCTATACTAAAGTCGTACCTAGCTGTGCCGTCACGCCTGTTAAAGTGTATGAAGCATGAAGCAAGAACATATTTGTAAATATCTCCGATATTTGTGCGTTTAAGTTCATACTTACCATAATGATTGTTTTTGTATAATATGATGTGAGTAAACTATTGATGTAGGTTTTGTTTTCTAAATTAGGAAAAAATTACTTTTTAGATGTATCTAATTAATAAAGTTAAACATAAAATATTATATATTTTACATTTACCAAGTACCTAGTAATGCCCTAACATTTCTGAGTATATTATTGAAACTAAATATTTTAGATGTAGTCATCTCCCCTGTTGTGTGAACTATTGTTTATACTAATGCTTGGAAATACATAAAATTAATAAAGATTAGATAACACACTACCTCACTCACACAACATTTACATAGGTATTTTTTTATTGTGTATCTTAGAGGTAAAAGAAACTAAAAATATTAATCTGAATTGTAAAAAAATAAAAGCCGACCTCTATAGTTATGATAAATGTAATTAAGAGTGTAAATATTACTGTCCATAAAGTTCTTGATGTTGTGTTTACCTACTTGTCAATGAGCTTTCCCCTCCCATCTTCATATGGTTTTAATTTCTTATTCAATTCATCTTCTTGATTCATTTTATCTTCATTATCAGTCAGTAACACTTTCAACTCTAGAAATATAATAAAAAAAACCATAAAAAACCATACTTGTTTGGTTAAGGTTTACAAGGATCAATTAACTTTTACAACCAACCTATTCCTCTTGTTTCAGGTATGTGAACTTTTCTTCCGTGCTTTGAAACGGGTTGCATCAGCACAGCTGCAAGTATTGTATTCATTGTAACAGCTGACAGGAAAAGTATTGCTCCATGCCCTCCAAACCTGTCCAAGGACCATTTTATGAATTTTGAAGACACAAGGGTAGTTATTGCTGTAAGTACAATATAAATATTAAAGCGTAAATTCTATGATGTTTCATGCTACTAAGGACCACTTGAGCCGATCTTTGTGAAAGTTAACCGTGGGTTAAATATCATGTTATTTCTCTCGTTCTTCGTATTTATGAAATTAATCATGCTTAACTTTAAACCAGATCTATGCAACTGGACCTAACTGTGTCAATTTTGAGCGATAATAACGATACTAATTAAAGATATTTTAATGCTCTGATAAAATAATTACTTTGTTCATAAGGACAAAATAATATATGTGTACTTCTTTTTCTTTCAATCTTGTTAATTGTAATATGTATAAAGTTCCATAAAAGTAGCTTTACTTACCAGTTGTTATAGAATGCACAATACCAACTGCCAATAATCTCTTTTTATCAAAATATTGAATGATCACAGTAAAGCATATGTTAAATAGTACTCCAGTTGCGAATCCCTGAAATTTTATGTCAAAAATCAATGATTCAAAAGTTAAACAATTGACTAAACCAAGGAGTCTATAAAATAACGATAAAGATGTTATTTATATTAAAATTGACGAAATTAATTAATTATAATGATTTATCTAATTTTATGGTTAAAATTCTATTAAATCATTATTGTTCAAACTTTAAAACATTAAATATACGGATGTCATCAAAATACATCATAATTGGTTACTTGACGTATATTTTAATTACATAAATGAATATTGAATAGCGCTCTAAAAATTAATAAAGCTTACAAATGTCACTGCGATTGTGACGTCACAATGCACGTAAGTTAATACTATGCAAAAAAAAACCTCCGAAGTTTGTGCATTTTTGTTCATACTTACCATCGCAAATCTTGTAGTGCTCTGTAGAGTACTATGTAGGCTTTTTACACTTATTATGTCAAAATATTCCAACTTATTTGTAACTTTGAAATGCAAGTATTTCAAAACTACTTATACACATAAAAAAATATTTTCTTTTACTTTTATGAAGTTGAAATACCTCATCATATCTGATTGTATTAACAAGATACGCGCGAAAAACATAACCCTTCTTGGCAGTCGGGAAAAAAAATACATGTTGACAAATACCCAAAGAATCAAGCCTAAATTCATGATAAAATTGAAATGGAATACCTGTATTAATCCTTGAGTAATAAATAAAAGTGCCGTGTTTTCAATAAATTTCGTAGACACTTGTCCGCAACTCAATGTTGTGGCAGCCAGCAGAGCTAACTTTCGGATGGACATTAGTTTTAGAAGAAGACTTGTCATGAAACCTATGTGCATAAAAAATGGTGTAGATTTTTTTTTTGATTACATTGCGAAATGCTTGTTACTCTATACGTGTATGGTCCCTAATAAACTTACCAGATATTGCAAAAATAACTGGAGTAAGACTGTCCAATGAGGCGATCGCTGAAGCGTCCATATTCACTTGAACATACAGGTCCTTGTATAATACACCATGGTGTTTATTGAATGTTTCAAATATTACCTGTAATAGCCAAATCTGTTACACTTACTGCATCTACATAGATAAGAATATCTATATATATAAAAGTCATGTTAGTTACACTATTTAAAACTCAAGAACGGCTAAACCTATTTGTTTGAAAATTGGTGAGGAGGTAGCTTAGAACTAAGAGACGGACATAGGATTACGATAGACTTAAGTGCCCCGCAGAGTCTGGCTGTCTATATGTTCGCGATAATCTCAAAAACTACTGAAAGGATTTTCATGCCGTTTTCATTTACCGACAGGATGGTTCCTTAGGTAGGTTTATGTCGATAATATATAATAAATAAATATTTGTTAAGGTTTTGTGGAAATTGCTTGATGTATGACGATAGTTGTTGAAGGTGTCGGAAAAAATCAAGCCATCTGGGAACTTTTATCGAAAACGCTGCCTAACCTAACCCGTTGGAGATAATAACAAAACAATGTAGGTATGGTGGAATTGTTTCTCTTTACAGGTCTACAAAAAAGTCCGCGATGGCATATATACGAGGGCTGCACTAAAAGTATCGGGAATGGAATATTTCCACTGTTCCTGTCATATTAAAATCTTTTTAATTTAAAACTACTTGGTTTTAAAAATCGAATACCGTTTATTTATTTAAAAAAATATTCTCGGTCTTGTCACAAGGTCTTGTCAAACTTGTTTAGTCGTTGAGAAAATGGAATTGACTCGAGAAAATTCTAGAGCGATGATTTATTATGACTTTCGATGTGGTTTAACACAAAAACAGTGTGTTGACCGGATGATTTCTGCATTTGGTGATGAAGCCCCATCCAAAACCACAATTTATCGCTGGTTTGCTGAATTTCAACGTGGACGTGTCAAGCTCAGTGATGATCCCCGTCAAGGTCGTCCAAAAACTGCAGTCACCCAAGAAAACGTTGATGCTGTGCGTAAGCTGATTGAGGAAGATCGACATGTGACATACCGCGAAATTCTGGCAACTTTAGACATTGGCATGAGTCAAATACAAATAATCTTGCATGAACAATTAGGTGTAAAAAAGTTGTTTTCCCGATGGATACCGCATTTGCTCTGTGAAGAGCAAAAAGCGGCTCGCGTTACTTGGTGCGTCAGAACTCTCGAAAGATTCCACGCAGGATCCTCAAATGCTGTATACAACATTGTATCAGGTGACGAATACGTTATACGCGTGGATATACGTGTACGAACCCGAAACAAAAAACCAGTCACGAGTTTGGGTGTTCGAAAATGAGTTAAAGCCAACAAAAATTGTTCGTTCACGGAGTGTTGCAAAAAAAATGGTGGCCACGTTTGTCTCCAAAACCGGCCATGTTGCGACTATTCCTCTTGAGGGACAAAGAACGTTTAATGCAGAATGGTATGCTAACATTTGTTTGCCACAGGTCGTTTCTGAACTCCGTAAAGAGAACTGCAACCGCCGCATCATCCTCCATCACGACAATGCGAGTTCTCACACCGCGCACAGAACAAAAGAGTTTTTAGAGCAAGAAATCATAGAATTATTAGACCATCCGCCGTACAGCCCCGACCTAAGCCCTAATGATTTCTATACTTTCCCTAAAATAAAGAATAAATTGCGTGGTCAGAGATTTTCATCACCTGAAGAAGCTGTGGACGCCTACAAAACGGCCATTTTGGAGACCCCAACTTCCGAATGGAATGGTTGCTTCAATGATTTTCCATCGTATGGAAAAATGTGTCAAATTTCGCGGAGAATACTTCAAAAAGCAATAAATACATTTTTAAATAGTAATGTTGTGTCACTTCCTTGATTCCCGAAATTTTCAGTGCCGCCCTCGTATATGTCTACCTTTTAAGGTTTATACGTTACTACTATACCCATTCTAAGTTTAAAAAAATTATCAGAAATAATGTAGTATTTTCAGAAGCTATTTAGACGGAAACAATTTAATATATATTTTGTTTTTATTAAATAAGGGGGCAAACGAGCAAACGGGTCACCTGATGGTAAGCAACTACCGTCGCCCATGGACACTCGCAACATCAGAAGAGCTGCAGGTGCGTTGGATGCGTCCCTATCTAGGAGATTATATCTATAAGATGCCATAAAATTAAAAAGTACGTGTGAAAATTTATACTTTATAAGTATATATTTTACTCTGTGCAAGTATATTATATATTGCAAATATATTTGCTAAGAAATTTTTTGTTAACAAAGGCTTATCCAGAGTTGCTGTTTTATCGCCTAGTCACTAGTGGACCAATAAGGTCATTGAAAATCAATTACGGATATTTTGGATTTGTGATCATAAGTCAAGTCTTATATCAATATACAAGTATTATATCAATATGATAAGTCAAGACGCTTAGACTGAAAAACAATTAAGATTTTCGATAAAAAATATACTTAATTAAATTTTTTACGTTCTTTACGGCGCTGTCAAGGTCATTGACCTCAGACAGCTGATTGTCTTTATGTTATTTAGGCAAAGTATCTCTCTTAGTTTATCTCTTTAAACCAACTGTTTCTGTGAGGTTGGCCTCAGCGCCATAGAGAGCGCAAAGTATATTTTATTCAGTACCAGATGTTGTATGCGACTTCGTGCGCACAAAAGTTAATCTCGCAGAAACCGTACATTTGTGGCGATAAAAAGTAGCCTATGTCCTTTTCCGTGATCTACTCTGTGACTAATTTTATGATGACCTGTTAAGTAGTTTTTACGTGAAATCATTTTTTTTTTTCGAAATTTCTAATTATTATTCTGCCTAAACGTCTTTGCATAAGCAGTAAATCATATGACCAAAATATTCGTAATTGGTTTCGAACAACACTATATATACAGTTCAGACGTCCATGACCTTACCAAATGAACAATGACAGCACCCACAATCATATAACCCCAGCCACCATCAGGCGCTTCAAGACTTCTTTTTGATTTTCCATCCTTCATTGTACACTATCACACTGAACAAGACTAGAGTGTCGACAATAATGATATTACTGTCGTTTATCTCAAAACGTATTTGTACAATAGTATCTCGGTGTAATATACTTTAAATAAACAGTAATAAGATTTGTAGAGTTCAGATTTGTGTAGTTCAGATGTATTGTTAAGGACCGAAGTTATGGATGTAAATGTTAGTCACATTGAGCATTCAAATTTGGTCCTCGAAATACAATAACTTTTTTTCTAGATCTAGCTTTTAATTATGGTAGAGCAGGATTGTATTCTAGAGCACATTCTTGTAGCGGGCTATGACCTCTTGATTTGTGTGTCCTTCTTGTGCTTGAGTGGTGATGATAATAATACAGCAACGATTCTTATATTCTCCTTTATTGGTGCTTAACACTGATACGTATTACATATGAGGTATGCCTAACACAATAATATACGTCTACACTATTTATAGCCTTTTGGCCAACTAAAATAAACTAAAACTAAATAGGCTTTACTTCATGACGTCTGTCAATGTCAAAAATGACATTGACACTTACTTTTGTCAATATGCAACAAAAACTAAAATCGACAGCAATCTTCAAATATTCCAGACACCACCATACGATTTTATATCGTACTTATGCCCGGTGTCTGAGATGAATTTTTTGGTAGTTTATCTTTTTTACGCTTTTTTTGGCGCTTTTGTTCTGTGTAAAATTACACAAAAAAAGCGCTGATAAATTTCAAACGCAATTGCGCTTTCGAACAAAAATGTGATTGAGTGATATAAACTATGTTTAAATTTACTTTACCAATGTGGTTCGTTTATTGTTTTCATAACTCGTAATTGACATTGCTACTGATAGATAGCGCTGACACAAAATGGAAGTAAAACACTATACAGACACTATCTAATTATTTTTCCTAGTTAAAATAGTTTAAACCTACAATACTAATAATAATAATAGTTTAAAACTCCCAAAGTACCAAATGTTTCTCATAAAACTAGTTACAATGTCGAATTATAGCAGAACAAAATAACTTTATCTTCAAATATTTAAAAGATTAACTCTGGACCATATCTAGTAGACCCATCTGGACCTTTTTGCATTCGGACACTCGGCGCTAGATAAACTTAGTTTATCTAGAGTTTTTCAAGAGTTTATCTAGATTTTATGTAAAATCTTCAGAACCCGGCATTAAAAGCCATATTCAGTTACTTCAAAGTTAAATTGTTCGCCACTTAATGTATATTATTATAAGGTACCCTTGTTAAAAATACCCGTGCAAAGGCGTGTCAACTGTCAACCAACCATCAATTAGCAATATTAAATACACATCTTTGTTTGTCTCAATGAGGGTTTTTGATATTTTTTCTGTCGTTAGGGGGCGTTGGGTTGTTAACCCAACTCACCCGAAGCACCATATTATGGTGACGTAAGTGGTATCAAAAACGGTCAATAAGAATTTTCGATTCTTTTTCTGTCACCAGGCGGCGCTTGGTAGCCCGACGGTCCTTGTCGTGTCAAAAAGCTGTCAGATGTCACGAATTTAAAAACCCTCATTCATTATTGTTGCGAAAGTGCATTTCAATGTTTACTAGCTGTTTGCCCGAGTAAATAAAGTATCCCAAAGAAACGCTGTACTTTTTCGAGATAAAAAGTAGCTTCCCACACTGATTTTAGTGACGGTGGCCAGTTTTAATTGAAAACAGGCCAACTACGCAGGAGTTATTTTATAGTGCCCAAGTGTGTGCGCAGTACACAAGAGCACTCTCTCTTCCTTTACTCTCGTAACCCAGTGGGACGAATAACCGACACGACTGGTGAGATATCAGGCGCAGGTCCGACTTTTTACATGCCCATCCGACGCATGGATCATCTTTCTTGTCAGACAATCAGGTGATCAGCCTGCATTGTCCTAACCAAACTTGGAAACAAGATTTTTTGTTGTTCCAATGCGGGAATCGAACCCACGACCTCCGAGTCGAGTGGCCAAGCTCTAAACCACTAGACCACGGAGGCTGTTTGGCTGAGATAAAAAGTAGCCTATGTTTTAATCCAGAGCCTAAACTACTAACATATCAATTTTCGATACACAAAAAAAACATCGGAATCCGTTACACTGGCAAATGGTTATAAGCCGATGCTATATATAAATTAAATTAAAATTAAGGTCGAATTTCGACCATAGGGTTCTAATTCTATTTAATACACTTACCTCCTTACTAGTAAAAATATTTACATAGTGGATAAGCTGTACAATGTTTTGTCCTTGTCTTCTTGTACGTCGGTAAAGTCACTTGATAGTATAGTTTCATGCTCATACACTGTATAAATATTTTTTTTAGTAAGTGGCGTTATAATATTATAGAGTTTTTATTTCCTATGTGTTAATATATGTCTCTCATAGAGCATTTCGCGCTATATCTTCACAGTCCGTACACGTGTCATAAATCAAGTAAATGTATACAATATTTATTATAATGTAAGTACAAATACAAGATATATTTTGGAAACAAAATCTGGTTACTATAATGTTGCTCTTATAAATATTGTGTCACAAACATAATCAACACCACAAGTGATACATTTTCCCGCTTTAAAAATGTAGGACTTTTCCACTCGGCTGCCCTTCAGGCCGTTACAAAAGATGAACTTAATTTTTCTTTGTCAAAGTTAAACGGGTTAATTACTTCTCTCTCGGAACATTAACATTTTATTTTCAGTAGGTAATGGCGAAACGAAAATCACACTTGCAAATTACGATAGATTTCATGTGACCTATATTATTACAAACTTTTGTAATAATGTTTGTCTAGGATACGAAGTTGTTGTATTTTAAGCGATTTGATGACACCACAAAATTACCTAAGCCATTCGTGCGCTACGAAGTCGTGTTCTTACTTTTTATGTTGTTTAGCGTCGGCGAACCCATGGGGTTGTGTCGTGGGGCAGTGGTGGCGAACCACCAGCGCAGCCCCGACGTGCGTGTCGGTTTCGCGAACATTCCTCATTCCTCACCGTTCTATAAAACATTCAATTTTTTTAAAGTGTGTGTTTTTGTGATTTTAATTTTAAGCGCAAATTAAAACTTGCACAAAATTAATCATTAATAACCTATATAATTTGTGAATGGTTTACCTGGTGGCCGTATTATTGTAAATCATTTTCAAAGTCAAGTTGTAGATCGCACAGATAATAGAAAAATATAACAAACTTTTTATACCTTAAAAATACAATAACATACTTAAATAAAGATAAAATTTAAAATATGCTTTTCAGCAATTATTATAAACTTTGATATAAGATCTATTTCACTAATGCCTATTATTATCATCAATCAACTGTCAAACTTCCAATAAGGAAAGCAATTACATCTTATGTATTCTCCTACTTTGCCAGTGACCCTCGAAAAAAAGAACTATACATATTATTTCCCAACTCCAAGCCTCGTTTACATAATACTTTAGCGCTGAATCTATTTTCTTGTTTTAGAAATCGAATTTTGCAATTCGAGATGGAATCGCTAGGAATCCAATAAACAGATAAAGAAATTGTCTTGAATATTACATTTTCAGAAGATTTCATAATGTTTCGGGGTTACAGTCGGCTACATCCAAATACTTATTCCAGGCTTATCCTTTGATGAATAAGTTACGCAACCACATTCGGTAATCTTTGAGAAGGGTTTGAAATAATATTTTTCGGTGTAATGTAGCATCATAATTCTTGGGTAATATTTTAGCAAAACATGTAGGTAATTCTGAAAATTAAGAGCACAATAAAATATTTTTGTATTTAATAAAGTGCATGTTATGTTACGATGAGGCTGAGATAGCCTAGAGGTTTTAAGCCTCTTTAAAATAAAAGAAAAAAAAATGTGCATTATTCTGTTATCAAAATTCATTATTTATTTTACACTAAAGTCATTTGAAATTATACAATGAACAGAAAAAAAATCTGATAGAATTTGGTACATGTGAAAGCATTTAAAAAATGTTATATTTTTGAGCGACATTGATCATATGTGGGTGAATGTGAACTACACATCACACAATGTACAGCAGCGGCGACACCCCCCTGATGACGCCGGACGGGTACAGCAGCATATCACAAGGTAAATTATTTAGCTAACACCCCGGGCCTTGCCGCGTAAATTACTTTTATTAAACTCGTTACATGTTGGCTTTTTACTTAACATTATACGAGCACGCGCTACTTCGTATCATCATTGAGTTACCTACTGTGTATTAAAGTGACAGTGAGAGATATATGAAATTGTTCTATCCTGTTACCAGCAAGAAAAATACTCCCACAAAATGAGAATTTATTTTTGGACAAAGAGCTAAATGTTGCCTAATCTTCATGTTCGTATGTTCATCACTTCTTAAGTTAGCATATCCTAAGTCGTAACAGGTGGAATTTTACTTCAGGAAATTAATCTGGATTCAGTACGAGACTAAGTGCTACATAATGATACGCTTTCTTCTAAATATTTCTGTTTTGTAAATTTTGATCAAGGGATACACGACGTGGCGCTGCATTTTTAAGATAGCTATTCAAAATTGAACTTTGTTCATTACACACGAAGATACCTACCTACACGTTTCATTGTAAGAGTTTGAATATCAAGTTGCACCGCGCTGCACAGCGCATGTGCAGTGTATGACTGATGTCTTAAGTAACGTGTACCTTTTTGTGTAGTGAATAAATATCAAATTTGAATAGCTATCCTAAAATTGCAACGTAGCGCCGTGTATCGTCGCGGTGTGAACTGACCCTAATTTTACTTTAGCCAATATATTTATTTACTCGTAACCGTCCCATTATTACTTTCAGAACACCGATCACTTTGGGCGTAAATATTATTGTAGGAATAGGGGTCTACGATCGTAGCAGAATGTGCTACGAGCATACAAGACCAGCGCTAGCGGACGTCATTGTCGATAACAATTTGACGTGAGATACGAAAATAATCAATTTAGTTGCATCATGTGTCCATGACTCAATATAATATTTGAAAAATAAAATATTTGAAAGGTTTAAATTTTAAGTCATAGGAAAATTTATTGATAATACAATTTTTGATTTATTAACATGTATGCATTTAGCCGGGGGCGAAAACGCGGGTGGCGTATAAGGGCGGCCGTGAGTGAGGCCTATTAGCTACCTCCATGCACAAGGTCGTGTACTCACATCACGTAATTACAGCACATACCTTCTTATACTACGGTTAAAGCAATATCATCAGCTCAAATCGAATACATAAGGCTAACTCGCAATAGGTTAGCTTCGTAACTATAGCCCAATCTCCTTCACATTAGGAGAATCTCCCAGAGTAGGGACGGTTATTATGACACATTTGGGAACCACGATTCTCTCTAAACAATAACTATGATTTCATATAAGAACTATATCCCGACTACGTAAATTATATATTTACGTAGTCGGGTTATAGTTACCCGGGTTAATATTACAAATATATGGACACCTAATTTATTCAAATTGGATCAGTAGTTTAGGCTCTACGGTAAACAAACATACGTACATACATACATACGTGGACTGCCAAAATCGTTACCCTTCCTTTTGGCTTCGCCGTAGTCGGATAAAAAGCTAAAACAGAAGGATGGGCAACAAATTGGACTTTTGCAAAGAAATATTAAAATCTGTAAAAACAATAAAATATTTCATCCTCCAAGTCGGCTTTTGACAAACGATCGGTACTGAAATTGGACTGCTTTTATTTACAGCTTGTTTCATCTCGGGCACGCGTCGGATTGAATTCATCCGTCGCTCACGTTTCCGTCGGAATTATTTTTCCTGTTCCTCTCGATTGTTTTCATTTTTTTAGAATTCTATACACAACGTGGAAGGCTTATTGATTTGCAATGTCAACAAATGTTATTTTATAATTTGATAGAAACAGTAACTTAGGCGCGCGACTTACAACGTATTTAAGAGCATCAAATAAATTTTCTTAGAAATTCTCATCTTTCTTTAGAAAATCTCAATTTTTATGGCGCAGGTTTAAAACTATACAGACTTTCATGCCCTTTTTCACCCCTTCAATAGTGGATTTTTTTAAATACCTTCTTAATGTGCGTCAACAATATCCCTACTAATATTATAAATATAATGTGAATGTAAGTTTGTTTGTTACGCTTTCACACGAAAACTACTGAACGATTGATTTTGATTGAATTTAGTATGGTAGTAGTTTAGACTCTGGATTATAACATAGGCTACTTTTCATCCCGTAAAAGTACAGTGTTTCCGCGGGATACTCGATAGTATGTTTACGCGGGCGGAGCCGCGGGAAACAGCTAGTTATAAATAAAACTACTGTCCTAATTTCACATTTGTACAATTAGCGGTTACGGCTGTGTGAGCGTCTATATATAGTCAGTCAGTCAGTGGAGACCTTTCCTTTTACATATAATATAATATATAGATACGTATACTGACGAATTCTTATTGCACTGGAGACGATTTCTCAAAATATTTTTTCGTACTATCTAACAAGTTGCCGCCCAACCAGTTGACAGCGCCGTCGAATCGTGTGCACGCTCACATTCTCACGTGTAATTAGTTCAAACACGTCTGCAGTTATTGCGGTATCTCCCTTTGTGTTAAAATACTTTCAGTGATGTTAGCAGGAACAATTGACATCGTTATTACGTACATATTCGTAACGTTATCCAAAGGGAATTGTATGAAATTTATGACAGCGTATATATAATCGATAACGTTACGAATACGCAGTTGTCAATTATTTATTGTTCCTCCTTGGGCTACTGGCATGCTAGAGTTACCCAAAGGAAAATGTTTAGAAAGTGGTTGAGCAGGAACTTTGTCGATACTGTACATAGCCACTAGCCTCCTATCCCACTAGTATATTTAGATAATTTGTAGACCTTTTACTATAAAAGTTTACTACCTCATAACTTTATAATTCCGTAAACAAAGCTGGTATCTTTATATAAAAGAGGTAACGAAGTGCTCCAACATTTGTTTATACATACTTCGCTTATAAATAGCACCAGAAAAGATACCTGAATTTACATAAATTCTTCATTTAACAGTGCTCCTTTGTCGCAGGCCATTTCTATGCGCGATGAATTTTTTACGACTAATTCTGTGCGCAGATAAAAAGCTAGACATAGTAAAAGGGTAAAGCTACGAGTATGAAAACATCGTCGCTTAGAATACGATCCGTTAAAAAAACCTTACTCGTTAAAGCATAGCGTTGAAGTAAGCTTTAAATCCTACTTCTATTATATATGTGAAAATTTGTGAGGTGTGTGGTGGTTGTTTGTTACTCTTTCACGCGAAAACTACTTAACGGATTTCGATAACATTTGGTATGGTAGTAGTTACGGCTATTAAAACATAGGCTACTTTTTATTCCGAAAAACTTCAGTGTTCCAATGGGATACTATATTCACGCGGGAGCCGCGGGCAAAAGCTAGTACAGTAATACACTGCCTTTTTTTACTGTGGAAATGATGAAAATTTGACTAACCTTTTACTCTATAGGTAACTAATTCATGTCGGACCAGCCCCAGCAGTAAAGTCACTGAAATATTGTTCGAGCATAATAGTTCATGAACGTAATGCGCAAATATTGACACTGTTCAGGGTCTGTGCTGTTTGTGCCTTACTGCAAACATATTTAATCATGGAATGTGAGTGAACTTCCCCTTAACGTAGTTATGTCAAGGGTGCTTGAAAAATTTTATGATTTAATTTGTGACCATGGTCGCAAAGGGCACCGGCAAAACATAAGCTTGCGTTGTGTTTTGCCGAGTAAGTGAGTATTAGGCTGAGACTATATGCTCGGGAATCCGGAACGCCAGAGAAAATTCAGAGCACTAAAAATAGAATTCCGTGCTAATACAATAGATTTGAAAATGAAAGTTTTGAGTGTCGAGCTGTCATATATATGACATTAATATTTGACGTTTGACACTCATGTGTTCGATTTTGAACTCTATTGTATTAGCGCGGAGTTCTATTTTAAATACTCAGAATTTCCTACGACCTTCCGGATTCCGGATCATATTATAATTCCAGCCTTAGAGGCCCATCTGTTGGTAAGGATTTGAAACACATGGTGCTGCCTGTGGTGATCTTGGGCGGCAATAATCACATACAATCAGGCAATCCGTCTATAATTTTACTGGTCTTATTAAATAAACAATTGTGTTAATTTGTGTTAAATATATTATTTATATTAAGGTAGAAGTATTAAGGTAATACCTATATTAAGGTAATATATTATTTATATTAAGGTATTATTTATCCTGTGGTATTTTTACCACAGGTTAAATAAATCTAGATTTAGATAAAAAAGAATGCTATTAAGATATTCCAGATGCCTAATTACGAAATTTTATACCAGCAATATTATCTGACTTCTTTATAGACGTAAAATAATACTTTAATTAAAAAAACTGTGCGACATTCTATTAGAATTAGATAAAATTATATAATACTCGTATATCTAGATGATACCAGTTTGAACCGCGAACGAAACAAGATTTAGTCTAAATAAAAAGGTTATATGCAAATATGTTTTGTGATTAGAAATTATTTATTGTGCATCTCGTTACGTTTGGAATTTGTTTTTTATATCGATGTTTATGAATTTGACTTGACGGCCGAATACCTAGATGCTATTTAAAGCTAGGGCCTCCCTGAATAGACTGTCAATGTCTCTTCTTGGCAGAATGACCTTCAGATCCTCTCAACTTTAATTAGTGTTTCAGAATTCAGCTGTTTATGTTCGGAGAGTGTTCGCATTCTGCGGTTTTAAATATTTCTGCTCATACATAGTTGGACTTAGATAAAAGCTAACCGAATCTCAGGGTCGTAAAAGAAAGCAGAAATTAATGATTCCAACAAAGCAGCGGGTCGCTTCCGTGGACAGAAATAGCCGAAGGTCGCGACCCTGACTGAAAGCCACGTGAAGTGTCATTGATAAAGAGCTGGTGACGTGCGATGAAAAATATTTTTGTGATTATCTTCACTAGCGAGGAGATCGTTTTTTTTTTATAAGGCGTAACTCCTTGATTATTGCGTCTGGAAGCGGCTGTGATCGTTTTCTGCCATTCCTCTGCTAGTATTACCAGTTTAAGGGCCATTTCACAATCTTCTAATAAGTGTCGGATAATAATAATAATAATTTATTTATTCACAAGAATGCAGTACAAAGGATAATATTTAAACATTACAAAGGATCTGTTACATTCTACCATAACAAAATGGTGTGTGAAATTTTTTAAACATGCCATTGATTAAAACTAATACTTGAGAATAATAATAATAATAATAATATGAAGATTAGATTTACAAATTCATAATTATTGTTTTCAATGTCGAAGTTTCAGTCAAGTAATAATCATAACAAAATATAATAATCAATAGGTTTAAAATCAATAACACATTACACATTAAACAAATTATTTATCCATCGTCTCTTAATTCTAATGTTATTACCTACATAATATTATAATTAAATAATTAAATTTTACACCTTAATAACTATTTTTGTGCGTAAAGTATTCATTTATATTATAAAAACATTTTTCTGCAAGCCATATTGTCAAATTCCTTTTAAATACGTTATAGGGCCTTTTAATAATTATATCTTTAAACTCGTCCGGTAAAACATCATATATTTTTATAATTTGTACAAATGCATTGTCTTTATAAATATTTAAATTACAAAGCGGGAAATAGATTTTATATTTATGCCTTTCATTTTTCCGTCCTAAATCCGATTTGAGTCGAAAGTATTCGGTAGAAGCCTGTATTTTTGTAATTTTACAAAAATACAGGCTTCTTTTATATACCTGCAAGTGCAGTATCTTAAATTTTTTAAACAATGGTTTGCAACTGTCTAGGAGCCATGCTCCAGCTATAGCTCTAACACACTTTTTTTGCAAACGAAACGCCTTATCCATATCTGTAGAATTTCCCCACAGTATCAGCCCATATGATAACACCGATGACACGTATCCGTGGTAAACACTCAGTGCGGCTTCCGTGCTTACTGTTTGACGTATTCTCAGAATAGCGTAGACGAGTCGATCTAATTTTGTACATATATATTCTATTTGGTCTTTCCAGTTGCAATATTTGTCTAAGATAACGCCTAGAAATTTTGTAGAACTCGCTTCTTTGATTTTTATGTCCTTATAATAAATATTTAGGTTAATCTTTTGTCTATTGTAGTTTTGAAATTGTATTAATTTAGTTTTACATATATTTATCTTTAAATTATTATTAGTTAGCCAGGTCAATACTTTGTCAAGATTTTCGTTAATACTACTCTCAAATTTTTTAGATCTTCACATTTAACTATAAGTGTCGTGTCATCTACAAATAAAATCGTTTTTTGTGTAGTTACATGTGGTAGATCGTTAATGTAGAGCAGAAAAAGATATGGGCCCAAGACACTACTTTGTGGTACACCACATTCGTTAAGCTTGAAAATTGGCCGGTTCGTAATTTTCTTACTATTATAGATTTTACTTATTTCTATACATTGATACCGGTCAGATAAATAGCTATTTATCCAGTCATTAACTACTCCCCTTATCCCATATTTTTGTAGCTTGTAAAGAAGTAGGGCGTGATATACATGATCAAAAGCTTTTGACATATCTAGAAATATAGCAGTAACTGGAATTATTTTATTAAGGGACTCAGTGATTGATTGGATTAAGTCAAAACAAGCTACAGTAGTGTAACATTTTTTTCTAAAGCCATACTGAGTTTGCGTAAGAATGTTTTGTGTTGATACGTAATTAGTAAGTCTATCTAGCATTGCTCTCTCAAATATTTTTGAAATAACCGGTATTAGTGTTATTGGACGATAATTATTCATGTCCGTCACGTCACCTTTTTTTAAATATTGGTTTTACAATAGACTTTTTGAGTTTTATCGGAAACGTTTCTTCTTGAAAAGATAGGTTTATAATAAAGCTCAACGGTTGACATATGTATTGAGCTGAAAGCTTAAGTATTTTCGTATTTATGTCATCTATACCGACAGACTTCGTATTGTTAAGAGTATGTATCAGTTTGTATATTTCTATTGGAGATGTAGGCTTTAGGTACATGGTATTACTAAAATTATTATACTGCATTGTAGAATTAATGTCATTTTCATTAAATTGAAAATTACTATTATTTATCTGATTGACAGTATACGTTTATTAAACTCACTAATACTACAATATGATATACATTTTATCAGTTATGATAGCAAAATCAATTGTACCATAAAAGTAGGTAAGTACTAAAAAAATTATAACTACTCCAAAACTTAAAATGCTACAAAAAAAAAGAAATCTCCCAGGAAATAAATAAATAAATCTCGAATCTTTATCTGATTTATGTAAAAGTTATTGAATAATTCACTAATGTCCAAGGGTGTCGTATACGATTGATTATTGTAAGATATTTTTTCTGTCTCTTTTTAAAGTTATGTCTTTATCATTTATAATGTCCCATTCATACAGCTTTACATTTGTTTTTATTAATTTGTAAGTATTTTAGATTATTTAGTTGTTTTGATTTGTGAATGCACAGTTTCAGTATCTTAGAGTATTTTTTGTATATTTTCTTGTAGTTATTTTTATTAGAAGCTATAAATTTATGTTTAAAATAGAGTATTCTTCTTTTTACAGCACATTTTTTTAAACCTTTTGTTAACCACGATCCCGTTCTATGAGTTTTATTACCTTTTTGTTCCAGACAGAAGGGAAAACATAAGTTGAAAAATAGTAAATATAAATTATGAAACTCCTCAAAGGAATCATTCAAGTTCTGTTTTTCATAGACGTCTCAGAATGAAAGAGCCGACATACAGTTACAGAACTTTTGAATGTTTTCTTCGTTAAAATCTCTAACTATCTCATTCCACTTACACATCTTACGTGTTTTATTACATTTGACTGTTAAAGTTTGACCTGTTTCATGATCAGAAAGACCTAGATAGTGAACTTTCAATTTAATTTCTTTAACATTGCTTGAGATCTGATCAAGACAAGCTTGTAATCTAGTCGCTGTGTTAATATGGGTCCATAAATTGAAATTTTTAAAAAGACTTATAAGCTCTAAACAGTGCTTATTAGGTTTAAGAAAGTCTAAATTCCAGTCTCCACATAAAATAACTGTTTTTCTTCGTTTTAATATTCTTAACAATAATTGCTCCATTTTGTGTAGGAACACATTTGGATTAATAGATGGCGTTCTATATACACATATTTATTACAATAATTTTTTTGTAAAGTTATCTCTAAACCACAGCATTCGAAAAAAAATCACTAGAAAATTCTGATAACCATGATAGTTTCTTGCAGAGTAGAGTTTTCTTCACTAGGATACAAGAGCCGCCCCGTTAGAGTTTCTCGAGTAAGAAGATATTAAATTATACTCCGGTTATTTAAACAAATTTTCTGTTCCCTTTCTTATAAAAGTTTGAGTAAGACAAATTATATCAATTTCTACAGTCTTTGACAATTCGGTAACAGCCATAAAAAGTTTATTATACTCTTATTTATTTATTACTCTTATTTGTTGCACCTGCTATGTTTTGATGTAAGATAGTTAAGCGAGAATCATAGTTAGGAACGAAAGAAAGAAACGAAGAACATTTAGTATCTGATGGTTTTTGTTTGTTATCATTCATTTTACAAAAATAATATGGTATAATACCTTGTTTTAGAACATTTGAATTGTTTTCAGAAAATGAATTAGGTTTATTCATAGTTTTATTATCAGACTTACTATTTTTAAAGTAGAAAGGTATCGTCCCTTTCATGGGATTACATGATTTCGTATTAGTATAGCTTGGCTTATTACACGCTAAATGTTTTGATATTATTTTAGGATTGAGGAATTTTTTAGCATAATCATTGCAATCAATAGCGAAATTAATAGATTTATAAACAGATTTTATAGTAAAGTTTTTACAATCTATACATTCACAATTTTTGTGTTTGTTACATAGAATTTTTGACTCCTTATTAAGCTTTCTAACATCTAAGTAAATATTAGCATTAACACTTAAAACTAAAATTTTATTGCTTGTAAAGCTATGTAATATATATTTTAGGTTTGTAAAACAGTTTTAATATCTGTGTCATTTTCTCCTATACATAATATTATAACATCATCATTATTAACAGTTAAATTTCTGCAAGTTTTCGTAACCTGATAAGACCTCGCATAGGCTTTAATCTCGCCATAGAATGCATACTTATCGTAATTTGTCATGAATCTAGAGTTAAGTAGAGACGATGACAAGCCGGTGCATTGTTGAGTACCAAAAACATAAATTGTCTTTTCGTTTTAAGGCTTAGATGTTGTGTTCCTGGTATTAGTTCCTTGTTTGGTGAATGTTTTTTAATTATTATTTCAGAAGAATTTGTGCAGTTGAGGTAAGCAATTTGTTGAAGGGCGCTACTTACCTGTTTAGAGTTTAGCTCATTATTGTTTATGTTGTAATCCACACACGTGTTATTTAAATCAATTGGTGAGAATGAAGGTATGTTCCTGACTACTAAAGAGCGTCGCTTTATTTTGCGATAAGTTCTAGGGCTTTTCGACTCTATCGGTGACTGACATAAATTTTTTAAGAAATTATTTTCTGTCTTCAGTTTATTTATTAGTTTGTTAAGGTTTTTATTTTCCAGAATCAGATCTTCAAGTTCATTTTGTGTACTTTCAACTGTAGTAATGAGCTGTTCAATCGTGTCCTTCATTTCTAGTATATTAGTAGTTTCATTAGGCGTCATTCCTTCCAAGCTGCGTGATAATATATTAGGAGTAGAGTATGAGGCATCGTCAGATAAACTTAGACTGCTGCGTAAATCTGAGGCACAGGAATTATAAGAAGTATTTGGATTCGGGGTTTGCGGTAATTCAGTGCATTGAGTAGGCTCTTCTACCAGTGTTTGCTGGCCTAACTTAAGATGCTGTTTTCTTGTAGTATTTTTTGTAGTTATTTTATTGCTTTCTTTGTCCTTTTCAATACATAATTTGCATCGCCAAGTTTTATTTTCTTGTTGGTTTAACAATTTATACACCGTTAGTGGAAAGCCTATGCATTCGAATTCAAAATTATTTTTGCATATACTCGTATAGCAGAATGCAGTTTTCTTCGACTCTACAATTTTCTTACATTTAAAACATGTTACTCGTCGCGCCATCTTTTGGTCTTTCTTCGTTGATTCGTGATTCTTCGATAAGTTCATTAGTAAACTGATTAGCTAGATGATGATTATTTTAGTTCAGGCAGATTTGGATAGATGGCGCTTTTAAATATATTTTAATGTCTTTGTCTGTTTTGAATGTAACGTTTTTTCTTGATCAAAATAATTTCAATTTTTTTGTTTCACTTTTCACATTGTTAATTTTATAGGTTACAGTACCTTTCTGGTCAGGTTTTACTCACATCACTTAGAGAATATAGTTTTATTTACGTTTAGGGGTTAAAAACCAGTTTTATCACTTCACTTGATAAACGTTGATATTTTTGTTGTCCATACTTTTTTTTTCAGAGATAACGTTCTATGACGTGAATTGATACTAGTTATACACAATTTTATAAGATTTAACACTTTTCGCACTGTTTTACTATTTTTAGTTACAAAAAATACGGAGCTCGATGTAAACCGTGCGCCATCTACCGGTTGGTATCTATATATAGGATAGCTTATATGGAAGTTTTGTTTCTGCTTACTTTATATTGAGCGACAGATACAAAACATGCATATAAGCTATCAGACACGTATCAGTACATTGTGAGCCTGTGAATTTAATTCAAGTGGAAGGCCAGGTCTCCATACAAAACATGAATGTCCTACACACGTGCTGAATTATTCAGATCCTTAATATGTGAGATCAACCTGTGAGGACGATGCTGACGTACGTTCCTGATCCGGAAGCTGAATTTAAAAAGGAAAAGATAAATCTGACAGAACGCACGTATTTCCATATATTCTCATAGAGATGACACGTTGAAAATGCCAAATTCAGTGCGTGCAGTGAGTTATTACTTGGAATTTGGCATGCTGAATATAAATACAAAAGTAGTGCGACACGTATTCATATCTTTTTCATTACAATCTGAATTTTAAAACATTTGTGGCGTGGTGCCGGAATGATGAATGCTGTGAATCTAAAGTGTATCTTATTCTGATTTTTAGACACTAAAAGACTCACGAGTGGTTAGAATAATTTATTTTAATTATTTTAACTATTTTACATTCGTATGGATAGAATTTTCATTGCATAGTCTATGTGATAACTACATCACATAGAAAAATAATACATTTAAAAACCTAAAAAAACTTTTTATAAAACGTGTGGATAAATCCACCACATCCTCTCCGTGCGACGTGCCCTAAGTCTCAAAAGGAACACAAAACAAATTTAATAATACATTACATATCGAAAATACAACAAGGCGTACAAAAAAATCTAAAATTGCAAGCCAGAATAAAAACAAGAAACAACACAGCAGAATCAAAAAATAAATCAATAAAAAGTATTGCCTGCTGTAAATGTCAAAGGTATAATAGGAGGTAAAGCATTGCCTTAGCAGCACACATCAACAACTCCCAAAATCATCCCCACCATGGCGCTGATGGGACTACAAAGCGCCATTTAATCCTTTGTTTTAAGTTGGTTCTGTCCAATTAGGCTAATGAGTCGTGAAATCAGACTTTGCGATGTCTCTAGCACCTATTTAGTTACTCTGGCGCAAAACTCCTTCGGAATTAACAAGCCACAGTTTTTATTTAAAATCAATCTTTTCTCATAACTGTTTTCTTCAGTATCATCCAACAAGTGTATCATGACCATGACTACTGCCACCTTCTTATTCTTAATCTGCTTCTCATCCTTTTTACTCATCGTCTTGAAACCGATGCTGCAGTCTACCGTGCTTGATATGTTTAAATGCAGGGTTATTTTCTTTTTATGTGTGCGGTCGCGAAACATGAAGTCAAGGGTGTAGCAGTTGGATCAGCAGAAAATATTTTCGCTATGCACTCTTGTTCATCGGCCAATACTTTTTTAAGATGCTGTCTACTTAGCTCATCGTTTGCAAAACGTTTCAAATTGTCTAATATTTTCTCATAATAGCTACCACACGGCGGAAAAATATCTACTTGTTCTTTTACTTCTGACTGTATCATGTAGAACTTTACACTACATTCTATAGCCGCCTCCAAGTCTAAGTCTTCCATACCTTCGTCGTCGTCGTCGGTATAGACATTATTATTATCCGTCTACAGATTTTGATCATTTTTTTGTGCGACACATAACTCTTCATAATATTCACCTAGTAGGTAAGATCTTCTTTCATAGTAAGCACATTAATTACGGAATCTTTTGATTGTTTGAAAATTCATTTGACTGCTAAACTGAATTTGTGGCGGCAATGTTTTCTTTCGGACTTCGCTATATCCATTTTAACTATCACGGTCGCTTGGATGTAAATCTAATGTGGCTATTACTTACTATTATATTTTTCCACAACATTCGACAACGGCTTGAAACGTGTATTTTTAATATTATTATTTGTCATGGTCGCCAGATGTTGTGAATCTAATGTGTATCTTATTATTGTGTTTTATAGACACTAAAAGACTCACGAGTGATTAGAACCATTTATTTTAATTATTTCAACTATTTTACGTTTGTATGGATAGAATTTTTATTGCAAAGTAGTATGACAACTACGTCACATAAAAAAATTATACATTCAAAAACATAACAAAACAATGCATAGTCACTTTGTGGACAAATCCACTACAATGACTATGCATTGAAATGATTTAATTCAGTAAGCGATTGAGTACGTTAGTGGCTAGGCTTAAGAAGGCTATAATGTTTAAAATTGATGGTTTCTTAACATAATTAAATCTAAAAAAACTATTTGCTCCATGTTTGGCATAGTCAGATATTTGTCTGAAAAATCTTTGATTAAAAAATATACAAGTGAAAAATAAAAATATTTTTGTTTCAACATACTACATTGCAACATTTTGCAACTAGTTCAGTAATGAATTTATGTTATGTATGAGTGTGTGAGTCATATCACCTTTGCTCTACTACAAGGCCTCTACAAATCAATATAATGATCTATTATCAATGCCATATTATGCCCTTCACACGTTTTCAGGGGTTTGTATTATTTCAAGCTCAATTACCGATGAAAAAATTACCTACGAAAACACTTAACAATTTTACCATTATTGTAGAATGATGGTACTGTAAATACAT
Source organism: Phengaris alcon alcon (assembly GCA_037179445.1). Lineage (NCBI taxonomy): Eukaryota > Metazoa > Arthropoda > Insecta > Lepidoptera > Lycaenidae > Phengaris > Phengaris alcon. The sequence goes on along the minus strand of JAYRCH010000069.1, from coordinate 334,971 downwards.
TCATAAACTACAGGACCAATTTCGAAAATTATTTCACTATTAAAACGCCAAGTTATCGTTTCGTTAACGTGCACAGTGTTAATAAAAACTCAATATTTTTACTTGGGTCTTTATAGTAATATAACAATATTTAATTTACAATTAGACAATTGACCATTACAAGGATAAGCTTTTTATCTTATTGAGGTGCAACGTAAAAATAGTTACCTACCTAAGTCCATGCAGGAGAATATGAAGATATTAACTTATCTACCACAAACGAAGCTAAAAAGTGTAAACATTTAATAATTGTTTTAGCTGCTAATTGACACCGTTAGCGTTATCGATCAAACATCGATACGGCAACCTTAATGAATTTTATATTAAGGGCTCGGTATTGAAATAACAAAACATGGAACCTTGTGTGTAGCCGTGACCGCATATTACCGACTACTCACTACTATAAAATTCTCAATGTCGAAACACACATGAACCGTAGAAAGTTCAAGCAGAAAATCGATCCAGGTGGATCGGGCTCGCTCGATACAGCTCGGCTGTTTCCGACCTATCTGGCCTAATAAGCTGATATTGTGAACTGCTCCGCACTCGCCAATTTATGATTTCGCTCGCAAAAAAAGACTTAAACACGCAATCGACTGAAAATGACTTTGTGGAAGTTCCATATTATTCAAACGACGATCGGTTTAATAATTTGAACAAGATGTAAGTTTAATAAGCTTTTTATTGGCTGTATTACGCCATAGTAGAAAATATATATACTTGCGTAAAGAGCTTTCATAGAATGATCCAAATCGATCCAAATTTGAAAGTTTCGTCCCCTTCAACGACCCACAATTTTTCAACACAATCGTGGACACCCCGTATGTTTGTAGTAGTGCAATCACATCTAAAGCTAACTATGTAGCTGTTTATCTGTTCCTTATTATTTAATCTGTGTTATCACACCGAACTGCTTGTCAATTACCACTCAGTCCTCACAATGGTAGTAACTAATTAGACTAGAAATAAATTACTTTTGTACTAAAAATTGGAAAGGCTTCCTATTGGAAGCCTTTCCAATTTTGTTTAAAAATCTTAGTAACGTGTGAGAGCCATCGACACGAATGGGCCGGTTCGCCTGGATAAATACCACGACCTCCGAGAAAACCGGCGTGAAATGATGCTTGCGTTGTGTTTCGCCGAGACCCAAGGGGGGTTAGGGATTTTAAGAACCAGGAACGCGTGTGCGCTGTTGCTTTAGAAGTGTAACTGTTCTGGTATTAGTAGTATCCATAGGCGGCGGTAATCACTTACCATCAGGCAATCTGTCTGCTCGTTTTCTGATCAATTCCATTAAAAAAACTAGATATCTTAATTGCTGAGAGAGCGAAGTGACTTACAATTTTCTTAGGAAGCGTTTATATGACCACAAGAATCACAACGCAGCCGCTGCAAATGGAGCTTTAATGACTAGGCCACAACGTACATTTTCTCAACAATCACCAAACCCCGCGGTTCGGTTAGGCAGTACGTTGTGACTTGCGGTCTAGTCGATAAAGCTAAGTGAGCTATAAATGAAAACTAGCCTTCACGCGCCTCGTCTAACTGGGCCCTTAATGGGTTGTCGCCTGTCAGTGTTGATGATTGTATTTCGATGGCCCCTTTAAATTCTGATACTAGAATTTGTGTTGGAGTAACCTAGTTAACGGTGTGCTTAACAAACTAAAACTATTTGGAGTGAATGGTTTCGCTTACAGTGAAGAGTGCATTAAAATCCATCCCGCAGACTTTGAAAGACTAACACAGTTTTAGTTCCTTTTGATAAAATGTAAAGCGGTTGCATTAACTAAAATATTTCGACAAAGTTATGCTCTAGCATAAAAGCTTTTATTTGCGAACTTACATAATAAATATTCTCTATAATCAAATATCAAAAAATCCGGGTAGTTTAGTGGTCCTGACCACTTTAAATTTAAGTTTTAGGTAATTTCATCTTTTGAACTTTGTAGATTAAATAGTAAGGAATAGTTTGAGTATTGACTATTTTATCAAAATATTTTTGGTAATTTAATGGAAAAATGGTAAAGTTAAAAAAGCTTGATTTTTATCAGCATACTTATTTATGCTGGTTTTTTTAAGTTTAATCGGTTTTTACTACAACCAATAAAAGTTTTGGGGCAGGGCGCGATACCCATTCTGGCCAAGATTATGGCCTGCCCTTATTCAGGCGTGTCAGCGGGTGTACCTAATTCGTACACTTTTTGTGGTAAATATTCTCACAAAACAAACAACTCCGTACCCATGAAGTAGGTCAACTAGGACAGATGACTGTGTATATTATCAGCGAGAACCCTCGTCCTAATTTTCCATAGGCTAATTTCTACATTTCACTTTTCCTGGTCGATGTTTTTAAGCTACATTGAGAATGACTTAGATTTTGGTAACGATTGACTCCTAACAAAACGGGCTTGTTTAACGGTACCGATATTTTGGCGTCTAGTCTAGTCCTCAAACATTCATGAATGTTTGATGAATGAAAAGACTCCATTTTGGACTTCACGTGACAAATAATTGGCTCCAACTTTCTGTGAGAATATTTACCACAAATAGTGTACAAAATACATTCGCTAACTTGCCTAGATTAAGGTAGGCTATAATTTTACGAAAAGTGGTTATCGTTCTATCCCAAAGAATTATTACTGAATTTAGTTTAAAGCTATGAAAAAATACTGTCTTTCCTTTTTTTATATAGCGTACATCTACGAGTAATACTCAAGCATTCCAAACTTTACCTTTTTTTTTATTTACTTAAAATGCAATGAAATGAAATAAAACTATTCTTTGTTAATTAATTAACAATAACCAAAATATAAAATCTATGGGATAATATCAAGCATTATTACACCGATATTCAATTATTAACAACTATCAGAATATTTACCTTATTAAAAAAACTTTTGTAACAGCTAACCTAATTAATTTTAGCCCCATATTAACTGTTTTAATATGGGGCTAAAATTAATTAGGTTAAAAATTAATTAATTAACGTGCGGGTTAAAATACATAATTATTTTCTTAAATAACAACACCATAATATAATGTCACTAGGTAGGCTAGGACTATATTAAGATCCAGAATCCGGCGATCATGGGAAAATTAACAATTGAAAATAAAACTCTGGGCTAATAATACAATAGAAGTGAAATCGAAGTGTCGAGAGTCGAGCTGTCATATTATATGACATTGACATTTGAGTCGACACTTGTGTGTTCGATTTTCGGCTCTATTGTATTAGCGCATATTTCTATTTTCAGTGCTCTAAATTTTTCCCGGCCTTACGGACTCCGGACATTAAGAGTCCCAGCCTTAGTCGGAGACGTAAGCCGAGTGAATGAGTTACAAATATTATACTAGTAGCATCTCTCATCATCATACCTTTTCAAAATGTTGTATTCATAACATCAGATAGACATATCAACCAATAACAATAACATTTCAAATTCCAGTTCTGTAAAGTTTACGACAAAATTGTCCATTTTAATAAAACAGCAGCCAAGTCATGACAGCGGCGGTCGCAGTTATCTCGTGCAAATAAATTAAACCAGGGCCAGGGGTAAAGTTATGACAACAGTTGGTGAACTACCCGATGACTGTCGGCTACGAACTGTGATACCAACATTGGTTTCTGTTGTGGAATTTATTATTACGATGTTCGCAAATTTTATTCCATTTCTGAGCAGGAATATTATTAATGTTTTTATTTTTATTTTGGACAGAAATATAGACATAACTGTCCATAAAACTATTTTGAATCGTAAATGAATCCTACTTTAGTTTAAAATATAAAGACGCCTAATTGTCTCACTATAAACTAGCTGTTTCTTATGAATAAGGCAAAAATTAGTTAGGTCACTTTACGAGCTTTTGAATATATCTAGGAGCAAAACAGCTTAATTACAATATCCAAAAAATGAGGCTTCAAGCAGAGAGTCAATAATAATATATTATACTTACGCTCCAAGTAAATCCGTCTATGTGATAGAATGTTATCGATAAACATTATCGATTTATTCTTAATCACTTATATTATACTTAGAAAGTATAATATAAGTTTTTTCCGAGAGCGGATACAAAAGAAAAACAACGTCTTGCGGAGCTGGCACTGGCCCATATTTTCTTACATTATACAAGTACTAGGCTGATATAATTTGTTTCCGCGTTATCCATAGACGACATTTCTTAAACTTCGTGTGTGGCGTTAATATATATCCAGCAATGTATTCAAATTTTTGAATAGTTTGTGGTTTACCACAAACACAGTGAAAAAGTGAGACGACACGAATTTGGTACAAGATAAGATGTTTCTTGAAGAGGACCTCTCGCTGTCATCCGTCACACAGTCACAAAGCACAGTTGATGCGAGTAATGTTTATGGGCATGGCGAGCAAAAATTAATTACCCAAACGAATATTTGTATGTAAGAGGGTCAGAATTTACATTCGGACCATCAGACATTGTGTGGACTTAAATGGGTATCTTGCAAAGAGAACAAAATTCACTATAGTTGATCACTAAACTCAATAGGAATACTGGCACAAAGCGAAACGTAGGACAGTTGCGTAAGCACTTAATGTTCACTCATTGGCGATTGGAGCGAAAGTGACGGCGCTCCGCCCCGCTAAAGCCTTTACGGCTCTGTTGAAGCGCGCCAAAACGTAGTTGCGCCTATTCGCCGCTTGGTGGCGCGCTTGCGCTTCGTACTTATATGTTTTCGGACTAAGCGAGTATAGGAACGAAAGTTGCCGTTAGCCTGTTTCTCACTAAGTTCATCTATAGCTTTTTTCAGTAACTATAATTATCTAAGTGAAAATCCTTTAACGTCATTGAGAGTAAAATTTCAAGTTCGCGTCACGTCACGACACGATTTTGGATATAACACCATCATACTCTATATAATGTATATATATACATGTATATAATACAACGCTATCTGTCGAAAACCACTCTCATTTCTTACATAACAACTTAACTTTCCAAAGTCCGGCTCACAAAAATACACAAATGTAACTAGATGTACAAATTTTAATCACTCTATTATTTTTAAGTGATGTCTTTAGGCACGGTGAGAGTATTGTTGGAATTTATATGATGAATGAAGTTTCACTTCTGCCACGTGTAGGTACTCTGTATAAATGTTTTTTATTGTTCGTCATTGAGGTAGTCGGTAGACAACTCCAGCAAAAGTAAGTAAGTTCATTCGTATTTTCCAGAATAAGTTTTACCTTATCTAAGACAGAATAAATTTTATCTTATCTAACTATAAGCAGAAACCTTTTTAATATAAGAGTTAGGTATTAATTAATTAAATATATGTAAAGTTGTTGTAGGGAATTTAATATAGGGACTAGGGAGGCTAATGACTACTTACATAATTCACAAGCATAATAAAAAAGTGGCATAGAGAACAGCACAAACGACTGGACTCAATTAGTTTATTCTCTCATTGGTTTATACATTGGCCTGTATCCACGTAGTGAAATTGGAGACTCGCGTGTTCACTCCCGGATAACGGGCCAGGCCGCACTGGTGTCCCCAGGAGCAGACGCCGACGATGACGTTATTGTGCAGGAGAGGACCGCCAGCATCGTCCCGGCACTGGTCCCGCCCGCCCACGTCCAGCCAGCCCGAGCACAGCATGTTATCCGTCACCGCCTGCGACAGGGCCGCGTACCGCGACTGACAGATGCCCTGATTTATCGTCCACATTTGAACGTGACGTAGCTGTTCTGATGGACCGCCCCCGAACTGTAATTAAAACGTTGAGTTTTATTAAAGTGATTGATATTATGATTATTTTAATAAGGCACTTAATCCCAAAATACACAGATATTGTCGAAATAACTAAGTTGTGTTTAATTGTAAAGTATGTGTTTTGTAAAAATTTAAGTGCTACCTTTATTCTTAAATAGCTTTTGCACGGGAACACTGTCCTTTTTCGGGATAAAATGTAGTCTTTGCTTTAATACAGAGCCTGGAACTACCATATCGAATTTCATCAAAATCCCTTCGGTAAATGAGTTATAAACATCCATTAATCCATATATCCATCCTCACAAATTTTCACATCATTTTTTTATTATACATGTAAAAGTTTGTAAGGATGGATGGATGAATGTTTGTTACTCTTTCACGTAAAAACTACCGAACGGATTTTGATGAAATTTGTTATGGTAGTAGTTTAAGCTCTGGATTATCACATAGGGTAATTTTTATTCCGAAAAAATATAGTGCTCCCGTGGGATACTGTCTTTACGCGGGCAAAGCCGCGGGCAACAGCTAGTAGGATATATTATCGAGCAATTCGCACTTACGTAAGTGGAATCCCAGCCAATAGCCCAAACCGCTTGATTGTCCTGCAAATTGTAGTTGGCCCCGGCAATACTTCCCACGCGCACGTTACTATTGAAAGCTATCGTGGAGGCAGATCGCAGAATCGCAATGTCGCTATCATAAGTACGCGCGTTGTAGTTTTGATGGATGATGACTTGGTTAACATTATGAATGGCACCACCGCTATTAGCGAAACTAGATCCAACACGCATTCGCCATCTGCTAGGCAATTCGCCGCTGAAACATTATTAATATAATAATAATATCTTCGCCGCTTCACACCACGTCAGTCTAGCCCCGCGCTAAGTATCCGAAGAACTTGTGTTACCGGCACCAGACAACGGGCAGTATATTTAATACTTTTATACTATACATATATTTAAGATTTTTATTTTATTATACACATATTTAATACACATCTATGACGCAGGAACACAGAAAAACTATTTTGTTCCTTGGGTGGGATTCGAACACGCGACCCCCGCCTTTAGTAACAACGCGCTAAACCACTGAGCCCCAGAGGTCGTCAAATTGTTATTAATGTTCATTATATTGCTCGTGATTTACAATTAATTATGATACGCATTTGAGAACTGCTGTGATGTGTACCAATTAGACTTTCTCAATAACCGTATACTGACGCTAGACTTACTTTAATTTAATCTTCTGTGACAACCCTGTCAAAATTTGGATCGTTCTATGAAAGCTTTGCCTCTGTACGTAAGTATAAATTTTTACTCTATGGTTGGAACTAAACTATGAGAAGCAAATGCGGGAGTGATGAAATTTAGAAAAAATGAAACTTACGCTACGCAATGAGCAGCTGTCAGAATCGCTCTGTTGGTCAAAATAGATCCAGCGCATGCTTGAACATATGACACCGAATTCGAGGTACGCAACAGAGCTGTCACGAATGGATATGAGGTGACGGTTGCAAGAGAACCGCCCACAATCCTCTGCTGACAGTCCGATGGGACTGAAATAACATAAAAAAAATATCATCATGTATATTAATACGCAAAGCAAAAACTTTCAGTACAGTTTTACGAGAATTGTGCGATGGAAGGAGTATGATATTGGGCACAGTTAAATTTTATGTGGTGGAAGGTGCACACCTATTTTTTTAAATAACTGAAGGCTAATATTTTTAAATAACGCTTAGAAATACGTAAAACTAAATAAAATAACAATAACACACAGTGCCTCAGATTGTTAACACAAACTACCTTGCTATTGATATACAATTTTGTCACACGTTTGTCAATCTGTCACATTTATTAAATTCCATACATTATATCTAATGTATGGAATTTCATAAATGTGGGTATTTACTTTCAAAAAAATCTTACATGCTAACTATAGTGCTTTCAAATTAATAACAATGTGTTAGGTAATAATATTATTTACATTTTAATTTACTAAATTATTATATTTCATTAAAATTATTAGTTTTGTAAACATGTCATTAAAATAATATAAACAACTGTCAAGCATATCAACTATTTCAAAATGTCATATAATATTATGTAAATGTCAAATTGAATTAGTAAATAAATTATTAATTAGTAGGTAATAATAGTCACAATATTAATAGCATGTAATAAATTCAAATTCATGGTTAATATTTATGTATGGACCCAAGGGTAGAGAAGCCTCCTCCAATGAAATCTTAGTTGCTTTGACTTTTGCGATGTCCAGCCAATCTTTTCCCGCTACCGCCTCTATTTCGTCTGCCCACCTAGCGCGTGGACGGCCTCTCGCTCCGGTGCCTGTTGGTCCGGTCCAAGCAGCTGATCTTATTGTCCGTCTATCGTCAGTGTATAGCTACACGACCGGCCCACTTCCGTTTCCTTTTCAAGAAGAATGATAACGCGTCGGTTACCTTGGATTTCTTACGAATTTCATTGTTTTTTACGTTGTCCTTCAATTTTATGTTGAGATAGCTTCTTTCCCTTTGTCTCTGTGTTGTCTGAATTTTGATATAGGTTTTTATATCGTAAGTCCGAGTTTGGCAGTCGTCGGTAAGACATGGTCGAATCTCTGAATCCGTGATAATTTTTTATCGACGATAATGGGATGTTATTGGACTAAAATATTTCTTTGTGGGTCCAGTATTTTTTCCACGCTAAGGCTATTCTTCTGTCTATTTGTTTCTTCCTTTCCTTAAAGAGATTTATTTACCTAAATAGACATACGTTTCAACATACTCAATAGGAGAGTTGTTTATCACAACTGGCATTTTTTGGTGATCAGTTAAGATTTGTAGCCCAATTTTTATGCTGTCACATTTACACATATTTTAATTTTTCTGTCTAAGACCCATAAAAAGTTCAAAAATAAAAATTATATTAATTATTATGCGCGGATGTCGACCACTATGTGACCTCTAATTACCTACATATTATTTTTTAACTTCTTTAAAAGCCAATAATAATAATTTATAAGAAAGGTCCACTTACCTATAATAACAAGAGTTATTCCCAGTAAAAAAATGAATACCGTGTACGCTTGCATTGTTCTGCGGGCAATAATACAAAGTGGTATTCTTCAAAGCGGTATACCTACTATTTATATAAAACAGACAAGATAATTCAAACTTATAATGAGTGTTTGATAAAACAATTTCTTGTAACTGAATACTTGAATGAAGCACTGTTTTGACTGCCTCCTAGAATAGATAGCGTAAACTTGTTTCCAACACCTAGAAAGATTCGACTTACGAAGAAAATGAAAATCAGCGTGGCGCACTATGTTCGTTTGGTATCTTATTTTTCTTTTTTTTTTCTTTTCATTTATATTTATTAAGTTGTTTAATGTTTATTTTACCAAAGAAAATAATTTCATCCTAAGTCTAACGTGCAGCAATGTTAGTGGATTTACAGTAGGTAGCTATGCGAAAGATTTTTCTTTCTCGATTTTGCTTTCGTATAGTTACTAACTGTAATTATGCAAAAACAGCTGACGTTTGTAACGAATCTTATACTTTAAATGAGACAATCTTGTATATATTGTACTGTATTCGGTTTCACGAACACGGCTGCAAGTATAACTATAAAATTTAGTATATAGGGAGTTTTGGGGGAGAAAAATCGATCTAGCTAGGACTTTTCCAAGGGAAACTGCGCATTTTTAAGCTATATATGAAATCCATCTTGTAAGATGTTTTTCATATAAGTACTATAGCTTACACTTATAAACAACATGGATTGAGTTAAACCATTTTAGGGTTTCGTGCCCAAAAAGGTAAAAAACGGGACCCTATTTCTTAGACTTCTCTGTTCGTCCTTCAGTTTATCCACCTGTCCGTCTGTGTTGCTGGATGTATGTCGTGAACCGTGTTATCTAGACAGTTCAATTTTTCATTGATGATGTATCCCTGAAAAACTGCGCATTTTAAGCTACATGTGTTTTTTCTTTTGTTGTTCAGCAATATATCAATATTTTCGACTCTTTTATGATTTATGACAGACCGATTGGCAGTTTGGTTTTTTTGAAAAACCAAATTTTTGCTTTGTTTGAAAATTCGGAATGTGGTGGGTTAGAATCCCGGTTGGATAAATATTTTTGTGATACTTTTTATTTTTTTTAATTTACCAGAACTCCGAGCAAAGCTCGGTTACCCAGCTACTAAGTTATTCTATCAGAGTAATTGTTATTTAAATTTCAAACCGTTGAAAGTTTAAAATCAAACTTTAAATGTTAACCGTTATTGAGGACGAAGCTATTATGACAGTTTCATAATTCTACAAGCGGTTCAACTCTATAACGGGCAGTAACTCTACGACGGGCAGTACAACAACCAGAACTTCTAACTTTGGGTTTACGAACTTAAAACTTGCCACTTGCTCTGGCATATTCATTTTGTGTGATGTGTCGCTATATAGCTATTTGATTAATTGTAGTACTATTTTAAAAATGTAAAAGTTTGTGTTCTTGGATGTTTGATACTCTTTCGCGCAAAAAGTACTGAACGGATTTTGATGAAATTCGGTATGGTAGTAGTTTTAATTCTGGGTTAACACATATGCTAGATTTGATCCCACAAAAGTACAGTGTTTCCGTGGGATACTGTATTTTCGCGGGCGTAGCCGCGGGCAAAAGCTAATATATATAGAACACATTACATTATGACTATTACAAAAGGTTGCAATTAAATTTATCTAACCTAGTTACGACCGCTTTATTTTAATTATTGATAATTTAAGCACTAGATACAATCCATGAGGTAAATTTGGAGACTTGAACATTGACGCCGGGGTAGTAAGGGTCAGCACAACCGTTTCCAAAGGAAAAGACACCAACGACGATGTTGTTGTAGAGGAGAGGACCGATTCAGATTCCTGGGAGCATTGGTCGCGACCGCCGACGTCCAGCCAGCCGGAGCACAACATGTTGTATCTGAGTAATGAGCCGTATCTGCTTTTGCAGATGTCTTGGCTTACCGTCCAGACTTGGACGTGACGAAGTTGCTCGGAGACGGAACATTCTAAAATAATAATAACCGATGATTATAGCACTCTCATATTTATACATAACGCATATTTAAATTTTCTTTACGATTGAAAAATATATCTAATTTAAAAAATAATCTGTTTTAAAATCCTTACAATTTAACACATTACATTTTGAAAGTGGACTGCTGTTTTATATTTATGAACTTGAGCTTTTAAAAGTTTGTGTAGAATTTATTGTTACGTCTGTGATGCCCCATCCAATAGCCCAAACTTTTTGGTTGTCAGCTATGTTGTAGGTAGCACCAGCGATACTGGCTGGTTGGACGGTGTTTGTGTAAGTGAAGGCTGTGGTGGAATGCATGATGCCAATATCGATGTCAAAGGTTAACAGCCTCCGTGGTCTAGTGGTTTAGAGCTTGGCTCATGACTCGGAGGTCGTGGGTTCGATCCCCGCATTGAAACAATAAAAAAATCTTTGTTCCAAGTTTGGTTAGGACAATGCAGGCTGATCACCTGATTGTCTGACAAGAAAGATGATCCATGCGTCGGATGGGCATGTAAAAAGTAGGAACTGCGCCTGATATCTCACCAGTCGTGTCGGTTATTCGTGCCACTGGGTTACGAGAGTAAAGGAAGAGAGAGTGCTCTTGTGTACTGAGCACACACTTGGGCACTATAAAATAACTCCTGCGTAGCTGGCCTGGTTCCAATTAAACCGGCCACCGTCAGTGAAATCAGTGTGGGGAGCTATATTATTTTATATTTACTATTAAAGGTCCAGGAAATGTAGCTGGGGTGGTTGATGATCAAGTTGACGCTGTGAACAATACACTTAGTTTAGTAGTTACCAGTTAGTGGAATTGCACTGCAATTGAATAATTGTATGGATATTGAAATTCAAGATATGATATATAATGAAACACGAATTCAAATTAAATATTGTCCAATGAAATAAGCACTTCACCTACGAATCTAACGGAAGAAGCTGAATTTTGTATGAATCTTTATTTTAGCATTATAAATTTTGTGTTTAAAATCAGAAATGCCAACGAATACGAGGCAGAGAAAACGACTTATACTCAAAAAATTATGAAATTATTTCTGCGCCCTTTGTCCTTAAATATCTAAGGTATCTAACACATTCGCATTTGTGAGTTTTGAGACAGTAATGCTAATGGAATACTATTGTAGGAATACTGGAAATATGAATAAGTTAGAATTACCAGTGATCAGACTTAGCAAAGTTAGTAAATCTTTTAAAGGTCAATGGTACGTACGCCTTTACAATAAAAAAGCGTTCAAAATCTTTCCGTTAATAAATTTATAAAAGTTGTTAAAGAACGTTTGGGTGCTAAAGCTTATTATAAGATCAGAGATTTCATTAACGATTGCACACCTTGGGACTCCCTGCAAGGCTGCTATGTACTTAAGTATGTGGTATATACTTATGACTTCTGTCATGTAGATTAAGTTACTACATTGTAAAAATATATTTTTGAATAGAACAATTTTCCCATCTTTTTGCTTAAAGGTGGCCCCGTACGAGTTTCTTACGCCGGTTCATCTCGCAGGGCTAGTTTCCAAACCGGTGGTAGGTATCATATAGACCGACGTTCAGAAAGTGTATAAAGTGTATAAAAATACCAATTTTGAATATATTTTTTTTACTTTTACTGATTTGTACAAAATTTTACCTTATTCCATTAGATTCCTCTGGTGACCCCTTTTTCTAACTAAGATCACTGCACTATATTCCTTCTCAAGAAACCCACTGATGTTTCTTAACTTATTTATAAATGCAAACGAAAGTCACTCAAATCAATGAGCAGCAGTAAGAATAGCTCTATTGTTGATGACTGTACCGCCACATGATTGTATGAACGGGCCAGATCCTGTCAGCGATATTAAGAGTGCAGCCCCAAATGGATATTGATATATGGTCGTTAAAGAGCCTCCTATAATCTTAGGAGCTATAGGCGATGTGGGAACCGCTGGAAATAGAAATAAAAGTAAAATCCTTTACACTGCAATCAATGATTTACACTACAATAGTGTAAATCAATTTGTCACTTTAAACATGCTCTAAGGAATTTCGTATAAAGAACAGCGAGAACAATAAAAAGTGAATAAACCTGCGCAAATTCCCACAGTAAAAGTTAATAGTAATATCACTGCACGCATCTTTGTGTCAAGCTAAACTAAATTATTATTTTCATGTATATTTTAGCAGATTTTAATAAACTTTGAGATAACGTATATCAGAGCATTCGTAATTTGTAATTATTAATGGTATTTTAATTCGTAGAGATAAAGAATTTTACAAAAACCCGGCCAAGTACGCTTGTTTTAACGAGTAGGATTCCTGAGCTCCTCGTTATTTACATTTTTAAAAGGGTAATTAATAATCCTTGATTTAATTTATGTATTTTCTGTAGGCAGTATAATTATTTTGTAACCTTTACAAAGCTTTTAATTGTGAAGTTTTAAATTGTGGATATCTTTCTATAGAATTTCAAGCAATGCAACGTTTTAATACCTAATTTGCTGTTTCATGTTAGTTAAAATGTGTGTTTTTTATTAACATAAGCTTAGATAAGTTTTACTAATTCAAATTACATTAAATAATAGGAGGTCATAATATTATTGTGCGCATACAAGTGGCTACAAGAATTTAAACATTAATTAGAACATAATAATCATGTTCTTCTTGCGAAGTTAACCTCGCAATAGCTACTGGTAATTCATAATATTGTCGTTGCTATGTCTTATTATATAGGCACATGAGGTTTACTTATAAATCTTATACTTTAAACGAGACAATCTTGTATAAATATAATTGTGTTCTCAAAAACAGCTGCAAGTATTCACACACGGTGAGTCATATACAATTTTTGTGATTCTTTTAATTTTTTTAAATTTATCAGAGCGCTTCAGGTACCTATAACTAACTACTCGTATACCAACAATATTTTTAATATGCATACATTTTATTCAACTGCTCTTAAAATTGAGGTTTTGATCAATACTATAGGAAATAATTAAGATTAAATCAAGTATAGGAATAATCAATAAAATGTTCCATCTTTTTAATAAAACGTGGCCCCGCGCGAGTTTCTTACGTCGCCCGTCGGTTCTTCTCACAGGGCTAGTTTCATGTAGTATGTTAGTCATGTAGTGTAATAGGGAAGTCTACGATGACTACATCTAAAATATTTAGTTTCATTAATATACTCAGAAATATTGAGGCATTACTACTTGGTAAATGTAAAAAAATGTCACATTTTATGTGTAGTTTAGTAACTAGATATATATAAAAAGTACAAAAAAGTTTTTTTTTTGCTAAATTAGTTAACAAAACCATCATTAGTTCACTTACATCATATACAAAAACATTAATTACGGTAAGTAAGAACTTAAACGCACAAATATCGGAGATATTCACAAATATGTTCCTGCGGTCTTAAACTTCATACACGTTAACCTAGGCGTGACCTCACAGCTAGGTACTTTAGTTTACTTCAACGTTTTCACGAGACTTGCGAAATTTTGTATAGAAATCGCTGTACCTTTGAAAATATTGACTTTTGATACACTGTTTCTTTTGAGAAGTTACTCTTATTTAAGAGTACTATTGATTTATTCAATTATTATTTTTTTGTCATCTAGTCTATTCTTTAAGTGTTTTTTGTTAACCTATATGGAAATAAACATTTTTTAGTTGAGTTTTAATAATTATATACACAGAAATGCTTATAAATAACTGCAAATATTTTTATAAACTTCGAAGTGTCTTCTATTGTATCTATTGTGTTGGTGGCACTTTGATCATTTTAGAAACGTATCAACTATGTAACTTTCAAAAGAAAAATAAAATTATAAATCAGTTCACATACAGAAATTCAATACATTTCGGCCAGCCTGCAATCAAAATCGGATTCTAATCGGACCTAAGTAGTGTGATTTTTAGGGTTCCAAAATAACCAATGATAATAGTTTACAGAGATTTTCACTTGCTAAAATATCTTGTAAAATATGTTTTTCGTTTCTTAAACATTTATTAGAAGTCTTACAAATAATATGATTATCACATTCTTTTGACTGAGTTTTGTTGCAACATTAATGTTGCAACATTTGTTGCAACATGCGTTGCTTTGGATCCAAGATGTGTAGCGAGACACGCGAGCGTTGACACCAGGGTAGCGAGCGAGAGCACATTCTTCACCCCAAGAACTGATACCGACGACGACACCGTTGTGGATGAGAGGGCCGCCAGAGTCACCCTGGCACTGGTCGCGACCGCCGACATCGAGCCAGCCGGAGCACAGCATGTTGTCGGTGATGGTGTAGCGCAGCTCGGCGTAGCGAGTTCTGCAGGTGTTCTGGTTCACGGTCCAGATCTGGACGTATTTTTGAAATTACAAATTGACATTGGAATAAACTGAATACTTTACTAGAATTTAATAGAGATTGCCCTGTGGTCGAAATTCGCCCATAACAATTCATTTAATTTTCAAGTTTGAACTTTATAAAGATTCTTTTGTCTCTTAGATAGAAAAAAGTTGTAAATGTTGCGACGGATTGACAAACGTCAACGTGGAACAAAATTGCATCTATCAAACGCACGGTAGTGTGTGTTAATAATCTGAGGTAGTGTGTTGTTCCCCACATAAACTTTAATTGTGCCAAATATCATACCTTTCGTTCGCACGATTCTCGTTAAACTGTACTGAAAGTTTTGCTCCACGTATTATTATAAAAATTACAGGTACTTGCCATCCGCAAGCTCATGGCGCATCCGTGTAGGCTCCAATTTCGCTAACAGCGGTGGTGTCGTCTCCAACACGGCTGCCATCATCAACCACCCGAGCTTCAACCGCAACACTCTGGACAATGACATCGCTATCATGCACTCTGCCACCGCCTTCACCTTCAACTTCCAAGTCCGCGCTGGCAGCATCGCTGGTGCCAACTACAACCCGCAACTACAAAAATAATTAAATAATTCATTAAACTATATTATATGCAATTAACCTTTAGCAGTACGAAGGCCCCGGATCTGAGCAACTCAGGAGTTGCTCAGATCCGGGGCCTTCGTACTGCAAAAGTCCATATGACATTTTAACAGTTAGGAATATATCATGAAGAGGTGTCTTTGAAGATCAAATAGAAGTAATAGAAGAATAACGTGATAATATATATAAAGGTTAATTGCATATAATATAGTTTAATGAATTATTTAATTATTTTTGTTTTTATAATTTAAAATATCTTCACTATAATCTATACATATACATACTACATAACTACATACAAATAATGAAATTGAGGTGTCTGTTTGTTATTTAAAATTAGCAGCATTTTACTTAATACATATGAACGTATATACGGTACTTACAATAAAAATATTTTTTCTTTTAATTTTTGTCTGTCCGTCTGTCTGTTTCTTCCGCTAATCTCTAAAACGGCTGGACTGATTTTCACGGATCTCTCACATAGCTGATGTTGTATGGTCTAATATAGGCTACTTTATCTTAGGGTTCCGTTTAAAAAAATAGGATTTCGTTTTCGTTAGTTCTATGCAAACGAAGTTGCGGGCAACAGCTAGTTATTCAATAGAAGAACATCCTAAGATGCAAGAGCTAGACTGTTCTCTACAGTGACTGTGTAATATCATCTGCCGTGATGCAAGACTAAATTTTATAGAACAGGGGCTCACCCAGAGAGCACCCCATCCGATAGCCCACACAACTTGGTTGTCAGGCGGGTTGTAGTTGGCACCAGCGATGCTGCCAGCGCGGACTTGGAAGTTGAAGGTGAAGGCGGTGGCAGAGTGCATGATAGCGATGTCATTGTCCAGAGTGTTGCGGTTGAAGCTCGGGTGGTTGATGATGGCAGCCGTGTTGGAGACGACACCACCGCTGTTAGCGAAATTGGAGCCTACACGGATGCGCCATGAGCTTGCGGATGGCAAGTACCTGTAATTTTTATAATAATACGTGGAGCAAAACTTTCAGTACAGTTTAACGAGAATCGTGCGAACGAAAGGTATGATATTTGGCACAATTAAAGTTTATGTGGGGAACAACACACTTACCTCAGATTATTAACACACACTACCGTGCGTTTGATAGATGCAATTTTGTTCCACGTTGACGTTTGTCAATCCGTCGCAACATTTACATCTTTTTTCTATCTAAGAGACAAAAGAATCTTTATAAAGTTCAAACTTGAAAATTAAATGAATTGTTACGGGCGAATTTCGACCACAGGGCAATCTCTATTAAATTCTAGTAAAGTATTCAGTTTATTCCAATGTCAATTTGTAATTTCAAAAATAACACGAGAAATAATAGTAATAAGCTTACATGAAACAGTGAGCAGCTGTAAGGACGGCCCTGTTGTTGATGACAGTAGCACCACAACTCTGACTGAAACTAGCACCCCACCATGAAGCTAACAGAGCAGCTCCATATGGGTACTGTTCAATGGTGGTCACGTCTCCGCCGACGATTCTCGAATTTCTTGGCACAGCTGGAAGAAGAATAAAGAGTTGAAATTAAAAGAACATACTGTGGCGGACCAATAAGCGCCACGATCCTGAATCGCGCTATCGAAGTTTTCTGAGATCGGCCCTATAATTATATATACAACATCTGAATTGAAGTGGGCTTCGGCCTGACCGGGCATAGCACCTCGCTCGGTCGGAGATGGGGCTTTGGGGCTTGCCACTATATACCCACATCAAGAACTCTTCAATCAAATCAAAAAGTACTAACCGGCCACGACTGCTAGGCTAGCAGCCAAAAGAAGGATCATAGCACGCATGTTGATTTTTTGCCAGTGCCACTGCGAATGCTATTTTTCAACATGTAGGGCTATATAAGTAATATACAGACAAGTTTATCACAAAATGACTAATATTTTTTGAGTTACGTTATTATTTATCGATCGTAATTAATTTATGGAAAAACCATTTTAAAGGGCGTCACAGACAGAGAATGTACTGTAATGTAATGTACTACCTTAAGCTGCTATATATTTCATATTACAGCCCCTACTTTTTAAATATTTGCTATAAGTTTTTAAAATATTATTTTTCCTTCTCCTGACAATAACGAACACATAAAAGAAAAGATTTATCCTATTTGGTGCAGTCATTTGGAAGTTAAGCGGCTTTCAGACTACGCTGTAATATAATAGCATATAGTATATAGCTCATAGCACAACAATATCGCGCACCATACTTTGTTACGGACACGTTCACACTGTACTGTACTATATATTATTTGCTTACTATACGCAATAAAATGATGCGATGCGCTGAGTTCATGCTGTGCTATACCGCGCGCCGCCCACTTCCTCCTCCCTCACCCCCGGCCGTCCCGCAAGCGAAACGAGCGTACAACACGTATCCCAAACTATCAATCACGGATACGATCCTGTTTCTGAGACGGATTTTCTCTGGCGCCAAATGATTGTTTTTGTCGTAGTTTTCTCTATTGTAGATCCAGGGTCTGGCATTTTTCTTCTTTCGTAGCTATGGCAAGATAGTGCCTAATTCCTATAAATAAGACTATACAGTATTAAATCCATTGTGTCGATCGTGATGTGTGCTCTGCAACTGTGCACACTCTTCAAAGATCGCGGTCAACTGAGCTTGCTATATACTATAAATTCTTGCGATAATATCGCGTAATATGAACGCCATGCTATACCTATAGTAGTCCTTCTTTGCTATACTATATAGCACAATAGTATAGCGTAGTCTGAAATGAGCTTTATGGGCGTACACACATTTTTATTTATACAGATAGAAATTAATTATAAAAAAAAAAGAAATGACATGTACAGAGTACACGTAGCAGAAGTGTAACATCATTCATTATTTAAAATCCTAAAATACTCTCATCGTGCCTGAAGAACATTCATTTCAAAAAAAATGTTTGACTTCCAAAAGTTATAAAAGAAAAAGAAATAAAAATATTTCGTCTGACCGAGATTCGAACCCGAGACCAATGGGTCAAAAATCCAAGTGCCAGCGCAGTTAGCGTAGCGTATCTGACATTAGAATTCTAACTTACTCATATCTTATTTGTATTACACGACGAAAGAAAACATGAATAAATATGGCGCGTAACGGAAAAATGTGACTTAGAAATAGAGATGGCGCGTAACAAAACGTTACAATTTTTTTACATTTCTATAAAATTTCTCCCATACGTCGATAAAGTAGTTTCACTTCAAAAAAATGCTTAATTACTAGTATGTAAATTAAATCGTAGATATCAACTTTTTTAATGAAATGGACCAGGAAACGAGCAGATGGATCGCCTGATGGTAAGCAATTACCGCCGCACATGGTCACATGGCCACAGGTCACAGGAACGCGTTCCTGGTCCTTAAAACCCTACTTTGAGCCTTCGGTATGAACACTTACACGGCGAAATACAACACAAGCGTTGTTTCACGCCGGTTTTCTGTGAAGCCGAGGTGTTTATCCGGTCGATTCAGCCCATACGTGCCGATGCATGGATCTAACGTTCCAAACAAAACGGTTCTTGGTTCTTTTATTTATTTAAATGGCGGCTCTACAGTATTGATATAAGTTTATAGTTTTACTTTTGCTCTTTAAAAGAGCATAACAATTTTGGCTGGGACTATATGATCCGGAATCCGGAAGGCCGTAGAAAATTCTGAGCATTGAAAATAGAACTCTGCGCCAATACAATAGAGTTGAAAATCGAACACATGAGTGTCGACTGTTGAGTCAAATGTCAATGTCATATAATATGACAAATCGACACTCGTAACTTCCATTTTCAACTCTATTGTATTAGCGCAGAGTTCTATTTTCAGTGCTCTGAATTTTCACGGGCGTTCCCGATTCCGCAGCATATAGTCCCAGCCTTATTGTGGTGCCCTTTAAAAAAAAAAACTCCGTGAACCTGTCCGTTACACCATAAGTCAGTCGGCTTTCAATTTCGATGTGGAAAATATTTTTTGTGTAATTTGATTTCGAGTAAGGGTCAGTCGCACCGCGACGAGACGATAAAATTGAACTTTATTCCCTACACAGAAAGATACACGTTTCATATGACAACAGTCAATAGTTATACAATGCACATGCGCTGTGCAGCACGATGCTACATGACATTCGAAGTTTTACAATGAAACGTGTATATTCTTGTGTAATGAATAAAATTCAATTTTGAATAGCTATCTTAAAAATGCAGCGCCATCTCGTGAATCGTTTCGTTTCGGTGGGAATCGTCGAATGGTTGTAATCGTCTAGGACGTAGGTTAGATTTTACTTACAGCACTACATGCTGTTTTGTCTATCGACACATTTGTCTATCAAGACAACCTTAACATAATATCTTATCTGAATATGCGGAATTGGTTAATTTCTTACTAATAATCCGTTTCATTGTCTTATCATATTAATCGGAAATTGTTATCTTGCGATATCAAACAGCATTGGGAAAACCCATCACGCGATTCTGTCTCTTGGATTTTCCAAAATTTTTTTTTTTTTGAGACAAAACAATTTCGCCATTGGATCTAAGCACGGAAGGAAATGCACATACCCATGTGCATTTCCTTTCGTTTGAAAAAATAGTTTATTGTGAATTTTAAAACTGTTTATTGCCATATATCCCTAAGGTCGCTAACCTAATATTATTAGGAAAAAAAGTATTTTAAATATGACAATCACAGTAATTATAAATTATTTACGATTGTTATGCTACTTTTACACTAGAAGTTCTTTACTATGGGCCGGTTTCGCAATCACAAAAGCAATGAAAATAATGCTTCAGAATGAGAAGAAAAAAAAACTAGTGAGATGTTTGTTTTTACCCGACTACGGCGAAGCCTAAGGGAAAGGTATAAAGGCATTTTGGCAGTCTGTGTAGGTGTGTATGTTTGTTCGACCGTAGCGCCTAAACTACTGATCCGATTTTAATGAATGAGGTGTCAATAGATTCATAATAATACCCGCGTGACATAGGCTATATAATTTACGAATTTAGTTATAGTTTTCATACAAAATATTTAAATTTAAAATAATCTTATATAAAAATAAAAAAATTTTATAAAAAAAAGGATTGCAATTCCAATGTCTCGCTAAAACTCGGGAACGGCTGGACCGATTTGGCTTATTTTGGTCTTGAAACAATTGTGGAAGCACAGGGAAGGTTTAAACGGTGAGGAATATTGGAGGTTTATTGTGTGTACAACGTGTGTCGAGACAGCTAGTAGGTATTTAATAAAAATACAAAATAAAAAAAATAGTCAGAAGTAGGTAACAATTTATACTTAATTAATTTTATATAAATTATGTACAAGTACCTGGGTAACCGAGCTTGGCTCGGAGCTCTAGTAGATAAAAAAAAAGGAACACAAAAATGTTTTACCGGGCTCGAACCCGCCACATTCCGAATTTTCGAACAACGCAAAAAATTAACCAAACTGCCAATCGGACTGAAATTATTAGAGTCGAAATTATTTATTAATTTCTTTTTTTTTTATTTAATTAATTATATAAATTAATATTGCTGCACGACGAAAGAAAAAATATATTTATACAACAAATTCAATATGTACGGAGTTTTGAAGAAGAAAAATCGTTAATAAGAATCAGGCGTTTCTTTGCGGAAATCCATAGCATACAATTTAATTAATATTAAGTATATACCCTACTGGCTACTAGTACCCCCACCAAACAGGTTAATGAGCGGTGACGCAAGCAAGTGTGGTCATTCAGTACAAGTCTATTGTTGCTCTTTTCTTTAATTATTTCTAATTGTTCCAACACGCTCAGTCGGATTTGTCACATTTATGTAACACCGCAAATTAAGATGTTTAGCAGAATGTGATTTATCACGATGACCATAATATCTATAAGCCACGAAGCTCTATACCGAGTCTCAAAGTTACGTCCAGTTTGACCCACGTATGCACTATCGCATTCAGGTCATACTTTAAATCAACCCGGTCCATATTATGACACAGTTGATTTTTCAAAGTATTATTTGTCCTGAATGCGACATGCATATCGTTATTTTTTATTATTTCGGATAAACTTGCAGATACCACACTCATGTAGGTCAAACTGGACTTGTATCTAACTACCTACTTCCTCATCAGGAGTCCCTGCATACAAAAACTTAACCAATTCCTTTTTATTTCTAATAATCAAAATGTTATATTTTATATGAATATAATGCTAGGTAGAATCCTAAAAATAATTTTAGGATTCGACCTAGCAATTTGGTAAATTATGTTTAACTCGTTTTAATAATTTACGCTACTAAGAGGAATGGACACTAATCTGTGAACATAAATTACTATGAAAAGCGGCGAGTTTATGTTGCCAAGGATGGAATGGAAATTTTCGCAACTTTTGAATCTTTCGCAAAGCGACATAAGCTATTAATCAGTTTGGGGAAGTGACAACATTGTGAGTGTATCAGTGTCGGTGTTGATCGTATATGATCAAATTTATTTTATTACATTGTATAATCTTCACTGACAATTAGGTACCTGCTTAAATTCTACACTATTTTGTTATGAAGGTTCGCTCACACACGTTTCACTGAAATTTCGCAAATCATTTTTAAGCTTAGAGCATCCAACCAAACGGAGACGAAATGACAGCTAATTTCTATGCGAAAAGGTTTGCCACTTTCTGCGAAGGGGAAGAGGAACGCAAACAAATAATAATTACACACTAATGCATTTTCAATCACGTTGTTACGAACGCACACGAAAATATTGTCAAATACAAACATAAACTATACGCACACATGTACAAACACACAGAGGATACAGCCTGTCAGTGTACGACAAATGTCATTTTTATTCAAGCAAAGCTAGTGCTTGACACTATCGATATTTAAATATCGATGAGTTCGGCGAATAATAATAGGGTACTTTCCATGGTGAACAAAATAGTACGAAATGTGATGAATATAAAAAATTAAATACAGAAATAAACATAATATTTTAAGTGATTTTTTCGTAATTGTTATATAAATTAATTGATTTTATTTAATTAAAATTGATTGAAAAGAAGCAATATGTGATTTAATATGACTTTATTTATTTATTTATTTAACAATTTATTGTACACACAGAAAATTATGACAATACAATTAACAAAGAAAGATGACACAAAGGACTGCTTATTTCTAATTAGAAATTTCTTCCAGCAGCCCTACGGAGAGAAATGCGATGAAATATAGCAGTTAGGACGTGGACAATATTATTTCTACAATTATTGTAGAAATAATAATTCAAACTTATACATACATTTAAAGTCATATTGAGCTTATAGATAAATAGTTGTGTTGATTCATAGCATGTAAATGTACCATGAAATAGAGATTTACTTAAATATAAATATAAAAAATATACTTAAATATAAAAAATAGAATTGTAATTATTTTATTTAGAATACTTCAACCGCCAACAAACTGCTCCACAGTTTGGCGATTTATGTAATGACTGTAAAATATGTTATTTTTTGTGTTAATAAATAAAAAAAAATGTAATATTCAAGATAATAAATACAAATTATTGAGAATATTAAAAAAAACTTACATTGAAGTGATTTTCACAAATATACAATCAACTTTTAATTTATAAATAAAATATGATTTAGGATATTTTTTGTGAGTTTCAACTTCCAACCAAGCTTTCCTCATTTCGATATCTTCCGGTACTATAATGAACATCTTTTCTGGAGTTCTATTGCCATTATTTTTACAATTTTATACCACACACGAATAAAACTCATTCTTGCCACAATGTAGGCACTAATTACTATTTCAAAAAATGTATGAGCTTAGAACAGAAAAACCGACTTCCAAAGTAAAAATGCACAGTTAAATATGAAATAAAACTTATTTTATGAATAACTAGACTTCCCCGCGGTTCCGCCCGCGTAATTGTAGTATCGGGTATCCCACGGGAACGAAAAAGTACAGCTTTTTCGGTATAAAAACTATGTTTTACTTTCATTGAAATCCGTTCAGTAGTGTTTGCGTGAAAGAGTAACAAACATCCATCCATCCATCCTCACAAATTTTCACATTTATAATAGTAGTAGTATTCCCCTTTTAAATTCGGCTAACATTTTAACCATTTCCTAGTGGCTCTCCATCTACTTAAAAACTGTGTTTTATTATAATGAGTGCGTGACAAACCTTTTAAGCTATTATATATTTCTAAGGGGCATTACAGACGGCGAGGACATTATAATATTTTATGTTAAGATGAAATATCGCTTTGCTATACAGTGTAAGTACACATTGTCATATTACGTACTATATTACGTATTATGTAATATGAATCTTCGACGTCTGAGACGTCCTTTAGTCTGCAGAAAAATTGCAAAAAGTCAAACTGAAAAACTTCTTAATATCTTTACTCAACATTTATTTAAAAAAATTATGTACAAAAATAATTATTTTGGAAACACGAGTTTTCTTTTGGGACAAATAATTTAAACGTATTTTTTATTTACTATTTATTACATATTATTATTTAGTATCAATAATTTAATATGTTTATTTACAATTTCGCTTATTATGCTATAGTAAATACGTATCACAATATCTCCTCTTGTTATCCGCTTGTAATATAAAATATGAAGCCTTAAAATGCTGTGAGCCAATTGTTCTCGTACGTTTAGTCCACGAAACATGATTTGCCCAACCTCGAATCCAGACATCCGAATCACTGTATCCTTAGGAAATCTGAAAAATTAATAGTCAGATTAACATACTGATAAAGTTGATATCGATATTTTTTGGGCTGTCACAGCCCTAATTTTTACTGCAGTGTTTTATAAATTAAAAATGCATAATTTCAGGAAAAGCTTATCCGCGCATATTTTATTGTAATAAACAATAACGAATTTAAACAAAAGTTTGATAATATATTTGAATCATTATTATTTTATAATTTGCAAATTAATTATGTGTTTAGTGACATAATATTATAAAGAAAAACATAATTGCAAATACTAATTATTTAATTATATTATATTATTTTTATATTATAATTATATTATTAGTATACTAATTATTTACATATGTGTCTTCATTTTGAAACAGGAATAACAAGAACGAATATGAAATATAAATTTTTATAAATTTAATTTATAAAAATTTCTATTTCATAACTTACCCTAGTAATATATAAAAGTAGTAATACTACTTATATATATTACTAGGGTAAGTTAGGATCTTGTACGATTCAGTGGCAACACTTACTGATCGAGAATTTGTTTTGGATTTTTACTTATTTATTGCATTATTTGTTAATATTTAGACAAAATAATACTTACAGATGGAAAGTAGAAGTCCTTTTATTTGTCAGAAGTTTCCGATCTCTTTTTACAGTTCGTCCCGCCTCACTGTGATTTGCCGAATACGTCAATACCGCGCGGCAAGTACTCGTAGTTTTATATAACCGGTATGACCGGCGGTCTCGTATCTTTGGCAGCGGGGAACGCCTGACAATGGCTACGATTGGATCAATGCTCTAAGTTTTTAACAAAATTTCAGTCGTTATTTCCGTCAATACGACTGCATTCTTCATGTGCTTTGGGGAAACTACGCTTTGCACACATCGTCTGTTATTGCCGAAGGATATTAAGACAGTAGTTGTACTGTACAAATTCATGGAGATGGCTTAATTTTAAATGAAAATAATATTGTATTCAATTATTTATTTTTTTGCCATTTATTGTTATTTTATAGGAGTTTCTACTAGGTCTTTCCTATTCAGTTTTTCCAGAAAAAGGAGATTTTACGTCATGTCGTATCAAGGGACCAAAATTAGGACAAATGAAATGAAAATAGTTCATAGTCTGGAATCTGGATATATAATAGATATATATAATGGATATATAACATTATATGTATTACTAAATTTTGCCCGCGATTTGTAAGCGCAAAATAAAATCCCACGGGAAATGTACATTTTGACGTGATGAAAAGCCTATGTCCTTCCCCGTGGTCCCCCCTATATTTGTGCAAAATCTCATCAAAATCGGTCCAGTAGTTTCGGAGCCTATTCGATGCAGACAAACATACAAACCAGGTTTCCTCTTTATAATATTTAGTATAGACTAGCTGATGCCCGCAACTTTGTTTACATAGAACTAACGGAAACGGAACTCTATATTTTCCAACGGAACCCTAAGATAAAGTAGTCTTTGTTAGACCTGATATCATCAGCTATCTGCCAGTGGAAGTCCCGTGAAAATCGGTCCAACCGTTTCAGAGATTAGCAGGAACAAACAGACGGACAGACAGTCAGATATGCAGACAGACAGACAGACAAACTTTTATAAAATAGTTTGTTTATTGTATACTTTTATATAATGCATTAAGTGAAAAGCTGTAAATTTAAAAGTACAAACAGACACTTCAATTTTATTTATTTCTATAGTTATTCGGGTGATAAATAATTCGGGTGATAATTCGGGTAAATTATAGACCAATTTCCAAATTATGCACTTTGGCTAAGGTCTTCGAACGTGTAATTTATAGGCAAGTTTATGCGTCACTGAGCAAAGTTTTCATTCCTTCACAGCATGGTTTTTTATCAGGTAGATCTACTGTTACAAATCTTGTACTTCTGAGCGATTTCTTAACACAGAAGATGGACGCAAATAAACAAGTTGACGCAGTCTACACTGATTATAGTAAGGCGTTCGATCGTATTGATCATAATATTCTAAAAACGAAACTATATCACATCGGCATCAAGGGTTATCTCTTTAGTTGGTTCTGTTCTTATCTTGATAACCGCTCTCAAGCTGTTGTTGTTAATAACTACGTGTCTAGTTGGGTTCCCGTCCCAAGTGGCGTTCCGCAAGGCTCCCTGTTAGGCCCTCTTCTCTTTATAATTTTTATCAATGACATCGATACTAGCTTTAAAAATTCATTCTTCCTATACTTTGCTGATGATATGAAATTTTTTTACCCTATATTCCATTTGAGGATGCTGATGCACTTCAAGCGGACTTAGTTCGTCTAGATAGATACTGCGAAGAAAATAAATTAGACCTCAACCCCAAGAAATGCCTATTAATCACCTACAGTAAAAAAACTAATATCATCACGACTACATATTATCTAAAAAGTCTTTAAATCCAAAGATCAGACGCTGTGTGCGACTTGGGTGTCTTTCATGATTCTAAGCTGATGTTCGATTCTCACGTTGACCATATTATTGCAAAAGCCTCAAGAGCCTTGGGATTTATTATGCGACTAAGCTCCCCTTTCAAACTTGCGAAAACCTTTAAAATACTATACTGCACGTACGTAAAAAGTCACTTAGAATATGCCTGTCAGATTTGGAATCCCTGTTATGATTAATACATAACTCAGATTAAAAGCATTCAAAAGCGTTTTTACCGCCTAAAAATACCCTACAGTTCTAATGATTATCTGTCTCTGTGCAAGAAATTCCACATTCAACCTTTGTTTATTCGCCGACATATTGCAGATTTTATATTTATACTAAAAATAATTAACAATGAAATTGACTGTCCAGATCTTCTTAGTAACATAAACTTTTATGTACTGTTGCATATTGACAAAAGTAAGCGTCAATGTCATTTTTGACATTGACAGATGTCATGAAGTAAAGCCTATTTAGTTTTATGTTTATGTTTTTATTTATGTTTATTTCAGTTAGCCAAAAGGCTATAAATAGTGTAGACGTAGGTATATTGTTATGTTAGGCATATACCTCATATTATGTAATACGTAATCAGTGTTAAGCACCAATAAAGGAGAATATAATAATTGTTGCTGTATTATTATCATCACCACTCAGACACACATCAGGACTTACAATCAAGAGGTCGAAGCCCGCTACATGTACCTACTAGGCAACGCCGATTCAATCCGCCACCGGTTATTCCACGTTACAACTCCAACTACAGGCGTAACTCCTGCACCTGCCTGGTGCGAGCTAGCATTGAATTTAACAATACTTGTAAAAAATTCTCCTTTGATCCATTCACATTGAATAACAAGAATGCTAGAGATAATTTAAACCTTAACTTCTTTGAACATTAAAGTTTGTTAAATTTAGATTTATATAAGTATTGTCTTTGATTTCAAATGTTGTTGCTAATACCTAAGTGTTTGCTTTTTTATACTTTTCTTTAGTCACTAATTGTGAAAACCTATAATTGGCTTCGCTTTTTCTATGCCTAGACTATATTTGTAATATTTATAAGCTGTTGGTTTTCTAAAATAATAAAATAAAATTAAAAAAATTAAATAAATGTGTACTGTACGCGTGCGATATATAAGATGTTTCGTTTTACGCTAACGCAGTCTGTAACCTTTAGATTAAGAGTTAAATTATAAAAAGTTAAGTAAAAAATATTGTAGGTAGTAGGTAGCCTAATTGTAAAGAAAGTAAACATTTAACTCAACTTGTGGTTATGGATATTTAATAGATGGGAAAATTTGCTTTTTGGTTTATAAATGGATCTAGGTCTCCCGAGGACAATTCTGTTCTGAGAGAGTTCTGTGACCCCTAGTGTTAAATAATGGGATATAATTAATCTAAACTATTTACAGAGACTGTGTATTTTGCACTTTAGGAAATTCTGAAATTTGCTTCATATTGTTACAAAACTCACTTCCGGATAGATATTAATAATATTATTTAAGTTTGTGACTATTTTTGCGTAGCTTCCGGTTTATCTTAATTTGATTTTAATAATTATTAAATCATTTATTAATCATAGAATAGTAATGTTTAAATACTAATATTAATATTTAAAACGTATTTACTATTTATAAACATTTTACTGTTTATACTATATGAAAATTATAAATACTATATAAAAAGGGCGGTAACTGAAAAATGGCCCTCACTCTACTACTGATTGCTGACCAATAAAGGTGAATCCATCCTACAAGTGTACCTTTTGTTGCTGTTGCTGCTGCCGCTGTCTCGATTCCTATTTCATCATACGTAGCGATGGGCTAGTCTATACAAATAACTATACAACTATACAAATATATATATATATATATATATATATATATATATATATATATATATATATATATATATATATATATATATATATATATATATATATATATATATATATATATATATATATATATAAAAATAGGTGCATATAAATGCATATAAAAGTAGGTATATATAGGTACGGCACTTAAAATAAATATATATTTTTTAATTTCTTGTCTGTCTATCTGTCTCTTTGTTGCGACTGATAGAAATCCCAGAATCGGCTGGACGGATTTTGACCGGACTCTCCCTGGCAGATAGTTGACGTTATAAGGAGTAACTTAGGCTACTTTTATCTTAATTCTTACGGTTCCTTTTAATAAAAAGGGTTCCATTTTAAATTAATAGTTCCACGCAAACGAAGTGCTGGGATCCAGCTAGTTATTTTATAAATTAAACAAATTTTTGCCAGTCGCTTTGTCTGCGTAAAGTCTTTAAATCACTTGGTATATTGACAAAATATTAAAACTCGATGAGTGTTTTAAGCTACTAAACTAACGCAGAAGAGAGCAAGTCAGCATAGCTAGTAACGTTACCTACCTAAGTAGTATAGAATCTTCTTACGTCCTGCATCGGATAGTATATCATAATTCATACATAATAGCTATCTTCTAGTATTAACGTTTGTACACAAGACCATGACACAACTTGTATTAGATACGATAGACGTATGTATATATTATAGACGAGGCATGTCGAGGCATGTCTTAAATGCCCCCACTTTTGGGGTTGTTTGGGGTGATTTTGACATTTGAGGTGAAATCAAGATGGCTGACATTTGAGGTAGGTATGGTGAAATCATGATGGCATATCTTTTGAAATTTCGATTTGTTCTGTCAAATCTACTTCATAGCCTATCTTTTGTTTTGAAATCTTTGCTATATACGAGGGCTGATTGATAAGTTTCCGAAACGACAAAGAAAAACTGCAAAAATCTACTTAAAATAAATTTATTTCTCAACGTAGTTTCCTTCTACCTCGATGCATTTAGTCCAGCGCTTCTCCAATGCCGTAACACCAGTTTGATAAAATGTTTTCTCCAACCCCTCAAAATACTCGTCCACGACAACAATGACTTCTTCATTTGATGAAAATCTCTGGCCACCTAACCATTTCTTCAGGTTTGGGAATAAATGGAAGTCGCACGGGGCCAGATCCGGGGAATTGGGTGGATGCGGTAGCAATTCGAACTACAATTCATGGAGGACTGCAACCATTGACGTGTGTGCAGGTGCGTTGTCATGGTGGAACAACATTTTTTCTTGGCCAAATGTGGTCGTTTCTTCTGGATTTCTTCACTTAATTTTTGCAGCAAGCTTGCGTAGTACTCTCCATTTATTGTTTTTCCTTTTTGCAGATAATCCACTAAAATAATCCCTCGAGCATCCCAAAAAACAGTCGCCATCACTTTGCCGGCCGACAAAACCGTTTTTGCTTTCTTCGGCGCAGGTTTTCCGCTCTCAGTCCACTGCTTAGATTGATCTTTTGTATCGGGAGTATAATGATGTATCCACGGTTTCATCGAATTTTACATAACGCCGCAAAAACTCATTAGGATCTCGGTTAAACAGCGCCAAACACTCCGATGAATCGTCCACTCGACGTTGCTTTTGGTCTACAGTGAGCAAACGCGGCGCCCATCGCGCGCAAAGCTTTTTCATTCCCAAATGTTGGTGCAAAATATTAAAAACGCGTTCAGATGAAATGCTCACCATCTCTGCTATCTCTCGCAACTTTAAGCGCCGATCATTCAATACAATTTTGTGAATTTTTTTGATCATGTCCGGATTCGTGACTTCATTTGGACGGCCAGACCTGTGGGCGTCTTCGCAGCTTTGTCTTCCACGTCAGTTACCCAGGTGTGAATTGTACTCAATGCAGGAGCAGAATTACCTAAAACACTGTTTAGCTTGGTTTTAATCTGGGTTGCTGTTTTCTCTTTTAAAACGTAAAACTTTATCACCGCACGAATTTCGTTTCTTTCCATTGTTAAGAAAATTTACGACAGAGAAAGTTCTACGTCCTCTCAAACAAATTCCATCAGTTCGATTAAATTCAAATTTGGCGTTCTATTTTCAAAAAGATGCCAGAATATAATGTAATATTCCTTTTTTGCGTATCATTTTTTTAAGTTCGTCGTTTCGGCCAGTTATCAATCAGCCCAGGTACCCAATTACAAACTAGTTGAAAAGTAAACAACGTAAAAGTTTTCGTGCAAAGGCCACAATTTGTCTGCAAAGTAATGTCAATTCCAGACGTTGTTTGGTAGTTGGTAAGTTAATTATATCGACATTCGTTTGTTCTACCACTTCAAACGTAAACGCAAACATTAGGATAAGCTTAAGTATTACTAACCGCTTCGTCTATGTGTAGAATATAATTATTTAAAAAAAAACTTAAAAATCTACTTCCAGGTTAAAACCTTATAAAATAAATAACTAAAAAGTATATATTATATGCATATGAATGTATATACGGTATTTACAATAAAAACAATTTTTTTAACTTTTTTTTGTCCGTCTGTCTGTCTGTCTGTGTGCCTGTTTGTTCCGGCTAATCTCTGAAACGGCTGGACTGATTTTCATGAGGCTTTCACTGGAAGATAGCTGATATTAAAAGAAGTTACTTAGGCTACTTTTATCTTAGGGTTCCGTTTCAAAAATAGGGTTCCGTTTTCGTTTGTTCTACGCCAACGATGTTGCGGGAACCAACTAGTTGTCTAATATAAAAAGCCTGATAATAAAACGAGACCACGGACCATACGTTTTGTCAAAGCAAATCGATGTGCTTACATATTCAGAAAACGTGCGTCAGTAAAAGATTAAAGGTCATACTATAATCACATTTATCAGGCGAGTTACTGAGGCTGTATAATGGAATTAGGCTTGCGCCTCCGAAATGTTGGAAATATATTTTCTATTTAGGTTATCCAAGGCTCCACTACGTTATTCAATATTATTCTTGAGTAATATTTAGTTTTTAGTTGCTATTTATGTTGTAAGGCCCTTCCCCTTCAATATAACATAAATTTTATTGGTATACCTCTATTGGTCCTAATTATTTTAAACAAACAAGCAAAAGAAAATAAATTTAAAAAATTATATAAGTACTTAACCCCAAGGACACAAAAAACTATTTAAAAAAAAATTAAAAACATTTCTTTAGTAGTTCATTCATAGTTTTTGCCATGTTGGTTTACAATAAAAAGGTATTTATGCAATAAGTTTATTGGTAGGATATTACACATATAAAATAGTTTTCCGTAATCTCCATTTACATACATTTGATTTGCTTTTCTTTGTGGTTACTAGTTTGAAATTAGTCCATTTGAAATTCTGATTATACCAATCCAAGGTTCCTTGGACTATAGATACATATATTTTTACCAGCACTTATAAAATTTGATTTTAGTAGTGAAAAGAAAACAAATTAAATATATTGAAATAATTATATTGCGTGTACTTTAAATCTTAGTTAAAAGTATCACAAATAATACGATTCTTAAGCTCTTCTGAACTGTTACTATGGCATCATTTGTACTCGTACTAGTATTTCAGGCGTTGCTTTGGATCCAAGCAGTGTATCTGGAAAGGCGAGCGTTGACACCGGTGTAGTCGGCTTCACCGCACTGATGTCCCCAGGAGCAGACACCGACAACAACTCTGTTGTGGTACAGAGGACCGCCAGAATCACCCTGGCACTGGTCGCGACCGCCGACATCGAGCCAGCCGGAGCAAAGCATGTTGTCAGTAAGAGTGTAGC
Source organism: Phengaris alcon alcon (assembly GCA_037179445.1). Taxonomy (NCBI): domain Eukaryota; kingdom Metazoa; phylum Arthropoda; class Insecta; order Lepidoptera; family Lycaenidae; genus Phengaris; species Phengaris alcon. Next base: position 302,305 of record JAYRCH010000069.1, on the reverse strand, counting down.
CCAATTCAGCGTAGCGATTTCTGCAAGTGTTCTGGTTCACGGTCCAGATCTGGACGTGACGGAGCTTCTCAGAACCCGCACCACCAAACTATAACAAGAGAAGTCATATAGTATTATCATAAATAATGGGAGAGATTTGGATTTGTGTCCCACAGTTTATAGCGGTTGTTAGGCTAAAGAAACGTTTAAGAGAACCAGCAGGTCTAACATTAAGTGAATCGTGCCATGAAATATTAAATTTTGAAGAAGTTGCTTTTACAGAAAGTTCTAACAATTCTATTTTGTCTGTTATCGATTATAGAAATGCATAAATAGTTAATAGAATCAGGCGTTACTTTGCGAAAATCCATAGTATACAATTTTATGAATATTATATCTAGCAATAACCCGCGAAAATAACCTGTAAGCAAATGTGTACAATTACGCATAAGCATGCGTAAAGCACCTCCCTCCTCCCACACTGCTTATGCGTACACTCAGAAGCAAGATCGTGCAAACACCACCACAATACAAGCATAAATGTCAGCAAGATCGTGCAAGGCCCCACACCACCATGCAGGTTGCAAAACGTTTTCGTTAGTGAACGAACTTTGTTCTCAGGTCCACTTCCTGAGGATGCTCTGGATTCGGGGCGAAACGCGCGTCGAGTATATATATAATATATTATATAAGTTATTGTCTAAATGAAAAATAAAAAGGGCTATAGGTAAAAAACTGAATCTGGGTCGGAGGCTGCGGGTAGAGTACCTAATAGTTTGGCAGCATTGCCTCGATTTATGACTAAGCTGATACGTTGGCCGAGGTAAGCGCCAGCCTTAGGGTCATTAGTTTTGTTGACCAGTCTTTTGGCCAAATCCCTAAAAAGATGCTTGGCACTGGGGCCCCAAGAGCCCATAGTTTCGACTCCAAAAGGCAGAAAAATGTTACCATCACCGATGGATTCATATTTCCGTCTTTTGTTGGTCTCGGCAAGCGCAGCTACCGCCCCAGCTACCCTTGCAGTGACCGCTACGTGTGACGTGGCCAGCGTATCCACGCAGGTAGCATCCTACACCAGCGGCCTCCCACGGCTCCACGGAATTAGGGTCAAGCTATCGGGTCTCCTGCCGTCGTCACGTGCGATACCGTTCGGCTCAAGTGCTGCCGGCACGTTGACGTTGGCAAGAGCCCTGCGGATGACGTCATTTATGGAGGCATGAGGGACTGGCGACCGGCACTGCGGCGGCATGACAGTCCATGGTGTCCTTGGCGGTCCACGGTGGTACCACAATGGCAGCGATGGGGCTCGTTAGTGGCGTTTCCTAAACGCAGACTGACTGATAGTGTGAAGGTGTGGTTACCCAGCAGAGTTCCAATATTGAATAATGGGAGTGCCTGGAGCCAGTACCCCGATTCCGGCTCAGTAGACGCTAAGAGACGGGCGCGATCAGCAGGGGAGGAGCAAATTAACAGGTCTGATTGTACCAAATTAAGAAGGGGTTCATCCCAATTCTTTTGATAGTTGGGATGGACTGGAATTTCGCCTGGACAAACTCCACGCCAAATATTAACAGCTTCCGGTAATGAGTCAATACCCACGCAGCCTAATGAATTTGGAATTATTTTGGTGAAAAGTGGGTGGATGCTATGAGCAGATGACAAAATAGCAGGAAGAAACACACTGGACACCTTCCTGAAACCCAACCATCCGAACCGAATGGGCGGCTTGGGACCATGAGGTGTCGGAGATGTTGCAGTTCAAAACCTGGACTGTCTTTCAAAGTGAGATAAGGTCAGAAAAACTCCATAGTGGACAGTATCTCAAAGCGTACGTCAATTTGGGCACAAATAGACAGAACCGAATGATTTGGTATGCCATGTGGGAATTTATCGAAATAAGTTTGCCGGAAGATTACGTGAATTTGCGATTTTGTTCCGAAATAAAGGAATTAAAACCATATGGTTAAGTCCCAGTAAGCGAAGGGACTCTTTACTGAGAATTTTAATTTTAGGGGCTAGATTATAAAACATAGTGGTTATTTTATACTAATGATCGCGTGAGTCGTTAACAAACAACTCACATTTAGAGAAATTTTGTTCAAATCGATCGATTTGAATTTTTCAATGATGACTTGTAGGTCCTGCAAGACTGAAACCGGATCTCCACCGAGGGTCCCGTCATCCAGATACCAAACGTAGAATTCTGATGAAAGCGATGTAATGATTTGATGTATGGCAAGGCTGAAAATAGCGTGGCCAAAAGTATCACCTTGCTGGCAACCATTAGAAGAAAGTAAACGATCGCTTTTGTATATGAGTGTTAAATCCTCCCCTTATCACTGTAGAATATATTCTAGAGACAAGAGTTAAAGGCATTTTATTACGTCTACTTTCATAACCACTTACCCAGTTTTAGCTTTGATATATGTGCGGAGGGTGTGGACGGCAACTTCGCATTCTTCCTTACTCCCAAAACCAACAGCTATAGGGCGGATACCAACGTCTTTCGTTTTTAAGGCGCAAAAATTTTCACCAACACAATTTACAATTTGTCACCAAGATATATGTTGGTGCACCTTACCAGATAACATCAGGTTGATTAAAACTGTGAGGTCTACCAGAAGCGCTCTAAACCATTAAACCATTAAACCTTAACCAACTTCCCTACTAGCTAAGCCGTTCCTGAAAGACGTTATGGCTGTTTGTATATCTTTTACGCATGCCTCTACAGGTTGTACAGCAGGATTGGAAGATGGTGGTATGTCGGGTGGTGGGAGTGAGGAGTGTTTATGTATGTGGGGTGTATTCAGCTATTGTATCGCTAGAAAAAAGTAAATTGGCGGCACCTTTTAGGTCTCCGTCACTGACCTTTGATTCAATTTTGTGTGTGGGACTATGGCGTTGGATTGTCATTGAAAAGGTCGGTTAATGAAGGGTTGATGGCATTACTAGAAATTACTGTAAGAGCAACTTCTTCAAAAGCTGATTTTTCATAGTACCTAAGATTAACTTAATGTGGCCATTTTAGACTTGCTGAGCTAAATAATAATTGGCCTTAGACAAATGCAGAATAAAGTCGAATTATTGGGCTTGACATTTCAAATAGTAACTTACGCTAGTAGCTCCCCAGCCGACAGCCCACACAGCTTGGTTGTCAGCGAGGTTGTAATTGGAACCAGCGATGCTTGCAGGGCTGACTTGCATATTGAATGCAAAGGCGGTGAAAGATCGAAGGATGGCGAGGTCGTTGTCAAGAGTTCTGCCGTTGTAACTGGGGTGCATGATGATGCTGTTGGTGTTGTAGACAGAACCACCGCTGTTGGCGTTGGTGGAGCCAACACGGATTTGCCAATTCCAGGCCGCATCACCGCTGTAAAAATGCGTATACCGCACTTATTTTCAAAAGTCTAGTTAGTCTAATTTCAAGAAATAGTGCGTAATTAGATTTTTTTCGATTGAAGTAATTAAAGGCAATAATAATAATATTATATTGTTCTTACTCGAAGCAGTGGGCAGCTGAGAGGATAGCTCTGTTGTTCAAAACGGCACCACCGCAAGCTTGTATGTAGGAAGTTCCCCACCAGGAGAAAAGCAGGGCAGTAAATACTCAATACTTATATTTTAAGTATTTTGGTTTTATTTAAGAGAAGTAATTACAATATATTACTCAGTTATTGCTGGCCTCTCACTAACTAATGGATAACAAGCATCATTTTTTTATTACCCCTTTCAAAGTACATATAATAAGCCAGGAAATATGTATTTGCAATGGCATATCTACGATCAACCGTGGACGAAATACGGTCATCACAAAAGCAAGATCGTTACAAAGAATACAAAATTGATTTTAGCAACTTAAGTGCTGTGTTATATCACTGTTATAAGATTTGAACATAAATAAAGAAAACAAAAAATTTGTCGTTTTTTTTTGTCGTTTTTAGTCCTGTAACTTTTTAATTTAGCAACTGATTACTGTCCTTTTGCATTTTTCGGACCATATTTATATTGCCTTTCGGAAAATATAAGAATTTTGCTGATTTGAAACAAATGCATGTTCCCTATTAAAAGTGAATAATTTAAAAATACACTCACACGGTGCAGTGAGCTGCTGTGAGGATAGATCGGTTGTTGAGAATGGTACCACCACAAGCTTGGCTGTAGCTTGATCCCGACCAGGAGAACAGCAATGCCACGATAGATGGGTAACTTTGGATGTCGGTGACCGATCCTCCCACAATTCTTTGTGGGTTTTTTGGGACAGCTGAAAATAAAATTAATGTTAACGTTAAATAGTTTTGAAATCTTTCATAATTAGCTCACAAATAAAAATTTCAAATTGCCTAGGTAGGTAGATCAAATCAAGACGCTCGGGAAGTCACAGAATTTTAACACGTTATTAGTACTTCAAGCATAGTGTCAATGGTGCTTTAATCCTATATTCAATTTCAAATTAAAATACATACCCGCTACGGCAGCTAGGCCGAGAGCCAACAGCACGAATACAGCACGCATTTTGTTATGAACTTCACTAACTTTTTTTGAATATGCCAAAAGATTTTATACTAACTGATACATAATATTATCATGATTTAATCATGTCGTACTGATTTTTAATTCTTGGACTCATAATCTAACGATAAAACTACACACGTAATTCTTGATAAACAGATTATAGCAAATACCTCAGGAAATCGAAAAAAAGTCGAAAATTCTCATCATTATTATTATAGTGAAATGACAATCATATATGCCTTTATTTAGCCATCGTTTCACAGAAGTGAAACAATTTAAACTTTATATTGTTCAATAGCAGCACGATATTATTTAATACAAGTAAATGCAAAGTAAATTTTAGATAAAAAACAATGTATAAGTCCCATGATTATTATATTTCAGTAGTAAAGAGTAGTAGTAGCAAGTAGTAGTAGTCGTATATAAAATCACTGTTCTTTTTCTTTTGAACATCGAGTAATTTGGCATAGTTTCAAAAATACTAAATTATTTTGTAGTGGATGACAGCTGTGGTCTATCGCTTAAAGATTATCGGTAGTAGGTAGTAAATATAAAAATACTCGTAAACGTATAAGATAAGTGTTATTATGATTAACAAATAAGGAAAAAAATCTAAATTATTGTCATTCCGAGTAACGAATCGCATGAATATAATTTTATCAATTGATGATAGAAAATTAGTCACGTTCGTCGAAAAATATTTTGTTTTTGTTTCTATTTCATAATAAATCATGTCAATTGAAAAGATAGCGGTATTTTTTTTTAATCTAAGCTAATTATACCAACCAGTAGCCACTCTTGGCTGGGGTAGGAAACCGTAGAGGACATTAGGAGATAAAGAAATATTGTACTTGTGTCGTGATTCCCGCTTAAAATTGAATGGTTTACGAAGTATATAAAATATAAAAGTGATTTCAACCTTTTACGCCCACTTCAAAAGAAGGTTATTTTATTCCGTTCTGTTAAGTAATATTGTTAGCATTATCTTGTTACTGTCCCAAATTTCAATATGCAAACAATCAAAAAAATCTTTCCTCTTTATAATATGAGTATGTACAGTACGACCACGCTCGCAATGTCTTTCGGCAATATTCGTTTTTCATACATAGTGTGTTTTCCACGATTTTAGATAAACCAAGATTGCCTAGGGCCATTAGCAAGATGGTTTTATTATAATGCAGAATGCGTCTAGATACCTATGTATAATCACTTTTCACAGTATCACAATAAAGCTATTATGTATATAGTTAGGTACACGAGTTTTTGTTTTATTCGAAAATAGTACACACACCGGCATATTTAGCGGAATAAAATAAAGGTTTGATATCAGTATCATATAAGGTTGCTGGCTGGTTTATACGTCATTTAATTTAAAAAGAAATATTTTCACTGTTATGGAGTGGCCGGCGAGATCACCGGATATGAACCCAATAGAGCACGTTTGGGACTTGCTGAAAAGAAAAGTTAAGTCCAGAATTCCAGCTCCTGCCAACGTTGGTGAACTGCGAATCGCCGTAGTTGAGGAACGGCGGAGACTATCCCAGGAGACCCTCGATAACATCATTCTCAGAATGCCTAGACGGTTAGAAACTTTAATAAGAGCACGTGGAAGAAATACGCGATATTAATCACCATTTTTCTAATTTAATTAATTGTTATTTTAATATTAATTTTCACTTTTCCCGGTTACATAAAAAGTTCAAAAATGTAAAGTTTCACAAATAGCCTTTACTCGCAAAATCTGTTCTTAATGTGATCTCATTTTAAGTAAAACAAATGAAACTTTAAATAACAAAAGAAGTGTAGTAAGTAGATTTTAAAATAAAACCATATTTTTTTAATTATGGACCTTTTTTTTTGTGTTCCGCTAAATATGCCGGTGTGTTTAGTTATGATTTTAAATGCTTCACGCTACATCTCGGCCATACAGCCCGGAGTTCGCGCCGTACTACGGGACCACTCAGTCGCAAGTACCCACCGTCTGGGCCACTTTGAAGTTAAATATCTTGAAAAGGAATTGACGTATCGAAATAATTCATTCACGAGAATTTTTGTTAACCACGAAAAATGCAGGAAGCTTAAATTTAAAATTAGTCAGTATCAAAATTATGTAAACTTTACATAATTATATAAACCAAATTTTTATATTAACCAATATTTATATAAACCAAAGTGTAGTCGAATAGATTTCAAATGATTGGATGATCGATGGACGCTTTAAATAGTTTGTGAAAAAAAAACAATATTCTAACCTAAAAGATCTAAATTGTACTACCGGCACCTGAACAATTTATTTAAAAGTATGAAGTACAAATAAAAGTCCTTGAAAACTAAGCTCATCTAAAAGTTCATTCCTAAAAGTAATTTCTACACATGATTTGCGCACAAAGTCGCGCGGTTTTGCAAGTGTACTGTTTATCGCATAATTTATTGTTCTATATTAAATGGGAGATTATCGTTTATGACCACTTGTAAAAGTAGTTCTCATGAATGACATTATAATTACTGATAGCGAGAGTGATTAACGAGCTAATGACGTCGAATCAATATTTCAGACAGCTATATATACAGGTTGACCTGAAATTCGATACATTCCTTTGAAAGATAGAAAGTAGACCTCATTTACAGTAATATTTTTCATGGCATCCCCTATCCGAAAGTTGATATTTACAAAGTTATTGAAATTTCAAAAATTGTTTCTTTATTTTCGACTTTTTGACTTTGACATGACGTATTTTTAAAAATGTTTGTCTTTTTAGTGATTTTTTTTATGTATTTTAACCGTCAATGAGTCAAATAATATTTTTAAGGAATAAATAGGGACAAACTAAGCGAGAATTTTTCATTATGAGACATGAAACAGAATTTTCTTTTAAAAAAAATGCACATTTTTCTTAAAAACAGGTGATTTTCTTTAAAAAGTTGTATGATACAATGCGTACAAATACCTTAAATAACTTTCTTACCTCATAAGCTTCCAAAAAAGGTACAAATATGTACACAAAAATATGAACATGTAATAAACAAAGACAAAACAATCATCAGGTAACGTTATCTCAAGAATTACTCTACCTGAGGCGACCTTTTTTTCAATTGTTTCCTTTGTTCAAACTTCGGGATGTTTCGGCTACTGTCGTCGCGGCCCTTTGTCAATGAGTTACCGACTGGCTTAGAGAGCAAATTTAGTAGCTAATATTAGTTTTAAGTCAACTATTGCCGTGTACGGACGTATTGTTGCTTTAAACTACACCCTTACTTCTACTTGTAATTTTTTTGTATCGCGATGGCTGCTTTTGAGTACGATGAATACGCTGACATCTTGTTTTGTTACGGACTTTGTAATGGTAATGCTGCTGGTGCACGAAGAACATACGTTGAACGTTTTCCGAATCGACGAGTGCCAAACGTTAGAGTGTTTTCAACAACATTTCGACGAATTCGGGAAAGCGGCCGTGTTGATAGAAGACGTGGCGATTCAGGCAGACCTCGTTTGTATGCTCCAGAAGAAGAAGAAGAAATTTTAACACTTTTTCAAAATGATCCTTCTATTTCTACAAGAGCGGCAGCTAGAAGACTTGGATTGAGTCAATGGAAGGTGTGGTTTACAGTACACACAGCGCGTCTACATCCATTTCACTACACACCTGTCCAAGCGTTGGAAGAGGGAGACCTGGTTAGAAGAATGGAATTCTGCCGTTTTATGATAAATGCAGACATGGAGGATCGCAATTTCTTCTCAAGAATATTGTGGACGGATGAATCGAAATTTGACCGTGACGGGATAAACAATTTCCACAACACACATTACTGGTCACCAAAAGGAGAAAACCCCAGGATGAAAAAGAAAGGGCCCATCCATCCATCATCCATCCATCAGACCAGATTCAGTCTAAATGTCTGGATGGGTATAATTAATAATAATTTCGTTGGACCTCATTTTTTGCCTCAAAATTTAAATGGTGAAATGTACGAACATTTCCTAAGAGAGGAGTTTACTGGTTTAATGGAAGATGTGCTAATAGCAACTCGTCGTAATATGATTTTCTAGCATGATGGTTGCCCGGCCCACTTCCGCCTCGGCGTACGCCAGTGGCTAGACCAAACTTACCCACATCGCTGGATAGGTCGAGGCGGGCCAATTCCTTGGCCAGCACGGTGTCCCGATTTGACCCCGTGTGATTTTTATCTTTGGGGTCATATGAAGGCTTTGGTGTATACTACATCCATAACTACTGTAGAGGAGCTCAGAAGCCGCATTAGAAATGCAGCAGAAGAAATCAAAACTAGTCTTACTACCAGAATAATCAAAACAGAGGTACGGAGAAGACTACGGGCCTGTATCAGAAAAAGAGGTTCACATTTTGAACAAGACCTAAAGTAGAATATTTATTATTAAATTTAATTAAACATTGATGTTTTTTAAACACAATAAACGTAATTAAATTCAAGTTTTTCCTTTTATTTTAACCTTATCGCAAATAAATCGATTTAGACATTATTTCATTTTACTTCTAATATGTTTACTACAACGTCATATTATTTTTATGTAGACATTTGCACCTTTTTGGAAAGCTAATGAGATAAGGAAGTTATTTAGAATATTTGTACGCATTGTATCATACATTTTTTTAAGAAAATCACCTGTTTCTAAGAAAAATGTGCATTTTTCTTAAAAGAAAATTCTGTTTCATGTCTCATAATGAAAAATTCTCGCTTGGTTTGTCCCTATTTATTCCTTAAAAATAATATTTGACTCATCGACGGTTAAAATACATAAAAAAATCACTGAAAAGACAAACATTTTTAAAAATACGTCATGTCAAAGTCAAAAAGTCGAAAATAAAGAAAAAAATTTTGAAATTTCAGTTACTTTGTAAATATCAACTTTCGGATAGGGGATGCCATGAAAAATATTACTGTAAATGAGGTCTACTTTCTGTCTTTCAAAGGAATGTATCGAATTTCAGGTCACCCTGTATAACGGCGAACAAAGTCTTATCTCGAGATACGACACTTTACGGCGTCGAGCACGTGAATACGTACAACTCGGTCAAAATATTTGTGCACCAGGCGTTTGAATGTCATTTTGGCGCTCTGGTGCGGTTGATAAAAGAAAAAAAAAACACGGATTACTAGAAATGTTTTCTTCTTTACAACAATAATACAATTTAAATATTTTTAATATATGTGGTTTTTTCCTGTATGGGATTTAACATAAGCATCGATAAGTGACATAGCAACGTTTAAGTCACTTATCGATGCTTAATTAATGTTTAAGTCAAATTCCATACATTTTTGTTTTCGAACTTCGTCGTCGTAATTAGCGATGTCAACTTGGCTATTTGCTCTGATTCGTCGTACAATTGTCTTACTCAATGCCATAATATGAATTATATTCGAAAAGATAATTTAGAATTATTAATAATTAAGAATTTTAAACAAAGTTTAATTAATGTTTTGCGAATGATGTCGTTCATTATATTCATTTGAAGAGGCAAAGATTTCAAAATTCAAGATAGGCTATGACGTACATTTAACAGAACAAATTTTCATACATTAAAAAGTTACGCCATCTTGGTTTTCACCGTACTTCAAATGTCAACCATCTCGTTTTCACCATAATTCAAATGTCAAAATGACCCAAAAATCTCAAAGGATTATTAACTGGAGACACTTTTTGCCTAAACATGCCTCGTCTTTAATATACTTAGTCTGGCCATAAATACTGTTGCAATAAAAAATAAACAAAACATTACATTTTAATTTGGAATATCATTTTACATGATTGTTCATTGTGTTTTCTCATTTTGGCGCCAATACATTGTACAATATTTTGCGATATTAAAATGGAGTGGGGTGATAAACAGAACCGAGTGTTTGCATTACATAAAGTAGGTATGGAGCCAAATGCAATTTTTAAACTCTCCATACGCTTTGTATTAGTAAAATGTTTGTGTACCAGGCTATTAATAGGTATAATGAGACCTCCTCTGTTTGTGACAGAAAAAGATCTGGCCGACTTCAGTGATGGTTTGGTGGGGTATTAGCTATGAAGGAGTGACTGAGCTATACTTTTGTGAAGAAGGTAGTGAAGCCCCTTAACAACACCATGTTAAATAACCAAGAATGGTCCTTCTAGCAAGACTCGGCGCCGGGTCATAAAGCTCGGTCTTGGTTGGAAACGAACGTTTCGGACTTCATCAGAGCTGAAGACTGGCCGTCGTCTAGTCCTGATCTTAATCCGCTGGATTATTATTTATGGTCAGTTTTAGAGAGTACGGTTTGCTCTAAACGCCATGATAATTTGGAGTCCCTAAAACAATCCGTACGTTTGGCAGTGAAGAATTTTCCCATGGAAAGAGTGCGTGCTTCTATTGATAACTGGCCTCAACGTTTAAAGGACTGTATTGTAGCCAATGGAGACCACTTCGAATAAGCTTTTTATATTTTAAATTGTTTTATATTTATGTATTAAATTAACACACTGTAAAAGTAATAAGTGTTACAAATATATTTGTTAAGTTTACAAATAAATGTTACAATTGCAAACAATATAATTTTTGTTTTCTTTGTTTCAGTATTTATGGCAAGACTAGGTATACGTTTAATGTGAACAATAAACAGTACATAATATTATATACATGATTTGACCTAGTTGTCGCGTTTACAACTAGGTGGCGCTGTACAAATCACATACAAATTCCTAGTAAACGCCAAACGCGCTCACGATGGAATGCGATAAGAAAAACTCACACTTAGCACTCTGATCCGATACAAACGAAACGTGAAAAACCGGTCAAGTGCGAGTCGGAGCACAAAAGATTTCGTAAAAAACAGCAAAAAAAAAGCATGTTATATATTTATTTTATTCTGCTTTTAATGTTTGTTGTCATAGCGGCAACAGAAATACACCTATGAAAATTTCAAATGTTAAATAAAAACCTAGCTATTACGGTTAAGCATACAGCCTGGCGACAGATAGACGGACAGACAGCGAAGTCTCAGTAACAGGGTCCCGTTTTTAATCTTTGGGTACGGAACCCTAAAAAAGAGAATTTAAATTGGATCTGAATGGAGTTACATCTTAAAATTTAAATTAAAAAAAAAAACCAGCCAAGTAATAAGTAATCGCTAGATTTACAATAAGTTTTGGTGTAATATAAAGATATCTCAAATACACACGCACGAATTTTTTCGCCATCAAGGGGCGTCGTTAGGCCAGGAAGTCGGGGCAACCCTTCTGATTGATGGCCAGACAGTTTGTCACGATCGATGAATTCGACCTATCCTTCATTTTCACTCACTTTTGCCGTCGTACGATACGCTACATCTCATTCGCTATCTAATGATTAATCTCCCTTGGCATCATTGTCTAGCAAAGGTGACAATAATTTCCAATCAAACGGTACATAAATAAGAAGAAGAAAAAGGCAAAGATAAGAATTTTGACTACTAAATATAATATAGTTCTGACGGGATGTGGTACAGTGACGTTGTTGTTTTTGTAATTCTTCTATAAATTTGTGTGTTTTAGGTTCTTAATGTGTTATATTGGTAGTATTTTAGCCATTAAATATTCTTTAAAGTTCAAGTAGTGTGCAGTGTGGGCAAGTGGTACAACTTCAAAAAGCAGGCTATTTTGTGTTCCCTCCAAAACTCCCTAGGAAGTTTCAGTAAAGCTTCTATCACTTTACTGAATCGACTGACTTGACTTATCGACTGCACTGACGATTTATTTGGACTTTGGCTAGACTTTGGAATTGACGATTTAGACAAACGAGAGTTGAAAACTTAATCGAAAATTATATTTTCCCGTGTTATTAAAATTCTATTTTTAACTTGACACTAGCAATGGTTTTAAGCTACCGCTATATTTATAGAAATACACTTAAATACTTTAAAATTTTAACTCTGTTCATAATTTCTGTAGGTACGTGTTTCTGAGGTAATCAAATCTAAGGTATCTTTATCCAAACAAGTGAGATTTTGTCAATTATACACACTCAGTGTTATTACAAACTTTTGCCATTTCGATGCATTTAATTTACTTTCAAGTCTTACGTTATTAAACGAAGACAATTTTATTCCACAGAGGCCTAAAGTTGGAGCTCTAGTTGCAATTGATTAATCTTGGGATAAGCCGGTGCCCAATAACCCCGAAACGGAAGGAAACTGAACTTCAGCTAATTATATCCCGGGGTTAACATTTACAGTAAATTATTAATAATTAGACACTGCCCAGAGGATAGAAGCGTTAAGCTGTGAAAGAAACGATTTTTAAGGGATTTTCACTAGTGGTTTTACTGAGCTAATAATAGGTCTTTACCTATGAAATTGCCGTTCTGCAGTACTGGCCATTTCAAATCAAAATAATTTTTGTTTGGCTAAGAATTCTAATTTCAAATTAATTTTATTTTAAAAACATAGAATTCTTTTTCCAAAAGTAGTCATTTGTTTATTGATTAGTGTTACATTTTCATCGCATTTCAATCTTTTTCGTCATCATGGATACGTTAAAAATTCGAGTAATTATGGAATATGAGTACCGTCGTGGCAGCAACGCGGCACAAACGGCACGCAACATCAACAAAACTACTAGACTACTTCCTTAGAGCTTTGAGCATTTTCTCATCAATTTTCTCATCCGTAAACAATTTTTTTCTGTGACCTCCCATTGCGTACCGCTTCAGTAGTTGTTTCGATTTTACCACGCTATTCTTTTTTAAATTATCAGTTAAGAAATGACCAGTACGTCTCTTATAGGCTGCAAGTCCTAAGTCACCTTTTAAAATACGCGACATGGTTCTAGGTGCTATCTTCATCTCCCGAGATAAAATATTTTGCTTTCGGACAGGATTTCTTCGAATTTTTTCCCTTACTGCTTTGACCACCTTTTTCGTACGAACACTACGTGGACGGCGAGATCTTTTTCTGTTACAAACAGAGGAGGTCTCATTGTACCTATTAATAGCCCGCTACACAAACATTTTACTAATACCAATTGTATGGAGAGTTTTAAAAATTGCATTTGGCTCCATACCTACTTTGTGTAATGCAATCACAACGATTCGTTTCTCTTTATCACCCCACTCCATTTTAATATCGCAAATTATTTTATAATGTATTGGCGCCAAAATGAGAAAACTCAATGAACAATCATATAAAAATGACAGATTCCAAATTCAAATGTAATATTTAGTTTTTTTTTTATTGTAACAGTATTTATGGTCAGACTAAGTATAGACTCCAAAACAGTAATACAAAAATTGCCATTTTGCAGTTACAATAATTTACGTAGGCGCCGTCGAAAGCATCCTTAGAAGTACAGCCTTATTTCGTCATTAAGTTTATTTTCATAAAGTTTCCCACATTAGTGCCAAGGAACTAACGTGGGAAAGCTTCTACAATTTGAAATCCACGAACTTATGAGGCTACACGAGTTTGTCATATGCTTCATAAAAGGCATAATGACTATTTTGATTTTAGTAGTGAAAAGAAAACAAATAAAATATATTGAAATAATTATATTGCGTGTACTTTAAATCTTAGTTAAAAGTATCACAAATAATACGATTCTTAAGCTCTTCTGAACTGTTACTGTAGCATCATTTGTACTCGTACTAGTATTTCAGGCGTTGCTTTGGATCCAAGCAGTGTATCTGGAAACGCGAGCGTTGACACCGGGGTAGCGGGCGAGAGCGCACTGATTTCCCCAGGAGCAGACACCGACAAGATTTCCGTTGTGGTACAGAGGACCGCCAGAATCACCCTGGCACTGGTCGCGACCGCCGACATCGAGCCAGCCGGAGCACAGCATGTTGTCGGTGATGGTGTAGCGCAGCTCGGCGTAGCGAGTTCTGCAGGTGTTCTGGTTCACGGTCCAGATCTGGACGTGACGGAGTTGCTCAGAACTCCAACCACCAAACTATAACAAGAGAAGTCACATAATACGGGTCTTCGGAACTGCAAACCACACATAACATTTTAACACGTCTTTAGACTACAAATTATTAATATCTGCATGTTTTAAGATCGTTAGCCCCTTTACCTACGCGCCGCAGCTCCGGCGGGGCAAACAGAATTTGTATGAAATTCACCGCCAGCGCTGCGGCAAAAAGTATATACCAATGGCGCTGCGGTATCTACGGCGCCTGCTTAAGCATACTTATAGCAAGTTTTAAATGAGGGTTATTAAATTCGTGACATCTGACGGCTTTTTGACACGACAAGGATCGTCGGGCTACCAAGCGCCGCCTGGTGACAGAAAAAGAATCGAAAATTATTATTGACCGTTTTTGATACCTCTTACGCCACCAGATGACGCTTTGTGTGAGTTGGGTCTGCCCCCTAACCGCAGAAAAAAATATCAAAAACCCTCATTGGACGATCGAAGCCCCTTCAACCTAACTGTTGAACAGTAATCTAGCATTATTTTCCGTACCTTATCATGGTAGATTGTAGGTAAGTATTTAAGTTATTTGAAACTGAACTTACGCTTGTAGTTCCCCATCCGGCAGCCCACACAACTTGGTTGTCAGGGAGGTTGTAGTTGGCACCAGCGATGCTGACGGCGCGGACTTGGTCGCTGAAAGTGAAGATGGAGGCGGACTGCAGAATCGAGATGTCGTGATCCATGGTGTTGCTGTTGTAGCTGGGGTGATTGATGATTCTGTTGGTGTTGTGGACGACACCACCGCTGTTGGCGTTGGTGGAACCTGTACGGATGCGCCATTGCCAGGCTGCATCACCTCTGAAAATATGAGATCGATGGTTAAATTATTTAATCGTAAATACTCAATACTTATATTTTAAGTATTTTGGTTTTATTTAAGAGAAGTAATTACAATATATTACTCAGTTATTGTGGGCCTCTCACTAACTAATGGATAACATGCATCATTTTTTTATTAGCTCTTTCAAAGTACATATAATAAGCCAGGAAATATGTATTTGCAATGGCATATCTACGATCAACCATTGACGAAATACAGTCATCACAAAAGCGAGATCGTTACACAGAATACAAAATTGATTTTAGTAACCTAAATGCTGTGTTTATCACTTTCATAAGATTTGAACATTACTAAAGAGGACAACAAATTCGTCGTTTTTTTTTTTTGTCGTTTTTAGTCCTGTAACTTTTTAGTTTAGCAACTGATTACTCTCCTTTTGCATTTTTCGGACCATATTTATATTTCCTTTCGGAAAATATAAGAATTTTGCTGATTTGAAACAAATGCATGTTCCCTATTAAAAGTGAATAATTAAAAAATACACTCACACGGTGCAGTGAGCTGCTGTGAGGATAGATCGGTTGTTGAGAATGGCACCACCACAAGCTTGGCTGTAGCTTGATCCCGACCAGGAGAACAGCAAAGCCACGATAGATGGGTAACTTTCGATGTTGGTGACCGATCCTCCCACAATTCTTTGTGGGTTTTTTGGGACAGCTAAAAATAAAATTAATGTTAACGTTAAGTAGTTTTGAAATCTTTCATAATTAGCTCACAAATAAAAATTTCAAATTGCCTAGGTAGGTAGATCAAATCAAGACGCTCGGGAAGTCACAGAATTTTAACACGTTATTAGTACTTCAAGCATAGTGTCAATGGTGCTTTAATCCTATACTCAATTTCAAATTAAAATACATACCCGCTACGGCGGCTAGGCAGAGAGCCAACAGCACGAATACAGCACGCATTTTATGAACTTCACTAACTTTTTTTGGATATGCCAAAAGATTTTATACTAACTGAACACATAATATTATCATGATTTAATAATGTCGTACTGATTTTTAATTATTAGGCTCATAATCTAACGATAAAACTACACACGTAATTTTTGATAAACAGATTATAGCAAATACCTCACGAAATCGAAAAAAGGTCGAATATTCTCATCACTATTATTATAGTGAAATGACAATCATATATGCCTTTATTTAGCCATCGTTTCACAGAAGTGAAACAATTTAAACTTTATATTGTTCAATAGCAGTACGATATTATTTAATACAAGTAAATGCAAAGTAAATTTTAGATAAAAAACAATGTATAAGTCCCATGATTATTATATTTCAGTAGTAAAGAGTAGTAGTAGCAAGTAGTAGTAGTCGTATATAAAATCACTGTTCTTTTTCTTTTGAACATCGAGTAATTTGGCATAGTTTCAAAAATACTAAATTATTTTGTAGTGGATGACAGCTGTGGTCTATCGCTTAAAGATTATCGGTAGTAGGTAGTAAATATAAAAATACTCGTAAACGTATAAGATAAGTGTTATTATGATTAACAAATAAGGAAAAAAATCTAAATTATTGTCATTCCGAGTAACGAATCGCATGAATATAATTTTATCAATTGATGATAGAAAATTAGTCACGTTCATCGAAAAATATTTTGTTTTTATTTCTATTTCATAATAAATCATGTCAATTGAAAAGATAGCGGTATTTTTTTTTAATCTAAGCTAATTATACCAACCAGTAGCCACTCTTGGCTGGGGTAGGAAACCGTAGAGGACATTAGGAGATAAAGAAATATTGTACTTGTGTCGTGATTCCCGCTTAAAATTGAATGGTTTACGAAGTATATAAAATATAACAGTGATTTCAACCTTTTACGCCCACTTCAAAAGAAGGTTATTTTATTCCGTTCTGTTAAGTAATATTGTTAGCATTATCTTGTTACTGTCCCAAATTTCAATATGCAAACAATCAAAAAAATCTTTCCTCTTTATAATATGAGTATGTACAGTACGACCACGCTCGCAATGTCTTTCGGCAATATTCGTTTTTCATACATAGTGTGTTTTCCACGATTTTAGATAAACCAAGATTGCCTAGGGCCATTAGCAAGATGGTTTTATTATAATGCAGAATGCGTCTAGGTACCTATGTAAAATCACTTTTCACAGTATCACAATAAAGCTATTATGTATATAGTTAGGTACACGAGTTTTTGTTTTATTCGAAAATAGTACACACACCGGCATATTTAGCGGAACATAAAATAAAGGTTTGATATCAGTATCATATAAGGTTGCTGGCTGGTTTATACGTCATTTAATTTAAAAAGAAATATTTTCAAATTAAGAAAACAACTGAACATAACATTTTATGCAATTGTTTTAATTTTATTCAAATACACCTTATGTAGAGCGAACTTCGAGTATTTCTTCCTTCTGAGTTTGATTTAAAATTTCATTGAAATACTGTTTTTTGTTAGTTTTTTTTAATCGCGTATCTTTTTGGAGTTGAGGATTGAATTATGCCTGACTTAGCCCCAACGGAGATTGCCAGGGCACTCGAAATGCGAAGAAATGGTCAAACCTACAGAGTGATATCCTCAGATCTTCGTCGACCAGTTTCAACGATCCATCGCAGTATCCAACGGTTCAGGGAGACCAGTACTTATGTGAGAAGAGCAGGACAAGGCAGAAAAAGACGCACTTCGAGTAGGGATGATCGTTTCATTCGGGTTCGTGTACGTAGGAACCCCCGTTTGTCGGCCGTCCAAGCCCGACATGAGTTAGAAGCAGTGCGGGGTGTAGCCGTAAGTGAGCGTACGGTACGAAGAAGGTTCGAAGAAGCTGGTTTGGTTTCATTTGTGCCCGCCAAGGCTCCAAGGCTCGAGGTAAATCATCGTAGAAACAGGTAACTTTTGCTCAGGAACATCTACTTTGGAACGCGGACCAATGGAGTAAGGTATTGTTTAGTGATGAGTAGAATTCTCTTAAATCAAATTGACGGCAGGCAAAGAATATACAGACGCAAAGGAGAACGATACATTCAGACAAATTTTGAAACTACAGTTGCATACGGTGGTGGATCAATAATGGTTTGGGCGGGCATTTGTTTGGGAGCTCGCACAAACTTGGTAGTGATTGACAGAGGGCGTTTGACTGCAGACCGCTATATCAGAGAAGTTTTAGAAGAAAATGTCGTACCGTTTGCCCCATATATCGGTGACGATTTTGTTTTTATGTAGGATAATGCTCGGCCGCATACCGCTCGGGTAATTCAAGCTTATCTTAATGATATGAATATCACTGTTATGGAGTGGCCGGCGAGATCACCGGATATGAACCCAATAGAGCACGTTTGGGACTTGCTGAAAAGAAAAGTTAAGTCCAGAATTCCAGCTCCTGCCAACGTTAGTGAACTGCGAATCGCCGTAGTTGAGGAACGGCGGAGACTATCCCAGGAGACCCTCGATAACATCATTCTCAGAATGCCTAGACGGTTAGAAACTTTAATAAGAGCACGTGGAAGAAATACGCGATATTAATCACCATTTTTCTAATTTAATTAATTGTTATTTTAATATTAATTTTCACTTTTCCCGGTTATATAAAAAGTTCAAAAATGTAAAGTTTCACAAATAGCCTTTACTCGCAAAATCTGTTCTTAATGTGATCTCATTTTAAGTAAAACAAATGAAACTTTAAATAACAAAAGAAGTGTAGTAAGTAGATTTTAAAATAAAACCATATTTTTTTAATTATGGACCTTTTTTTTGTGTTCCGCTAAATATGCCGGTGTGTTTAGTTATGATTTTAAATGCTTCACGCTACATCTCGGCCATACAGCCCGGAGTTCGCGCCGTACTACGGGACCACTCAGTCGCAAGTACCCACCGTCTGGGCCACTTTGAAGTTAAATATCTTGAAAAGGAATTGACGTATCGAAATAATTCATTCACGAGAATTTTTGTTATCCACGAAAAATGCAGGAAGCTTAAATTTAAAATTAGTCAGTATCAAAATTATGTAAACTTTACATAATTATATAAACCAAATTTTTATATTAACTAATATTTATATAAACCAAAGTGTAGTCGAATAGATTTCAAATGATTGGATGATCGATGGACGCTTTAAATAGTTTGTGAAAAAAAAACAATATTCTAACCTAAAAGATCTAAATTGTACTACCGGCACCTGAACAATTTATTTAAAAGTATGAAGTACAAATAAAAGTCCTTGAAAACTAAGCTCATCTAAAAGTTCATTCCTAAAAGTAATTTCTACACATGATTTGCGCACAAAGTCGCGCGGTTTTGCAAGTGTACTGTTTATCGCATAATTTATTGTTCTATATTAAATGGGAGATTATCGTTTATGACCACTTGTAAAAGTAGTTCTCATGAATGACATTATAATTACTGATAGCGAGAGTCAGTAACGAGCTAATGACGTCGAATCAATATTTCAGACAGCTATATATACAGGTTGACCTGAAATTCGATACATTCCTTTGAAAGATAGAAAGTAGACCTCATTTGCAGTAATATTTTTCATGGCATCCCCTATCCGAAAGTTGATATTTACAAAGTTATTGAAATTTCAAAAATTGTTTCTTTATTTTCGACTTTTTGACTTTGACATGACGTATTTTTAAAAATGTTTGTCTTTTTAGTGATTTTTTTTATGTATTTTAACCGTCAATGAGTCAAATAATATTTTTAAGGAATAAATAGGGACAAACTAAGCGAGAATTTTTCATTATGAGACATGAAACAGAATTTTCTTTTAAAAAAAATGCACATTTTTCTTAAAAACAGGTGATTTTCTTTAAAAAGTTGTATGATACAATGCGTACAAATACCTTAAATAACTTTCTTACCTCATAAGCTTCCAAAAAAGGTACAAATATGTACACAAAAATATGAACATGTAATAAACAAAGACAAAACAATCATCAGGTAACGTTATCTCAAGAATTACTCTACCTGAGGCGACCT
Source organism: Phengaris alcon alcon (assembly GCA_037179445.1). Classification (NCBI taxonomy): domain Eukaryota; kingdom Metazoa; phylum Arthropoda; class Insecta; order Lepidoptera; family Lycaenidae; genus Phengaris; species Phengaris alcon. Next base: position 282,068 of record JAYRCH010000069.1, on the reverse strand, counting down.
TTTTTTCAATTGTTTCCTTTGTTCAAACTTCGGAATGTTTCGGCTACTGTCATCGCGGCCCTTTGTCAATGAGTTACCGACTGGCTTAGAGAGCAAATTTAGTAGCTAATATTAGTTTTAAGTCAACTATTGCCGTGTACGGACGTATTGTTGCTTTAAACTACACCCTTACTTCTACTTGTGATTTTTTTGTATCGCGATGGCTGCTTTTGAGTACGATGAATACGCTGACATCTTGTTTTGTTACGGACTTTGTAATGGTAATGCTGCTGGTGCACGAAGAACATACGTTGAACGTTTTCCGAATCGACGAGTGCCAAACGTTAGAGTGTTTTCAACAACATTTCGACGAATTCGGGAAAGCGGCCGTGTTGATAGAAGACGTGGCGATTCAGGCAGACCTCGTTTGTATGCTCCAGAAGAAGAAGAAGAAATTTTAACACTTTTTCAAAATGATCCTTCTATTTCTACAAGAGCGGCAGCTAGAAGACTTGGATTGAGTCAATGGAAGGTGTGGTTTACAGTACACACAGCGCGTCTACATCCATTTCACTACACACCTGTCCAAGCGTTGGAAGAGGGAGACCCGGTTAGAAGAATGGAATTCTGCCGTTTTATGATAAATGCAGACATGGAGGATCGCAATTTCTTCTCAAGAATATTGTGGACGGATGAATCGAAATTTGACCGTGACGGGATAAACAATTTCCACAACACACATTACTGGTCACCAAAAGGAGAAAACCCCAGGATGAAAAAAGAAAGGGCCCATCCATCCATCATCCATCCATCAGACCAGATTCAGTCTAAATGTCTGGATGGGTATAATTAATAATAATTTCGTTGGACCTCATTTTTTGCCTCAAAATTTAAATGGTGAAATGTACGAACATTTCCTAAGAGAGGAGTTTACTGGTTTAATGGAAGATGTGCTAATAGCAACTCGTCGTAATATGATTTTCTAGCATGATGGTTGCCCGGCCCACTTCCGCCTCGGCGTACGCCAGTGGCTAGACCAAACTTACCCACATCCTTGGATAGGTCGAGGCGGGCCAATTCCTTGGCCAGCACGGTGTCCCGATTTGACCCCGTGTGATTTTTATCTTTGGGGTCATATGAAGGCTTTGGTGTATACTACATCCATAACTACTGTAGAGGAGCTCAGAAGCCGCATTAGAAATGCAGCAGAAGAAATCAAAACTAGTCTTACTACCAGAATAATCAAAACAGAGGTACGGAGAAGACTACGGGCCTGTATCAGAAACAGAGGTTCACATTTTGAACAAGACCTAAAGTAGAATATTTATTATTAAATTTAATTAAACATTGATGTTTTTTAAACACAATAAACGTAATTAAATTCAAGTTTTTCCTTTTATTTTAACCTTATCGCAAATAAATCGATTTAGACATTATTTCATTTTACTTCTAATATGTTTACTACAACGTCATATTATTTTTATGTAGACATTTGCACCTTTTTGGAAAGCTAATGAGATAAGGAAGTTATTTAGAATATTTGTACGCATTGTATCATACATTTTTTTAAGAAAATCACCTGTTTCTAAGAAAAATGTGCATTTTTCTTAAAAGAAAATTCTGTTTCATGTCTCATAATGAAAAATTCTCGCTTGGTTTGTCCCTATTTATTCCTTAAAAATAATATTTGACTCATTGACGGTTAAAATACATAAAAAAATCACTAAAAAGACAAACATTTTTAAAAATAAGTCATGTCAAAATCAAAAAGTCGAAAATAAAGAAAAAATTTTTGAAATTTCAATAACTTTGTAAATATCAACTTTCGGATAGGGGATGCCAGGAAAAATATTACTGTAAATGAGGTCTACTTTCTGTCTTTCAAAGGAATCTATCGAATTTCAGGTCACCCTGTATATCACACCGAAAGTGCTGCTCACACAAGCTGCAGAAATGAGGAAAAAACTCGCAACTCCGGACGTCTCCGCATCCTCACACATGCTCACTTATCCCCCTCGTCTCGCGCAAAATCTCACATATATCTCACTTTTTACTCGTGCTCACATCTGACATATACTACTCGCCTCCACACATTCGCACATATCCCATTATTCACACATGCTCACATCTGACATGTCCCTCTCGTCTCCACACATTCGCACATATCCCATTAATCAGACATGCTCACATATCCCACTCGTCTCCATACATTGTCACATATCCAACTCGTCCCAAACATGCTTACATATCCCACTCGTCTCCACACCTCCTCAGATATCCCACTTGTCCCCACACCCCTACACATTCCCACAATTTCCAACTTGTTTCTTGTTGTTCACTTCGACTACATTTTATTAGTTGCCGGAGAGTAACACGTTTAGTTGTAAAACTTACTATATAGATTCTCTTTTTAGTTTTTCCGCTTAAACTGATTATTCGTAGCTGTTTTATGTTTTTCTGGACATTGGAGTAGTTTTATTATTAAAAAATACTTACTATATACAGGACCATCAATGATCATGAAAGGGCTTTGTATTTTGCCTAGTGAGTGAGGGAACTGCCCAAGTTGTTTTATAAAGTGGCACCTGCAAAATTCTCTGGTATTTTTTTAATTTGAAAGCGGACAAAAGTGTTTACAACAGTCGCATAATATAATATAAATAAATAAATAAAATATCTTTATTTCTCAAAATCAATTATTATAATATAATCATGAGGATTGCCTATTGAGTCATTCCCATTAAGTTACCCAGTACTTGTGTTCGCGCTATCTCGCTCATGCCTCCAGTAATTACAACATTTAGAAACTTAATGCTAAACAAGGAGTGATGAATATTATTATTTTTATACAAAAAATTAAACCGACTTCCAAAGTAAAAATGCACAAAAAAGTATGAAATAAAACTTATTTTCTAAATAATTCCCCATTTAAATTTGGCTAAAATTCTTCATCATCATCTCAATCATCACAATTTTCATAATGTTGGTACCAGCCCGAACAACATCCTGATAAAACAATATTTAAAATAGAACTCACGTACAAGTTGGCTGGTACCAACTTCAAAATTTTGAAGATTTAGTAGAGAAATTGTTAAAATTTTAGCCAAATTTAAAAGGGGAATTATATAGAAAATAAGTTTTAATTTCATACTTTTTTGTACATTTTTACTTTGGAAGTCGATACAATTTTTTGTTTAAAATAATAATAATAATTTTTCCCTTTTAGAGATATTTGTTAAATTATTACTTAATACATTTTAAGAACGTTTTAAATAAACGATCGAATGTATAATTGAATACGCGCCAAGCTTCCATTAGGTATTGTATATAAGATGATGATGATGATGACTGTAAGTTACATAATGGCAGATGCTTGCAGTTATTTAAACAATGTCGAGATTTCCAAACGCGTATCTTTAAAGACTGAGGAGTTCTGTTCAGTGCTTTTGGATCATATACCTTCGTACAGAATCTTACTTTTTGGTATCATATGCTTGGGTTACTTCTGAAAAAGTCAAAATAACTATGTGTGTCCATATAAATTTCGAGGAGTTCTCTCGATTCCTCATGGATGCCATCATGAGGTCACCGCTTTGGTGACAACGAGACCAATTTCGGATTATGCCCAATACATCAAAAAAAGAATTTAGAAAATCGGTCCATAAACGGCACAGTAATATTCAAAGATATCCGTATCGGTGTAAAATACTATAAAAAGTACCTATTATATCATCATTATGTCATGATTTATGGTGTGAGGTTGGTGGATCACCACCATAATCACTAAATAAACTAAACATACACATAATCATTAAAGTAATCATCATCATCAGATGATGATTACTTTAATTGACATGGTGGCTTATGCTTGCAGTTCTTTAAGCGGCGCCGAAATCCCCAAACTTGTATTTATAAGGAGTCAGGAGTTCTGCTCAATACTTTTGTACTTTTGGATCCAGGGTATATATATATATATATATATATATATATATATATATATATATATATAGTCAAACCTGGATAAGCGAGAGTTCAAGGGAGCACAATCTCATTCTCGCTTATAGAGGTTTTGGGAGCTTAAAATGACGGGTCCTGGCTATTACTCTCACTTATAGAGTTTTCTCACTTACCAAGGTTTTTTTTATATATGTACATATATATGTACAATTCTACTGTACGTGTGTATGTCACTGAACTCCTCCTAAACGGCTGGACCGATTTGAATGAATTTTATTGTACACGTTTGGGTGGCGCCCTGGATGATTTAGATTCATAAATTAGCCCGGCAGGACAACGTCTGTCGGGTCCGCTCGTATATATATATAAAGCCGAACGTATAACCGCCTCCTTTTTTTGGAAGTCAATTAAAAACAAAAAAAAAACTATTGTATAACTTTTAAGTAGTAATACTTGCTACTCGTAGTTTTGTAGAACTGCCAAGGGACGTCTAAACTAGAACTAAGTATATAGGAATGTTGTTATCGGTAACATAAAACTTTATTGATATATGTATGATGTTGAATTTATGTATTATTTTTGAATAAAACATCAAAATGCTGTAATTTAAAAGAAGCCGAGCCTTTTTCAAATCAAAACGTGAATCAAAAACCTTGTACTCCTTTTTACGAAAATTATGCGAATTTGGCGAAACTTATTTCACACCTTAGTGTGATGAGTTTTGCGACAATTATATATTTTATATGGAGAAGGAGTGCAGATAACTAATATTATTCTATAATAATGGTTAGTAAATACTTTAAATTAATAAAAATAACATTCAATACAGTACACACTACGTTTACTGTCTACGTACGTTTGACACTATTGAGCTATAATAAGTATTTCATGTTACGTAGAATATAACTAAATAAATATTTTGTTTATCACCTACACACATCAGAAGGATCTCATTTTATACCTAATATTTTTTTTTACATTATTTCATAATTTGTTCTCATGCTCTTTTTATATTTTTATAAATATTGTTTAATCAGCCTGTTTACTACAAAAATTTATTTATTATCAGAACTTCTATTACAATTTGACGTAAAACAAAACACCGAAAGTTTATTTCACACCGGGACTTCGATAGATCGCGTTAATCTCGTGAATCTTAAATATGCCGCGTCGCATCGCGTCACTGTATGAGTTGGCCCTTAGTTTCATCACAATACGATGTCTAACAATTAACAGCTAAGGAATAAGAAATAGGGCCTGTTTCACAATCTATCGATACGTATTGGATAACTTTTTCAGAAGTTTTGTCGCTGCTTACTATAACGACAAAGACAAAACATGGATATAAGCTACTTGACACTTATCAGTAGATTGTGCTCCCGGCCAAGTTATTACTCACTAAGCCAAACTCACAATTCACAAACTCCGTTGAAAAATGAGCAACATATGAGCGGTTAAAGTATTTAATCTATCTCTTAATAGCAAAACGAAATTTTGTATGAACTTTTATGCACGTCATGTCATAAGACATCACATTACAAAGCGGAACTCTGTCAAAATTACTACTATAAACGATCGTATCTTTATTATTTTTAATAATATCCAAAAGCTGATTTTCAATCAGCCCTAAACCTACTCAAAACAGAGAGCTCAAACTTTGCTTCGGCTGGGTCTATATTGTCCGGAAGCACTGGAAATCAACCCTGCGCTAATACAATAGCGCTGAAAACCGAACACACAAGACGTGACGTGCCGAGTCAAATGTCAATGTCATATATATGACAGTTCGACACTCGACACTTCGATTTTCAACTCTATTGTATTAGTGCAAAGTTCTATTTTCAGTGCCTGCCGGATTTTCCCGGGCCTGCCGGATTCCGCCAGCCCCATTCCCCAGCCTTACTAACAATAGAGGAAACAGTACACAATATAATGATAAAAGTTGGGCAAAGCCCGGTCACCACATTCATAATAAACTTCGGCCCCTCAATACGGTCAGTGCAGTTCATTTGCCTCAGTCATATGACTATTATCTGTGAGTGTTTGGTTTATCTTGTAAACGACTGACCATGACTACAATATATAAACAGACTTCTGTTTTTTATCGCTAGTGGCCCACTTTTACTGGAGAAAACGATAAAACTATATAATTACACGCATTTTCCTGACAGACAATTGCATATGGTATTATACCTATGTACTTTATTATTTGAACAAAAAAAAACTTTATTTAGGAATATTTAAAAAATCTAACTCTGTTTTCTGGACTTTCTTTATTCAAATATTTAACAGTTTATATGTATATATTGCCACGTCAACCTAATTCACTGACAAGTATCACTAAGAGTATGGCGGCTTATGATGGTTTAGGAGACTGAAATAATGGTTTTGCCTTCAGTATTTAAAATGGATTGCAAATTCTTCTATCTCTAGATACCCTACTTTATGCTGGTTTAAAAAGCGATTTAAAAACATATTGTGCCTAGTTTGTAATAAGATTAACTAATGTTTTATTTTACATGAAGTGAAATTACCTATACTTTACTACTACTTTACTACTTAAATAAGACTTAGAAACTTTAACTTATTAGCAGTGGCTTGGGGTTCCTATTACATCATTCCTATCGGCTTCACTTACCACTTACCTTTTGAAGATCCTCACCCAAATCCCTTACCTATTATACAGGCTAGGGCTTACTTATGAAGGAGAACCAGCCTTCGCCACTGCTATTAGACTTTTCACTAGTGCAAGTCGTACTTTGAAATCGTTGAAGCTTGGTGAACTTATCCTTTGAATGCTTAAACTTTATAGTAGGTACTCGCGTACAAATAAGTGATAGTATTTTGCACAATGAAAACAAACAATCCATATGAATAACTACTATAAAGATAATATTAACAAAGCCACTTAGTTCTGTACCCGGTATCGCACGAAATGTACCCATCCATGTTTTTTTTAATGTTAATCAGTAGAGGTTAAAAGGTGACAATAATTACATCATTAGTACACTGCGAAGTGTTTCAGATTTGGACTAATTTTATGCGTCCGGCCCAAAATGACGGAGAAAGACAGTTACGGTAACAGTGATTACATAATCGTCCCACAAGGTGAGTGTTTTTTCATTGCTTTGTGTAAAGGATGCAAACGGAGGACTTGCGAAACTCGCGTTAAAACTGCAAGTCACAATAGGAAACATGCATTTGTTTTAAATCAACAAATTTCTTAGGTTTTCTAAAAGGCAATATTAATATGGACCGAAAATTGCAAACAGTAGGTACAGCAATACAGTAATCAGTTGCTAAATTAAAAAGTTGCAGGACGAAAAAACTACGAATATTTTTTGGTATGATTGAAAAACGAAAATTACTGTTCAAATCTTTCTCTTTTTTGTGACATTTTTGTTACAACAATGATATATTATATAAACGCAGTATTTAAGTTAATAAAAACAATATTGTATTTAAACATTTTTCATACATTTTCAACTGCTGTGTCGTCACTCGTGCATGTATTTTTTTAATTATTCCTCGTAGGTACACTTTCCTCGTAGATACACTTTTGAGAAAAGTTCGCCTTTATTTCTTAAAGATCCACTTTTTAAAAACCAATGTAGCGTTTCCTAATAGATACACTTTTGGGTACAGTTGTGTAAACAAAAGTGTAATCAACAAATTCACTGCCGGTCGTGCCGCGGCCGGCATGCAACGCACATAATTATGCGTTGAAATAAAAAATGCATTAAAACAACGTAAAAATAAGACATTTACTTACTTTAATTATTTAAGATCATTTATTTTTAAATAAACAGAAATAATTTTTTGTCTTGTCTGGATCCAATTTGTTTTAATGTTACATTATTTAAAAAAACAATTGGTATTTTATTATCTTTTTAAATTATAGTGACAAAACTTAAAATATCATTCCTATCGCTTTTCTGCTTTGCTGTACAATATAAAAGTGGATGAATAACGAATAAGGCGAACTTTTTTCAAAAATGTATCTACAAGAAAAGTGTACCTACGAGGAATAACTCTAATATGAATAATTGATGACGAATGAATGAATGAATGAATGAATTCTACTGATGTGTGAATTTAGTGCTAATTTTTGCGCCTTTACTTAGATCCTTTTTTTGGTAGTTTTTTTTTATTTTTATTTTTTTAATAGTTTTATTTTGTTTATAAATATTTAGAAAATATTTAGTTATATTTTTGTAGAAATAGAAATCATTTATTTGCATAAATAAGGTACAATATGGTGTTACAGTTTAGGTACATTGATCCTTCTTATTTTGCCTTTGAAGTGGCGTGCAAATTTTCGTTTAAAGCCTATTAATTCTTACAACCACTGCACCTTAAAAATCTTAAATCATAAGGACGTAATATCAGTCAAAGCATTTTTTTTTGTTTTTTTTTTTAATGATTATTATTATTATTGTTTTAATTTAATAAATTTTTATCGATATTTCAATTTGTCATTATTATGAAATTAAAATTAAATCAATTTCAATGTATTAAATTTAATGTCAATTGTTATTATATTGATCATTATAATAGAGATAAGTCAACATTTACATATTTTTGTAATAACTATAACATACTTAGTTGCCTATTTGTAGTATGTAAATTTTTATCAGGTTTACAATTCGATTGCTCTAATTTATTTGTTTATCATTAAAATGTTCATTAATTTTATAGTAACATTTTTTGAGTAATCATTTAAATGTCATTATAAAAAACATTGTATAATTTTTAATTTTGTTTACTTCAGGATATTTATTATATAAATTTATTGCCATACAGTATGCACTATTATTGTTGTTGTATTAATTGTATGATAGTGGATAAATATTTTATATAGGATATTGGCTTCTGTAACAAATAAGTAAATTACAAAATTGTTAAATTCAAAGTACAAAATATAAGTGATCAAAATTACAGGTACAATATCATTATTCGTTATGAGTGAATGTATTTTCTTGCAAGTGTTATCTTTTATCTAGACAATTAATCGGTTAAAGGATTAAGAGATACATTTCAAGTGGCAAACGTTCATAATTCTTATATGTTGCCCGAGACATCGTGCGTGCAAAAGGAAATCCCGCAGGAACCGAGATTTTTTCCGAAATGCAAACAGCCCATGTCCTTTCCCGTGGTGTAGTCTATATGTGTGCCAAATTTCATTTAACCTCAATTGCAAAATTCTCTGGGTATTAGTCATAAAACAAAACAAAAAAAATTAAGTTAACCCCCGAATCGTCGAGCAGTGAGTGAGCTGATGATTATGAATTATAGCTGAAAACACTCTCATTAATATCAGATTTCACACAGAAAAAAAAAACCGACTTCCAAAGTAAAAATGCTCACTAAAAGTATGAAATAAAACGAAAGGGAAATTATTGAGAAAATAAGATTTATTTCATACTTTTAATGTGCATTTTTGCTTTGGAAGTCGGTTTTATATAAATATAAATTTCGAGAAAGAGAGGGGAACATGATTATCAGGTCATAACTTTGATATCAAAAGGAGCATTTTGGGATTATACCACATACCTAAATAAAAAAAAGAATTTTGAAAATCGGTCCACAGACAACGGAGTAATCGTTGAACATACAAAAAATAAAAAATATATACACAGCCGAACGTGTAACCGCCTTCTTTTTTTGGAAATCTGTTAAAAAACTAGATTGAAATCATATCCGTTTGGCAGCCAAGACGCCACGGACAGACACACACACAGACACGTGAAACTTAGGTATAACACCCCTCTGTTTTAGTCAGGAGTTAAAAATGATGGACATAGTTGTTGTCTTGTTTCAGAGTGACTTTATCAGCTAGTTACTGCAATTTATGGATCAGATTGTGATCTTTCGTTTACAAAGTTATCAGTCACATGCTCGGAGGTAATCTCTGGATAACCTAGTTTAATATTGTATAAATGAAATTTTCACTGGAAAACATGTAAGTTTATACATAAAATTCAGTTTTAGCTGTTGTGTGATATGCGACTGTTATCAGGACAAGATAAGGACGGCGGCGCAGCGGAGGCCTGCCTCAGAGGTCAGTGGCCAAGATCTATACATCTCACCCCTTACCTCAGTGTTCCAATACTTATAGGTAGACTAGAAATTGAGGGAAAAATCTAAAAAAAAGGTGTATCTAATAACAGCAATTATCACAAAAAGATATGAAAATAACAATTTTAAAATTGTACAAGTTTCAATTTTAGGGCAACTCTTTAAACTCTATCTTGTAGATCGTATCTTAGATTCAATCAATCTTTTTGTAGGTCATACTGATAATACTAATTATTATAGACCTTATGACTGATATTTGTATCAGCGTTCGTTTCGATTGTTTGATAAAATCTGTCACCGAAATATATTTCATCTTAAGCAGTTGACCAGAACCCCTATTCTCTTATTTAACTTAGACTTTCAATTTACTTTTAAGTAATAAAAAAATAATCATCATGATATCATAAGCTGTATTTTTTAGTTTGGACCAATCAAAACGCGTTAAAGGTCGGATTGACGTTTTTAATTGGCATACCATTTAGATGTTTTAACGTTTCGAGACTGTATTGAAACTGTGTTATTGTAAGACATAATTAACAGAACCGACCTACTGATTTATTTATTTATATTTAGTACACAAACAGGGCCTTTAGTCAAGATGCATTCGATATTTCTACGGCGAAGTTCGAAAACAAAATGTATGGGATTTGACATAAGGCATCGCAACCGACATGTCACTTAGCGATGACTTATGTCAAATCCCATATATTTTTGATGCCCAGGTTACAGTGATTGCATGATATGTTATACATAAGCTTAATTGCTAGACTAGAATGCAACCAAAAAGCATAGGTACATAACTTAATTATTTTTCTGTTGTTGATACAAATAATAAACTGATAAAAAGATAACTACATTAATAGTAAAAGGGCATATCTGCGACTTATTGCAACTTACTGCCTTTTAATGAAGAAGGAAATTATATAGATAACAAATGAAATTTAAATTAACATAATCTAAATCGACAAGTAGATTTTGATTAATTCTTTTTTTATGTATCTGACGGAAGGGGGTGAATGCTTGGCTTTCATTATTTCCGTGATTGGTTTCTTGTACTGCGAAAATCTACAGAAAACGTACCTGGGCTGATTGATAACTGGCCGAAACGACGAACTTAAAAAAATGATACGCAAAAAAGGAATATTACATTATATTCTGGCATCTTTTTGAAAATAGAACGCCAAATTTGAATTTATCGAACTGATGGAATTTGTTTGAGAGGACGTAGAACTTTCTCTGTCGTAAATTTTATTAACAATGGTAAGAAACGAAATTCGTGCGGTGATAAAGTTTTACGTTTTAAAAGAGAAAACAGCAACCCAGATTAAAACCAAGCTACACAGTGTTTTAGGTAATTCTTCTCCTGCATTGAGTACAATTCACACCTGGGTAACTGATTTTAAACCTGGAAGACAGAGCTGCGAAGACGCCCACAGGTCTGGCCGTCCAAATGAAGTCACGAATCCGGACATGATCAAAAAAATTCAAAAATTGTATTGAATGATCGGCGCTTAAAGTTGCGAGAGATAGCAGAGATGGTGAGCATTTCATCTGAACGCGTTTTTAATATTTTGCACCAACATTTGGGAATGAAAAAGCTTTGCGCGCGATGGGTGCCGCGTTTGCTCACTGTAGACCAAAAGCAACGTCGAGTGGACGGATTCATCGGAGTGTTTGGCGCTGTTTAACCGAGATCCTAATGAGTTTTTGCAGCGTTATGTAATAGTCGATGAAACCTGAATACATCATTATACTCCCGAGACAAAAGAACAATCTAAGCAGTGGACTGAGAGCGGAAAACCTGCGCCGAAGAAAGCAAAAACGGTTTTGTCGGCCGGCAAAGTGATGGCGACTGTTTTTTGGGATGCTCGAGGGATTATTTTAGTGGATTATCTGCAAAAAGGAAAAACAATAATGGAGAGTACTACGCAAGCTTGCTGCAAAAATTAAGTGAAGAAACGACCACATTTGGCCAAGAAAAAAATTTTGTTCCACCATGACAACGCACCTGCAAACACGTCAATGGTTGCAGTCGCCAAACTCCATGAATTGCGGTTCGAATTGCTACCGCATCCACCCTATTCCCCGGATCTGGCCCCGTGCGACTTCCACTTATTCCCAAACCTGAAGAAATGGTTAGGTGGCCAGAGATTTTCATCAAATGAAGAAGTCATTGTTGCCGTGGACGAGTATTTTGAGGGGTTGGAGAAAACATTTTATCAAACTGGTGTAACGGCATTGGAGAAGCGCTGGACTAAATGCATCGAGGTAGAAGGAGTTACGTTGAGAAATAAATTTATTTTAAATAGATTTTTGAAGTTTTTCTTTGTCGTTTCGGAAACTTATCAATCAGCCCTCGTATATGTCCGAATTTGTGATTGCTAACTCGTTGTAGGCACGACACATTCTGACCAGTGGGTCATAGTAGGACGTATTGTAAATATACTGCATGCACTGCAACTCAAAACGTATGCTGAAAAGTCGACAATCGTAATTTTCATACTTACTGCAAAGTCGACAATCGAAATTTTCATACTTACTGCAAAGTCGACAATCGAAAATTTCATATTTACTGCAAAGTCGACAATCGAAATTTTCATACTTTCTGTAAAGTCGACAATAGTAATATTATTGTTACTACAAAATTAAGATAGGCCTCCGACTAAGCTGTTTAACAAGCGTCAAGATATGGAGCAGAGGAACAATAATTGATTGATGAATTAATTACTCGGGTCTCCGGGACCCCTTCAACCTGACTAAACAATCTTACAATTACTACTGTCGGCTTATTTACATAGTAATTTAGTCAAAATACATTTTAGCTCGATTTCCTCTCGTCATCACACTCGCGCCACTAATATTATTAATGTGAAAATGTATAATATGTATGACATAAAAACCGCTGAATGGATTTGAAATAAATTTGGAACAGAGCCTTGATTTATCATACTGGCTGCTTTCTGTCTCGGAAAAATGTATCTGCGTTTCCCGCGAGATAGACGAATTTCCACTTCCGCGAACGAAATAAAGTAGATGTTACATTTGTTTTGCCAGCAATTATCGTTTCTCTCCTTTTATAAAGTCATTTAATTTTGGTTCCAAAAATGGCTTGTTTACCCAAATAGAAAAAATACAAAGTGGATTTACTGTGGGAACAAGCTTTGTTTATCCTCTTAATATGCATCAAACGCAAGTTATGTAAATTCGCTCAGTGGTTCTATGTAGGTAACCTGAATATTACGGCCGGATCTTGATGAAATGAAATTTCCTTTGCCTTGGCCCTGTAGGTACTCTGTAGGGTCGGGCGTCGGCTGTTAATTCAACCTTTATACAGCGAATAAACTTCGCCAAAGTTTTGCCGAACAAAATTATAAGGGTACTTTGCTAAGCCCTTATAAAGTAGCTGTTTGTTTTATTTTAAACGTTGTTTAAATTTATTCAAGGTATTCTGACAGCGAATTTGGATTATTTGTTTCTATGAAATAAATTTTCGGCGCGAGTAAATTGATAATCCAATAATCTACTACCATCATCATTATCCGTTAATGTAGAAATTTTAAATTATACTTAATGTTCTCCCGCAACTTCATGCGCGCAAAAGTTAATCTTGCGGAAACCGTACATTTTTTCGCGATAAAAAGTAGCCTTTGTCCTTATCCGTGGTCTATTCCATATCTGTGCCAAATTTCATCAAAATCGGTCCAGTACCTAGTTTCGGAGCCCATTCGATCCTAACAAACAAACCTTTCCTCTTTTTAATATTACTAGGGCGAAGCCGCGGGAATAAGTCCCGCGGCTTCGCCCGCGTAAATATAGTATCCCACGGGAACACTGTACTTCTTCGGGATAAAAAGTAGCCTATGTTTTAATCCAGAGCCGAAATCCTTACCATACCAAATTTCATCGAAATCCGTTCAGCTGTTTTTGCGTGAAAGAGTAACAAACATCCATCCATCGTTCCGTCATCACAACCTTTCACATTTATAATATTAGTAGGAAGTAGGACATTCGTATACATACTAGGTTCAGAACCCGTTAAAATATATAGCGCAGGAAGACGAAGCCAGTAGATGTTCTCTAATAATAGCAGTACTTTGCTGCAATTTTCACGCATTGAAATTAAATTACAAAAACTCTTTACAATAATATTAATTAATTAAAAATAATGTTGTATAGAGACCGTTTCTGCGTTGTGAAATGGAAAAGTTTTTGTGAATGACTTTCGCAGCGGCATGTGTTGTTCATGAACCACGTCACAGGGTCACGAGTGCGCGTCACTCACACTTGACCTAGTTGCCGGTCCCCAGACATGCAATACCTAGATGTATTGGGCTATACTTACTTTAATTTAATTAGCCGACACAGCGTCACGGTTGTCACATCTCTGAGCTTTTAAGGACATCGCCGCTCGAGGGTTAGAATCCTACCAGGGAGAAGTTTTTTTTTCTATCCATGGTTGGATGCATAATATGAATTAAATAGTTTGTATATTGGAACATAGAACATAATGTAAGGTTTGATATCCTATTTGGTCGTGGATATGAGTTTCTCTCTCTTTGTGCCCGAATAAGAATTTCGGCCATTATGTGGAAAATACTCCTGGTTAGTTATGAGAAAAATGCCACATTTATTGTTCTAGGTTTTAATAAGTTAAATGTACATACGGAATCACGTTCACAAAGGAAATAACGCGCTTGAAATTAAATTAACTTCGTAATGAAGTTCTCTCCTTTGTGTAACTCGTAGGTACGTTTTGAACATTAATTCCGTTGTACTGCAAATCCTATTTACTGTCCTGTTTAACGGAATGTTCTCATTTTTGTACAACTGGCGTTATTTTTAAGTTAGTTTAAGTAGCGCTTTTTAAGCTTATACAAATGGGGAACATGCATGGTTTTTTTTTATTGGCTTTTCGAAAAGTACATAATAAGCCAGGAAATATTGTCTTTGCAATGGCATATCTACGACCAACTAAATACAGTCATCACAAAAGTGAGATCGTTGGAGAGCAAGAAACACGCTCTATACAAAAAATTATGCGCGAATCGCCTCATAGCTGTTGAAAATGTAGGAATATAAATACATAATTCATTGTATTAACTTAAATACTGCGTTTATGTATATATTACGTATATATCATTGTTATAAGATTTCCTTTTACATTTTACGGTCCATATTTATGTTGCCTTTCGGAAAATATAAGAATGTTGCTGATTTAAAACAATGCCTGTTTCTTATTGTCGGATTTCTAGGGACACGACATTTTAAGGGTAACGAAATTGACAAGTGTCTAGGAATATCAGTACGACCACTATCTCAATAGCTCAACCCCGAATATGTACTATCGGCAAAGTTCCTGCTCGATCAGTTTCTGAAAATTTTCCTTTGCACGGGGATGTCTCAAAAATTCTTAAGCACATAGGAAATAACAGCGTGGTTGGTTAACACACATCGTCGTGTGCTCGACCGTAAAAATGATTAGTTGTAAGGTCGTGTTCGTCGGCGTACTTTTTGGCGCATGCGCATTTGGCATATGGCATCACCGAAACTTAGTACTAATTAATAACAAAGGTTACCTGGCAGTTTTGAACAAATTTTAAATTTGTTTATAAATTGATAGGTAACCAAAAATAAACGTTTTTAATTGGTAAATACCAAAGCGCGCGCGACAGCGCGTGCGCCAACAAATTTGCGAGCGAACACGGCCAAAGCTCAGGGGACCTAGCAGGAACATTTGACAGCGGCGTAAACGTTTATTACGAAATTATGGAATGAAATTTTTACGGGTACAATTCTCATTCGATAACGTTATGTTTACACCGCTGTAAAATATTCCTGCTAGGCCCACAGATCTGCCGATTGACGACGCGCTTATTTTTTTCTCGATTTCTTTGTTTGACTTCTCACCCTCGCTTTTTATACCGGACTACCTGAAATTATCTGTATACATTTTAATGGACTTCTGATTGCTTTATTGCTTCTGAGTGCGTGTGAATCTCTTATCATTCATCATAAACAGAAACCTCACAAAGGAGGAACAGGTCCTCGTCATGCACCAACAAGGGCACAGAATCGCAAACATATCACAGGAATTGAATGCCACGGTAATTCATACTGTTTTATTAAATAAAAATGCACGCTCGTTGTATTGTACCTAGGTAAATGGTAAAAGGTAAAGTTGTATCAAATACATATAGCTAAATGTTCCGAAGAAAAGACTTAGAACATCTAGCCTGCATTATAAAGACATTGAATATTTCTTATTCCGTCACTGTTACAAGAACCATTATACTCGTAAGATGCTCATTTCGCATTTTTAGAGAGCGCTTCACGTCTCCCAGCAGCGACGTCGACTTGACGCCGCGCTGTTACAATTTTGCGAACAACAATAGTCCTTTACTCTCTCTCCCATTCTATCACTTCTAAATAGTCACCAAGAAAGATGGAAATTCATTGATCTATTTTATTTGTTTAATCACAGGAATCAACAGCATATACAAATAATAGAATAAGATATATTAGCAGCCAATTACAGAATCTCACGTTTAGAAGACAGAATTTGTTTAAGAAAATATGAGCTTAAGGTACACTGCGAAACAGAAACGAAAGAGTTAGGTAATAGTATTATTTACTTTTAATTAAAATTAGATATCAATGTAAATAATACTATCAACTATATATCATATTTGATTATCATTAAAATCGTGCTTAAAATCGTTATCGCTATGCAAAAACACCTTAGTTCTATAACGACTACGTATTTTTTTATATTGTGCAAAACGGAAGGTATTTCAGCATACATTATTATTATTTACGAGTTTTTAAAGTATAAATATATACTTATGGACACTTCACAGTGTTTAATTTGCCGATAACACTTAAAAAAAATTAAAAACGAGCATTTGCTTATTAATAACTTTTTCGCACGCCCTTATTTATAAAATTGACGTAGGTGCCGGCTACAACTATAAGCGAAGGTAGGTCGGTGTTTGGCCTATATTCCATCTCGCCACAGCTCGTGTAAGGTGTATATCTGCGTCCCTGTCACCCGTGACGTCATAACGCAACCCCTGTGTGTGTGCGTGTTGCACATGGTAAATACACAGGAGTAGATGCAACAGTTAAATTAAACCACTGGTCAATACCATATTATATTAACACAATTAGTCTCCCAAACAACGCTGTCAACAGAGCAATTACGAGAACAATTCGTTCGTGAATGAGTTTATTATATGAGCTAAAAATAGATGAAACGGAAAATTTTCCCGGGGATTTCCACCCAAAAAAACAATATTGCAAGTAGTACGTAAGTCAAAGGAAATACATGTTTCGATTTATAGATTTTCTTCTGTCAAATGTACGTCATATTTTTGTTTAGTTTTGAAATCATTGATAGCAAAAGTGGTAAAAGTTTTAAATAAAATGACAAACAATCCATCTACTTAGAAACTAACACGACACACGTTTTGGCCTGTCCTAAGTACGTGAGAGTAGAATAACAAATAGTCTAAGACGTATTCTCAGACCAGCCAAATAATGAAATTCTAGCTTTAATTTGTTGAAACCCAAAAAATATACAAAAATCGGTCAAGCCGTTTTGGAGATCGATATCGATCCTATGACACGAAATTTTATATATCAGACTTGAGGTCCCCCGCGTGGAATGTACCGTACATTTTGCCGCGACAGTATCCTATGTCTTTATGAAAACCGGTCCAGTAGAAGCCAAGTTCGAAGCCTATTCGATGCAAACAAACAAACAAAACAATTAATTTTTCCTCTTTATATTATTAGTATAGATTAACTTACATAACATTGATGGCTTCAACCAAATCTTTTTACAGATCAGACATTTTGCTCGCTAAAATATTCAATTCCTTATGGAAATAATAAAATTACCATTTACGATCCCATAAATTGCAAGTTCTGTCGATTCCTCATGGATCCTATCACCGGGTCGATATAAAGTCTTTTGATATAAGATTTACTTCTCAAATTTGTCGACCTCTGTGGCTCAATGGTTAGCGCGTCGATGCATAACCTGGAGATCGCGGGTTCGAATCCCGTCGAAGGAACAAAAACTTTTCCGTTTTCTAATATAATATATGTGTAGAATAATAAAAATCTTCAATATGTGTATAGTACAAAAGTATTAAATATTTATCCGTTGTCTGGTAATATTAGGTTCTTAGTACAGGGCCAGATTGACGTGGTGTGAAAGCGTCCATAGATAATAATAGATATATTATACAGAATGTTTTTCAGTCAGTGTCTAAAATTTCAGGAGTGAATAAACTCTTGAATATAAGCAACTTTTACTATGGGATCAACTTTACCACTTTAAAAAAAAATATTGTTTCATACAAATGGGCTTCAGCATAGATAGCATTTTGTAGGAAACAGATGATTTTTTTTTTCAAGTAGGAAAGTTGATACCATAGTAAATGTTGCTTATATTCAAGAGTATATTCACTCTTGAAAGTTTGGACACTGAATGAAAAAACACCAGGTACATATTTCGTATTTTTTCTGACAGCGTGGACGAAAAATTTATTATATTTATATATAGACTAGCTGTTTCCCGCGGCTCCACCCGCGTAAATACAGTATCCCTCGGGAACACTGTACTTTTTCGGGATAAAAAGTATCCTATGTTTTAATCCAGAGTCTAAACTACTACCATACCAAATTTCATCGAAATCCGTTCAGTAGTTTTTTCGTGAAAGAGTAACATAACAAACATCCATCCATTCTCACAAACTTTCACATTCATGATATTAGTAGGATATTAGATATTGATTAAAACATAACGTCGAGGATTTCTTTTATATATTAAAATAATACAAGAATTTAATACAATTGGGTTCCAGTTGCCGAATGGCCATACAGTAAAATCATGTTTCTCACGTTATACAATCGGCCAAAGATTTCAAAACTCAAGATAGGCTATGACGTGCCTACATTTGACAGAAAAAATCTTTATACAAGAAAAAGTTACGCCATCTTGGTTTTCGCCATCCATCGAAAGTCAGCCATCTTATTTTCACCATACTTCAAATGTCAAAATGGCCCCTAAAATCTCGAAAGTGGGACCATTTAACTGGAGACACTTTTTGCCTCAACATGCCTATAAATATATACGTCTATGCCCTCGGAAATATTAGTTTTTCCATGAAAATGACGTATTAAAATCGGCGATTGCCGAAAGACATTGAGGTCGTGGTCGTATTGTACCTACATTGGTGCTGTCTAATAAATCTGTAAGTACATAACACTAAAAAAATTACAATGAGACTCATGGAAACATTTATGGTAGATAATGTAAGCTTATTGGTTTAGGTTATTTAAAATGCTTGTAAATAATAATTTGTAATCGTACAATTAGGGCCTCTTTCACCATCTCCAAGTAAATTGTTGAGTAGTTACTTGTCAAATAACGTTAATTGGCAAGTAAAACTTACAAGTATCTTTTGTCAATTTCACAAGCAAAAATGAAGCTCTGATTAACTACTTGCCCGTTAAGTGAATGACATAACAAATCGTACATTACATTCGTTCAAAATGACGTCAACTTCAATCGTCTGTCGTTGTCACTTGTCATTGGCGGTGAAGAAGAAGAAGTATACCTTTCTTCTGTGTGTTGTTGCTTGTTATAATAGTTGTTTGAGTCGTTTGTTGTATTAAGTTTATAAGGAAAAATGGAGAAAGGATTAATAGTACCTAGGTACTAGAATAGAAAATTCTTTATTTGTACAAAAAACTAACTAGGTACTAGATACTGTGTTATTACTCATTATTGATTATTTAATGATAAAAATATTATTTTGACCTTTGCGTTTTAGGCATTATTTTATATTTTATTAAGTTATGCACTTGGTTCGCTGTACACTTCGATAGACGAAATCTAGCCAAAAAATCTGTTTCATCTAAGTCCATGAAATAATCAACACGGGATTTAAAGCCACGAGGTCTCGATGTTCGTTGCAACATATTATAGTCCAATTCATCTAATTGGTGATCAATTAAATCAAAGAAATCCATTTTTGACAAGAGATAAACAAATTTAACCGTCAAGTAAACTCGCTAATTGGCAGATGAAGTGGCAAGTAAGTTACTTGACAGTTTAATCATATGATTAGTGCTACTCGAGGGTCGTGAAACTGACACATGTAGTTATGGGTGACTTTAACTGGTAAGTAGTCTACTCGACACTTTACTCGAAGGTGGTGAAAGAGGCCCTTAATGATTTAAATGGGTTAATTACTATTATTATTTTAAATATTAGGTTATTTAGGTAATATTAGGTTATTACATATGAAATTGGCGTTTTGTAAAGGAGGAGCATAAAGTAGATTTTTTTAAACATAATATATTTATTTAATCAAAGTATATATCATTGCTAGCTATGCACTTTTGCCATCTCATAGGTAGTTCATTGATTCCTTTCCTAAAAAAACCATTCGGACAGGAATCAATAAAATGTTTGTAGGCGCTTTGGACTGCCCCATCGGAGTTGATGATTTTTTCCCTTGCAAGAAGTTACCCAAATTTCGAAAAAATGGTAATCTAGATATGTTATTGATTGTACTGTAGGTTCTTGTGGAAATTCATGCTTCACAGTAATAACACACAGGACTTCTTGCACTATTTTCACTTTTATAAGTATTTTACATTAATTTTAATATATTACACGACCGGTTTCGACAAAGTCATCATCAGGTGTAGGTAGATTAAAATTTTTAAAAATTTTGTAAACATTGTGCAAAGGGTTGCCAGCATCATGAAGTTTTTACAATTTTGTGCAACGTAATTTAAATTTTTATATATAATACCAACCATAATACCAACTTATTCTATTTTCTACTGTATAAGTATCACAAATTAATATTAGTATAATATTACAACACATTAGATTGATAAATTAATAACTTATTAATTTGTAATGTCATAGAATTATATAATTATATAGAATGGATGTCAGAATATAAAATTAAAAATATTACTATCACCAATGATTCAATTAAATTAAATTGTCCTTAATACGTAAGAATCTAAGATATTATAAATAATTGCAAATAAATAAATGGTAAACTGTTTTTTTTTAAATATATCTTTATTGGCAAATAAACATCTTATTACATTATTAAACCCGCCAAACTGCGTCACAGTTTGTTGGCAGGTATTGCGCTCGTTTTAAATACACCTTTTAGACTTATTAATTAAACAATAATTATAGTAAACATGTTTAGCGACACTATTACTATTGTACTAAACAGTAATACTTCTACTTATTTCCTATTAAACACTGACCAATTATTTGTATTGTTCCAGACACTACTTGTACCTGATGCCTTTATATTTGGTAACATTAACATTTTCAGTTTATTTTTGACAATGACTCTATTTACCTTACAACTACTATCGTCCGCTTGTGTCCTCAGCCAGGTGTATTTATTATACAGTGTAGGGGTCAAATACTTAGTGGTTCTCATCCCGTAATAGTTTTTAATCCGCGGTGTTGCAAGTTTACCTAATCTAACATTTTTAGTATTATGCGAGTTCTTTATTTTTATTTTAAATTGATCACTATGAAATTGTTCGAGAATCACTAGGTATTCGACTTTTTTGTGAACCGGTAGAACTTTGCATACACTGAACAACGCTTCGTAGTCATTTTTACATTATTTCTTTGTTTTTGGATCAACCAGGTATTTCATAAAGCGAGATTGTAATTTCTTGATATAATCTAGATAAGTTTTAAATGTGGTAGGTACTTAGCCCGTAACTGAGCAGCGAGTCGGCGAGCGCGAAGTAAATGACGCGTAGCGTTTTTTTATTTAGCGATATATTCAATGTGTAAAATTAACTCAAGACCGACCGAAGCCCGACATACTGAGTCAACATGAAACCTCCAGTTCATATGAGAATCTAGCCATAATCCTAGGTATTTAAATTTATTAACAAACTCTAATTTTTCACAAAAACAATTAATGTTTTTAGCATGCATACATTCGTTAGTGTGTCCTATAATACTGATTACTGACTTATTTATATTTTTTGCTATGATGTTGTATGGAGAATAAATATGCATTAATTTAGTTTTATTTAGGTTAAGTATTATGCCGTTATCGTGCGCCACGTGGTTATTTGGTCAAAGTCTACCTGCACCAACCTACCTGTCTACCTGTTGGAGCAAGGTCCGGGGAGTACAGTGGATGTCTTAGACATTCAATTGAAGCTCCTCTAATTTGGTAGCCGTCTGTTGTGCAGTGTGTAGTCTAGCGTTGTTCTAAAGCAGCAGTGGCCTAAAGCGAATGACCAATCTCGGTTGTTAAGTAGCTTTTCCATCACAATTTGCAGTTGCTGGTAATAGACATCTGCCGTAATCGCCTGAACACCGTCACTAGTCCACCAAACGCTCACAAGTAACTTTTTTTAGTCAATTTTCGCTTTTGACAGGCTTTGGCTGGTTTGCCAGGGTTCAGCCACTGCGATGAGCGTTTCCGATTATCGTACATGATCCACTTTTCATCACAAAGAAAAAACGCACGCAAAGACGCAAAGAAAAAACCAAAAGAGAAAAAAACAAATGAATGATTTTTTTCGAAACTCAAATGCATGAGTAAATAGCGGTATTAATTTTGGAATTGGAATTCCTAACCAAAGAAGATATATTTGAGATCAAAGTGGCCAGTACGACAAAACGCCAATTTCATATCTAAGGACCTAATATTTGTTTATGACAAAATTATTTTAAAAATAATATTTGAGCATATAAATAATTAATAATATTATTTTAAAAATATATCTTGAGCATTTGAAATGTTGCTCTGTGTGTGAAAGTGTAATGTTGGATTAATGCTCTAAGGCCGTGGTGGTCATTACTGGCGAGGGACGGCTATTGAGATACATGTTATGCTAATTTAAGGAGAATAAATCCAGTACATTATACAATTGGAGTTTTAATAATTGGACATGAATATCGATTGTAGAAAGGACTTTACAATAAGTAATTAGTAAAGATCAATTCGTGCTATTCAAGGAAAAGCAATTTGATAAATAAGTAATAAATTATCTGAGTAAATGTTGAAGAAGTGAGCGTAATATTGTATGTGCTTTATTAGATTTAGCTCGCTATATTTCCGAGAACCTTTTCTCTCGTAATTTTGTTGGTCATACAAAGTGCCACAAAGTAACCCTCATCTATATATCATTTTCCCGACCTTATTTTTAAATCGTTCACATTTTTCTTCATCACGTACACGCTCCAGAATGTATTAAAGTCTTTATATCAGTATAGTACCACAATAATTCAATATATATATATATATATATATATATATATTAATTATTGTGGTGTGTATTTATTTATTTTTTAAATAGGAACTTTTTAAGGATTCTTTTGCCACTTTATTAGATTGAAAAAAAAAAAAGAAAATGTAGTAACCTATTGACAAAACGTCAACAATCAACATGTTACAAACAGGGTGGCGCCATGGAGAATAGAATAAAGGAGTACCATCTCTCTAAGGCAGAAAAGCTAAAAAGTGTCCGACAAAAGTAATTAAATAATAGTTCCAAAACTGGCCATAATGGCGCTAGAGTCAGAAAAGGGTGTGATATGAAGATTACAATGAGAGATGGAGTGAAGTTAGTTGAGCTTAGTTATTTAAAATTTTTGACGACTTTAGTAGATTAAAAGTAGTTAACCTTCGGCGTACGACGTGGGGTTATTTTAACCCCAAAATTTTTAAAATACATTTATTTAATATTAAAATGCAACAAAACGATTCGATTTTCTCAGTAGCTGGAGTTTAAGACCTCCCGCGTCGATTCGCAGCGCTAGATCAGTACCCCGCGCACCGCGGTCGTGTGTGCACGCGCATCAAGTAGCTCCTGGGCATTTTTAACCCCACGTTGTACGGGACGTCGCTAAATAGTAAGTATACATTTTTTCAGTTTTATATTATTTTTAGATTGCATATGTGTTTTATTTATAAAATATTGTATTTATTGTAGGTACAGATTTTCAATTACCATAGTAAAATGAATGAAGATCAAATTTCGGCGGCGTTATTGGAGGAATATGAGTCGGATAATGACATCTTCCTCCCTAGTAGCGAGGAGGAAATTGACCACATCAGCGAAGCTTCTGAAGTTGATAGTGACGTGAAAGATATTGAGTTGAACATTGAAGCTACAGTAGAAGATACACCATCGACATCACAACCATTTTTTCTGGGTAAAGATGGCAGAACAAAGTGGTATAAAACTCCACCGCGTCCCAATGTTCGTACTAGGGCAGTCAATATTATCACTCATTTGCCGGGATGCAGAAGTGCAGCTCAACATAAAAAAAACTCATTTAGATTGCTTCGAGACATTCTTCAGTAATGAAATAGTTGACACAATTTTTATGTACACAAACCAGAAAATTTTTATGAGAAGGGAAACCTCATCAGAACACAAGGAAACCAGCAAGGACCAAGGAAAAAAGCAGAGATAAAAGCAGTGTTTGGATTGTTGTTTTTGTCTGGTTTATTTAGGTCTGGCAGACAAAATCTTGTAGACGAGTATGGAGTAATGACGGTACTGGAATTAAATATTTAGAAACACCACGACAAGACAAAGATTTACATTTATAATAAATAATTTGAGACTCGACAACACGTACAGCAAGAGCCACCGTCGATCGCTTGGCACCAATTCGAGATATTTTTGAACTCTTCGTCAAAAATTGCCAGCAGTCCTACACACCATTTATACCTGACTATAGACGAAGAGCTCGTAGCATTTAGAGGAAGATGTGCTTTTCGTCAGTATATTCCTTCGAAGCCAGCTAAGTATAGCATAAAAATTTACGCACTGCCACCAGTGCTAAAACATTTTACTCTCTAAATCTAGAAATTTACTGCGGAAAACAGCCTGGTGATAGTCCTTTTGCAATGAGTAACAAGCCGTTTGATGTTGTTGATCGACTAGTGAGTTGCGTATCTGGAAGTGGAAGAAACATTACTATGGACAACTTTTTTATGAGCCTAAAAACCACTCAACATTTGCTAAACAAGCACAAATTGACTGCCGTTGGTACACTAAGGTACACTTCAGTTCAAGGCTAGACGTGAAGAAAAATCATCAGTATTCGGCTTTCAAAAGGATGTGACTATTGTTACCTATATACCGAAGCCCAGGAAATACGTTCACATGATGTCGTCTTTACATCACGATGATGAAGTGGATCCAGAAAGCGGAGACAATAGAAAACCATCCATTATAACGTTCTACAACTCAACAGAGAGCGGAGTTGATGTTGTCGACAAACTTGCGAGAACGTACGATGTTTCCCGCAACTCTAAACGTTAGCCGCTTACCATATTTTTCTCAATGTTGAACCATGCTGGCATAAATGCCTTTGTTGTGCATATGCTGAATAACAACATAGAAAGAAATAAATCTAGTCTTAGGCGTAACTTTATCAAGTAATTGGGAATATATTTGCTTGAGGACCATCTTAGAAAAATAAAAGAGAATCCCCATGTACCACGCGAAATAAGAAAGCGCGTGCATGAAATTCTGATTGAAGAAGTTCCAGGACCATCCCCGAAGCAGCGAAGAAGACCTCAGAGATTTTCGTTCTGTCCTAGGCATAAAGACAGGAAGACCCAGAATGGCTGCTACAGATGTGAAGCTGCTATATGCAAAGAACATGCAAATTTCCTATGCCAAAATTGTGTTATTTTAGGTAACGAATGATCTCAATCTTATAACCTATTGTGATTCTCATAATTACATAAATGTTTGAAGACTGTTATGTTAATTTAACTGATAAAAAAAAATATTACGTTTTTGTTACAGTTTGTTTATTTTATTGATTTATTTGAAGCTAGTTAGAAAAATGTTGATTTTAAGGAAATGATTTCCAACTATGTGTTTTTTTAAATAAATGTTTATTTTTGTATGTTTTTCTGTATTATTTTTTGGCATCATATAATAAATACTCTTTAAAACTTAAATTAACTTAATACATTTCATTAAAACACTAAAATAAAGAAAATCATGGTGGGGTTATTTTAACCCCACGTTGTACACCTGTACAAGAAGTATTTTCCACCTTGTACGCCGAAGGTTAATTCAGTAAATCATAAAAATTCTAATTACTCGTATAGTAGAAAATATTTTTATATATAAAACCAAAGAAGATGCTAAGATTTAATTACACGTTTAAATTTTGCCACTTTACTCCCGTCTGCGTCTGTAGCGCCTGTATTTTACGCTATTTTACGGACACTTTTCATGTATGGAGATGGTACTCCTTAATTCTATTCATTCTCCATGGGTGTCGCAACCAGCTGGCGATCGTAAGTATGGGCATTCGAAATTCAAAATGATACCTAAATATCGTCTGTGCAAACCAGTATATTATAAGCTATGGTGCAAACCATATAACTGGCTCGCTCTTATAACGTGTGTACTCTTCTGCAGAAATAGAAGAAGAATATTATTTTTAAATTTCAGAATTCAAAATTCTATTTTGAAAAATTTATTTCAACTTTTACAAAATTCTGTTATTTGCAAAAAACTGTAATTTTTAGTGAAGTGAACTCGAAATCAATATTTATTATGATGAAACAATGATTTTGATAAAATAAATTCATGCCACTATATAAACATACTTGAACTCAAAGAATATCGGTGAGTATTAGTATACGAGTAAAATGTTTCCTTAACTTCTCGATTGAATAAAAAGAGACAGTCTAAAAAGACTTCTCGAATAAAATTTGTTTCAATAAATGAAATATATTATGTAGTCATAATAAAGTCATATTTTTGCTTACCTAATAATGGTTATAAGTACTTGATATTTTATTTATAAAAATACAGACATAATATTATGTTATTTTCTTAGTTCTACCCGTCAGTAAAAACTTTATAGTTTAAAATAAGTGCATAATAATATTTATACTTTATTTTTACATTTAGATCTAATTTTACATTTAGTTTAACCTTTGTTAGTATTGAGAATAAGTCAAATGTAGTATAATTTCATAATTTACAAGGTATTGGATTCCAATTTCAAGGGCCCGCAATAATATTGACAACATGAACATATTTCAAGAATTCTCATTCGAGAACGTTGCGTTACGTGGTTACGCTGCAGTCAAATGTTCCTGGTAGGCCCACAGAAGTGTACCTATTTTGCACTAACGGAAAACCGCTGAAGATAATCAGACTATGCCGTATGTGATAACCTGAAATATTTTGGTTACAAACCTTTAGCCCTCGTACCGACAAGAGTTTTTTTTTTGTGGTTACGACTCGTGACAGAAAAAGCTGTAAATAGAACTCTGCAGTTAACCTACAATAGAGCTGAAAATCGGAGTGTCAAGTGTAAAATTACAGATTTGACAGCTGTACACGATTTTTAGCTGTGTTGTATTAGCGTAGAGTTACATTATATTCCACCTATTTCTCTTTCTACAATGCAGTTTTTTCTGTCGCGACTACATTAAAACGCTCGTGGCAACGTTGCCTTATTTTTTTATTTTTTTTAATGCAATAAAAAGGATCGAATTATAAAGTAAGGCCAACGAGACGAGATAAAAAACGTAAATAAACGGACCGCTACTGAGTTGCATTATGAAAGTGAGTTAATATTATATCTGTCCTTATCACTCGTATGCAATAATGACGGCAGTTGGTCGACGACAGCTGTCGTAGCGTGTTTCGTGGTACAGGAAAGCGGCCAGTGCCGCAGTTGTCAACATTTGGTCCGCCAAACAATTGTGAACAAGTTCATTCCTGTTTGGATTGCGAACTCGTATGGGCTGACATAAAGGGACACGTAGCTCGCAATAATACTACATTTAAATTTGAAGATGTGAAAAAACTGCTACAAGAGGGGACCCAACGTGTATCTGCTGATAAATGGCGAAATTGTGTGGATCATGTAATAAAAGTCGAGGACAATTTTTATAGCAATATTGACAACATGATTGATAATACAATAGATAGTTTTATCATAAACACAGCTGACTCCGACTCTTCCGACGAATCATCTTTGTCTAGTACAGACGACAGCGATTAAAATTCGAACTTTATAATAATTTATTCAAATAAAAATGTTTTGAACCCCTGAAAATTTATTTACATTCTTTATCTTGTCTGGTTGGCCTTACTTTAGTTGTTTTGTTGTTTTATATACCTTTTTAACCTAATAATTGGGTCTTTAAATAAAAAAAATCGATAATAATAAATTACGTACTTATAGTTTTTTAAATTTATTTTTCATTTTAGGCTTGAAACTTTTGCACTTTGAGACGATAATTATTACGGTAAACTTTTGCAAACACTTTTTTTTTATTCAAAGTGTCACCTCCTATTACGTAGTATATGTACTATTCTCTTTGGTAACAAAGTTGTATCCATCAAAACGTGTGTTAATCACAGATTAGCTCTACATAAAACTTTGCCTTGATACGCTGTTGCGCGTCTAGATATGTAATTTAATGTATGAAAGTCTTCAAGATGTTTGTTTTTTCACCACCCAAGGACACTGGCAACACGGAACACCAGAGAAGTTAAAAGTGTTACTCTTCTGGTGTCGCGCACTTGCGTTTTAGGTCCTTAAAATCCTTAACCTCCTTGGGCCTCCGGTTCGTGTTCAGTAATTTTATACTTTAAACGAGCTATTCTTGTATTTTATATATAATTGAAATCTCGGAAACTGCATAAGTATTTCCATGAAATTTAGTATGCAAGGTGTTTTGGGCGAGAAAAATAGCTAGGTCTTATCCATGTAAAGCGGCGCATTCTCAAGTTGTTGTGTGTTTTTAACTTTTTTCTTACGGCATGCAACAATATTATATCAATAATTTCGACTCTATTAATATCAGTCCGATAGCGTATGTATAATTTTTTCGTTGTTAGCAAATTGGTGTCTCGGGTTCGAATCCCGGTCATTTATATTTACCTATTATTTATACGGTATTTTGTGATTCTTTTATTTTAATATAAAAAGTAGATTTACAAGGTAAGTTCTATCTTTAAGAACTAATTCAAAAATAAGTTCTGCAAAATTTATAAAATAATCCAGATAGGTGTACCTACGTTAATAATATAGGTTAGGTTAGGTAACTACAGAAAAAAAAACAATATACCGGATGTTTGGAAGATGGGTGCAAAGCTTTAACGCCTTGTTAGTATAGACCATTTAGAACCGTATTTGACCATTCTTAGCGTTCGTGATGTAAGATTTTATTTTTTATCGAATTTTTACATTTTTTGTTGCAAAAACCCCAAATTCCGCAATCAATTGCAAATAATGGCCAATCTGGAAGATAATCGAATTATTTTTTATTGTATTTGAATTAATTAATGTGTAAACAACCAAATAAGACTTAATGTACACATCTGTATCGTGAGATAAATTTGTAACAGGGGTTTGAAGTTAACAATTTTTTGTGAATTTCGGAAATCTAATTTGTTTGAGGCCATAAATAAAAAAAACGGTAACTGGTTTTTTTGTTAAAACATTTTGGAAAACATACCTAGTTATTACTCTTTCGATTGAGGTATCAACTACAAAGATCGCTCACCAATTACTGAAATTATGACCTACAAAGCAAAACTAGGCAGAAAATTAAAAAGTTTAGGCCAGTAGATTAAACGACATTTGCACTTTTAATAAATAATTTTTGTGTTGAAAATGATAACAAAGATCAATTTTGAGAATAAGGAATCGCGGCGGACATTTTGAACACGAAAAATAAATGATAATTAAAAAAAAAAAAAATTATTATCTCTTTAAGTTAGCCCCTCAATTTACTTTGTAAGTCATACTTTCAAAAATTGGTAAGCTATCTTTGTAGTTGATACCTCAAAAGAAAGAATAATAAACGAACGTTTTTCAAAATGTTTGAACAAAAAAAAAAACAGTTCCCGTTTTTTTTATTTGTGGCCTCAAAAAATTTGATTTCCGAAATCTACAAAAAAATATTAACTTCAAACCCCTGTTACAAATTTATCTCATGATACAGATATGTACACCAAGTCTTATTTGGTTGTTTACACATTACTTAATTTAAATACAATAAAAAATAATTGGATTATCTTCCAGATTGGCCATTATTTGCAATTAATTGCGAAATTTTGTGTTTTTTCAACAATAATTTTAAAAATTCGTTAAAAATAAAATCGTACGTTACGAACGCTAAGAATGGTCAAATACGGTTCTAAATGGTCTATGACAAGGCGTTAAAGCTTTGCACCCATCTTCCAAACATCCTGTATAAGTAGGTACTTGTATAATGTTTTTTTTTCTGTAGTTACTATGTACTAGAACTTCGAGCAAAGCTCGGTCTCCCAGTACTTATTATTATGAGTATACAAATAATATTTTATATTAATGATTGTTTCAGGTATGTATCAAGAGTGAGGTTTGTAAATAAGCAGCAGCAGCAGCAGTGCGAGACAGAAGAATCTACATTAAAGTCCTATTAGGTATAATAATTGTTACTATCCTATACCTATATTACCTACATGCTTTTATTGTTTTGGCTAAGGTAAGGTAAGTAAGCTAAGGTAAATAGCGATAAATGATTTGTTTATTATCAATTTTATTACAATTACATGCACATAATTTATTACTACTATTTACCTTTGTAGGTGGTAAGAACCAATAACCAACATTCTAATTATTATTATTTAAAAAAAATTAAACCGACTTCCAAAGTAAAAATGCACAAAACAGTATGAAATAAAACTTAATTTTCTAAATAATTCCCCTTTTAAATTTGGCTAAATTTTTAACTAGCCAAATTTATTTAGTTTTATTTCTTATCTTATTAAGTTCTATTTCATACTTTTTTGTGCATTTTTACTTTGGAAGTCGGTTTAATTTTTTGTTTAAAAAAATAATAATTTTTCCCTTTTTAGTGATATTTGTAAAATTATTATTAATACATTTTAAGAACGTTTAAAATAAACGATCGAATGTATAATTGAATACGCGCGAAGCTTCCATTAGACATCAACATCATAGATACAATACGTATATAAGATGATGTTGATGATGACTGTAAGTTACATAATGGCATATGCTTGCAGTTCTTTAAACAATGTCGAAATTTCTAAACGTGTATCTTTGAAGACTGAGGAGTTCTATTCAGTGCTTTTTGATCCAGGGTATGTATACCTTGGTGCAGAATCCTACTTTTTGGTAGCATATGCTTGGGTTACTTCTGAAAAGATATAATCACTATACATATGTGTCCTTATAAATTTCGCTCGATTCCTCATGGATGCCATCATCATGTCACCGCCTTGGTGACAACGAGACCAATTTGGGATTATACTCAATATATCAAGAAAATAATTTTGAAAATCGGTCCATAAACGGCAGAGTAATGTTCAAAGATATCGGTGTCGGTGTAAAATACTATGAGAAGTAGGTACCTTATATCATCATTATGTCATGATTTATGGTGTGATAATGATGGTGATGATGATGATTACTTTAATTGACATAGTTGTAGCTTATGCTTACAGTTATTTAAGCAACGCCGAAATCCCCAAACATGTATATATAAGGAGTCAGGAGTTCTGTTCAGTACTTTTGGATTCAGGGTATACCTTGGTGCAAAATTTTACTTTTTGGTAGCATATGCTAATCATTATATGTGTCCATATAAATTTTAAAAGTTCCCTCGATTCTTCATGGATCCCATCATCAGGTCACCAACATTGTGAAAACGGGACCAACTTTGGAGTATACCCTTTGGCCTTTACCTACAATAAAAAAAGAATTTTGAAAATCGGTCAACAGACGGCGGAGTTATCGTTAAACATACAAAATATATATACAGCTAAACGTATAACCACCTCCTTTTTTTGGAAGTCCGTTAAAAAATTTTAATATGTACTTCCATATTTAAATGGTGAGTGAATTTTATTAAACTTTCAGGACAGCAAATAATATTAAAAGCGAGTTAAAATTTCATCAGGCCTTCATTGGCCGCCGGTATCGCGTCCAAAAAGAAAATTGAAAAGCACCCGGGCGTTCAGCCGGTCAATCCCTTCTACGGACAAGTTCAGCAGAATTTCCATTTCAGTCCGTTCAGAACTATTTTGCCTCTGACAGGATCTTTATACTAACCACATAAGGATCATTGTCATAGAAACTCTGAGGTAAAATAACTCTGAACGGACTATTGGGTATAATTTGCGCGTGACGTCAAGCGAACAGAACACGAATTAAAATTAATCCGATTTCGCTTTATCATAATTCTATATTGTTATTATTTATGACCGAGATTACGAGTATTACATAGTCAAACGCAGTTGAAAAGTTTTATCTGTAATTGCTTACTGACTAATGGCCGCTCTTGAACGGCTTTTAAAATAAAATAAAAAGCTTAAAGAACTATAACCGGACTACGGAATAAAAAAGGGGTCTAAAAAGGTCGAACAAGAAAATAATTCAGATAGAAATCCAGAAATGCATAGGTGCAAAAATGGTCAAGGCAGAGCCGTGGTCGCACCTACTTTATAAGGTTCGGCACAGTTTAGAATGTGTAAAACATGTTTTTGGAATAATATTAATAAGTACCTAAACAAAACACTTGAATTTAAAAATAATATCTTCTTCACGAGCGTCGAGCGTGGAGCGAGCCAATTATTTTCTAGATTTTAAGAACGATAATAATAATAATTATAAAATAAATATACTTTATGGAGGTAAAATAATATGTATAATATAAAATTATATATTTATAGACTTATATTACGTAATGTTCGAAAATTGGACAACTGGATTTGTACGGCCACATTTTAAACGTGTATATTGACATATTTGTGCAAGCACGTCACAAATGTGTACACAGTAGCTTAGATCCCACCTACTGCAGAGATGCGACCTCCGCCGTTGTAATCAAAATTACGCTTACATCTAACCTATTTTATCTTTGATCACCTTGGATCATTGTTCCATTGTAAAATTCCCGATGTTCTTTACAAGAAAACTGACTAAAACTAAAACCCTGTAACCTAACCCAACTTACAAAAGAACTGACTAAAACTAAAACCCTGTAACCTAACCCAACATACAAAAGAACTGACTAAAACTAAAACCCTGTAACCTAACCCAACTTACAAAAAAACTGACCAAAAACCATGTAACCTAACCCAACTTAAAAAAATCTGACTAAAACTAAAATCCTCCAAAATAAAATTGTCTTTAATTTGGTCTTGCGTTTGCGAAAAATTAGTAGAGGACGAATGAAGTAGTTAGTAGCTAGGAAGTAAATATCCTCCGGTAGTTAACTTTATTTATGTACATGAGTGGTAAAAACTGTTTTATTAGAACTGGAACTTAATAAAGTAGTTTCGCGAACAAGGGCGTGTCATAAATAATGTTAAAATATGCGTACAGTGTCAAAAGTTCGCTTTCCTGCCTCTGGAATGAAGCTCTTTTTCCCTCGTAACATAGTTGCTAACTCCATAATGGCCGTTTATTAAATTATTAAATTAAACAAATTAAATTATTATCGAACGTTAAAATTAATAAGTAAAGTTTCGAATTGAAATTTTGTTTTGTTCCCATTGTTCCGCCTCCAGTTTTTGTTTGCAGACTTCTCTTTGTTACGTGAAAAGGTAACTTTCGTTTATCATTAAAAGAACGTTCAAATTATAAACGGTGAATGGATTATGAAACATTCGAATGAAGAAAATAAATTTTGAACATGATATTATTTTACTAACCGAATCTTTCGTCTGAAGAGTACAATTTAGCCAAATAAAAATATATATTACTTACGTAAAGATTCGTCATTCAATAGACATACACGACTGACAGGTCGCGGCTATGTGGGCATGGCTAGACGTCGGCGGAGACCGCGCGGCATATGCAGGACGTGGTTTATTTTGTCGTCGTTTCGTGCTTTGACTGACATTATTGACAATATAATTTCTCAGATAGCTAAAATGAGATTAAGATTGATTATTAATTTCGGACGTCAGATTCTTACAAAAGATCGATGGTTATTCTAACTATACAATACTATAAATATATACAATAAATGAATATTTTTAATTACGAACTGTTTCCACTGTTTCGTAAGTGATGAAAGTTCAAATTTGAATTTTTAATTTTGAGTGGTCCATTCGCTAAGAAACGAGGCATGCATAGATTAAATAGATATATATAGCATATAGATATAATATGTATGATTATACAGATATATTATACTCTAGGTATACAGAATATATTCAGATATTTAAATATTAGGAATTCAAAAAGAATTTCTCGTAATATATTTAACTAAATAAATGAGTATTTTCTTCAATTGCATCAGATTTATTGGTTTTTAAACAGATTTTATGTTATATAATATACGAAAAACTTTATAAAGTACAAAAGTAACGTGGCTGTTCATCCTACAGATAGAGTGCGTTTGATGCGGGCAAAAGTAGTCTACTATATTCAAAGTGCAGTATCAACGCCATTAAACTTGTTGTTTTGTATAATATTGAGGCGTTTGTCGCGTTCATTTTCTATCCATAATTATGGCTCAAATTAATCCTAGCTGATTTTCATTTAAAAGTTATATAAATTAAGAGTTGTACAATGGCAATTAGCACTATTTCCGTCTCGTACTGTGTACTGCGTGGCACATGACATCCACCGTTCTGATTACTTTGGCGGCCATTAGGCCAATCATTCGCGATCCGTGACCATGATCGGTAATTACGAATCGCGAGTAGAGACTACTCTGATTTATAATAGTCATTTGACTAGTCATTTGGTCAAGAAAAAACAAAACCTGGAAAGTTTTGTAGGAGTTTTGAAAATTGATAATTTTATAGATTTGCCAGTAAATTGACATTTCTATCATGATGTTTGTTGTTGATAGTATATGTTACATAATATACGAGTACTTACGAAAGCCCTCGTTTTCATTCAAATGGTTTGGGGACAGTGTCGCTCATGTCGTCAGCTTACACTTAAGCTTTAGTATCTAAGTAATTATTTCCATTTAAATGTTTTAAGCAAATTAATATTATTTCAAAAAATTAAACCCCATAACATTTAATCTGACCAATTCTATTATTATAAAAATGTATTTATAATTACTGCTGGGAGAACTCAAATGTATGATATGTTGATACTAGGTACTCATTATAATTCTTAAGAGCCCGGTTTTGGTCGATGCCTAAGTCGTTACCATTCACCATACTTCTCGGTCTTATGCTTCAATTCCGACTTATTGATACGACATTAACTTTCTTCACGCGTTCGTCTCACTTTGTATACCTATTCCACGTGAATGAACCTACAGGATGATTTGTTATTCCGTCTCGATAGAAACAGGGTATAATAGTATGAACATGAATTTAAAGTACTTAGTTTACTTTTTATTTCTAACTTAATGGATTTGTTTCACAATCACAACATCGCACTACTAATTACAAATAAAATTTACTATTTTATTATAGATTTAAATTAGTAAATCATACATTCCTATTATACAATGTAATAAGAAGTGAGAGCCTTAGGGTCAATTCACACCGAAACTAAACGATACGCGACAGTTTAAGCTAGCTCTATTAAAACTTGACATAATTCATTAATCCATGTACCTTACTGCACTGCACAGCGCATGCGCAGTGTGTGACAGATGAAACGTGTATCTTATTGGATGGTCACGTGTCGTCGCGGTGCGAACATCAGTTCACAAAACTACACATACAGATTTATATTTTTTTACATTTATCAACTACTTAATAATAACTGGCCATCTGGCATCTTAACTTAATAATAATATACTAATAAGGGTTCATGATATTTTTTCAGTCGGTAGGGAACAGACCCGACTCACACAAGGCGTGATCTGGTGGCGGAAATGGTATCGAAAACTGTTATTTTTCCATCACCAGGCGGCGCGTCCTATTTAGGTTGAGTCTGTCGTGACAAACAGCTGTCAAATGTCACGAATTTAAAAACCCTCATTACATGGAATATTAAAATCTGACTTCCTATTTCGTCCTAAATCTCAAAAATAGCCCACACATCAATTATAGCGCCAAATATGAAAAGTGGTCCAAAAAGAAGCCTAGTTTTTAGGGTTCCATACTCAAACGATAAAAACCCTATTAATGACTAAGACTGCGCTGTCTTTCTGTCTGTCTGTCTGTCGCCAGGATGTATGTCATTAACCGTGATAGCTAGACAGTCGAAATTTTCACAGATGATGTATTTCTGTTGCCGTTATAACAAAAAATAGAAGCAGAATAATTAATTATCCCATACAACGAACAAGATTTTCTTGCCGTTTTATACGGAACGCAATTTCGACTCGCACTTGGCCGGTTTTTTTATTATTTTCATTCAATTACTTCACATACGCATTCTTGTGTATGAAAGCGTTTAAGCGATAAACTCATTAGTATAATACGTCCAAACGCGCCTTATGAATAAAGATGATCCGCGTGCTCACAGGATGCAGCGACGAGGCGCCGTGTTCTGATGTTTGATATGGGACACAAAAACACAACTTTATAATAGACTAGTTTTTCCGGCGGCTCCGCCCGCGTAAATATAGTATCGGGTGTCCCATGGGAATACTATACTTTTTCGAAAAAAATAGTAAAGCCTATGTTTTAATCCTGAGCCTAAACCATACCAAGTTTCATCGAAATCCGTTCAGTAGTTTTTGTGTGAAAAAGTAACAAACTTTAATCAATCCATACGTCCATCCATTCATCCTCACAAACTTTCACATTTATAATAGTAGTAGAATGGTGCCTGCAACTTCGTACGCGAAAGAAGAAATCTGTTTTACCCCATTTCACCCCGATGGGGGATGAATTCCGGAAATCATTTCTTGACAGTTGTGATCATAATAACTTTTCGTGTACATTTCAGCGTGATTAGTAGGTACAGAGATTGATATTTTACTATACAAACTTTGGATCCCTATTTCACCCCTTTAGATCCCCTAATGGGTGAAATTTTCTGAACATCTTTTCTTAGCGGTTGCCTACATCTATATATTATATAAAAGGCAAAGACTGATGTATCAACGCGCAGGCCAAACCCTTAAGGCTAGAAATTTGAAATTTCGCACACGTATTCACTAAGGAAAGATTTAAAATTTTAGAATGGATCAAAATTCAATACCAAGGGGTAAAATAGGTGATAAAAGTTTGTATGAAACTTTTTATTCCTTGAACATATTTCGTATGAATTGAGTACGGAAATAATAAAGAGTTACGTATTTCAGCAATTTCTAAAATTCAGCTCCTAGGTGGGTAAAATAGGGAATGAAAGTTTAAAACCTAATTTCACGCGGGCGAAGCCGCGGGCAATTAATGCTAGTCTATATATATACATATAATAAATGTGTAACTGGTCGCTATCTGTTCATGGAAGGTGAATAAGAAAAACTATTACATTTACTAATATAAATAAGAAACTATTACATAGACTTTATGAACGGTATAGAACGGTATAGATCTGTTTATCTGTTTGTCTGAACGTTTGTACGCGCTAATCTCAGTATCTACTGAACGGATTTTGATGAACTTGGTATGGTAGTAGTTAAGACTCTGGATTAACACATAGGCTACTTTTAATTGCGGTAAAATGTACTGTACCTGCGATATTTGTTTTTGCGCGTGCGAAGTCAACGGCTTAACCGATTTGAATGCGGTTTTCACTAATGCGTTTTAGTTTGCTCTACTAAAAATGTAGTGTTTTATTTCAATCGGTTCATAAGTATAAAAGTTATGTCAGTCTAAAGAATATAACATATAAAATGCTATAGAATAACTGATTAGTTCAACTTGCTGAGACTTTACGTTGGAATTACCTAATCATAGATGTATATTAATACCTGGGCCTTTAGTCAAGATGCATTCGATAATTTCGACGGCGACATGTCACTTAGCGATGACTTGTGTCAAATCCCATACTTAACTAAAGGCTTAGGAGTAATAAGTGAGAAGTTCTAGGTCGTAGCACTAACTCATGTTAAGCAACGCCGGTCATGGATTCAACTAGGATGGGTGACCACAATCCCAAATGTTTTTAAGATCAAAGTCTATACGCCTAATACCTACTAACGTTTTCCTATTCAAGAGATTTTCGAAATCATTAAAACATGACGAGGAACATATCCTTACTTATTATAAACGCAAAAGTTTTATGTATGAATGTTCTCGTAATAACAGCTAAACGGATTTTAATGAAATTTGATATGTAGTAAGTAGTTTAGTCTCTGGATTAACACATAGGCTACTTTTTATCGCAGGAAAAAGTACGGTTCTCCCAAGATTTCTTTTTCGCGTACGAAGTCGCGGCTAACATTTGAACTACACTAATATTTTAAAGAGGAAAGCTAATATTATAAAGAGGTAAAGTTTGTTTCTTTGTGAGTTTGTGACTTACCGAGATTGTAAGGGATATTCTCTGGATCTATTTCAAAATATTTTTAAATTCTTTTACTAATAGAAAGCCACATTACTTGTGAGTGTCATAGGCTATTATATAATTATATTAACCCGAAAAATGATAAGTATTTTCCGTGATAGTCAGATTTGCAAAATAAATTTAAAAAAAACGAGCGAACAAAATCGTTTTTGAGAAACGATGAGAGATGAACTCAATAGAGTTCTAGAGAAAAGTTTTGGAGTTTGATAGTGCCTGCAAAAAATAAAAATAGCATTTGCTCGCGGCCGATACGATATCTATAATCTTTTAAACTTTCATCCCCTATTTTACTTTCTTAGGGGTTGAATATTGAAAAACGCAAAAATACTTAACTCTTTATTTTTCCATACTCAATTCATACGAAATTTCATGCGAATATGTCCAAGAAATAAAATGTTTCTTACAAACCTTTATCCCCTTTTCACCACCTTCGGGGGGTTGAATTTTGAAAAATCCTTCCGTAGTGGATGCTTTCGTCAAATGAGAAATACGTGTGCCATACTTTTTTGGAAGGTTAAAGAGAGAAAGGCTGGGACTATATTATGATCTGGAATCTGGAAGGCCGGAGAAAATTCAGGACGCTAAAAATAGAACTCTGCGTTAATACAATAGAGCTGGAAGTCGAACACACAAGTGTCGAGTCAAATGTCAATGTCATATATTATGACAGTTTGACACTAGACACTTTGATTTTCAGCTTATTAGCGCAGAGTTCTGGTTACAATGCTCTGAATTTTTCCCGGCCTACCGGATTCCGGACAATATAGTCCCAGCATAAGGTCGTGTTAACTAGCATGAGCGGGTCAATACGCACACTTTCCTCATTTCTCTGAAAATTAAGTCCCCCACTGAATCTGTCTTTCTGTATGTCCACGATAATCTCAAAAACTACTAAAAGGATTTCATGCAGTTTACATTTACCGACAGATTGGGTCCTTAGTAAGATTTAGGTCGATAATAATTAGTTAAGGTTTTGTAGAAATTGTTTGATTGATGACGATAATTGTTGAAGGTGTCGAAAAAAAATCAAGCCGTCTGGGAGCTTATATCGAAAACGCTGCCTAACCTAACCCGTTGGAGATAAGGATAGGTCACTATACCCATTCTAAGTTTAAAAAAAATCACAAATAATGTGGTATTTTCAAAAGCTATTTAGACGGATACAATATTAATCCTTATATAGGAGATAATATCTAGAGGATATATATTTTACTCTGTGTTATTACTATATTACAGGTATATTTGCTATAGATGAAACACTCTCCCACGCGGGCGAAACTTCGGGCAAAAGCTAGTTCTCTATATGTGCGTTCAGTGGTCAGTAGATTTCAGGCACTTTATACAAAAACGTCCAAAATCTTTTTCGCTTCATAAACCTGCAAATTTTCGTTGTGTCTATTTTTTTTTATTATATGAGTTACGAGTACTGTTTACGATGTGAAGATAATGTAGTAATACACCTAAATTATAAATATTAATTGGTCAGTTCTCATTGTTATATATTAAGTTTTGTTTTTCGACCTTAAGGTAAAGCAAAAACGTTAACAGCTACCACATGACGTTAATAGCTGCAACGAAGTTAGTCACATGGGGAGTTCCAAAAATATGGAACAATCGATGAAATTTGGCTTAAAAAAATAACTTTCCAATAAGGCGGTTTTAAGAATTTAGTTATAATAGCATATTATTATTTTTTAAATATTATATTTTTTCTTGATTAATGAACTATTTACCAAACAAAATATACAAAAATATGCGAGTTAGTATTGAATTTGTGTCCGTTTCGTTACCATAATAAAGTTGAATAGAAATAAAACTATGATACCTTTTGTAACTCTGACGTATTTATTGAAGTAATACAGTTATTTTACGTCACTAACATGAATGATTAAGGCACTGCACATTTTAAAACAGTTTAGAATATCCAATTTTTATTCGGGTTTGTTACTGTTGCTCCAAAACTACTATCTATTTTAATGATACTTTTATATAAATTGGGCTATATAAAACCCCGAACAAAATTAGAAAACGTTAAATCATTATTGTTTTTAACTTAAACACAAGACATATCTAATAAGATAAAAATTTACAAAAAAACTTCAAAATTTCCTTAAAAAATTCAGGGACAGTAACTAAACCGACAGTAACAAAATTGTAAGGCATAGTTTACAAGACCTTAGAATGCAATGTTATATAATATACAATTATTAATTATTAACAATAAACTGTAAATAATTCAAAAACATACTTAATCAACATTTATCTCGGATAAAAATCTCAAACTACCTGTCTTAAATTAGGGAAACAAGATAATATCTATCATTGGTATTGTAGGAACTTACACAAATTATGCAACACGTGTAATAAATTCAGTCTTATTATGACATAATTCAACAAAATCACAGCAGTTTCCTTAAGTCTGAAAAAATCTATTAAAATAAAATAAAATATTTATAATGGCACGTAGGTATCTGCTTATATTTATAATATTTATTCAACTAATCTTTATTTTTGCGTGTTATTCTGTGAAAACACGTTCTAGTTTTAAGGTTACTTCTTACTAATTAATTAACATGATCACAATTTCCGTCTTATTTAGACACAAAATAAAATAACATTAGCAGTCTTAAATGGTGTAAAGAGAACATACTTAATTAATTTTAAAAAAGTAACTAAAGGTGGGAGTAACTAAGATCTTACTAACTTAAAACTAACACACATATTGTGGCAGCTGTTTTTAAATCTAAGAGCATACAATACATTCATGTTTTGGACAATGATCGTAAATGGATGCATTACAATGATCGCACTAAAATTTTGGATTATCAAGCAGCGTCTTTATATCATTATTAGTCATGGATAGAGAAAAGCGATAGGGTCGAATCCCTTTAGCTGTGTTTTGCGATACGTTCTGATAGCACGCCAAACATTGATAGGAAAGGATGAAATGTGTCTCGAGCCATGGCCATTTCAATTCGTAATAATAATACTGCAGTAAATCTTCTTTTGTTAAGAGATCATCGATGTCCACGACGATTGTTATTTTTGCTTTCGTTGACGATTTTTTACTTTAAAAAGTTGCAGTGATCGTTGCAAAAGTCATTCGATCTGAAATGTAATAAAAATAGTAGTAAAAATACGTTTAAAATGACCAATGACAATAATGAAAACGCATTTACCTGCAATAGTAGTTTTAAGACGAAAATATGTGACGGGGTTAGAATAGATAATCAGAATACGTAGATGAAAGTCAATCTGTAAAAAAAGTAGAATTTAACACTGTGAAAGTATATATTTTAAACACACAAAAGTATCAAAAATGTGATTACTTTAGTCACTGATTTGTATGCAGTCATCACATATGTAATCAAAATATGTCGGACCATTAGTGCAATCCTCGCAGTAGAATTGTTTGCAAGCCATACATTTGGCTTTTTGACCTAGTATTGAACAATCTGAACATTTACTGCACATTAAGAAATTGGTCTCAATTTTCTTTGATTTGGTTGCAGTGTTCCTCTTCAATATCTTAGATGGGCAGACTTTTGCTGGTGTTAGGTTATAAGTACTCGGACCAGGAGAGATTGATTTTTTTTCTGGTAAAATCATTACTGGTAATAAGTTGATGTCTAGATCAGAATCTACTATGTTAGACGAACAATCAAAAAAACCTTTAATCCCTTCCATATCAACTGTATCGAATAGGGTGGTTTCATTAAGCAGCGCTACATAGGATG
Source organism: Phengaris alcon alcon (assembly GCA_037179445.1). Lineage (NCBI taxonomy): Eukaryota > Metazoa > Arthropoda > Insecta > Lepidoptera > Lycaenidae > Phengaris > Phengaris alcon. The sequence goes on along the minus strand of JAYRCH010000069.1, from coordinate 239,831 downwards.
AGTCTGCTGGTAGTTGGTTAATCATATCAAAATTGAGTGGGTCAACTGGCCTAGTATACAATTTATCCTCGACTTCAACACAATCGTTTACGGTGGCCTCTCTTGGCTCTACAAGGGATGAGTTTTGAAGTTCTTTTACTGATTCCGATATATTCTCTTCACAAAGAGGTGATTCTAATAGATTGACGGTAAGTTTGTCATTGCCAGTAATATCACGTTTTGTAAGGTTTTTGCCTTTTGTAACTAAGGCCATAGTTTTTTTTTTAAATTGTATTTTTGTTCTGTAAAGTTTGTGACCTGGAGAGAAACACGAACAGTTTCCTCTTAGAGGTTCGCAGAAAGAGCTAACGTCTCTGTATTTAATTTTGTCTCCGTCGCTTACAATGATCTGATGGATTTTCATGGTTCCATTTTCATGGTTTCAGGTAATGTTGGAATAACATCAGGAAGTTTATTCGAAATCTCATTGATAACATAATCCTCAATAAGGTGAACCTGAATAAGTGTTCTGGACTGTTTGACAGCTTCATATGCATCTTTGGCGTTCTGTGTATCTGTACCATGCGATCCTTTGAAATCTAACATGCATTTTATAGTACCGCCAATTCCATCAGCCACACTCTTGCCATGCCCCACTTCAAAAAACGGCCAGGTCGAGTAAGACAGGTTCATTTCTTTGGTAAATAAAGAATGTAAAAAAAAATTGTGTTTCTGACGATATTGGGAGCTTGGTCCATCTGAATAATAATGGATAACATCTACATCAGGGCATTTTTCTTTAACAGTGGCTAAAATTGGAGTTAGGTGAGCCCATATACCTGGAGGTATGTGACTGAGATTATCGGACATTGTACAAAAAGACTGGCATCCGTCTTGGAAAAAATTCATGCCGGTGTGTAGACCAATTTGTTACTTTGAAGCCCCAAAATGCATTGATTGAATCTCTTCTGATAATTTACTTTCGTAATTTTCCGAAAAATCACAAACAATAACGGCTTCAGTAGTTTTCATGTTTGTGACTGCTTTCTGGTACTCGCGCTGTTGATGAATACAATTGTAATGGTGTTTTTTAAAAGAAGTAATGGCCTGACTAAAATCATTTACTAATTTTTGTACAGTATCAGTTTTCGTTGCTCTTACTGTTCTTTTTGTGTTAACTGTGGTACCGCCTTTTTTAGTGTAAACATGGTCTTGACGCTCCCATTGATACCAATTGACAGTTTTTTGTAAAGTATCTTGATTTGTTACAAATTTTTGTGTATTGTTTTTGCATTTGTTGCATGTAATATACATACATCTGAAATTTTTAGTGTCACATACTAATTCTTGCAATAATTGGTCAAAACTTTCGTTTACTATCTGATGTCTCCGCAATGCCTCGTATTGAAATTTTATACTATCGTGTTTTTCACATAGACAATTTGATCTTGGATGAATATTAGGTGATAAAACAAAGAAAGGTTTTTCCTTGTAAAACGTAGTTAAGCCATAACGCCCGCCCTCTGATCTGTATTTCTTGTATAGGTTCAGTTTACTATCGACTAGGTATCTAATTTGCTTTTTATGTATATTTTTAACTCTGCATTCCTTTTTGCCTGATGTTGTTTTACTGACATCGTCTCTAGTATAGAATGCTATTATTTCTGGTATTCCCAACTTTTTTGTCTTTTTTGGTTTCTGTTTGCTGTCACTTTTAACCCAATCACTTTAGATGTATATAGTTTATTTTTTTAATTTTGAACCACTTTTTTTAACTGTTGTTTTTCTGAATGTTTGGTACAACCTGAAAAGCTAGCTTTTAAGGCACTCTCTAATACTTCATTTCGAGCTTTAATAATATCAAGTGATTTCTGAAATCTAGCTATAGATTTACTGGCTTGTAATTGCAGTCTCTGAATTATTTTCTTATAACGTTCAACTTAACGATTTAAGTTTTGATTTTAATTTCTTTAGTTTTTTGTCTTCCGTTGTTTCACTCTTTAAATTATTATCAGCTGCGGCGGCAGAACACATATCTTCAGTAGGTGACGCCCTTTTCATATCCTGATGACGTTGCCTACTTATTCTTTTTTCTTTCCTCCACTCCTCTCTTTTAGCTTCTGCTTCATCTGGATTCAGCTCCGATATCTTTTTCTTTGTTGATTTAATCCTAGCTAAATTTTTCTTGCGCTGTTCTTCATACTTCTCTTGATTTTCATTTTTTAACCTCTCCCTATACCTACGCATTTTTTCTCCAGCTGTTAGTTGCATTATTCTAAAAGTAAAATATTTATCATTCATATATGATTCACATGTTTTGCATCCTCAAAAATTATAACAGTAAAATAATCATTTTTCAACTAAAGAGAGTCACGATGAGTGACTATTTGAGTTGCCACTAAAACTTTATTTATACAGATAATTAACTGATGTCATAATTCGATATTTGTCATAATTCATAAACGATCAAGATATCGTTAAATATTTTGAATCATAGAAGTTATTAAATCACATACAGAGAAACTCTGTATGCGACAAAATATCGGCAATTTCATAGGTAAATGCCTATTAATGTAATTCCTTTTTTGTAAAACAAATTTTTAAACAAACTATCTATCTTTAACTTTGCAAGGATTATAATCTCAGATAAATTAATTACTATGTCAATCCACAGTGTAAAACTAGCTTTATGCTTTCGGTTTTGTTACTTTGACGATCCGTCTATACGTTACCCTAGTAGCAGTAACAAAACCGAAGTAACATAATGCGTCTACCTTACATTCAAAAACATGTTATAACCATTTCTGTTTTACGGTAAATTAAACTACATACACTTACTTATAGTATAAAAATCAGTTTCTCTTTGTGTACTGTTATGTTTCAAATAAAGATAGTAAAAGTTATCAAACAATCATCACAAACCTGACGATCAATTTTGGTCCAGTCCAATCGGTCGCACAACCACCTTACACCACCGAAAAAATTGGACTGCCAAACCGTATTAAAATGGCCGATCCTACTGAGCAGTAGTGTTACCATAATTAGAACACAAAAATACATTTTGGTAGAATGTTTTTATAGAAAAATAATGGTAACAAAACCGAAATGTCCGGAAATTACATATTATAGGGACGATAATTTTCTCCAAATTTTAATAGATTAAAGTAGTTTTACGCTTAAAATGAGCCTCAAAAGTAAAGAACATGGATCATTTCTGAAAAAAACAACATAATATACCAAGTGGTTCCAGAAAATTTCACAATAATTCAGTCAGAAGTTTTGACTTCATACTGGGGACACTGTAAAAAGGGGGGCTGATTAATTATATCACTATAATTTCTTTTATTCTTTCAATTTAAATTAAGTTTATAAATAATAAAAGTGAGGTACAAAAGGATACCTTTTAGTTACATAATAAATAAATATTAAGAATGCTCAAAGTTTTCAATAAAATAAATATTAAAATGAGGGACATGTCAAAATGACGGTTGTACCTTTTTTTGAAAGTTCCCACGTGACTAAAATATAAGAATAAGAATGTTTCCGTTGGAAAAAAATAGTACCTACTGACGACGGGTGTTTGTATTATTTTGACAAAAATATTCACTATTGTGTGCTTAAAATTACGTATCGTTTTATCTATATAAATAAAAATTAATTACCGAAATGTTTGTACGCGCATAACTTCCAAACGACTGCACCAAATTGGATAAATATTTCTTTTATGTCTTAGTAATTATCAGGAGACAGTTTGTATGGAAAAAAAAAGTCTTATAAAATTCTCGTGTCATATTGTTCGGAGACACACTCCTCCGAAACGGCTTGACCGAATCTTATGAAATTTTTTTGCATATTAAGTAGGTCTGAGAATCGGTCGTAATTTATTTTCTCAACCCTAAATGATTAAGGGTGACAAACCCCTAAATATTTTTTTATTTTTTCGTAATTTTTTTAATTTTTATATCATGTGGCGTTAAAAATTATCTTATACAAATATATAACAACGTTTGCCGGGTCAGCTAGTTCGTTATAAATTTAAGTATGTAGGGTAAAAGCCGGATAGTTAACTTGGTTAGACTTTCCGAAGTAGTCCCCCTTCCCTGCGGACAATAATTCCTAGTATCATAATTTGAAATATCGAAATCATTACTGTAGCCCCGTTTTGTCTGTGTGCAGTAATCTTCCGCGGTGAGACTTGTTCGGGCCAGGCGCTATTAATTTTATATTATTACAATTCAACTCCATGTTTTTATTAGCGTTTCAGTATTTGTTTAGTTTATCTGTATGTATTATGGATTAAGTTACTACGGTTCTTACTTTCTACTGTAGAAAAGCTTTTTTTATTTTGTAAATATAAAAGGCAAGTATTCGTATACAAAATGAAAGTCGCCCTTATCTTTTCGGAGGATAGTCCCTAGATCTGCTCTAGGAGCAACTATCCGTACCTAAAAACCTATATATTATTTAACAAGTAATGAATTTGTTTTTCGTTCCTTTTTCAAACTTTTGCAGTGATAATAACTAGTTCTAACTAAAATAAATATTCTGTTGTTTGATTTGCAAACGAAAGGGATACATTCCCTATACTAGGCAACTGTCCCGCGATGCATTTTTAACGTAAGGTAATATTCCGCTACAGAAGGCAACTTTCCTCTTATTTTAGGGGCCAAGTGAAATTGGATTTATCATAACTTATATTAATTAGGCTTACAAAAGATTAAAGACCTCCTAAGAGAGAAATACCCATCTTTGGATGAACACGTTGAATTATTCTCAATTAGTATAATTTTACTAAATACAGGGTTTTCTTAAAAGTAGAACAACCATCCCGCTTTTACCCTACAGATCTAGCAGTTTCATCGTCCTCATAATTTGTTCGTAAGAAAATATGTAAAGGGATATTGTTACTATTTTAGTTTCGGGAACTTCAGAAGTGTTTCAAACTGGTACTCACTCAATTTCACTTATTATCATACAAAAATGTAGAATGGTTATATATTACCATACTAAAATATGGCTAACGATTCTAAAACAGCAGTATTAAATGAACAAGTGAAATGTGAAGAGCAAACCTCGGCGCTGACCCAAATTTCAGTCGGCATAAATTCGAACGTCTCCACTCCGCCACTCCGCTCTCGACCTGAGCGACAGCCATTGTCCTACCCTTACAATATGAGTCGATATTTTCTTAATTAATGTAACGTTATCTTCCCATATTTTTTGCTAATATCGGTACAGTTGGAATCCCAGGGGTCATTATCGACAAAGTATTTAAGTATTGTAATGAAAGTAATCGATGTTTCTATGATTACACAGATTACTGAATACTTCGTAACGCTGTCGAGATTTAAATGAGTTTAATCTTCCCATATCCCATACCTTTTTGTTTTCGAACTTTGCCGTCGAAATTATCGAAGGCATCTTGACTAAAGGCCCAGACTACACAAGTATTGTTTATTCGCGTTAAGAAGAAGAATGTCAAAATGACTTGATGTGATTGGTTAATGGATGTGATTGCCTTATTTTTCAATTTTGATTTCTTTGTCACTTCACAGTCTTTATAACAGGTATACACTATAGTTGCAGTGGTGTGTCAATGCTCATTCAAAAATATATGTCACTTAAATCCTTCTAAATTCTAGAAGATGTACAATACCGATGAAGTTCCTGCTCGACCAGTTTCTAAACATTTTCTTTGACACTAGCATCCTAAAATGTTTAGGAACCTCAAGATATTTAAACACAAAGGAAGTGACCGCAACGATTGCAGATGTGGTTGAACTATTTACGCGTGAGTATGTGTGCGTACACACTCATTCAACGGCGCTGTTACGCGATTTTCATCTTATGCCTGGTCGAACGGCACCTTGTTCGATAGTACCTACTACGCGCCGTCATATTAAGGGTCCAATGTCCATAAATATCGCTCCTTACTCTATTGTATTCGGTAATGACGACGTATTACGTATTAAAAGTAACCCGACCTAAGCTAGTAGCCGGGATTACAGTTATTTACATTACATAATCAGCTCTTCTGGTAAGGCTTCTAAGTCACGGGGATTTACTGATCGTCGTTATTCTTGAACCCTTACTGTGGAAGGCCGCGGAAATCGTCTTAGATATCATTCTTCAAGAACATTGTTTGTATTACGATTAGGTCCTTTTGATTGCAACATTTTACAACTCAGGAAACTATTAAAAATATGTGAAAACTATGCTATTGAACACGGCTTCGAGTACAGTGTCAGTAAAAGTGAGTACATGATATTAAAATCTAAAGTAATATTTTCAACCTTCAAGATTTTTCTTTTCCACCACTTTTACTTAACGGAGTACCTCTGAGTCGTATTACAAAGTTTAAATATCTCGGCCATATGGGGACAGATTGTCTAAGTGACGAGAAGGATATTGAGAGGGAACGCAGGGCGCTATCGATTCGCGGTAATATGTTGGCACTCAGGTTTGTCAGGTGTACGGCGCCTGTCAAAATTACGTCTTTCAAAGCATTTTGTCAAGACGCTTTATACAGGTGGCATGTGGGCCAGCTTAACACAGCGGGCCTATAGCGCGTTGCGTGTTCTCTACAACAACATTTTCATTTTTCTCTCTCGGTACTGTAGTGCATCCAGGATGTTTTCCGATGCAAGTGTAGACGACTTTTACGCGGTGATACGAAAGGAAGTAGCATCGATAGTGCACCGGGTGCGGGGGAGCCGGAATAGTGTCCTGAGAATGATAGGAGACAAAACAGACACTGCTCTCCTTCGCAGGTTCACTGAACTACATGTCAGGGTAGCTAGATAAGAAGCGTGCAAATTATTTAAATAGGTGTTGTTTCCTCCCCGCTCTAATTATTTATTATTATATTATTTATTATTTATGGACTATGTTGTCTGAAAATAAATGAATTTTATTTTATTTTATAAGATTTTTATTTGTGTAAATATTTGCGATTATGTTACAGTTTCAAGTCTGACGTGTGAAGTCTAACATGTGACGATAACTTTTCACTATTTCTAGCTAACTCCTACTGTAACTTATGGGAAACTTACTTTGAAGTTTTGTGACGCATAAGCTGAGGACTCTTTACTATTTAATTCGCTTCTTTATCAGAAGTTGCGATCACTAATTCAACTGCTGAAAGAAATAATAATAACAACACATGCTACTAAAGTCCCCACTTCTGGGTCAGGAACTCTCCCCAATGTGAGATGAATAAGGCTGTAAGTCCATCACGCCTATTGCAGGTCGACTTGAATTTTTTTTATTATTATTCAAGCCAGTCCGTTCCCAGTAACAAAAGACAGATAATCCTGCGCTTATCACTGGTTCTGGGTTTCATCGCTTGACCGGCTGAACAATGGCAGCTATCAGGGCTTGATTCACTCCCCATCCTTCGCCCTGTTTCATATTAAATGAATTCCTCTCGTTCCATATTTTATATAAGGTTTGGTTAAATCAATTACGGATATTTTGGGCATATGATCTACAGCTTATGTTATGACGTTTAGGCAGAAAATAATTTAAAAATTTCGAAAAAAAGTAAACAAAATTATGTCACGTTCTCTACGGCCCTACAGAGGTTATTGACCTCACACAGCTGATTCAATTGATATTGTTTAGGCAATTATGACTTTGCTCGCTTTAAAGTCAGCTATTTCTGTGAGGTTTATGACTTCAGCACCTTAGCGAGCATAATGTAATTTTATTTAGTATACCTAATATATTTTATTCGATCTTTTTAAATTACTTTCCTGTCTAAACATAGTTTGCCCAAAATATCCTTAATTGATTTTTCCAAACCTTATTTTATATTATTATTATTATTATTAGAAAACCATCAGCTTATAAATATTACAGACATAACATAAGCATAGAAAAAATGGAAGCCAATAACAGATTTTACAATTAGTAAACAAATATGCAACATAACACTTAAATAGCAACAAACAAAACATTCAAAATATGAGTTGTTTAAAGTAGGTTCCTATATAGACCAGACAAAGTTTTATTCAAAGAAGTTAAGGTTAAGTTATCTCTCGCGTTCCTGCTACGCAATTATTAAATTCAATGCTAGCTCGCACCAGGCAGGAGTTACGCCTGTAGTTGGAGATGTAACGTGGAATAGCCAGTGGCGGATTAAATCTGCGAAGTCTTGTAGGTACATAAAAGTTAGGAACTAACCTACCTGCGTGAACCAACTGCGTAAAACACTTCGTTAGTAATGAATTACTGTGTATTCCCTTTTCAAAATATTTAATGTTATTTATAACTAGCTGTTGCCCGCGGCTCCGCCCGCGTAAATACCGTATCCCACGAGAGCAATGTACTTTTTAAAGATAAAAGTAGCCTATGTTTTAATCCAGAGCATAAACTACAACCATACCAAATTTCATCGATATCCGTTGAGTAGTTTTTGCGTGAAAGAGTAACAAACATCCATCCATCCTCACAAACATTCACATTTATAATATTAGTAGGATATAGATAATATAAATGTTATCAATAACTGACACAAATTATTATTTGAACTCATATTTTCTTTAAATATCTTTCTCACACAACTGATATCATTATTTTTATTTGCATAAAATACCGTTATGCATCGTTAGCACCCATTTATTAATTTTAATACAAAGTGTACTTTCATATTATGATTATAATATGAAAGTAAACTTTGATGATTGTGATTACATCATCTTGATCATCATGATTATGTTTACATCCTTAAAATATCATAATAATCTTGACTTCAGCCGAAAATTCCTTTTTAAATGACGAGGGGCGGCTGAAGTTGCAAAATAATAACATTATAAATTAACTTCAACTTTTTAAAGTTACTAGAAACTAATGAAATTACAAAAAGCTTTACTTCATATCATTTACAATTTGTAAATATACTGAATTTTTTAAATTGTAACATTCAATTATTTATCTCATTCGATTTTAGGTCATTTTAATTTATTTTGACATTGATTAATTTAAATCTCATTGTTTTAATTTTAATTTAATTTATTTGTGATTTTTTTTCATAGCCGATACTTTTTTTTTTTAGCAAGATATAATAGCCTGTAATTAAAAGTGCAATAACTATGTTAATGTAATCCCAATCAACATGCATGCATAATTGTAACTTTTGTTGGCTGTTCATAAATAACAATATGAAAATCAATAAATTTTTGATACATCTAAAAATTTACTAAAAAATGATATTTATCAGAATACTTGGTTCCAATAACATTTAACGTACACACAATTAAATAAACATCAATATTACCTTCTTGCACAATATGCTTTTGCGATTTCATTTTAACTTTACTTACTTTACAAGCCAATCTGACACTTAAATTTAATACCTCTCCATTAAAATTATAAATTTATTCAAAAATTAAACATTAACGTCATTTATGTGAGTACTTATTACAGTTTAAATATAGTTTATTCCCAATAGTTCATTAAAATGCTTTTCCTTTTACTACTTTTATTATAAATTAATACTTCCATTTTTTATATATTAAAGCGCGTTTTTTTTTTTAATAATAACCATTGCTGATTATAAGTACATAGGTTCATTTTAAATTTGTAAAATAGGTCGATTAATTTTAAATTCTAAAATAATGAATATGTTACGTAATAAGCCTAGAAAAAAAATCTGACGTCCAATAATTATTCTTATCTCTGTGCTCTGCTCACTGATCTCCCGGCTGCATCCACTTCCGACTCGAACTTCTCCCGGCTGCCTGCTCACCATTTCCATTCATCTGACTCCAACAACTCCCGGCTGCCTGCTCATCATATTCACTGAAATATCTTCAAATTTATTGTCTTCAACTGATGGCCAATATTTTGTTCTATACTCTAATTTCTAGAGTCAAGTTATCTAGAAATCTATTTTGCTTTCTCGGTTCGACCATTTTTTTTTTGTTCGTCTTCATCACGCCTTTGATTATAATATTCTTCTGGCAACTTTTTAATTTAATTTCTCAGTTCACATATTTTAGCCACACTTTTTTTTTCTTTTTTTATTTCCATTAAAAGTCATACAGTTTTTTTTTCTTTTTTTACGTAAATTATTTTTATAATTATGCACATTTAGATTTGTATTTTTTTTCTACATTATTTACCTAATAATATATTTAAACCTACATTTTATTTATTGAATAGCTACCGAGTACCGGCCTGTAAATAATATTTAATCAGTTCATTTTTTTTTACCCAAAAATGTTCATATTTTTCATTGTATTTAAAGTTCACACTTCACATCACATTTCACAGTCTCAATGATTTATATTACTATCCCTTTACTACCTGCGCAGCGCTGCCACAAGGCAGCACTGGCAGGGTCGCCATGCAATGTGCAGGCTTGGGGAGTCCAATGAATGTTGTTGTGTATTAAGAATGAGTTAATAACATGTATTAACTCATTCTTAATTGCACTTACAGTACAATATATAGGGAAGTGATACACACACTACAATGGCGAAGCTGCAATTATGTTACTTTCTATTAATTCTACCTTTTATATATATTTAGGTATATCCCATATTGTTATTGTGTGTGACTTATATGATGCTGCTAGTATGTATCTGTCGGTCGCCTGACAACAACGAGGATCCACAGATTACCAGGGATTGCGGTATAGTTGAGTACTATGCCGCGATCGTACACCTGAGTGGAGTCCTTTTCGACAGCTGTTCGCATTGCACTGCCTTATACCTGTTCTTTTTTATTATGATCTGTTATTTTGCTATTATTTGTTATTTATATATTATACATAATATATATATATATATATATATATATATATATATATATATATATATATATATATATATATATATTATATTATGTATAATCTATGTTTCTCTTTTTTTATGTGATTAGGCAAATGTCCGTTTTATTTCTACTATTTGTAATCTTATCGAGATTGTTTATGCTTAATGTCGTTTCTTTGTTGATAATGTAGTGTAGTGTGAGCGTGTATGTTAAATAAATGTTATTATTATTATTAAAAGGAAGGGTATGTATGTTTGTTCCACCGTAGCGCCCAAACTATTGGTCCGATTTTAATACATGAGATGTCAATAGATTCGTTATAATAGCCCGGGTAACATAGACTAAATAATTTACGTAGTCGGCTTATAGTTTTTATTTTTATAAAATCTATCTGAGAGGCAAAAGAACCCTAATAAACTTCAAACTAAAAATTATGTGTTTACTTAAATATTATGGAGACCTGTAGTAGAATTAATTATTCAAATAGTACGTTTAAGCTGGCTGATACATAGTAGCTTAACCCTAATGAGACGTCTAGAAATCCTGTTAAACACAACAACTGTTAACCTAACGTATGAGTTCGAACATATAACGTCTGGTCGATATTACCTGAGTATTACACAAAGGATGATTATAATGCTCAGCCGCGGCCCAGCGTCGTAAAGATAACTGAATTGCGCTCGAGTCTGGAGACTTACAACAAAATGTACTAACCTTCATATTTCATGAACTTACGCGGTTCACAACAACTTTACGGCTCATCACAAAGTATGTACAACTTCATCACATTTTGTAGCTGTTATGTGCATAATTTAAACTTTCGGGCAAAAGGAGATAAGCAGTCCAAACTATGCCAAGTGATATTTTCAACGCAGAGTTTTGTTACGAAAAGCTTAAGGAATACGTTGCCTATATCTTCTTAGATTAGAATCATTTTGTGAGACAAAAAAGTTTATTTGTTAAAATAATCGAAGCATCCTGTTCTATTTTCATGTATTCTGATAAAATTTAGATTATAAATTGTTTTTAGCGAGCGTTGTATGAATAAGTCATTAATTGTTTTGTTTGTTCATAATATTGTCATAATCATCCAATGCGCAAAATGTAAAATCTTTTATTCATAACTACCTTATTTCTCCCTTGTATATTTTTCAAAAATAACATTATGTCATTGCAAAATACACATCGTAATCTACTCATATTGTTTTTTTCATATTTTTTTTAATTTTCATATCGTTATAAGGTACAGTCTGATTATGAAAATATTAAGTAACTTTTGCTTTTGACCATTCATTCGTTGTATTTGCCCTCTCAATTCTTATTGTTTGGTTGTCCAAAGACCATACCAAACTTCATTTAAAACTAATTTAATTCTACCTTACTTCTCAAAGAAAGCACAGGTTTATTAACAAATTCATATTTCATTTGATAAACAAAATTTACTTTTAAATTTCGATGAGCTCGAGATGAAAAAGTTGTAAATCCGTCAAGTTGTTGACTGTAATTATACTGAGCCCTCGTATTCGTTAAAAAAAGGTTCTTCGAGATCCCAGAGATATGTTCGAAAGTTGAGAAAAATTATGTTACCAGTCCCATGAGAAGTCGAACATAAGTGGAACTAAAATTGAAACTTACCTACTTAGAATTTTAATCCCACCTAAGCGTAAATAAGAAATACATACTACATACTAATTTATTATATATTAATGAATTATCCAACTGGGCATGGGAGGCGAAGTCAGAAATGAATTGTGGGTCTCACGCCCAAATCAAGTCAGCAGGTAATAGCTGACAGGCTGTCGCCCAGTGGTCACGCAGTCACTGTGACAGGCGACCTGACCTCGCGCTGCGGGCACCCGGCCACCAGCCACCGTTACACGGCCAGCTGACACTTGACAGATAGTGCGGGGTTGATGAGCTCTCGGCTGAGAGATCTCGACTCCATTACCGCTATCTCTATTGTATGTCTTAACTTTAAACTCAATTTTCTCATATATTCGTCTGCGGTAACCCAGAAAATAATAGTGAAAAACATGTTCAATTGTAGAGAGAACAATACAAATACTTTTATACGCCTTTGGATAACTTTTAGTACTTTGCCTGCAGAGATGTAGCGACTAACATTTTTTGTTAAGTCATCAACATATAAGGGCTTCTGATGATGACTAAAAAACAAAATAAAGAATTCGTATTGCTGTCTTGGATGATTATAAAAAAGATAATGAGGTTTAATATATTGAGGAGTGTAATTATCCAGTTAAGTTTAAAGATAATATAATGTTTTCAACTATTTCAGGAACGAGCAGCCGCTCCATTTACTTTGCAATGTAAAGTCAGATAAACTCGGAAAAGTCTAGAAAGGATTCGATTTTCTTTTAAGCAGATCTCGACTCGTGATTCGTTCTCCTAATGTTATTTAACCGGCAGTATTTCTCTTTTATTCGAGAAAAAAATCTTAGCGTCGCGCCTAATGTCACCCGTATAAAAAATAGCGAAATAAAACGAGAGTATCGTAAATCAGTACAGGGAATAGAAACGTTCGGCGTCGGGCGGGCGGCCGGAGCGGGCGGCCGGCGGCGGTGGGCGAGCTGCGTGCGCGTGCGCGGGGTGCGGGGAACAGCGCGCGGGGGGGCGGCCGGCGCAGCCTCCCGGTGCAGCACTCGCCCGCGACCCGCCGCCCGCATCGATCCCGGATCAGCCCGGCCGAGCGAGCTACCTCGCGACCAGTGCGCTCGTCGCGCCACGCACGCCACCACCGCCACCACCGCGATCACCGACCACTACCTACCGTTAGCCGCTTGTGCCGAGTGCAGGTTGATATGTGCTTACGTAACCGAGGACATCTCGTGTGCCGAGTGACAGATTTTCGATGAAACCGTTTCGACTCTACTTCAATAATGCGGAAATATTAAACTAATGTCGAAAATCGATTTTCCATTTACGTGTGATTTTTAAAAATGGTATCTCGCGGTTGCTATGACATATAAGCTTCTCCCGAATGACCCGCAACCGAATGATGCCGTAACACAAAGCAATGAAGTTCGCTATCGCTCAATGACATTAAATAATAAATTAAACCATTATTTTTCGGCGCTTCTGAGTTTCGTTACCTTTATTTTCGTCAGATTTTTAGACTTCGGCAATAATTTTGTACGTGAGTGATAAAACATGATACCAATGAATCAATAGGTTTATGCCGCGAAAAGCTTATTCTAACTTCGATTTTGACTTAGAGAAAAGTAGGTACACACTTTTGATCAACAAAAATGCATAATTATAAACGACAGACACAATCTTGACCACTTCATACCTTAAAATAGAAAGAAATTGAGCAATTACTTACCTTATTCGACGAGAATAAAGCTTAATTTTCGGTGTCCCGGTCGGAGGTTGCCACTGTCTGGTACAGGAAGCCGATTTTCACACGCTTAGCAGTTAGCGCCTATTGTCTGAATCACCTTATTATAGTTATCTCCGGGCGCTACTTAAGAACAGGTGAGTCGAAAAACCGCCTCATCCATTACAACAAAAAGTTTATATTACAACAGTTTAGATAAAACAACAAGAGTGCTTTGAGTTTGAAATATAAAAGAATGAGGACCTAACATGTGAATTTTATAACGTTTTCTTCGTGTATTCATAAAACCATTTTCGAAAGCTTTATTCCGTATAAAATAATATAACTTTATTTCCTTATGACAATATTTACGAAAACGTTTAAAGAGCCCGTTTTGTATTCAAGAAGTTTGTTAATTAATAAGTGTTATTGTTCTTGTATAATTCGTGAACGTAAAAGTTGCCTAAAATCTAGATGAAAGAACGAAAATTGTGTTCACTATAATTGACAACGGAAATTTTTCAAGTTCGGGCCAACCGGCGCGCCGACGCGAATTCATCTAGGAATTTTGCAATGAAATATTGAAAACCCTAATAAATATTTAAATTAACGTAAAAAAAAATAACCTCTTAGCAACAATATTCGACCGGGATCAGATTCTTAAAATATACAATATACTGAGGTTACTAATAGATGAACCATGAAATGGAAAGTTTTCCACAAATCGCATTTAAATATTTTTCTAATATTGCGTCAAAACTAAATTGAGATGATTTCAACCCGCAATGAGTTCATAATATTTGGTCAGTGAAGCCGGCTGAACAGTTGTTACGGTCATAGCTACTATTAACACTGCAGTATAGAACCAAGGTCTTTCAAATTGTTCTGCCACATCTCTTTAAACTGTAGTTATAATACGATTATAATATTCACGATAATATCTTTAACAATTGCTTTGTTTTATTCTGCCGTCTGCATCATTTAAATGTGTTTATGGTATTCAAATACCACATATTATAGTGTTAACATAGTATTGAAGTCATATTTATCTGTTTGTTTGTATGTTATGTTCGTCTACAGTATTTTCAAGTTGTTGATTTAACATGCGCGCACGCATCGTAACGTCGCTTTGCACTTGCTGACCTCTATAATAAATCATACAAAATTTTCGAAGCACTTTAAGGAGGTACATAAGCTTTATAGTTATTTCCTTATGCAAACCTAATATAGAAGTATTTTCATTCATCTTTGGAACTCAAGATTGGTGGAACGAAAACTGAGACGTTTGAGCGATGGTAACTCTGCCTCGAACGCTCTTGCTGGTAGGAAGTGAGAATCCCTTTCAATTAGCAAGAACCTTTAAGGTCGAGCCTCCGTAGTTACTCCAACGATGACCCCCGCATATTATTCAAGACAGCTCTAATTGGGATATTTTGTGTGAAGACAATGATAAGTTTCTTCCAAAAACTTAACACTTAATAAATAAGTTAAATTATTTGTAAAACCTCATGTCCTTATCAAAAATTTAAAATGAATTATACTAAATCGAAGCAATGCAAAGTTAACAAAGTAATAGTGATCCGCTAAATTAAGCAGTTCGAGGAAAAAGTGAGAGTAAATGAAAAAAAAACTATTTAAATTCTAATCGAAAGGGTAAAGATAACTATCGACTGGTATTTCTTTAAAGATTGAGTTAAGAGTGCAATCATGAGCAAAAAACCTGCAATCAGTTTTAGGAATCTCAAGACATTTGCAAATTCGTATCTTCTTAGTAAATTTTGTAAATTATAAGAAAATCTATATATATATATGAAGCATTGCGCAAGCATTATGCTAAGCATTACCAAATTTTTTTGCAATTATATTACTGCTACTAGCAACCAAATTAAATTAGAATTATAAATAATTACGTATACAATAATTTAACATCGTGTAGTAAAACTTCCTTGAACTTTACAATAGGACTGGAAGATGGTTGATTTTTTTAACGATATAAAGAAAAGAACGTGATAATATTATGTTATTTGGCCATAAACTTTTTATAATCTTAACCAAATACACGAAACCACAGTTAAGTATGTCTTAGATAAATAAAGTAATGGCTGTTTGCTGATGAATTAGTCACAGATGATACAAAACGTCAAAAGGAGACCAAAACTTTAGTTCTAGATATCACAAGTAAAATACTTGTATATCCAATAATTATAAAGTTGTAGGTACATCAGACAGATCTAGTTTTACTAACACAATATGTTTGCAAAATCGTCTCTATCTGATGTACGAGTTTTAAAATAACGATAACTTTTCAACCAAGAAAGTTTTAATAGTTTTAATATAATTACTTATACACAGATATTTCAAATATAGGTTTCATGTTCATAAAAAATTATTCAAACACTTTCAAAAACCAAACCTGAATATAGTGAGTTAGGTACTAGGCATAAGTTTGTTAGGGAAAATAACTTGACACAAAATTAATTTTATATATCCTTTACTTTTTAATTATTAATCATCATCTACCAAATAAAATAACCATATCCGCACAATTGGCATGTAATAGCCCCTTTACGCTCTAAATTCTAAAACATTGCGACGCGACGCTTTAAATTAAGGTAAGTGATACCAATAAGGCCTACCTAATTTGAAACACTTATATCTTGATAAATTATTCGAAAAAGGTGATAAATAAAAGCGAGGCATTATTATTTGGTTTATATATTATAAGTACTTAAAGAAAACATTGTAATCTTTTGTCAAAAATTAATTAAAAAAGAGGTATTCTGGAGCCTTAGACCTTTTTAAAACATAGTGATTAAACAAAGCCTATATCCTTAAATTATAGGAATATTGTTGTAATTATATAAAATATATATTTCTGAGCCCTTTTGTCAAGTGTTTCCATGAGATCCTTGAACAACTTTCTAAGTTATTTTACTAAATAATATGCTTAAATTGCTAGTCAGACTTGAAGTCACATATTAACAAGAAATAAAGAATTATATAAAAAACGTATCCAAACAAACAAAAAAAAGAAAATATACATAATATCTTCTCAAAAATATTATTAAATATTTAAAAATAAAATTATTTTGACAGGCTTTAATTAAACAAGGTAACTAAATAAGGCCTTGGAACAACGCACATATTATTAACTGCCGCTCTCAAGCTCTCTTCGTACCACGTAGCCCGTTTTCGTCTTGGAGGTGGCATACTGAAATAATGAATCTGTAAATAAACATAATAAATTTGAAATTGCAACAGAATTCCTAATAAGGCCAGGGTCAGAAATAAGGTCTATTTTAAAAGTAGGCTTTATTTAGTACACTATACTTCATAAATGTTATAAGCAGTATTTAAATCTAAATACTGTAATAAAAAAATTCTAAAAATTACAATTTAAAGTCATAGTTACCTTTTTGATGAGTTATATTGTGATCCGTATACATAACTTGGAACAAAACTTCAAAGAATAACGTATTAAAATTCGTTAGAAATCACGACAAATTAATAACGCGCAATGAAAATGCCATTCCGTCACAAAAAACCGTTACTACCATCGCTGTGAGCACAAGTGGGCCTCTCGCGCACGTTTGCCGGGTCGTGGGGATGTCGTCTATGCCTGTGTGAAGTATTTTTGATGTAAATATATTTTAACTGACTGGCTATTTCGCACTATAGGCCTTAATTGAGCATAGGCCTTATTTGTATCCGGTACCTTACATAGTTACGGATGGGTATTTTACATTAGGCTTGGCACCACAAAAGAAGTGTCAATATTTGGATTGGATAATGGAATCTCTAGACAGTTTTAATAAGTATTCCGTGGAATTATGACTAACTCAAACTCAGATGGTTCACGCTTTTCTATCCGTGTGAATATGCTTAAATATTGAAGTAATACGTTGAGATGATTAATTAATGTTTCGCACGCCGGGAAAATCTGTCAACGTTCATTATTATCGGTCGGGGAGTGGTCGGTCTTCATGTTAGTTTTACGTTCTGCAGTGATGAAAGGCGCCGCATTAATAGTTTAATTCCCTTCGCGCTACCCCGAAGCCAGAAATGGTTTCAGAAAAGGAAAAAATGGCCGCCGAAACGAAATCTCCCTCCAATAAGAGCAATTGCACGTCGCCTGGCAAAAAAGGTAAGCTTTAGTTTTTCACAGACAATTTTTAAAAAATCGTAACAATTAAGCGATTATCCAAAGATATATGATCTACAGCTCAGAATAAACAATCAAAATAAATATTAAGTACCAAAAAATTTTTGAACGGAGATTGCCGAGCAATTGGGAGTGAAAGTGAGAAAATTTCGTGTCTCTTTTGTGAACAGGTATTATCAGGAATATCAGGCATATCACTAATCACAATATCAGCAACGCGTACGCTAACACGTAACTCGTAGAAATGAGTATGTAATTATAACCTTTACATTCAATTTAAAAGAGTGCTTCATATTAGATACATGACACCGCCAGAGTCACGGGTACTGCTAGCGAATTATATACTAAGTTTGATGTTGTGTGTGACTAAGTTTGATGCTTGAATGTTTGTATTCAAGTGTATGAATTGGACAATAGCTTAATAGATAATACATCACTAGACCTTTGTTGCTGCAATAGACAAAGGGAACATAAGCCAAGCGGGTCTTTATGGAATTCAACGGTAGTAAACTGAACTATTTGTTACAGTTGCTGCCATCTGTCATGTTTTGTGGACTGTATTCCTAGTAGTCATTGTCCAGTGTAACATTTTTAATCATAGTTGATGTAGGTAGTAATAAAAAACCTAGAGTTTCCTTTGTTAACGCGTGCATACTAAGGAAACTTAAGTACAGTACCTGCTAACAAACTTAAACAATATTTTTTGTATATAAAGTACATGTTGTGAGTAGTAAATATTATAATATAGATAAGAACATAATAATAACGAACAATGTATCATTTGAGGGGTTTCTGTTGTTGTACGCCGCGTGCTCCGCGTGGAATCCGTTTAGGAACCGCAGCCATATTGGATACAATATGCTAGTTGACTAATTTTTTTAATAGCGTAAATGAATAGTACTTACTCTTAAATATGAGTAATTTCTCAGAAGAAACAGCGTATTAGAAATCAATATTTTCAAAGGTACAGCAATTTCGCATATCTCGTGAAAATGCTCCATACAAAAGCCTGACATCCCCCGCTCCTGCAGTAAAATCAAGTCGCACGCACAGGTCGCAAGAAAATATTTGCTTATATCTCCGAAATTATTGCATTTAAGTATATAATACCCGTAATAAATGTATTCATGATATAATAAATGTTTTTTATACTAATTATGTTAAAAAATATCCCACCTTTTTGTGACTTTGAAATACAATATCTTTTTACAAAATAACACATAACATTTTATATATTTTTAATGATCAAGTAACAATACCTCAATATTTCAGAATATATAAATTAACTAAATATTTAACATGTAGTCAACTACCTTATTATATTATGACATGGTACTCATGGCTGATATTAGGTCTTTACCTATGAAATTGCCGTTTTGTATGAAAAAATTTAAACGAATTTTTTTCATGTATTTTTTATTTATATTAATCGAAGTAATCACCCATGCAATCAATGCATCTTTGCCAACGCAGTGGCAGTTTATTGATGCCCTTCTTAAAGGAATCAGCTGGACGGGAGGCAGCAAATTGTTCAAAGGCATTTTGTACTGCCTCTCGGGTATTGAATTTTTTTCCCGCCAAGAAGTTATCCAAATTCTGGAAAAAGTAGTCTAAAGTAGTAGTCTGTAGGCGCAAGGTCTGATGAGTAGGGCGGATGACGGAGAGCTTCCAACCCCAGTTCTTGCAACCCCAGTTGTTGGAGACCGTCTGCTGCGCAGTATGTGGTTGCGCGTTGTCGTGCAGGAGCAGCGGAGACGAGCGATTGACCAATGCTGGTTGGAGATGTGCCAGCTTCTCCATCATTGTGTTCAGTTCTTCACACTGCAGTAATGCTCACCCCGTTTAGTAAGAAGCTGTATTGAATCACACCGGCGCTAGACCACCAAAAGTGACCATCACTTTTCTAGGGGTAAGTTTTCGTTTAGGACATTGTTTAGGTGCTGAACCAGGATCCAACCAACTTGCTGAGCGCTTGCGGTTATCAAACAGAATCCATTTTTCATCGCAGGTAACAATGCGGTTCAAAATTCCTTCATTTGTATGTCTGTTGAGCAGTGCAAGGCACGTTTCGACGCGTACTTCGCGCTGGCGATCATTGAGTTCGTGTGGCACCCATTTGTCAAGCTTTTTTACCTTGCCAATTTGACGCAAATGGATCAATATTGTTTTGACGCTAACTTCGAAAGCTGCTGCTAATTCAATCGTAGATTGTGTATCATCAGCTTCCACAATCGCCTTTAATTCGTCATTGTCGACCAAAGTCTTCGGACGATCGCGAGGTTCATTTTTCAGGTCGAAATTTCCAGAACGGAAGCGAGCAAACCAATAACAGGTGGTGCGTTGGTTTGTAGTGTTAGCTCCGTAAACGTCGTTGATGTTGCGTGCCGCTTGTGCCGCGTTGCTGCCACGATGGTACTCATATTCCATAATTACTCGAATTTTTAACGTATCCATGATGACGAAAAAGATTGAAATGCGATGAAAATGTAACACTAATCAATAGGCAAATGACTACTTTTGAAAAAAGGATTCCATGTTTTTAAAATAAAATTAATTTGAAATTAGAATTCTTAGCCAAACAAAAATTATTTTGATTTGAAATGGCCAGTACTGCAGAACGGCAATTTCATAGGTAAAGACCTATTATTATGTCCACGCTAATATTGTGCCTTCTTAAGCAGTAGAGTATAACCAAGAGTTCATGTTCACTTTTCTCACTTGTAGCTGACCCACAACTTAGTCTTTTCATCCATAATGGGATGATTTACACAGTATTCTGCGTGCGAATTAACCACTCTTTAAATGGTGTAGTGCATGGGAAAGGCGGTTTTATATGTCGTATGGTTGCCCAAGCATTCCCGGCATTCTCATAACACAGTCAGCCTAGTCCAGAGGAATGACTGGTCAATACGTCTGAGGCCAACCTTTAGCGGGTTTCCTCACGATGTTTTCCTTCACCTTGTAGTTGAGATCATAATAAGTCATGAGACTTCTTATGATCTCAAGTACAAGGTGGGTTCGATTCCCAGGTGGGCGTATGCCAATGATGGTATACGCCCACCTGGGAATCGAACCTCTCTAATGATAAACAAACGGTCTACCCACTAGGCCACGGAGCTCTCAAAACGTCTTGTGTTAAATTGGAGTACTTTATGCGGTTAAGCATGCCCGGACATTTTAAAGAGTTCGGGCATTTTACCGCACAGTAGCGTGCGGCCCGCACAGTTAATCCCAGTTTCTGAAGCCCGAGCGATGCCGCGGCCGGGCCTCTCCGACTATAAAATTAGTCCCCAATCTGTTTGCACACAGACTTTATATTTATTACCTTTGAAAATTTGTGTCAAACAATTTTAATCACTAAAGGCCAATTAATTTCCAACTTTGGGTGAAAAGTTAGTTAGCGGTGACAAAACTTGTATTAAATTGTTTGAGCTAGTTATTGTGTTATAAAAAACCGCAGATTTAATCATATTTGCTTGGTAACTAAATATATACAAACAAGTATCCGTCTTTTAATTGACATTAGCTGCTTACACACGTAAAGTTCCGACCGCGAATCTCGTTCGGTTTGGACTGCGGATTGAACTGTCGTGCTAATTACGACTTAAAATGCGTCTACGGTAAGGACTGCCGTCGTCATATATATTCAGGCAAGTGCGCGGACAAAACTGTGGAAAAATACGCTTGTATCGACATGTCAGATCGGACTGTCAGCCCCGCGAAATTACATGCTAATTTCGGAGCGAGGGTGGGAATGGCGCGTGCTGTTTCCCGCGGTCAGAACATATTTAAATTAGGGTCTGTTCGCACCGACACGCCACCTTAAGATAGCTATTCAAAATTGAACTTAATTCACTACACAAAATGATACACGTTTCATTGCATGAGCGGCGCCGCGCTGTGCAGCGAAACTTGAACTCTCACAATGAAACGTGTGTCGTCTTGTGCAATGAATAAATTTCAATTTTGAATAGGCTGTCTTTAAAATGCCGCGCCGCGTCGCGTCTCGGTGTGAACTTACGCTTATGCCTCACCTTACTCACGCCCGACTCGGTTCCCGATATTTACACGTCATCTTCCTGTCAGCGTTATGTAACTCAAATGTTCAGTGTAGTTTTAATATTAAAGTACATCTGAATTAGTTAGCGGAGTAAATACCCAAGGTAGATATAAATTTGTTATTCCATAGCAGGGAGACATTTAAAATTCAGCCGCTTGACCTATCTGCCTGCGCCCGGCGAACATTCGTGAAACATTTATAGCTTAAACTGAACACCGTTTAGCTACACATTTTCACATTTTAAATTACCCAGCCTGGCTTGCTAACGACATGCACAAATTAATTAGTTTGTCCAACAAAATGTTATGCATATTTATCATGTTCCACCAATTTAGGAAATTGAATTTTTAATCTTAAACATTGAATTGAATAATTGATTGAACACTCTTTACAGCCGCGTATATCTACGTACTATCGAACAAGTTGCCGCTTGGCCAGGCATAGGATCAAAATCGCTTATCAGCGCCCATGAATCGTGCGCACGCACATATACTCAGGTATAAATAAGAACTTCAACCACACGACGTCTACACGCTGCAGTCATCGTGGTCACTACCTTTGTGTTTCAATATTTTGAGGCGACCTAGTGCAAAGGAAAATATTTAGTAACTTATCGAGCAGGAACTTTGCCGGTATTAAGAGAAAAGGACATAATTACGATGTAGATTAAGATAATTTATACTTATCTACGTATTTGTAGATAAGTCTTCTATTTAGTATTAGTATCTTATGTTGCTTTATCTGGTTATTGAAAAATAATATTATTTAATTTGTTTGTAATATCTTATTGCTCGTAACAAACATCGTAATAAAAATTATTAAATTTTTATTACGATGTTTGTTAGGGGTAATTTAAATTAAACCAGTAATTACCAACGTGACAAATATATTATATATAAAAAAGGGACGTGGACAGAAGGCCGAGAAATCTGGTTTATCCTCTTGGTGTCTGTGGGAATCGGAGGGGCTTTAACCACGGGCACTTAGCTGGATCCGGGAATGTAGACAGCACGTGGCGCGAGGAGCCCAACTTCCGGTACCGTCTCTGTCTCTGTCGATCAGTCCGGTATCCTCGCCGCGACGTAGATCGTCCTGGGGGCGGTGCAGACTGGGTCAGAAGCCAGTCAGGTCAGTCCGGAATATAACTAGCGGCACTTGGAAATTCGGATGTGTGGAACTAGCAATAAGTCCATGCGAAACGGTGCGTTGAACCCGGAGTATTAATCCCTGGAAAATCCATACAAGCATGTGGAGTTGGAGTCCCACAGCCGGCATGATCTTAATCCCAAACGATCAAAATCACGAGCTGTGTGACCATCACAAAATAAAAAAGGGTAAGCAAAATAAAAGAGGATATTAAGAACAATTAAAGTATGCATACCTAATAAATCAATGCAAAACGGAAGGATGAGAAAGAATGAGCACGTGTTCGGCTAACCAAATTTTGACAACTAATTTTACAAGGCGATAATTTATATGAAAAAATAATGTGTTTTAATACAAGCGTGATTTACCCAATAAAACTTCACAACACAGATATAAAAAACTCACCGTAGAAACGGGATTAAGAAATATGAACGACTTCTTCGATACTTTTTTTTTAACATTTGACAACTAATTAAACTAAAGCGTATAGAGAAAAAATTCACAAATCAAAATAAAAAGATATTATATTAGTAATCAATATATTATATTATATAATAATGCAATTCTACTGTATTTTAATTAGTATTCAAGGTTACCAAGGTTAAATTATAAATTTTAAGATTGAAGACGGAAGTAAAATCTATTTATGAACCAAATATTAATAGCAAGGCTAACGCCATTTTAGTAAGGACGTGCGCCGATAGATGGCG
This sequence comes from Phengaris alcon alcon, assembly GCA_037179445.1. Lineage (NCBI taxonomy): Eukaryota > Metazoa > Arthropoda > Insecta > Lepidoptera > Lycaenidae > Phengaris > Phengaris alcon. The sequence continues at coordinate 215,661 of JAYRCH010000069.1, read as the reverse complement.
CTAAAACCTCTGAATGACTAAAATAATTAAGCATACAAATCACAGATGACGCAAGTAGCGCCGAAATAATTGATTTTACGGAGAGAAATGTAACTACGTTACATGTTGTCCGGAATAGAAACAAGTGTATTTTGATGACAATGTTTGTATCATCAAATCCATCGTAATATTATTATCTTGGTTTATCATGTTCTAGTGTTTGTTACGTACGTACCTGTACCTAAATCCTGTACCTTTTCTCGAAAATACGATCAAGTCAAAATAAGTGTGACAAACATCCCAACAAGTGCCTGTAAATCATTTAAACGACTCGTGTTATTGAATGGGAAAACCTTAGTATTTTTTAAGATAAAGTACCTATATGTAAGAAGGAGTTCTTACTTTTCTTTGTCACCTACAAGTAAAGCGGGGAAGGGTTATTTACCACCTTTACTTGTAGGTGAGGTGCAGGTTAAGACTAAAGTACCTGGGTAACCGAACCGAGCTCTGCTCGGAGCTCTAGTGGATCTATTAAAAAGAATCACAAAAATATTTTACCGGGGCTCGAACCCGCAATTTCCGAACAATGGAAAAAATACATTTACCTATACGCATACCACGCTGCCAATCGGACTGACATATGTCCGATTGCATGACGAAAGAAAAAACATACTCGTATATTTTTCATCGGTCGTTGATTCGCAGCGATGGAAATTGCGAGAATGATGTTCTCAGACGGGCTCAGATGGTTAAATCCGCAGTTGAACGCCTAGAAAAGATATGGAAGAATAAGAACATGTATCGGAGTACAAAAATAACACTTATGGGTTCCTTTCAATATTTCTATATGCGTCCGAGACATGGACACTAAAAGCACGTACACGAGCCAAGATAGCCGCGTTTGAAATGTGGTGCTGGCGCAGAATGCTCAGGATTCCATGGACGGCACACTGGACAAAACATTTCCATACTTCAGCAGCTCAAAATTAAAACCCGCCTGTCCACTCTTTGCCTGCAAAGATCACTCGCCTTTTTCGGCCACGTAGCTCGCCGGGAGCCTAATAACCTTGTGAGACTCATACTAGCGGGGCAAATGGAGGGAAAGTGTCTATACGATGGGTGGAGTGTCTATATGATGGGTGGACGCGATTGTTGTGGCTACCAGCTGCACGTTCCATGAGGCATTTCACCAGGCCAATAATAGAGAGAAGTGGAGAATCCTATCCCATACAGCAAATTTTGATGGTCACATCCCTCAGTCATGAGGATACGACTAGAAAGATATTACTTAAAACACGCAGTTTTTCCAGGGATAAGACCTAGCTAGTTTTTTTCCACCAAAACTCCCTGCATACTACATTTTAAGACAATACTTGCAGCCATTTCCGAGATTAAGATTATATATATACAAGATTGTATCGTTTAAAGTATAAGGGAAGGACCGAAATCCATAATTTTTTGCATGAGTCACTTTTATTGTTACATATATAACTCTCAGAGATAAATATTAAAAAAGCCTAAAAACGTTCTAGTTATGCTATAAATTAAGAATTTCTAGACATTCGAACGATTACTTTTTGTATCAATTGGCTAATTCACTCTCCAGTATGTTGAATAATATTTTTAAACATTTAGGTAACCCTACAGGCTAAATTCTTAAAACATAATTTACGACCCTCCTTCACTCCCCGGGGCAGAATCAGCTTCGTCATTTCCTTCCGGAAAAGTTAGTCGCCTGACGCCTAATATAACGCCTTTTGTTATTCTGCAAAACATATTTATCATTGTATTTCTAGTGTTTGTATAACTCTACTTTGAAATCAAATGAAGGTTTATAGAGACAAACTCTACATAGTACACAATTAGTCTTAGATACCTCTCTTTGTCCGTAAGATCGGTAACGTATTTCAATATATTTTTAGTAAATTAATAAACTTCAAAAGAACAGCGAAAATGTTTTAAAGAAATATGATAAGCACGCTCAACCTTAACACGAGTGAACCTTAATGATATTAGACAAAAAAATGAGAAAATACTTGAGCATGGGCTTCAGTTTTGTCACGGGTCGTATAATTTTTAGTTGCGGAGAAAAATTAGGGCAAGGGAATGGCTGTGTACTTGGAAACCGGCCAACTTCTCTACGCGGAGTCTGAAAACAAATCTTATAGAAATCAAAACCTGAATCTACTACAGCCCCAGCTGGTGACAATACCATTTTATTGCGTTTCATAATCAGGACCATTATTGCCGTTACTTGAAAACTTCTTCAGCAAATACCTCTACTCGTTGGTTATTCTGGGCTATCCCTAAGAGATAGACATAATATGTAGTGATGCCTATCCTGTCACTACATGGGCCTTGGGTTAGTTAGCTTTCCCTTTTTTTTTATTATGATATTTTATTGTCACAATGGTTGTAAAAAAACTCCTTCGAAATGGCCCGGCCGATTTTTATGTAATTTTTTGCGTATATTCGGTAGGTCTGAATAGGTCAATAACTTTTTTATACCCATGGGTAATAATAATCTAGTAATTTTATAAAAGGTTTTTGTTGCTAAATTTTTAAAAAATTGTTTGTCAAAATTATAACGCTTATCGGTAATATTAATCAAAATTGTCAACCAAGGCCCCCTCTCCTACCACTAAGAGTCAATTTATACTAGCACAGAGTCTAGATTAGGGCTTCCTAATTATTAACAGCTCTCATTAAGTAGGTACTAGATAGACAGAGCACAGAGAACAAAATATATATACTTACACAGAAATAACTTTCATAGAACGATCCAAATCGATCCAAATTTGAAAATTTTCCCCTTCAACGGCCCACAATTTTGCTACACAATCGTGGACACACCGTATGGTTGTAGTAGTGCAATCAAATCGAAAGCAGATATGTAGCTGTTTATCTGTTCGTTTTTTTTTTATCGGTGGTCAGAGTTTTAAAATTATAAGTATCTCGTAGAGTAAAGCATTGTCATTATTACACTTGATACGAGTAGAATTTTCTCAAACAATACTCCGAGCAAACGAAAAGATAAGATCAAATAGAATCAGCAATATCGTTTGAAGTCTCCTCAGGACTAAGCCAAGAGTTTTTAAGGTGTAAAAGCTTTCGCCTTTGTTAAAATTTTTAGGTCAAATACAACTTAAATATTTTCTACGCTACAGCATTTTCACATGATTAAAGAAATGTTGGACGTGGAAAAGAGTTTTTTCTTGAAATAAGCACTAAAGATAGAACAATTTATTTGGCCTTAAATTAATGACAGAATATCTGTCATTTTCAAAACAGTGAAGAAGTACTCAATGATTTTGTAGATAAATAATCTAGTTAAGAGAAATGTAAAACGCAACCAAAATAACCTAAACGAGACTATATCAGGAGTCAGGACATATCTAAAGGAGGATTCCGTAACGGACGCACCGGCAGAGCGAAACTATGAGGGTTCCTCGTAGTTACAACGGAACCCTAATAATTGGACTGAGTATTACATATATTTATGGAAAAATCGATACCCGTTACCTGTAACAACACCGTTGAATCGTACGCACGCATAAATACGTAGTTCAACCACGTCTGCAGTTGCTGCGGTTACTTCCCTTGTATTTAAATATTTTGAGGCATCCTAGTTTGAATGAAAATGCTTAGAAATTAAAAGTTATGTTCTCGAAACTGGAACGTAAGCAATGAATGTTGCATTTCTTTTAGTTTAAAATTTGTGCTACGACCTTTTTTCTATTAAAATTCTTACACGTTCAGGGCGGTCTGTCTGGAAACTGGTCGGAATTAGAACTACCAGACTTGCATTTTTATCGGTTTCTAGTTGACGCGCAGACATGTATCAATTTTTTTTTTTTTCATTTTCTTGTTCGTTATGAGCTTTTTTTATTTAGAAAATTCTCCACACATTTTGGCCAGTAAAAAAAATCAGCCAGGCTTAGAACCGCCAAACTGGCGGTTTTATATCAAACTTTTAGGTATCTAGCGATCTACAGTGATCCAATGCTTGTTCGCGATGACCGCCTCTTTCGCCGCTGAGCTCTAGCTCAGTATGGGGCGTATTCACAAGACTCACAAAAGTGCTCTAAACGATCCGTAGTTTCTTTGAAAATATTGATTTTAAGCATACTGTCCCTTTTGTAAATGTAATAAATAATTACAGACAAGTACTCTATTCTTGAGATAATTAAGGCGAGCAACGTTTCATTAAATCTTATTATATGTCTATTATATCCAGCAGGGCGGTAAATTCTAAGTACATAAGTGATAAACTAAAGCAATAATCTTCGCGCTGGACTTAGGTGAAGTTTCGCTCCGGAGATTTGTCGGCTTACAGTTTGGCACGGCTTGAGGGGCGCCATTCCTGCTTTTTACACTTATTATAGAGATAAATCTCTGGAACACAGTTCATTTATCTTTGGAGGTTGTTTTGTGTTTTTAATTCAAGCAGCAGTTAAATTGAGGCTGGTTAAAGGTTAGGCATTTGTGTGGCAGTTATTAATTGTACATACGTGTTTTTGATTTTATCATTTGAATCACAAATTTTATTTGTTTAAATACGCAACGAATTTTCATGCTGTTTTCATTAATAGACAGAGTCCACGGACAATTAACGTGTATTCTCAGGCGCGTGGCAGGGCGTGGTTCTACGGTTGAATCAGCGTTTGAGTAGTAGTACCAAAAACAATTAAATTACGTGCGAAAAGTATATGTTGGTCTGTTTTTAATGTATTGAATATTAAATCTAATGAAAATGATGACAAATCTAATATACATACATTTATTGCCAATTGAAAACAACAGAAGTGTTGTCAAATTGCTTTAATTGTTCAGTACACTTCGCGGCTGTATTACAGTGTGTTGTGAAGTGCAATTTTGTTAAGAATGTTTTTGGTAGGTAGCTAATTTTATCTAAAATAAAAGTAATATAAATTTTCGTCATAGTTTTGCTATGACGAAAACATTTAGTTGTGTCCATATACCAACTCAAATAATAACCGTTACAAAACAGTTTTGTATTTTAATAAGCTATGAATATTTCTGGTAATATTTAACTTTTAATAATAGAAAATATTATTAATGATTGTTTTACTATAATAAAAGAACTAGTTAGTGTTATAAACAAATCAGATAATAAAAAATAATAAAACGATGTTTGCATTAACCGTCGTACGGTGTCGGGACGCCAGGCATTTTCAAAACAAAATGGCGGCGAAAATTCAAATTACCAAAGAACATAGACTCGTGGAATCGCCTAAAAGTCGGTTTTATTTACTATATACAACCCACTTTTTTATTTTCGTATAAAAACATAAAAACTGTATGAAAGATATAACTAAATAAATTAAATATATACTTTTTATTTAAAACCTTTATAGATTTTTTCGTTATATTATTATAACGTACTAATATTTTTATGTAAAATAGTCAATTGAGTTAATTTTTATGCCTAACAAAAGCATTTTAAAAAATTGACTTAAGGCGACTAATATTTTTATGTAAAATAGTCATTCAAGTTAATTTTTATGTCTTACAAAAACATTTTAAAAAAATTGACGAAAAACGACTCCAAACATTTTTTATTCGTAAGTTTTCACATAACTGGGAAAGTTTGACAATTTTTCAAACAATTTTTAATAACTCTAGAAAAACTTAAGAAATGTGTATTTATTTATTTTGGTTCTATATTTTGTGTAGTTTTTGACAAAACAGCTCATATGTAAAAACATCAAACTGTTAAACTTTTATCAGCCTGATAAGTAAGAGTGGTATTATTAGCGCTTTTTTTGTATTCTAAGATTTTTAATGATCGGACGACTTAATATACATGTTTTTTTTAAGGTAAAGGTTTTAAAGGTTAAAAATTTTTTTAGGTAAGGTTTAATAGGAGACCACAAAAAATACATTTTATGTGGATAATCAGGTCCAAAAAGGTTTTTGAACTAGCGTCTGTTGCAATGATTATTTTTGAAATAACGCATTCGCTTTAAAATTTTTTTTTTGCAATTTTCTTAAGCAGAGGATATTGTGTCTAATTTATAATAACAAAATAACTTGTTTTAATATAATTAGTCTATTTATAATGTGTCTAGCGTCTATTCTATTTATAAGGTGTGATTTTACAAACTTGTGCGATTAGACGTTCGAAATAATTCCACTTGTTAATTTTTTTAGATTATACTAAATACTTATTAAAGCAAATTTGACGTAGATTCCGAATATACTAATATAAGCTAGTGCACTCATACGAATTTTCGTCGAAATCTGCATTTTAGTGCTGATCGGCAACTTAGGTCATACGTCAGATTTGACGGGGCCTGACGACCTATGACATAAACACTAGGGGGCGCCTGAGAGTATTTATAATAACTCTGAAAGCAAAGTTCTCGTTTATTAAATGTACTAATATTTTATACAAATTTGTGATATCCATACCGACAGTTAAGTAATATGTCGCTCGTACGATATTGTGCCATTTATTTGAATACTTCATCAAGTGCTGAGTCGAGAAATCTGGGGCAAATTATAATCCTCATACAGTTATGATACATAAATGTAGAGTACGTCCGTCCCAAATGAGTGCTTTTTAATCACAATTTACAAAATTCAATAATTATTAGCGACACTCCCAATAGTTTTTTAAATCAAAATTTTGCATTTTAACACTGTTTTGATGACTTTAAAAGTTACCTGTGTACAATCGAACAAGTTGCCGCCCGCTCGACACGGTATAAGATCAAAATCGCTAAACAGTGCCGATAAATCGTACGCACGCACACGTACTCACGTATAAATACGGCCTTATATACCACGTCTGCAGTCGATGTGATTACTTACTTTGTGTTTAAATATTTTGAGGCGACCTAGAGGAAAGTCTAAAATACTAATAGTCTAGAAGAAACTGCTGTATTATGGAAGCAGTAAGACCGCCTTTTAGTACATTTCCTCTAGTTGAGTTATTATTGTTGTGTTTTATTATTTAAGAGTGAGAAAATAAGGAGTTTTCTATGTATCTGTTTATCAGCTATCTACTAATAGAGATAGATCATTTACCTTTTATTCTTGAAGGCAAAGCCTCACAAAACGTAAACAAAAAAGGCCCAAAAGTTGAGTAAATCCTTTGGTCCGCGCAATATCCCCTGGACTTCGGCACGTGTTTACTCAGACTAGGAATAAATAACACGAGGAATAATGAGGTCTTAGGCCGCATCGATCAACGGGGATTTGCCTAAGCCCGAGTGTTGCCATTTAACTTAATTTGTTTCTGATGCTGCCGCTATCCCTACACTTCTACTAAATGAGAATTTTATGATAAAACATAAATGTTTGTTTTTTAATTTAAAACATACTGAATACCAGTTGCTACGTGCGCATATAACACGATTCACATCGGCTTCACGTTTAATTAATATACAATAACTATGACAAGTACAGTTTGAAAGTTCGTAACCTACAACATAGACTTATAGATCATGGATACCTACGTGTACTTATTCACGGACACGACAATTTGTTTGTCCGATGTACAATTTTTTTAGGATAGGCAATAAGTTCTGTGACTGATCTTACATCTACCGGATAGGGCTTCCCTTTGATGGAGAACCAGCCTTCGCTACTCCTGAATAGATACATTAATACATACATGCTTATTTTTTAAAATATCCCCATAGGGGTGGGCAGAGGTCACAGAGAAAATATGTAGCCCACTTCTCGCCCTCGAGCGCACCCTAAGAGCGTTTTCACATTACGCGATAGCAACGTCACTTGTCGGATCAGAAACTCTCTTATGTCGTCGGCGTTTTCCCATGAGGCCCCGGAAGGCCGGGAAAAATTCAGAGCACTGATAATAGAAAACTGCTCTACTACAATAAAGCTGAAAATCGAACACACGAGTGTCGAGTCAAATGTCAATGTCTTTTATGACAGAGCTGAATACTCGACACTTCGATTTTCAACGCTATTGTATTAGCACAGAGTTCTATTTTCAGTGCTCTGAATTTTCCCGGTCACGCCGGATTCCGGATCATATAGTCCCAGCCTTATGCAATCCGTTAACCGATATCGCGCCGATAATGACTAAGATTCTAAGATAAGACTTCATATTAAAACTTGTCTTTCTCATATCTTTGGCGACATAGGCGATATCGTATACGCGTGGCGAATCACGTTGCGTCGCCATGAACCATGGAGTTTATTTAAAGTAACTCTGATCTAATCAAAGTAATATGGACTCTTAATTCAAAACCTTTTGTGCGTTTTGAAACGGATATCAAGTTCAATACAGAACTTCAGTCTTCAGAAGCATACTCACAGAAGTTATTCGCGTAGTAGAATAAAACTTTTGACTAAAGCTCGGGTATCTAAAGTTTGTGGAAGCAGCCGGCGCTTATAACATATTCTTGTAAGTACGTGAAGCTTTCTTCTCGAAAATTTACCCAGTTTTCGATATTACTTTTGCATTACGAAATTATTAACTTTTCAACATCACAATCTCCGTAATTCAAAGTAGCAGTAGAATTTAGCAACGTTTTTGATCCAAATGTCTCATTGTCGTTCAATTCAAGGGATGGGTCGTTCGCTCTTTATGATTATAATATTATTTAGTGATTTTAAAAGATCAGTCATAATCAACATCAACTAGCTATTCATAACCTATATTAATGACATCACTGTCATACAGATGTGATACAGAAACTGTATCAATTTCAGTGAAAACGTTGACAAAGGGATTGGTAATTAAAAAACCAATCATGTTAAAAGTTGTTCGTCGTCGAAACACATCCCCTTGTTGAGATACAAAAATGTCGCAGCTGATTCCAATTTCTATTAAAAAAAATCACGCCTGAGATAAAAACCGCTGATGATCTTACTAATATTTGTGGTAAAGGAGCCTACCTTATATAGCCTGATTGATAGTAATCACCACCTGCAACCCCATAGTAGTCGCAAAGTTTAAAATGTTTATTTCACCCACTAACCTAATAATTGCCTAGTAAATTTTATATTTGTTAGCTAGTAACACATATATATAACGGAAAGTAACTGCTCGGTTCGGGTAGGTATCTTACCTACTAAAACCGAGCAGACAGTTACTTTATATAGATAATATATAATTATTCCAAAACGACTTTTAACTATTTATGAGTTTAGAATTTAATGATTTTAAGTTTTTTGTTAAACAGATAATTACTTTAGACCCGTCAGACCGTTTTCACACTACGCGATAGCGATATCGCTGGTAGGACCGGGAACGCTCCTATGTCATTGGCATAAGTGCGTTTTCCCATAAGCCAATCCGATATCGCGCCGATAATCATGGCAAAGACAGGTATATGTTTTAGTAATTATCGGCCCGACCAGCAATATCGCTAACGCGTAATGTGAAAATGGTCTGATAGGTCCAAAGTAAAGCCTCTTATTAATCGAAAGGAAAGAAACCGTAAAAAATATTACTTAGTTAACAAAAAAAAAACGTGTGCGTCTCGGGACGACCGACAGAAGTCACAACTTAAACTAAAAGTTGAACTGTTTAATATTGAAGTTGTTTAAATTGAGAATAGCTTAGGTTATTACTTACATTGTATGTATATTAGTATGATAATGTAAGGAAAAGTTATTTATTAATAAAATCTTCCTAATTCTGTGGAAGTTACGAGACAAGAAGCTGCATGGTACTTACTGCGTGAGCGAATGTCAAAGAGTTCTATAAATGTTGTCTATATAAGGCCCGGTAAAATCAATTACGGATATTTTGGCCATATGGTCTACTACTTATTTAGAGACAATTAGGCAGAAAAATAATTGTCATACTCACAAGTTATCAAAATGTCGAAAAAAATGGTAATCTGTCGGAGCAAGGTCCGGGGAGTACGGTGGATGTCTTAGACTTTCCAATTGAAGCTCCTCTAATTTGGTAGCCGTCTGTTGTGCAGTGTGTGGTCCAGCGTTATCCTGAAGCAGCAGTGGCCTAGAGCGAATGACCAACCACGGTTGTTTAGCAGCTAGCTTTTCCATCATGATTTGTAGCTGCTGGCAATAGACATCTGCCGTAATTTTCTGGCCAGATTTAAGAAGGCTGTAGTGAACGAAACCGGCACTAGTCCACCAAACGCTCACAAGTATCATTTTGAGTAACTTTTCGCTTGGGGCAGGGTTTGGCTGATTCGCCAGGGTTCAGCCATTGCGATGAGCGTTTCCGATTATCGTACAGGATCCACTTTTCATCACAGGTAATGATTCGATTTAAAATCCCTTCATTATTGTGCCGGTTGAGTAATGTAAGCAGTAGTAGCAGTCGACGCGCGTTTGTCGGTTTGCTGCACTTAATTAATGAGGTACCCACCTTTGAAGCTTTTTCACCTTCTCAATTTGCTTCAAGCTTATTAAAACAGTTTTATCACTAACATCACAGCCCGCAGCTAACTCGGACGTGGTTTGCGATGGATTTACTTCCACAATAGTCTTTAATTCTTCATTATCAACTTTGGTCTCCGGCCGTCCACGGGGCTTGTTCTGCAGGTTGAAATTTCCAGAACGAAAACGTTTTTTTTACGGCACCGCCGTTTAACACATCGACACATTATTAATCCTTCGAGCCGTTTCTGCAGCACTGGTGCCACGGTGGAACTCGTACTCGAAAATAATACGATATTTCAAGTTTTCCATTTTGAAAACAAAGTGACGGAAAGAAAAAACCAAAAGAGGAAAAAACAAATTAAATACGGTTTTCGAAACACAAATGCATGAGTAAATAGCGGTATAAATTTGAAATTGGAATTCCTAACCAAAGAAGATATATTTGAGATCAAAGTGGCCAGTACGACAAAACGCCAATGTAAGGACCTAATATATAGCGCACTACTAAAACTCCAAGCAATGCTTGGTCTCCCAGGTACTATAGTATAATATTTTTGAAAGCGGTATGCCTAAATACTGTTTTCACTTCTATCGGCAGTCCCTATCACTGCCAAATTTTAACTCCCTACAACTTCCCGATAAAATTGAAAACACTATTTAGATATACCGCTTTCAACAATATTATACTATAATACCTGGGAGACCCAGCCTTCCTCTGAGTTTTTGTAGTGCGAAAAAAAAATTTATAAAAGAAATAAAAATAATAAAAATATTTCGTCTGAGTGAGTCTAGAACCCGAGACCAATTGGTCAAAAATCTAAGTGCCTACGTAACTGCGTTACGCGTATCTGACATTAGTATTCGAAATTACTCATATCTTATTTGGTGCCGTAACGCGTTACGTAACGAAGCTGTTTATCCCCCCATAAAAAGTTATCACTTCAAAACTGAATTATTAAATTCTAAACTCATAAATTATATTTATAGTTTAGTTAAAAGCCGTTTTAGAATAATTACAATTTACACACAATATGCAAATCATGGAAGTATGCATATTATTTATAATTTTAAATATTATTATCTTAACTAACATACCAATAATTTAAATTCAAGGTAAATGACGTTTCGCTAAATTATAGTATAACCTGATTTGTTAATTAATTAACAAAACTAACCTTAATTTCCTCCAAATTAACTGTCACATGGCCTTTACCCTAATCCGTTTTTGCATTTTCGTACCTAAATTGACATATGTCTTACGGTGTTGTCAACTATTTTGAATACAAATTTCGATGACCGCGCATGGACTCAGGCAATGCTTCCAGTTAGGTTCGGTGGCCTGGGTGTTCGAAAGCCCTCTGAGATACCGCTTCCGGCCTTCTTGTCCTCAGTCCACGTGAACCATAGTCTTATCTCCAAAATACTACATCACCTTTCTGGACGAGGCCAAGGACGCCTGGAGCGTAACTAGTGCTTGTAGCGAATTGCCTGACAATACTTTTTCCCAAAGGCTCTGGGACGAGCCACTCTGCAGACTGGTACGGAATAATCTTCTTAATACGTCCTCCAGTCCTGTGGAGCAGGCTCGCCTCTTAGCTGCGGAGAAGTGGGAGTCGGGCCTTTGGCTACAAGCATTACCGTCACCCAATACGGGCACATTGCTGGATCGAACAGCTTTCCGGTTAGCCACTTCCCTGCGTCTTGGCACCCCCCACGTCGTCCCCCATCGCTGTGTTTGTGGTGCAAATGTGGACAGCCTCGGACACCACGGGCTGTCCTGTCCACGAAGCGCCGGCCGCATCTCCCGACATCACTGCCTGAACGATCTCATCCGTCGGGCTCTTGTCACCGCCGGAGTGCCAGCTGTGCTGGAACCCTCTGGTTTGGCGCGCGACGATGGCAAGAGACCAGACGGTATGACCCTGATCCCTTGCAGAGTGGGACGGGCTCTTGTATGGGACGCTACTTGCGTCGATACACTTGCTCCGTCCCATGTCCAGGCCACCTCGAGTTCTGCAGGTGCGGCCGCCAATCAGGCGGAAAACCTCAAGCGGCGCAAATATGAGAACCTTAGTGGGGATCTCATATTTGAACCGTTTGGGGTTGAAACCTTAGGTACATGGGGACTGGGTGCGCACAAACTTTTCGGAGAAATCTCCAAAAAACTCATTGAGGCCACCCGAGACCCCAGAGCCGGCACCTACCTAGCCCAGAGAATAAGTATCGCAATCCAGCGCGGAAACTCTTTGAGCCTTCTAAGTACTCTGCCTGGTGGGGACGACCTGGGAGATTTCTTTGTTTTGTAGCATTTTAAGTTTTGGAGTAGTTATTTTTTTTTAGTACTTACCTACTTTTATGGTACAATTGATTTTGTTATCATAACTAGTTTTCAATTCTTCTTTTCTAATATTGTAATGTGAACCTTATGTTTTTACCGATTTGTTAATTTGTATTGAAATAATGTAGTTTCAATTGTTGATGGAGAACTGAATTCAATTTCCTCCTAAATATATAATTTCCTCCTTAATATGTTGTAAGGCCTCACTAATAACTATAAAATATTTCAAGATATTTATTCTAATACTCTAAGTCTTACAATATAACATAGAATCCCTTGCCGATTGCGTCCCCAATGAACAAAATCAAATATAGTCAATAATGTTATTCACTCACCGATTACAATGTTGGAACGGTTGAAGTTTTAATCAATTCGAAATAAATAAACACAATCGATGCTAAATATAGCCTGCTGTTTGCAATCACAGAGTAATATAATTATTATACACTCCCAGCAAATTCGTAGATGATTCAATTAACATCCACAAAAGGTACTCGTATCAAAGAACGAACCTCATTAGAGAAGAAAGGTCAGCCCTTGACATTCTGATACAGCATTATTGAGTTACACTTTATTTCGTGAAGGGCTCTTCGTTAAGTCAAATTAATACAAACCGTCTGATCCGGGCGCGCTCGACGCTCGAGTCAATATGATCTCGCTCACATTTCTTTAATCAAAAACTTTGAAACCCACCTCATTCAAAAGTTACTCACATAAAACACGTTCCGCTTCGAAGAATCAATAATTTTAATTATTCTGAATACAAAAACCTACTTTGCATACTCCGATCAAAGTGGAAAAGTGGAAAGAAATTTAAAATTTTAATATAAGCTGAAATTTGGCTCGCTTTCGTAGGATAGTATTTACCTACGTAATGTTATAGCTGATGTAAATCCAGATCTCTATTAACTCGTTCTTAAGCACTTCTTATTGATTTTACTTTACTACTTTTAATGCTTCTCTTTCCAATTTCTTTACCAAACGTGAAAGTGGGCTAGTAGGCTGAAAGGGGCAGTTCATACCGCTACGATACGTGACGCTACGTGGCGCTGTATTTTTAAGATACCTATTCAAAATCACTACACAAAAAGACACACGTTTCATTATTCATATGATACACAGTCATACACTGCACATGTGCTGTGCAGCGCGGTGCAACCTGACATTCGAACTCTGACAGTGAAACGTGTATCTTCTTGTGTAATGAATAAAGTTCAATTATGAATAGCTATCTTAAAAATACAGCGCAATGTCGCGTATCATTTCGTTTCGGTGTAAATTGACCCTTTAGTTTAGTTTTCAATTTTATTTTGATTGGCAGTCAAGTCAGGCCGATATGAGTACTGTTTTCCGTCTGGAACCATTATTCTTCTCTAGATGTCTATAAACTATAACATACGTACCTATAAAGTATATAATAACCTTTTATGTGCATTTTAATTTCGGTATTTATTTCTAAGTCATTTAGTCAATCACCTCATACATGAATATCAGTTATACATCTTTTGACTTTTGTTTAAATTTCCATTTCAGTGCCACAGGAGAACTGCACTAGATATTGCATGAATTGTCTCATAAACACAATCCACATGATCAAAACTGAGCATAGAAATGTACACAAACCATGCGTTTAACGGTAAGACTAGCTGAACCTAGTTTTGAACTAACACACCTCTACTAACTCACCCAAAAACATAATATCATTTTAAATCAAGTCACACAAACTACAATTTTTTGAATTGACTAAAAGCTAATCGACTAATCTCTGATCCACAGTTTTACTTAACTTTCTAAACAGGGTTATTTACACTGAGTATACTACGAAGGAGAACCTAAAGTGCGGTCGTAGAGCTCGAAGAATTTTGTACTTTTGTGCTCTGTTCACGCAGGTACGCAATAGGAGCGCGATAGCAATATATTCGTAGTGAATTGAAAGATATAAGTAGTGTAGTACAGACATAACGCATTTCTTTGATTCAAAGAAAATAATGTCATGCTAAACTGCTCAATAAATAAAAAGCACACTATTAGTAATAGAGTATGTACTATTAGTAGAGTATGAGGATTTTTAAAGTGAAACCTCTGATGGCGCATTGGGAAAATTTTACTATTGCCACGTGTACGTATTCTGTGCACGTCGCGCTCTTTTCGCAAAAGTACCTTTAGTAGGTATGCTCTAAGTATTTCATTTACATTTTTGATGACAAGTCTTGATACTTGTAACACGGTTACCGACAGGCGGCTGTAATGGTTGGCGACGCGACTCTCCGCAACTTTGTTGTTAGAACCCTCGAAACTTTGCCCTGTGTACGTCTATCGGTTACAACATTAGGGAATATTAATTTTGATACTTTCTTCTTGAAATATTAATATTGTCAAGAACTTTGTTTAACTTGAGCTATCGACGAGATTTATTAGTTTTGTTTCTTTCTGGCTGCTCGGCTTTACGATACAGTTTTATATATTAATTTTAAAACAATAAATGATTTTTCCAAAAGAAAATAGTACTAATATACATAGTAGCTACTTAGCTCAGATTACTTTACGGCCCGTTTCAAGAACGGTTCTCTATCTATAACTATTTGTTAAAAACGTCGCCATTCAATCATTTGACGGTTTTTTGCGATACAAGTTTGACGTTTCTAACAAATAGTTACTGGTAGATAGGTTATTGAAACGGGCCATTAGACAATCAACTCTTCGATTATGAATTAACCAAAATAAGGACAATAGGAGTTTAGGACATTTTTTTTAAACTTTTATTTAAAATGACCCAAAAGAGACAAGCTCGAAATTATTATATTCAAGACTGTGAACTTCTATACAGGATTGATGTGTCCATACGTCGTCTCGTATATTGCATTGGGGTTTACCTCTAAAATAAACTACAAAATTGATTTTTTTCAGGCGACACTGACGAACATGGCCTGCCCAAAGACAAGGACAAGGGATGTGACACGAACCTGTATCTCTATCATGTAAGTTACTCATTCTATCATGAAAATTTATGACGACCTCTGTGGCTCAGTGGTTGAGCGCATTGGTGCTCAAGCCGTGGGTCGCGGGTCCGAATCCGGACGAAGGAACAAAAAGTTTTTCAGTGTTCCTTCGCCATGGACGTGTATTAAAATATGTGTATATAATAAAAATCTTAACTATATGTATAATATAAAATAACTAGCTGTTGCTCGCGGCTCCGCCCGCGTAAGTATAGTATCCCTTGGGAACACTATTTTTTCGGGATAAAAAGTAGCCTATGATTTAATCCAGAGTCTAAACTACTAACATACACGAATTTCATCGAAATCCGTTCAGTAGTTTTTGCGTGAAAGCGTAACAAACATCCACGCTTTCACATTTATAATATTAGTAAGGATTAATTATACTTCCCGTAGTCTGGTCCCCGTAACACAAGTTCTTCGAGTACTTATCACAGCCAGATTGACGTGGCGTGAAGCGTCCATAGATATTATTTTATTAACGTTTAAAATACTAAAATTAGTAGAGATTATCACAAAGAAAAAAAATAATTACGAAAAAGAGAAGATTTAACAGAATTGAAGTAAAATATTTAACTAAACTTATTATAGTTTAAGAACTCATTTCACTTACAAAAAGGTTTATTTAAATAATTCTCCGAGATACGAGGTACGGGTTATTGAATATTTGAAATATACCAAAATACACTTTCCTTACACCTTCAGTAAGTTGGAATTATTAACGAAACATTGGTTGACCCTCATCGGATCGAGATAAGCCTCACATGTATTATGCAAACATTACCTTCGCTAATATTACGGGCTAATATTAGGGTCAGTTCACATCGCTACAATACGCGACGCTACGCAGCGTGGCATTTTTAAGATAGCTATTGAAAATTGAAGTTTATTATCAACACAAAAAGATACACGTTTCATATGACATCAGTTATACACTGTACAGGCGCTGTGCAGCGAGGTGCAACCTGACATTCGAACTCTGACAGTGAAGAGTGTTTCTTCATGTGTAATTAATAATAAAGTTCAATTATAATATCTATCTTAAAAATGCAGCGCCATGTCGCGTATCGTTTGATTTCATAGTAAATTGACCCTTATTCTGAATTTTAACTTCATACAAACGATTGAAAAGCGAGTTTTGCCTATGATTGTCATGTTCGGTATAACAGTAGAACTACTTAATGTCTTTCGGAAAATTTCGTGTTTCACACATTATCTGTTCTTTTCCCATATAAATACGATGATGGCCGAGGTACGTTAGTAAATTGGTTGTAATGTTGCTACTTGGTATACGGTATACCCAATGAAATTCAGCCAAGTTTTGCGTGTTTTTCCGTACGTCTGTAGGTAGTTTTTTAAAATTAAAAACAGGGCCAGAAAAAACGAGTAAGAACAAAATATGTAATAAAATATATATAGCAATGATTTTAAAACTTGATGGGCTATGACGTACATTTGACATAAAAAAATCTTCATATAAGAAAAAGTTGCGCCATCTTGATTTAAGAAGATTTTATCAAGTCAATGCAGACTGATTATACTGCGGAAAGCAAATGTCAAACGTTGGTTTGAACCACCTGCCCCAAACAACCTTAAAAAAGTCGGGCAGTTTAAGTGTGGACACTTTTTGCCTCGACATGCCTCGTGTATAACATATAAGTCTATAATGTAATATTCGTATGGAGGCAATCCACACGCAGCGCCATCTCGCGTTAAAACTCAATATAACGCCCCTCATAAACACGTTAAGACATAAAACTTTTGAAATTAGGACGCTCGTGTTCGGGCGCCGTATCTCGTTTCACATATTTATGGCTCTTGTAACATAAAATATACTTTCTTGTGTTCCTTTAACTGTATTACTTTCTGTGGTCGTCGTAAAGGAGGATGGCCATTCTGGTGCCTACTCAATACACTCAAGCTATATGTCATTTGGAAGTTATTTTTTTGTACTTTAATTATTTTTATCGCTATAACAGCCTCCTACGTCCAGTGGTTTATAGTTTGGCTCTCGGCTCGGAGGACGTGGGTTCGAATCCCGCGTTGGAACGACAAAAAAAGTTGTTTCCAAGTTAATTTAGGACATTACAGGTTGATCACCTGATTTTCAGACAAGAAAGATGATTCTTGCGCCTGATCTCTCGTCAGTCGTGTCGGTCATCCGTCCCACTAGGTTTCGAGAGTAAAAGGAAGAGAGAGTGTTTTTGTATATTGCGCACATACTTGGGAACTATAAAATAACTCCTGCTTAGCTGGCCTGGTTTCAATGAAATTTCCTTTACTTTGAGCATACTTAACATAATCCGTACTGAGGAGCTTGAATTTTTGTAAAGTTTTTTTTGGTGTTTAATCCAAAAACCGCATTATTTAAATATTTATGTGGCCAATGCAGGAATTAATGTACATAATAAGCCCTTTCCAATGGCATAATATAATGTGACTTGTTTGTGTTTAGTAGGTAGACGAGCGTTTATACATTTTTCCCATCCTCCTTTCTGTAAATATTAAATGAATTAAATATGTAATAAATTACACTATTTTATCAGTAATACCTTACACAGATATAATACATCAGAATGGCTCCATGAAAACTGTGTGAAAACTTTGTCCTTATTTAACGTTATTTAGCACACATTTGAAAGAAAGAAAGCCAGATTAACATAATAATATATTTGAGCCCGATAGCTTTTTTATTTTTTCCGTGGAATTTATGTTTTAAGCGAATAAATTGTCTTAAAATCTTGTTGAAGATATCAATCCACATGTACATTCTGATGTGGCATACCGACGAACAAAGCTACGAGGCGTGTAATACAACTGCTCGTAGCGCTCGTAGCCCGCTACGCCGTAGCGCTCGGCGTGTAGCGGGTTACGACTTACGTAATGGGGGACATAATATAGTAAATCTCACGGCATTTAGTATGCGATTTTCGATATTCGATGCCAAAAACTCGACGCGAATTTTATATGCAATTTTCAGGTACGTCGTTCTGTAATTGATGCGTATCGGATCGGAGCTTATTCGATTTGGAGTTTATTGGGCAATAACATTAAAACGGCCCGTTTTATGGCCCCGACAGCTTGTTCTAACATACTTAAGGGAATACGGAATACTTTCGTGCTTATGCAAACAAATAATAACAAATGTTTATTACATTATTAGACAAAACTGTAGCATTCCTCAAAATCATTTTGACATGATAAGGTCTTATCAATCTATGAACGCCATGCGTACAGCTCGAAAAATATACATGTATAAAAAAGAATATTATACTTAATAAAATTAAACTACGCTGTATACGGCACTGTTAAGGTCAATAAAATATCTGGGTAAGGTTCAGTCTGAGATGTGCGGCTAATGGCGCCTCGAGGATCTTGTCTGCACCTCGACAGATGTATAGAACTTGTATACTTAGTGGCGTCACACAGTGGAACCACCATAAATGATGTGGATTCTAGTAGAGGTTAGCTAATACAATGATTAAATGTAATTTGTATATAGGTACTTAAAATGTAAAATATCAAAAATTCAAAATTTCCATTAATATTAAAACTAGATGTCGTCCGCGACTTTGTGCACGCATAAGAAAATCTCGCAAAAATCGATGATTTTTCCGTGGTGAAAAGTAGCCTATGTCCATCCCCGTTGTCTACTCTATAATTGTGCCAAATTTTATCAAAATCGGTCCAATAGTTCCGGAGACTATTAAATGCAGACAAACATACAAACAAACAAATCATTCCTCTTCAAAATATTAGCATAGATTAATTGTCCCAGCAGGGATAAAAAGCATGAAACTTAAAAAAACTTCTACAATCTAATATATTCATGATCCTACAAAGCCGGACAATCGGGCACGGATCTCAAGCCGCAGATAGAAATGGTTTTAATTAAAACAAAAGACGAAATGAACTAAAATAAATTAAAACAAAAATTTAGGTAATACAATATTTCATTTGTACACCTGCCGATGAATTTCTTGATAAGACGAGTCTTATACTTTACCTGATTATGCTCCTTAATTAATAAGTTCCGACAGAAATTTAATTAAAGCGAGGTAGCTCACCTTAGTGTTTGTAGAATCCGAAGTTATCCGGAGCGAATATTGAAGTAGCCGTGATCGATCGGCGAGCCCCAGTGGAGGCTTCGGCGGGAAACGACAAGTGTCATTCATAATCGCACTTCGATTAGATACTAAGTGCTGGCACAATTTTGTCTACGACATTCTATGGCAGAAATCTAAAACATTTTGGAATCAACATATACTTATTTGATAGCTTTATCGAGCCATAGAATAATGAAATTCGTCATAATATAAAGCAAAGCATTCAACACTAATTTTTTAATTTACATTTACATAGACAATGAATAATATGTTAAAGTATAAATACATCCAATGTGACTACAGCAATAAAGCGAATGTAACTGTAGCCAAACGATTCTGGCAAAATATTTACCCGATCGACTTTAGCGTTTGAAATCGTGAACCTTAAAAAAGGTATCGAGAACATGGCGTCAGTGTATACATTTAAAGCTTTTCGAAGTGTAGCCAATAGACTGTGAATAAAATACGTGATTGAAACCGAAGTCGAGTGAATCTTCAACGGCTATTTGTGCAATGGAAAATGCACCTTTTGAAATATTTACTAGTTCAAAAATCCAATGGAAAATATCAACAGATTTAAGCATAATAATAATAAAACATTTTTTCAACGCTCATTTATTATACTTAAAAATATTACATACAATAAAACAAAGTACCAACTACCAACATAACAGGATAAGATAATATAACAGGATAATACAAGTAACTTATATATTAATGGACAAAATGAAGAAACAATGGAAGTAATCATATTTTGCGTAAAACTCTAAATTCCATTTGGCAGTAAGTATCCACTGGAAGAAGAATCTGAAAATCATAAATCTAAAAAAAAATCTCTAGAAGAAGCAAACAATCTTAAGCCTTTACATGCCTTAATATGCCTATGCCGACCGAAATAAACGTTATTAAATTAATTCAATTTTAATAAACCTATATCACGGTTCAGTGCAACTAGACCGTACAGACAGTACTAGACAGTACCTGCAACTGAAATTTGTGATTGCGGAAAATATCAACTCGGAAACACTAACATTTTATAGAAAATATCTTGTTCAATCGGACATTTTATTTACTTTCCGGGAGGATATGAAGACGTAATATGAAACAATATTTCAGTTTGAAATGCAGGCTTTGTTTGTTCAATGTTGAAGACGATAATAAGTATGTTTTTGCTAATTTTTCTTAAACTTTCTTTACTTAATAATTAGTCTTTTCTTTATCCGTAATTGTAAAAATATTTTACTTAATTAGTCTTTATCCGTAATTGGTATCCAGTTACATCAATAACCTACATATTTTTAAAAATAAAAACTTTTATATTTTGTGTGAAAATTGCAACAAACCAATTCGAAGCTGGAATATTGCAACAAAAACTAGCTTGTCGGAAATTGTAATTTGTTTTCTTGAATTCATGTGTTAAGGCTTAAAAAATACTTTTATGTGAAATCCGGCATCGTGTCTTAAACACTTAATATATTATGACTGTTATTTCAGGACGAACTCGAAGACAGACCTCGAGCGGCAACCTTCCTCAGTTCCTTGGCAGACTACTCGAACACCATCCCAACGGCTTCAGCAGCGGATCCCGATGCACCCAAACCCGCCCCACCGGCCCGCATGGGCACGCTCATAGGAGTGTACCTCCCTTGCATACAGAATATCTTCGGCGTGATCCTCTTCATTCGTTTGACGTGGGTGGTGGGCACGGCTGGCGCGATACAAGGCTTCCTGATTGTACTGACGTGTTGTTGCACGGTAAGTTCACATACTTAAGTAGAGTCTATAGCAGTTACTCGTTTAAAATATTGTAAAAAAATATTTTCACCTATGTAACTTATTTAAATAACGGTTTGAAATACTTCTACAGACAATGTTAACGGCGATATCGATGTCTGCGATTGCTACGAACGGCGTGGTGCCGGCCGGCGGGTCTTACTTTATGATCGGTCGCTCTCTCGGGCCGGAGTGTGGTGGCGCTGTGGGCATGTTGTTTTACACGGGCACTACACTGGCGGCTGCTATGTACATCGTGGGAGCAGTTGAAATCGTCTTGGTAAGTTCAGATGAGTGCTGAACAATTAGGAAACAATTCTGTCAGATTCCGACATAATATTTAATGGTCTCCGGATATATTGATAATGATGGGCTATCTGGGGCAGATGGATAACTGAATGAATGAATGAATGAATGAAATATTCTTTATTGTGCACACAACATAAACAAATTAAAAAAATATAAAAGAAAAGAGGTAAAAAATACAATTTACACAGGTAACACAACGGCGGCCTTATTACTAGGTAGCAATCTCTTCCAGGCAACCGCGGGTAGAGGAAATAATAGAAAAGAATTTGGCGTGCATGAGCAGTTAAAAATAACACAATAAAATACAAAAAAAATAAAAAAATAATTTATACATGCGTTTAAACAATATATATATATATACAGGGTTCTAGGGAAAGTCGACGTAGATCCGTTAAGGGCGTGTAGTTTGCATCGTTTCCAACCGAGTTGGCTATAAAACACCCTATCCTAAACCTAACCATTTTCGAGATATTCGACTTTAATTTTTTTTCATAAATTTACTTCTCTTCTCTATAGAAGCTGTCGCTATCGACATAAAAATTTTATCGTCCTAGTGCCTATATTTATTTTCATTCATATTTTATTTCGACTTAATTTATAGTTCGAAAGTGCTCATGCCAAGCTATTCAATGCATACTCAAGATGTATTTTATTTTCTCTCATTTACGAAACAGCATTTCTATGTATCCATGTTCCAAGAACAAATAGTACAATGCGTCTTGAACTTTTATACAAACGAGTTTATATGGTGAACATGAAATCATTACAGAATTACCATGGAGGGTAGATTAGAATTTAATGACATATTTAATAGAAATTGTTTGTTTTAGACATATATGGCCCCGTGGATGTCAATATTTGGCGACTTCACGAAGGACCAAGAGGCGATGTTTAACAATTTCCGAGTATACGGCACGGGTTTACTACTGATCATGGGTATGGTTGTGTTTGTGGGGGTCAAGTTTGTAAACAAGTTTGCAACGATTGCCCTCGCCTGCGTGATCTTATCAATATCTGCTGTATACGCTGGAATCTTCGTCAACTGGAATGGAAACGACAAACTACAGTAAGTTAATAATTGTAATAATAAGTTATTACCAGCTTTTGTTTCTTATTATTCGATTATTTAATTACTTTACTTTTAGGATGTGCGTTTTGGGAAAGCGCCTACTAAAGGATATAAACATTGAGAATTGCACTAAGGATATAGGAGGTGAATTGCATCAACTCTTCTGTCCTAACAATATTTGCGATCCATACTATAAAGACCATGAGATAAGCGTTGTGCAGGGCATAAAGGTAAGATTAGAAATATCATAACAGTTAATACTTTACTTTACTTAGATATCATTTAAAAAAAGTAATAGTAAAATAATGATGATGTCTCAAGATATATATAATCTTTCAGGGTTTGGCAAGTGGTGTTTTCTTTGATAATTTACAAGATTCTTTTCTTTCTCTGGGACAATATGTTGCATATGGAAAGGAACCAGACGACATCGAACAAATGGAGAGGCCTACATACAATCAAATATACGCTGATATAACGACAACATTCACTATATTAATTGGAATATTTTTCCCGTCTGTCACAGGTATAGTAAAAATAAAGCAATTTGATCCGCCTTGCGTATATTTTCAATGGCATAAGCATAATAACAAGTAGGTTACTTAATACCTTTGTAGAGTTAAATTTTTAAAGTTAGTTAATTAAAGTTCTAATTTTCAGGGATCATGGCTGGATCTAATCGTTCTGGTGATTTGGCTGATGCACAGAAGAGTATTCCAATAGGGACGATTTGCGCAATTTTGACGACATCTACGGTTTATTTATCTTGTGTACTTCTTTTTGCGGGCACGGTCGACAATTTATTGCTACGAGATAAGTACGTAAATTATTTTTTGTCATATGTATCTTTATTCTTATATCCTCGTACATAGCCAGTATCTTGAGTAGCATCTTCTCTTCCCGCTTTGCCTTTTCCTTTTCCTTGTTCATCAAAACGTTCCTTATGTGATCCTGTATACTTTGAAGTATCGGTCATTCTATCAACGACGTTTGATTTATCTGCTTTTGTGACTTTAGACGTCCCTGGAGACGTAAATTTTGAAAGTTTATCTTTAATAGCACCAGCTTCTAACTTGCACTCTTTTGCCAATAAATCTAAGAAATCTATGAACTGATTGTAATCAATAGTTTTTGACTTAAATCGTGCAAACAATATAGCAGTGTTAGTAGTTGTAACTTTTTTCCCATCTATTACCTTTGCTTCTTTTAACCACTTGTCGATATTAGTTAAAGTGATTTGTTTACCGTCACTACTTGTATTACCAAATTTTGCATATTCTTTGAAAGCATTTTCCATGACGACTCTAAATATATTACAGTGTCATTAATTAATTAAAAGTAACTAGAATTTGATTGTAGTTTTTCCGTGTTTGTTTGTTTTTTTGACTTAGCTACGATTGTCATTACAGAAATGCCAACTAGATGTTTATTTCGTTTTCAGGTTCGGCCAGTCAATCGGTGGAAAACTTGTTGTGGCTAATATGGCTTGGCCAAATCAGTGGGTCATATTAATAGGATCTTTTCTGTCAACGCTTGGAGCTGGGTTGCAATCTTTAACTGGTGCGCCTCGTTTACTTCAAGCAATTGCAAAAGATGAAATTATACCTTTTTTGGCACCATTTGCGGTTTCATCAAGTAGAGGGGAACCAACACGGTAAATAAACATTTTTTCTAAAGTCTATGTTTGGAGTCAAAGACCCACATAATTAGAAAATTTAAAAAAAAAATTATATAATATTTTTTCAGAGCCTTGATATTGACAATGCTAATCTGTCAGTGTGGAATTTTGCTGGGGAATGTCGACATTCTAGCGCCTCTACTTTCCATGTTCTTCTTGATGTGCTACGGATTTGTTAATTTGGCTTGTGCTCTACAAACGCTATTGAAAACACCAAATTGGCGTCCTAGATTCAAGTATTATCATTGGTAAGATTTTTTTAAGAGCTAAATTTACTACCTTCTCATAATATTATGATGATTCCACATTATTAATAATTGTCCTTTAAACAAATGTTTTTTCAGGTCGCTTTCTCTTGCTGGTCTAGTTCTATGCATCTCTATCATGTTTATGACATCCTGGTTTTATGCTCTCATTGCAATGGGTATGGCTGGAATGATATACAAATACATTGAATATAGAGGGTAAATATTACCTTACAAAACATAATTGTAATTTCAAAAAAATATTGCATTATTGAAATTCTAACACCAATTTTACATTGTAGTGCTGAAAAAGAATGGGGTGATGGTCTCCGGGGTTTGGCTCTATCTGCTGCTCGGTACTCCTTGTTGCGCCTCGAAGAAGGACCTCCACATACAAAGAATTGGCGCCCACAAGTTTTGGTACTGGCTAAGTTAAATGATGATCTAAACCCCAAGTATCGCAAGATGTTGGCGTTTGCTAGCCAACTGAAGGCTGGTAAGTAAAATCATTTTATAAAACTACAGAGACCAAATTTAATAATTAACCTATTGATGAGTAACTAAGTATATGTATAACAATTACAGGTAAGGGTCTGACGGTTTGCGTTTCTGTATTGGGCGGAGATTTTACACGAAGATCGGGAGAAGCATCTACAGCTAAACAGAATCTGCGCAAATGCATGAACGAAGAAAAGGTCAAAGGTTTTGTCGATGTCCTTGTTTCGCATAGCATATCCGATGGTTTGAGTCACTTGTAAGTAAAATATTCCTGCTACATTCATATTTATTTTAAACCACAAAGCATAATAGGATAGTATAATGTATTTACTAATTAGGTATAATATGAAATATAATATTTTATGTTTGAACCGGTAAAATATTTTGAGAAATGTCTAGCCCGCTCCACTCTTCTAATGATTTTAATACCAATTTTATAACTCTTGAATACGGACAGAATCTAAAATTTTGCTTTATAAACTCCACTGAGTTTTTCAAAGTGACGAGATTTCAAGACACAAAAATTATACAAAAAAATATATATCTATACAATATACATTTTGTTTCCATATTATGTGCTTGCTTAATAATATAATTTGATCCCTTTGTGAATTTTTTTTTACCATTTACTTGAGCTGGGAGGCCCAAAGCTCGCTACGCCACTAACAAAATCTATGCAAATATTTTCTAATCCGCAAAGATCATCTTGTATATTTCAATAAATACTCAAAAGTTCACTAAGTAGTCAAAAATTTTAGTGTGCAAACCACTGGCTTGGGTGGTCTGAAGCCAAACACCGTTATTGTGGGTTGGCCTTATGGATGGCGACAGTCTGAGGACGAGCGCACGTGGCAATCGTTCCTGCAGACCGTAAGGGCTGTTACCGCGTCCAGAATGGCAATGCTCGTGCCGAAAGGAATTAACTTCTTCCCGGATTCAACAGAGAAGGTATAGTTAACTAATAACTACATGAATATAAAAATTAATTTACACTCAAAGTTGTACGCAAATTTCTATTAAAATTAAAGGTTTTCGAATACTTAGATACAGTAACCAAAAAATTTCGTATGTGATAAACAGGTATCCGGCAATATAGACATCTGGTGGATAGTTCATGACGGTGGTATGTTGATGCTACTGCCGTTCCTCCTAAAGCAACACCGTACGTGGAAAAACTGCAAAATGCGCATATTCACCGTCGCACAGATGGAAGACAACTCTATTCAGATGAAGAAGGACCTGAAGATGTTCCTGTATCAGCTACGTTTGGAAGCCGAAGTCGAAGTTGTAGAAATGGTAAGTGTTTTGTTTTCGTTATCCATCTATTTGACTGTATGTAGCCAAACTAAATTGCCCGAAGTAATTAAATAAGCAATGTGCAGGTGAATTTATAATTTCTAAATGCAACGATTGATACTGATGAAATCTGTGGTTTTGTAATACATCCCAATACAAATATACCAACTAACAGTACGAATAATTATTATAGACCGACAGCGATATTTCCGCGTATACCTACGAGCGTACTCTGATGATGGAACAACGTAACCAAATGCTGCGTGAACTGAGACTCAACAAGAAGGAAACACTTGGCATGGTCAGTACAGTTACATACGTTTACTACTCTATACTCATTACAATGCCACTGTCAATTGATTATACTAACCATTAAAAGCGGTGTAAAAATCTCACTTGCTGTACATATTACATAGTGAAGTCTGCTTGTCTACAAAATATTAATTATCATGTGTTTTCTGTCGCTGCCAACGCAGATGCAAAATTTGGTGGACTATCACGAACAAAACGCTGAGGAGAAGTTACCTTTGGTAAAAATATCGATCAAGTCCACTTTTTATATGCATTTTGATATTTTTTTCCTAATTTAGAATTAGCTGTTGCATTTGAAAAATCATATTCTATTAGGCGTCGATGGTCCAATATTTCGCAAGTATCCATATTATTTCTCTTCTTTAACTTTGCTTTTACCGAACATGGGGATCTTGTTAGTTTAGAATAGTTTACTTGTCTGATACGCATCATCATGTCATCCGAATCATTTAGGGCAGATTCATTACTACTGTTTTGCTACGTTTTATAAAATTTAGCTTTCGATGTTTTTCTATTTCCAACCTTTCCCCTATCACTTCTGTGGCTTCTTGCACTGTGTCTTTATTCAATGTTATAATGTAATTAATGTTTTACCTTTTATGTACATACTTCATGCCATATTCTTTACTTTGTACGTGTTCATTTATATTTTACAAATCATATCGATTTGAATTGTTAGATAAAAATAGACAAAATCGAACAAATTAATTCATTATTTTAAAAATACCTACGTTAAGGTAAGTTATTTAAAATAAATTATGACAATAGCTTTATTTCATTTACAATACAACAAAGTTCCCAATACCTGTTTATCATAATGTAAATGGCTTGAAATTGTATCTCTTATTTAAGGTGCAAGCAATCGTAGATCACCACCACGCAGACGTGAAAACCGCTAGTAAAGTTCGTTTCGCTGAACCTGGATCCGAGTCCGCTGCAGATGACGCACCCTCACCTCCGCTCGCAGAACTTGAAGAAAAGGACAAAGACGATAAGGTGAATACTAACCAATATTACGATAAAACATACCTTTTTCTTAAAAAATCAAATCAAACGATGTCTAAAATCTGCAGGTAGAATCTTAATCATAGAATATGTAATAGACATTACTGACTGAATACAGTAGCAGGCATATATAATATCTGCAGATTATAGACATTAATTAGTGGTTGAGCTTGAAATCTTTATTGCTTATAATGAAAGATTTTTTTGGAAAGATGTAAGAATGTAGACAATTAGTGTGTGAAACTTCTATGATAATGACGTCCATTTATCGGCGTTGCGCACCTCATAGCTAATGAAAAATTCATTATGGTGTCCTTACACCAATTATCTGCAATAAGAAATAATTGCAAAAAGTATTATACACAGGTTAATATAATACATAGGTTACACACAAAGTTCATTCTTCTCTGACCACAAGATTCTAAAATGACAATATTAATTTTAGGATCTTAAAAACAGCAGAAATACTTACCCTAAGCACGCACTGGCGGCCAGGCCGCGGCGGCCACCGAAATGTATGCATTGTATCATCAGTGCGCGCACTTGGCCGCAAGAGGCCAGCAGCGCATGCGTACATTTCGGTGGCCGCCGGGGCCTGGCCGCCAGTGCGCGCTTAGGCTTAGCGTCTGCATAATATTTTTTGCAATTTAATCAATGAAGGCCTACTTACAATTCCTATAATTGAGAGTAGGACTTGGATACTAGGTTACACGCTTGTTATTTTTATTTTGATTACGACACCATAACGCACACGTTGTGTTTATTTGTCTCATCAAAGATGTATCGATTCAAACTTGAGGGAACGGGGAAATTTGATTGCTATCCACCCTGCAATACACAAATGTCGCCCGAACCTCAAATCAAATCCTAGTCAACTGACTTTAATGTTGTATTTTCTTTACTGGTGCCTTTACCTACATCCAAAAACCTTTTTATATATTTATTTCTCCTTTTTTGAATTAAATTATTTTTATTGCTAGCAGCAAGTTCATAATTTAAAAAAAAATGAAATTATCTAACTCAATACATAACTAAATTTATTTTTACAGTAATCTGTCGCGATTAATTTTTATTTTTACCCAACCTAGTTTCTAGGTACTGATAAAAAACTTAGTACCTATTTTATTTTCTGTTGGCAAACCTTTAACCTACTAACAAATGATTTTGTAGATTCGGAAGCTCCAACTTAGTTCAAGTAAGTTGGAGCTTCATCCATTATAATTGTCATTTGGCCAAACATTTTAAAAATTTGTATGACGCTATTTCTTCGTGAAGAAAATACAACCACCGCA
Organism: Phengaris alcon alcon; assembly: GCA_037179445.1. NCBI lineage: Eukaryota > Metazoa > Arthropoda > Insecta > Lepidoptera > Lycaenidae > Phengaris > Phengaris alcon. The sequence continues at coordinate 186,406 of JAYRCH010000069.1, read as the reverse complement.
TTAACATTCTAGTGAATTCACTTATTTGATTGCCTATCGTTATAGCTAACTATAACGAGTCCTAGCGAATTTACACACGGTGGTCATATGTTTGGCGATACTTCATTCACGTTGTATTTTTCACTTTGATTTTTCACATCACATTAGTTTTAAATGGATGTTTAAATGTAGTCAGCTATCCTTTAACAATTTAAATAATATATGACATCCCGTGTTTCATTCGCTTGAATCTATCATGTGCAACTCTTGGTGCGGTTCAAAAAACTTTCACTTCGTTTGGAAACGATGCGATGGATTGGTTGACGTGGTAGGACGAATTTCGAAGTAGTTTGTTGCACATAATTGATTCAATGTGGGACTCGCCCGATGAACGCTCGCAGTGTGAGGACTCTCCGTCGCCGACCGCCGACGAGAAGCAAAAGGAAAGCAATGCCAACGGCGACGCCCTCAACCAGAAGCCCAACCTGCCGCCTATCACTCCGTAAGTTTTAAATTAGTTTATTTTGGTAAATGTAAAATTAATATTTTTTGGACATTGTAATCAGGATGTAAAAAGTAACGTAAATGAATTTCAAAACATACAATCAAATTAAACAAACATTGCATAAAAAGTATATAGCATTTAGATTCTAGGTTGATATGTGGGGCGCTATTTGTGTTGAAACTTAAAAACTCTAGACCATAAACGACCATTTCCTAACTTATTAATATGTTTGTGTCTTAGTGACGAGGGTACAGTGCGGCGAATGCACACCGCCGTCAAACTGAACGAGGTGATAGTATCCCGCTCGCACGATGCACAACTGGTCATCCTCAACCTGCCCGGACCACCCCGAGACACCAAACTTGAGAGAGAGTCTAATTGTAAGTATGACTACTTATTATTATGTATTTTATAATGCAATTCGATATTAGAATGTTTGGATAAGATTCAGTAAATAATAAGCAAAACATGACTGTGAAAATCAACAGATAACTCAGTTCTTTCCAAATATCTAAAAATTCTATACAATGTGAACATTGCGCCGGCCTCTGTAGCTCAGTGGTCAGCACTCAAGCTGGACGCGGGTTCGATTCCCGCCGAGGGAACAAAATTAAATATGTTTATAAATATAATAAAAATCTTAATTATATTATATATAGTATAACACAACTTGTGTTACTTTAGATACTTAACCCGGGGCCAGATTGACGTGGTGTAAATCGTCCATAGATATTATGTTATTATTATTAGGTATTAAAAGTGTTTGGAGTTTTATCATACACTACAAGCTTTTTTATATTTCTTTCAAAAAAAACGAGATTTCGTCTAAACACACTATAGAAACTGACACATTGTTATTTTCCGTTATAGATATGGAATTCTTAGAAGTGTTGACGGAAGGTTTGGAGAAGGTGCTGATGGTGCGCGGCGGGGGCCGCGAGGTGATCACCATCTACTCGTGAATGCCCTGCGCGCTGCTCACTCCACATGGCAATATTAATCTTACAAGTGTTTCTGAACTGTTAGTGGAAGCGTCCCCGTTCGGGCGCCAAATGACGTGTTTCCTCGCGTTCTCTTGTTTAGGAACAATTCGGTTTCCATCAGTCATATCTACGTCGCTCGTGGTTTCCGTATTTTACGCATATATATTTGTCACGATTATTGAAATTATATTATAGATTCATTTCGATATACTTGTTAGATCTAAATTTTGTTACGTTTGACGCTTAGAATGATTTATGAAAAATTTATTCACTGTTATAGCGTAGATAAGTGTATGATTGTATCTAATTAATGCCTTAAACTGATAGTTCTAAGTTTGTTTCGTTATTACCTAGTAGCTAAGCGATTTATGTCTCTCGGAGCCACCGATATCCATATCGATTCATTTTTACTGTTGTTATACTTCCCTTCGAATTTTTAATATAAATATTGACAAAGGCGTACGCACTATAAAAAAGTATCTGTACAAAATAACTGTAAATAGATGTTTTGTTAAGATTGTAATGTCTGCTCAACTAAAATAATTCGACCTGAAAAATCTGAGCCCCTCGTTTGTAATCTTTACCCAAATAGTTTAGATCTAGTCACTAACTGTCATTTGAAAATTCTATTTAAATGCTACATCGACGAAAATTTATCGATTTTACCCGACAAGAAAAGTGTTATTTTTACTTTATACTAATTTTGTATCTATTATTTTAAGTTAATCTGAAATAATATAAAACCAAAAAAAAAATGAAAATTTGGACAGGTGGTAGGCTAGTCTGTGAAAAGTTGAACGGGATTCTTGCTCTTATCTAGCCTTGAATTAGAAAGATCTTTATGCTCTTCTTTTGGCAACTCTTGCATGTGATAAAACGGAGATCAGCAACTTGATGCAATAACTCGAAAATGAGACTATTTGGATGACTATCCTACACGACTTGTAAATCAACTTTATGGCCGATTTCCCTTAAGTGAATACATAATGTTGTAAGAATATTACGCACATTTGCGTAGTTAGAGGATTTCTTACTGTGATCGTCAATAAGAGTAACGCTCTAATATACGGGAAGTAATTACTTGGACTTCATTACTTCCTTTGAGTACTCTCAAATCGTTAGCAGTGCAAGTGATTACTTCACTATGTATTATATATAGAGGTCTGATGGGAGTTTATTCGAGTTCAAATGTTACGTTAAAACGTAGTTTAAACAACCTTTAATTAAAGGACCTCGACCTTAACATCCTGATTATAATGTTAAATAGTTGCGATTAAATTACCTATAGAAACTAGTTTCAAAATTCTGCATGAGAATGAGTGTTACACTTCACACTTTTTAGGAGCGGTATTTTAATATAGATCAGGAATATTACAAAAATTTAGTAATATTTAAGTATTTCAATATTTTAAGTGGTTATACTTTAAAACCATCTTCAATCTATGAAAATTTTAAATTTGTATTGAAATTGATATAAAAACGAGCGATATATTTAGTAACGAATGAACTTTAAGACTTTATATCTGTACTATGTTTGGAACACCAATGTATTTCATTGTGAACTCACAAAACCATAATGTGGTTCCTATAAAAAGTGTTGCACAAATACCCACATACAATATATCTACCTTTAAGTGTAAAGACTTTATGTAAATCGAACTAAAATACAAAAAGGTCAATTTCACTCATTAATTTTAATTTATATTTATGTATTTTAAACCAGTATTGCGAACTGCAATCGGTAACAGGTAGTATGTCATCACCTGAGCGAACTGCAATCGGTAACAGGTAGTATGTCATCACCTGAGCGAACTGCAATCTGTAACAGGTAGTATGTCATCACCTGAGCGAACTGCAATCTGTAACAGGTAGTATGTCATCACCTGAGCGAACTGCAATCTGTAACAGGTAGTATGTCATCACCTGAGCGAACTGTAATCTGTAACAGGTAGTATGTCATCACCTGAGCGAACTGCAATTGGTAACAGGTAGTATGTCATCACCTGAGCGAACTGCAATCTGTAACAGGTAGTATGTCATCACCTGAGCGAACTGCAATCGGTAACAGGTAGTATGTCATCACCTGAGCGAACTGCAATCTGTAACAGGTAGTATGTCATCACCTGAGCGAACTGCAATCTGTAACAGGTAGTATGTCATCACCTGAGCGAACTGCAATCTGTAACAGGTAGTATGTCATCACCTGAGGAACTGCAATCTGTAACAGGTAGTATGTCATCACCTAAGATTTCAAAGCAATAAGTCTACTTCATGTAACTTCAGGAAATAAGAAAAGTCAAACGACTGGTTTGTGCATGACTTTGAATATGGTTTTAATTGGTTTAAATACACAAATATAAATCTTAAAAAATAAGAAAAAATATAAACGTTAGGTTACTGCCAAATAGAAATCGATGTTGTACATGATGTTAGGTTGTAACAGTACTGGTAAGTAATGGTAATTACTAATTAGGTTAAAACATTCCCAAATTTCATGTCATTACTTATTATTAGACTTATGTAAGTAATAGAATTTTATTGACTAGTGCATGTCTTTTTGCGATTTTAGATAAATACCATAACCTACATAATAGATTAAAAATAATAGCTAAAGTAAGAAATTTCTGCTGTCATAGACTAATACTTACTTTCATGTGTGTTATAAATTTCAAACTTTATGGAATATACAAATCATTAAAAACAAACTTTGTGATTGTGAGCTACGAATACAGTGCTTATTTATCAGCTTCATCAGCTCATTCCATCAGTGCAGCGGTGAATAAGCGCACACTGCTACGAGCCGCAAACCACCATAAAGTACCCAATGGAATAAGTGAGCAATTGACATATTTTAAAACAGATACACCGTTTAGTCGTGTGTCTATAATATTCTGTAGCTTAACAAGCTCCCAAAATTGTAGAAAAACAATAATTTGTGATAATACTAGATGAATATCTAATTTTACACTTGAAAATATTTCACGTTCCGTCGATAACGGATTATTTATGTTATTGCATTAATTCGTGTCTATGTTACGTCCAAAGTTCCAAAGAAATGTTAATGACGGTAAAAACTGAAACGGTCAACATCCTGCCTAGCGTCGCATCGCAGCTGTGGCGTGGGGTTCCTATAACTCCATTCCTATCGGATTCACTTACCACTTACCTTTTGAAATCCTTCCCTCAAATCCCTACCTATTATACAGGCTAAGGCTTCCCTATGAAGGAGAACCAGCCTTCGCCACTGCGTCGTAGTACATTACTTTGAACATTTGGCTTGTATCCATGCTATTGGCCGTACCTATTCAAGTTGATAACACTTTCCTGGCACGTAAAGTTATTTATTAGGTACATAAACTGATACATTGTGAAAGGATGTCGTGCGTTTATAATGCGTCTGTGTGGTATTATAATATGTCGTGATACTTGTGTGATCAAAATAAATGATTTTATTCATATTATTATCTAAAAACATTATTATATTAACAGATCATATACTATAAACAGATTATAACGTTTTATTAAAGTTTTAGTATGTCGATTTTAAAGTTTTGCCACTAAGTGTGGAACTCTATGATTCGTAATAATAAATGCTTATTTTCCTCGTATCGTATAAAAAATATTATTTATGTTCAAAATATGTATTTATACACATGATTGTAAATCATTATATCTATACATTTTATTCTATAATAAGGAGATACGTTTTAAAAGAACATTATGTACCTATGTCTGTCTCTCTCTCTCTGGTAAGTAGAGATGCATTTGGTAGAGTAGGGTTTCTAAACTTAACACCAAATTCGGTTCTGATTATATGTAAGTACCTAAATAGTTATATACAATAAATTACTATATTTCCATTATATTCCAAGTGGCAATTTGGTAATTCAGTGATACAAATACTTTTGATGATTTGCTTCAATTGGGCGGAGCGACGACAGGAGTTCGGTTTAACTACCCTCCAGAAAACGGTTTAGTATGATTTACTGTAAATTATTTTTAAAATATTATTAACACCGGAAGTATGTAACTAAATGTAAATTTTAATTCTTATTCTTTAGTAGGTATATTCATTTTTTGCCTTTGAGCTCTACCCTCAGTCCCTTTCCGATATCATTCCGAATAACTGATATTGCTACGCCCATACTGCTTGATTTTAATTTACTTCAGCCATATTATTCCTAAGATTTTATAGTATTGTGTGCCAAAAGTCACGTGTCGACTTAATATATTGTATTACCACTACATATATAAAATACTTATAAATGCATAAAAATACATTTATTCGCTCACAGTTTACACCCCTTTCCATTATTATTTTTATATTAAATTTGGATTTAATTAGCAACTACTTTTATTAAACCTTTACAAGGAATAAGTTTTCCCGGACCTAGATAATAGAAACCAACATTCCTTTAATCTGGTGTCTAGGATCTACGAAAAATAACTAAAAGTATAGGTAGTAGGTGCCCATACTACTATGATAATTCATTAGAATGACTTTACCCCAATATTTTTTGTATGTTATGATACCTGCATGCAAGCTTTACGTTTCTAATACACGCAATTTTTTTGTTTTGTTGAATCGAAGGCAGGGCAAAATTGAGCCCTGACGTCACTGCGACCCAAGTGGATCTATTGCGACTCCTTCGCGTTAAGGTGCCTGCCCCGGGGCTATGCTGCTTATAAACTGAACGATATGGTTGGGGTTGGTGCTACGAATATCCTCTGTGGTGGAGTATTCGTGCTGCCCAAGGTACCTGTTTCTGTTCTGTTGAAGTGCTGGACAGAATACACCCAATATATTGTACCTATCCTAAATTGCACGTAGAGTAAAAGTATTCCTACTTTTGAGCTAGGCAATGAAATGTAATTTGAAGATTCGTTGAAAGTAACTTTATCGAGTGTCTTGTAATTGATTAATATATATACTTAATAATATGATCTACGTTAGAGTTTAGGCTGTGAGCCGATTAAACACATTCTTCAAAATTTTATATTCAAGCTAGAGTTACTGTGATACACGATTTGGCTATAATTATACGTTTTCATTTGAATCATCAACTACATTTTATATTTCATTTATATTTTGTTACATACCTATAATAATAATCAGTGCACCTATATTTTTTTTGTATAATTTATATTTTGTCAATAGAATAGGCGTCTATAATGTACCTTCGTCAAATTCTATGATAATAGTGAACTGGTATTTGAATTTATCGTGATGTTTAAACTTTCTGAGAAATATGTATGTTCTAAAACAAAATGTTTCGATCTTAAATCTTATAAAGGATTTTTATGATGAAAACGGTTTAATAAAATAACTAAAATATTTAAATAACGTTTCAAATAATGATCCTAGTGAATTAGTCTGTGAGTAAATTAAGAAAGATGTTACGAGTATAATAAAATAAATTAATGATACATTTGTTTTATTTTCCGATTGCTGCCAATAGTGTAAGACACGATAGAAGCACAGATTAATAAATAGTCACTACGTAACAGATACATAATTCCCATACAAAAGCGAAAATACCTACGTTAAAGTAGCCTACCAAATCTCTAATAATAATATCTACTTTTAACAGCGAGAAAAAATGTACCTTTAGTACGCGTACAAACAGTCGAGATTGTGTTGCCAGCCGTGCGACTCACGTTACGTCACACGTGAGTCACGCGCGCCATCGCATGAATGCGTCAGGGTTGAGGATTTTTGTAATTTATTTGTCAATCAAATAATTAATTAAATATATTGTAAAATGATTTATACATTTTTAATCTTCATAGAATTCTCGATCATTAAATTTTATAGTTGAAAATATCCTAAATCGTAAAATAACTTTAATAGGTATATAATAATAAGGAAAACAGCAAAGCAGAGGAAAATCAATAAATTCTTAAATGAATAGGTATTGCAATTATAAAATTTGCAAGATTTTTAAGAACGCTCTTTCTAATTTTATCTGGCTGGATCCTATTACCTACAAAAAAAACTACTAAATTTAGTTGTTCAACTACACTGCAGCCATCCACTGCACAATAATTACTTGGCATTACGACGCGTAAGCGCGGGAACGTGCGGTGCGAGTGCTCTGGCGGGCGTGCGGCGACTCTTTGTCGATTATCTCGTAAGAGACAAGCTGAGCGTTAGGCAAATAACGCGTGTCCATGAGCGAGTGACGAACGCCTGATAGAAGTGCGCGCGTAATATACGTTCGGCGGCGAACGGCGGAACCGTGGTCAAAAGCAGTGGTATTATAAAAAAAAACATTTCATGTTATAATTTTATTTATTTTTGTAACAAGACTAGCATTACATTTTATTTTCACTGTTTATATCATATTTAATGGCTAGGAAAACATGTTTTAGTCTTATTTTTGTACTTTCGATACAATAAACAATAAAACTACAGTACTTAAGAGCCATTTCACACTTTCGCGCGAATTTCTAAGATTTCGGATTCCCCAATTTCTATTCTATGCAACACCTAGAAATTATTTAATAATTGCAAACAATAGATCAATCTTTCGTCTTGACATTTAATGTAACACATTTACTAAAATGAATTTAATTATTTTTCAGTGCCCAATCTCCCACAACAACTTTAATGAAAAATTGTCGTAGACTCAATTTCAAAGTCCTATATCTATTAATAATGCTGATATAATTAGCTTAAAAAAATATAGTAATCATCGGACATATATTTTACTCGTCACTTAATGTAACAGGTTTTTGAATTTCATGACTATTAGAGAGTAAAAAAAAAATTTATTTGGCAAATTTTTAAGATTAACGCTTTATTTTATCGTCATTTTTTAGCTTAAATTTACTGTAATTAATAAAACAAAATTAAGCCAGTATAAAAAATTTTCTTTGGAGAATTGATTTGTACAGTTATTTTGAAAATATTTTAAATTAATTAGTCAATATATTGATGTAAACATTAGTACAAATCACAATGCGCAGACGGGCACCGGTCAGTCCGGCGCGAGCGCCCCGCGCCCGTCGAGATAGGACCTGTGCAATTTTTCCCCGCATCCCGACTTTCGTACGTCGTATCGTGGATTGGTGACTATAGTGCGACAAAATATTTTTGATCCACTTTGAGTTTTGTTTGTGAGGTAACTTTTGTTTATTATGAAATATGTAGATATTAGTATGATTTATTTTTGTTGTTTGTATAATAATAATAAAGATTAAAGATATATTTTTTTTAGCTATGGGTCGCAAGGATAGTGTATACCGTTGTGTTAAAAAAAGAAAACGCGATAACACTGCTGCCTTGAAAAAAGCAACAGAGGCGAGGTAAATGATTTTATATACATTATACATATATAATACAATCGTAGGAATGTCAAAACTGTACATTGAATATTCTATAAAAGAATACAAGTTGAGGCGTGATTTACAATGGATATCGAAGCCCGAAATATAGTTTTTGGAATTTTTGTCTGTTTGTCTGTATGTTTGTCCGGGCTAATCTCAGAAAGTACTTAATGGATATACTTCAAATTTTGCACGAATATTACTAAAAGGTCGGGACAACATATTTGCTTATTATAACGCTATAGCGACACTAGCATATTAGATATTTTGCCAAGCTTAGCATCACGCCTGTATCTCCGATAGGTAGGCTAAAAATAGAAGGGGTGTATAGAGATACACACTACTCTGCGTAAGGTATGATGTAAATGGGGCGAGCCTATTTCCATCAACCGGGTCTTTTTAAACCCCGGTTAAATTAGTCGGAAATTTTCTTAGCTTTGTTTGATAAAAATTGGCCCAAGGTGGCCGCCGCCACAAAATGGCGGAGAACATATTTTTTTCAAGACCCCCTCAATGTTGGTATTAAATGAGAGGTCTTGACTATTATAATATAAATAAATACACTATGATAAATTTCAAATTCAAGATGGCCGCCACCATAAAATGGAGATTCATATTTTTGTCGGGGATTTTTTTAAATTTATAGTTATAAATGCTTAGGTTTATTTTTGTTTTAGGATGAGAAATCGTCTGAATCGCCTAGAAGAGGGTAGCAATTTCAATTCCGACGCAGTGCCCAGTACAAGCCGTGCAAATGACTTTACAAATTCGGCAACTGAAGTTGTATGTAATATTTTCACAATCCTAGATTAAAATTAAATTTTATTTACTAATTATTAATAAATAATGTCTTTTATAGGAGAATGAACATGTTGCAACATATCTAGAAGACCCAGATGAATCAATGACCCTTTCAGACTCAAACGTAAATATATTTTTATAGTTTCATATAATACTTTAAGATGCAATTTAATGAATGAGTCTTCATTGTTACCTTTTTTTTAGGGCGACTATTTGGTGGATGGCAGAAGGATAATTGATTTTCAATTCTTTTGGAGCCAATTAATAAATATTAGCCAGCATAGCGAGAAATTTGATTGCAAATTAAGCTTTATCAAAATTGTCCAAGAAAAACAGATGGGGCTCGTATCTAAATTTGACTTAAAGTGTACTATGTGTGGAACTATCTTTGTCCTAAATACTACAGACACTGGCACAAGTAAAGCAAGACTGGATATCAATGCAGGAGCTGTATCAGGTTCAATAATTACGGGAATTGGTTTATCAAACCTAAACGAAATTATTGCATCAATGGATTTGCCTACAATGGCATTTCGATTATATAGTAAGAAACACGATGCTGTTTCCAACATGTGGAAAACTGCCGCCGAAGAAACAATGATAAATGCAGCGAAACAAGAAATTGAAGCAGCAAAATCACGTGGTGATATTAATAATGCAGGCATAGCAATGATACCAGTCGAAGCGGATGCGTGTTGGAGCAAACGCTCGTATAAAAATAACTATTCTGCCCTTTCTGGTGTTGCAGCCATAATCGGAGAACACATTGGTAAAGTGCTACACATTGGAGTTCGCAATAAATATTGTGTAATTTGTGTCCGAGCAAGCAAAAAAGGTGACCCAGCAAAAGCTCACAAATGCACTAAAAATCATTCAGGCTCTTCAACCAGCATGGAGCAAGCCATATTAGTTGAAGGTTTTAAAAATTCCATTAAAGACAGAAATTTGATTTACAACACCCTAATTGCAGATGGCGATTCAAGTACGTATAAAAGTATATTGGAGAGTCGACCATACCCAGATATCCCTATACAAAAAATTGAATGTAAAAATCATTTGCTACGTAATTATAACGGAAAAAATTTGTTACTACAAAAAGATACTGCTGTTCCCCTTGTAGAACGTAAACTTTTAAATACGGAAAGACTAAGAAGGCTGCGTACTGCTGTTCGCGCTGCTATTAAAGAGAGACAACAGGACAGTGGATTAAATTGTGATAAAATTCAGAACCTGCAAAAAGATATTTTAAATAGCACACATCATATTTTTGGAGATCATTCAAATTGCCAAAGTTATTACTGCACCGATGAACGAAAAAAAGAGCCTAATCTAGTTCCACAAATACCAACATTAATGCTGAAGCTGAAAAAACGCATCTCAACTCGCCTACCATTCTCGCAGTCTTTTGCATTCTTACACTAATAATCGCGCAGAACAATTTAATAGCATTGTAGCTAAGATGGTAGGTGGGAAACGTGTAACTTTTTCCCTCAAAGATTCCTATACTACAAGATGTTATGCTGCAGTGGTATCATTTAATACCGGTATGCCACAATATACATTTTATAAAACAAATTGTCACACTAGTCCAGGAAAATCCTTAAAATTATTAGAAACCAGGAGATATGCAAAAAATAGCCGAGAAGTGTCAGCTCGAGCAGGTACTTTTCGAAAAAAAAATATTTTCAATCCTGTTGATGCTCATTATGGAAGTTCATGTGAAAGACCTGATATGGAAGCTGAGGATTATGAGCAAGGAAAACAACTGTTTTTAAAAAGTTTAAAAGAACAGGCGTCGAAACGGGATGAGATTGAGAGAGCTACCGTTTTACAAGCGGAAAGCTCCTTGTGGCTTGAACTGAGAAGGTGCATTCTGCGTCCTCATTTGCTAAAATTTGCAAAAGACGAGCAAATCAAAACTCTGCTCCCCTCGTTAAATCGCTTCTTTATTCGTATAGCCTCGACCACATTACTTCTATAAAACACGGTAGGGATAGTGAAGCAAAGGCCCTTGCACAACTAAGTGTTCAGGAAAACACAAATATAGAAAAATGTGGACTTTTTATCGACGAAGAATATTTTTATTTGGGGGCTACACCAGATGGGTTGTGCAGTGAAGGATTAGTGGAAGTGAAATGTCCAAGTTCACTTTTTGGAATTGATCCTGATACCGCGTTACAATCTAAAAAACTAAAATGTTTTAAGCTGAACAGTAAATCTGAAGTAGAGATTAATAAAAATCAGGACGTTACTACCAGGTACAGGGCCAGTTGCACATAGCCAAAAAAGACGTATGTATATTTGCTGTGTGGACTGGTCCTGATTTTCCTTTAAAAACTGTAAGAGTGGAAAAAGATGATAGTTTTTGGCAGGAAAAAATGTTACCTAAATTGATTCGTTTTTACCAAGACTGCTTATTGCCGGAAATCATAGATCCAAGAAAGGCAAGATCAATGCCTTTACGGCAAATATTTATTTAGTATTTAAAATCTATAGATTAAAAAAAAAATAAGTTTTTGTTGGCAGTTATCAAAATCAAGTAATACTGTACTTGATTTTATATACTATGTGCCTTTTTTATTTTGCAATTATATGTTTTACATTACATCCACCTATTTGTGTTTTATTATTAGTCGAGACCTTTGCATAAATAATTATTAAAATATATTATGATATATGAATTTTTAAATATTTAAAATTCATATCTTGTCTAAGGGCTAGTTTCCTAATTTTTTTTATTGTTTTAATGACAAGTACCCCTAAGTGTGAGTAAATTCTCAGAAAATACTGCATCCCAAAACTTTATATTTTCGAAGGTGCGAAATTCCGCAATCACCTTAAAACACTCCATACTAAATTGTAGGAAATTGGTAGGGTGCAAAACATATTTGCTCATATTATCTTCGAAATTTGTGTGTTCATGTTTATACTCGTACTTACCATAATAATTATATTGTAAATTTTGATGCGAGTAAACTAATTATGTAGGTTTTTTACACTGAGAATGTCAAAAAAAGTTTGATTTTTTAATACACACTAATGGTGTATCTGCGAAAATATTAATTTTTGATGTGCAGTTTATTCTGAGAATTTAATCGCACTTAGGTATGCTTTTAATTAGAACAAAAAAAAACTTATAATATTAAAGTAGGAAACTAGCCTACTCTTATTACGATCACGGCTCAAGATTGTATAGTCCACCTCGATGCGCACTTTACACAGCTTACGTTGCGTAATGTGAGTGTCACATGCACACATAAACAGTAACGGAGTTTTTACCTAATCTCGCGCGTATTATTTTTGTGAAATGGCTCTTAACTAAGTACATAACGTTTGAAATATAAACTCCTAATAACCATGATAAACTTAAAAACCCAGAACATAATTATTGTGATACACAAATGTAAGTAATGCAGACTCTAGACAGACGGACTGCATTTCAGATGCACTCTAATTCCAAATCAGCAAATTAAATGGTTCATCCATTTATATACACTACACTTTATATATATACACACACATATATGTACCCAGTAATGTACAGTAAAACTACAAATACACCATGTAACCCAATTGCAGTACTGCACCTATAACTAACTGTATGTCTGTCTAAAATCAAAACTATAATTTATAATAATAATATGTCACCACATTATACACTAAATAGAGTAATTACATGAACATACCTTAGTAACAAATCAGACACGATTGGAAGACATATTTTTATTTGGACAATATCACAAATTGGTCAATTTGTTTTCTATATTTTCTGTAATGTAATTTTTCAATAAATCTTTATCTTGAGAAGTGTATAATTGGCTTAGCATAAAATACTTCAAGCTAACAACTTTGAGGCCAAGTATTTTCATATGCCTAACCCTCATGGCTTGTGGACCGATTAAGGTTTTACCATCAGAGCAAAAATGTTCAGATAAATGTATCAAAATGGCTATAATATTATCCGACTTCATTTTCCATTTAAAATTACTGGTAGCCAGTCCTCGTGGGTGTATCATTACATCTATTATGTAAGTACTGTCAGAACAATAATTAGGTATAGGCACAGCCGTTGAAAAACTGTTTTTGTCTCCAATAACATCAATGAGAGTGCTATTAATTTTTAATAGCATATTCTTAACTCGAGTATCTTGTTTGATTGGTTTGTAGCACTGATCTTTTGGCAACATTGGACTAGAAATTGTCTTACATTCTAATGACAATGCAGTGTCTATTAATTGTAACTTTTTGTATGTGTCCGGATTGTTGACCTTAACAGTATAGCTGGGATGAAATATCTTGTTTATAAGTTTCAATGGATGATGTTCAAGATACAAATAAGAAAGAATTATTAAACACATATCATCAATAGATATTTTGACAAATTTGTTTATAAGTAACTCTTCCACTGAATTCCAGTATTCCAAACCATTTTCGGGTTCTGTAAATAGATGTCCATGAGGGTAAACGAAACATTTCAGAAAACTGGGTGGTACTTTGTCCATGTTAGATAAAAAATATTTACTACATGCATGCAATATAGGCCTATTGCATATTTGAAATTGCATGCAGTAGTTGTATATTCCGGCTATGAATATATGTGAGTATATTTTTGGGCCTTTCAATTTCATATACTTCTCGATTGCTGCAACTACTTGATCATCAGAATATTTTAAGTTAGTAAACTTTGTGACAATATCTAAAATCTCATCTTCAAGTAGACTGTGTATGTTAGCATAAAACCAATGGCTTAGTACTGTTAATAATTGCATTGAAGAACACTTATCTACAATCAAAACATTTAATATATCTTGTATTGCCGGAAACTTTAACTTGTTCCATACTTCTGATAGCTTTTGTTCTAACAGAAGACACATTGTTCTCTTACTAGCTTTTAATCCTGGCAGGAGATTGAACATACGAGAAATATTGTTTTCATCAATATATTTTTCTTTATCTATAAATCCAACCCATAATCTATCAATTGTATCTTTGTATTTTTGTTCAGCATTTTTATCTATTAAAAAAGTTGCAAATTCACATAGCTGATCTATTGTCAATTTATTATCAATAACTCTTACTATAAGCTCATCAGAAAATGTATGTTTAAATGGTTCCATGATCACTGAATTTGTTTTGAGAACATTTAAAATTGTTTGCGTGTCTTCTGCTTTCATAACAAACTTTTGCAACTTTTCTAAAATAGCACCTTTAGCAAAATTTATGTGCACACTTTGTTCTTCCAGTTTATATTGATGGAATTCTTGTTCCAAATCATAAATTCTCTCAATAGCACCAAGAGCAATATTAGGAGTGATTTTAGTACATTTTGTAATTAATGAAAATACCTCACGCAAATCTTTGCACTGCCTGAATTCTTCCTGAATTAAATCGTAGCTGGCTGATTCATTTGTGTTCTTTGATAATCCAGATGTTTGCGTATAATCTAAATCTTTTAGTTTCCTGACAAGTACTGGTAGTTCATGAACGCTGTAACCATTTTCAATCAGAATTGTGCTATTTGTAAATTCAGGATAGTTTGATTTGTCGTCACTAGAATTTCTGGAAAGGGCTAATAATTGACATAGTGAATTCGCACTTCCACAACCAATTATTAAGTTACTACGAGCTTTTGAATATGATCTCAATAGCACTAGCGTCATATTTTTAGAGTAACTATATCAATATAGTTACAAAATAGCAATGCAGAATACAGATAGAAAATAAAATAAGATTTATGAGTAAATTACAAAATAGGTACATACAACAAATTACAAAAAAATAAAAATAGACAAGTAGGTATCAACTTTAGTTTTTTTATATAGGTACCCTTAGAGTATACAAAATTAGCGGCCCATCCACTAACGCTCATTCCTGCCGGAATCTACAATACTTACGGAATGAACGCCAGTGGATTTGCAAGAGCGAGAAAGAATGACGGTATTATAACCCCGCGACCCCTCCCGTCGTGAAGGACGCGACGCGCTCTGTGATCAAGTTAGTGCCTGTTCATTTGTCCGGCGTGATTGAGCGCGCGTTTGTAATCATTTTGTTTGTGTCTGTCGTCTCGGAAGGAAAATGGATTCCCAACAAAAAATCGACGATAAAGCTGACATTAGAAATGTGCCCAAGCACATAATAAAAGAACTAATATGTACCTACAAATCTCACCCTGCCTTATGGAAAATTAAAAATAAAGATTTGTACGGCAACAGGAATTTAAAGTACTTGGGCATCAAGCTTTGGTCAATGTATGGAAAAAATATGATGAAGACGCTGACATTAAAATGGTAAAAAATAAAATTCAGTCATTGCGGGGGTCTTTTCGCAAGGAATTAAAAAAGGTAAGTGTACTGTGGTGTAGTAACCTTACTGACTTTTTGATGAAAACCTTAGTAGGTACCTATAAATTACGTAGGTATCATTTGTTATAGCTTTACAGATAAAAAGGGATGTTGTATCAATAAAAAACCTACTTAATTCTAGTAATATTAGTTTATTGTTTTTAAAGGTATGTAGGTAATAAAAATAATAGGTACTTATCTATGTTTATATTTTTAGATCAAAAACTCTCAGAAATCGGGAAGTGGCACAGAAGAGACATATAAGTCGCAATTATGGTACTTCTCATTGATGACCTTTTTAACCGATCATGAACAGCCAACGGAGAGTTCAGATAATTTAGATGAACAAGAATTGACACAAGAAGCAGTAACACGTCAAGACAATGATAATGGGACTGCTAATGAAGAAAAGGTTAGTACCTACTTAAGTACCTACTATTATACAGAATGTTGTGTAATCACCGTTGTCCTTCCTGGTTAGATAACTGCAAAATAAAAATATAATAACCAAGTTTACCAAAAAATATTATAGTTTTACGCCTTTAATTTGTCAGCAAAGGCCCACAAATACCCCGTATATGTTTTTTAAATTTTTGAATGGTCGATTTTTTTAATTTTGCCAAGGTAACCTTCCTTTGTTACTGAAATAAGAAACATATCGATCTCTATTTTCTCTTGGAAGTAAAGGCGGACGACCACGATTAACATTTTGTAATTCGACCAATTGAGGCACGTTTTCTTCGTACCTCCATTCGGCAGTGTGTCGGATTTCGCCAGTTCGCTTGTCGATGCTATCGACAGTCTGTGGTGATAAGTAAAATTTGCTTTGGCGACACAAATAATTGTGTAATGCACAGATCGCTAAAACAACTTTGTTTACGTTTTCCACTTTAATATTCATTGGTGAATTCAGTACTCGAAATCTAGAATTTATAATGCCGAACGCATTATCGACGACATTACGCGCTCTAGAATGGCGAGAATTATATCTTTCATTCATAACATTAGAAACACTTTCATCCTGACTGAAACGTTTTAAGATGTGTTCATGTGCGGGAAAAGCATCATCAGCCAAAAAAACGTAATTAATTTTTTCAACATTATCTTCACGTTTAGGGATATGAAGCCCGTCATTTGTTAGCATCCGCCAAAATGAAGTGTATTCAAATACTCCTCCATCTGAATTCCTTCCATTTTTTCCTACATCTGCGAATATAAATTCATAATTGGCATTAACTATAGCCATGAGAACTACGCTGTAAAATTTTTTATAATTGTAATACAGTGCTCCAGTATCAGCGGGGCATGTAATTCTTATGTGTTTCCCATCAATTGCACCTCCGCAATTGGGGAATTGCCATCTCATATCGAACATTTTGCTTATGTCCAACCATTCACGCTCAGATGTAGGGAACTGAAAAAAAGAGTAATAATCTAAGTATATTTTGTTTTTCATCACAACTAATAAAGGTTATTTTTTTCAGAGTGCAGAAGCTACTGATATTATATATGGTGATAAGCATGTGCCCGCAAAGAAAAAAAAGAAATTAGAAGAAGAAGAAAAACGAAAATTCTTAAATGCTTGCACAGCCGCTTTAGGAAATAATGAAACAGATATTGACGCGTTTGGGAAATTCGTTAGTAAGAAATTAGAAAAAATACAGAATGCGGAGCAAAAAATGTATGCGGAATCATTAATAACAAAAGTAAAGAATTATGCTATACTCAATAAATTGAGCGAGTTTACGGATATCATTACAAATTATTCTTTTTTACGTTATACAAATACCGGCTCGAGCAACTACTCTTCTTCTACGTCAGTTTCAGTAGCTTATCCGCCAACAACTACTTTGGTAAACACATCAGCGAGTGAATATTATGAAAATGTTGGTTCTTATGAAACCATCAAATGATAAATGATTAATTCGTTTTTCCAAGTTGATTTTCAAATAATAAAATTGTACCTACTATCAGTGTTTTCATTTTACCTATATCCCTAACACTTCCAATCAAAAAGCTCTAAAATAGCTTTCAAAATGTTAAGGTAGGTAGGTATGTAGTGAATTATTTTTAAAAAATAATAGTGGTTTAAATACAAAAATGTACTTACGTTGAAGAAGTTATTCTTTAATACGTTAAAAATTACTGCACATGTTTCTGGGATGATACGACCCAGGCTTTGCGGAGATATACCATAGCTAAATTTAAGACACTCATAACTTCTACCCGTAGCTAAAAACCGCAATGTTACTGTAAGGCGCTCCTCGGCTGTTATGCAATTTCTCATTCTGGTGTTTTGTTTCTGCAAATACGGTGTTACCATCTTGAGCAGTTCGTTAAAAGTCGAGACATCCATTCTTAAATAGTTCCTACAATCATCAGGTTCGTCGCATGCCAGATCTTTTAAAAGTCTTATATCACTATATTTCTCCTTTTCTAATAACCACTTTTTTACCCACATTCTATGTCTTCTTTTAGGTTTAAATAGATATTCACTCGCAATAAAACTCAAAGCAATAGCAATCTGTTGCTTACGGGTACACATGTTGTTGCAAAATGATTAAATCCATAAAGATAATTCAAAATGACGCGCATTCCTTTTAAATGACAACAATCTTCATAAAATGTTAGGATTATAACCATCCACAGACACGCAATCCCTCGGTATGACTGACAAGATGCAAACTGACAGGAATGTACCTAAACGTGTGTATGGTCACTAAAGGATTGTTTTTCCGCATGCGGTGGCGTGTGGTGATAAAGTCAGGGGAAAGACCGTAGGATTGAGGTTAATTAGTGGCTTCAACAGTTTTATTTTATCCCGTCGCTTTTCTGTACAGTTTGCACGACGGGATAAGTCGGAAGAAATGAACGTTAGTGGATGGGCCGCTATTATTAGCAAGCTATGCTAATGTATACTCTAAGTAGGTACCTACCTAATTATTAAGGGGTAAGAGATTTTTTTTTCTTAATATGGTAGTACAATTTAAAACCATTGCCAGTGTTAAGTTAAATAAGTATAAGTTTCATAAAGCGTCTACTGAATCGTCTGACTTGACTCATTGACTGCACTTTATTTGAACTTTGACTAGACTTCGGACTAGACGATTTAGAAAAATGGTGTTGAAAGCTTATATGAAATTTTATTTCCGCCTTTTTAATACCTTCTGCCATAAAATAAAATTAAAAGGTTATCTGATCGCCATTTAAGAAATGTAGAGAGTTTTGTTTAGGAGATCAATAGGTGACATTGTGGAATTCGTATTTTCTCATAAATTTGTGTAATTTCGGTTCTTAATGTGTAATATCTGTAGAATATTAACCATTAAATATTCGCTAACGTGCACAAGAGTGGACAAGTGGTACAACTTCATAAAACGTGCTATTTTGTGTCCCGCCAAAACTCCCTAGGAACTTTCAGTAAAGCTTCTACCACTTTACTGAGTCGACTGACAGGACTCATGGACTGTACTGACTATATATTTGAACTTTGACTAGACTTTAGACTTGACGATGTAGGAATACGGTATTGAAAATTGAAACGAAAGTTCTATTTCTCGCTTTTTTAAACTTGACACTGGCAAATAGTTATAAGCCGATGCTATATATAAATAAATAAAAAAATATATAAGAAATGTCAATGTCAAACGTCAGTCATTTTTCAAACTTTCTCGTTATCTGTCGCTTCTGTCGCGGATGTTTGGTTTCTAAATCCAAGTCTCGTGATTTCCAAAGTTTATTCGAAGTTGTAATGTTTATCTAGGTGATTAAGATAATGCTTTAATTTTTATAATTGGGCTGCTGGTTTGTGAATTGTACGGAAATATTTAATTGGTATATTCAATATATCTGTTGTAGTTAAACTGTTATTTTTTTTTTAACACAACTGCAAAATTAAAGATAAATTATTGATCATTTATATGCTACTATTTTTGCATAAAGGTTTTAAAGTCTTAAAATAATTTGTCTTTTAATCTATGGATAGTGAATAGTTATTAATATAATAAAGATACCGATAAGTGATTCAATACTTCTCAAACACATAGTTAATTCATGCCCTTTTTTCAGATCTAGTTAAGTAATTCAGGAATTAAATATAATGCCAGAACTAACAAAGGTTAGTAATCAGTCTACATTGAACTTGTGTGAATTTGAGATCTTATTTCTAGACATTGCACTATTGACTAATCAATAGGATCATTATTTTTGGATTTTTGTGTATCTACTTTGCTAATATTATAAGTATTACCCAAGTCATGTGCTAGTTTAGAGCAATAATATGCAAAATAATTATTGCTTTAATTGTTTATTCCATATGTAATTGGACACTATGTGTGTGGAAATTCTAAACAATATCCACTGCAACTGTTGAACATGCATACTGATACTATAGCATCATACACTCACACCAGTTTCATGTCTCATCATATGTATAATGTTTTGAAGTGCTACTAACTTGGCCAGGTTTTTTAAGTTTTTAGTAATTTGGTCCTTAAAAGTTTTCAGGGACCTCTCTTTCATCATCAGTCAAATTGCATTAACTTTTATTAAATTAATAAATAATTTGCTTGTAAATAAAAACTATATTATTATCTATTCATCTATATAATCCATCTCTAAATAAATGAAATTGAAATGTCTGTTTGTAATTTTATAAATTAACAGCTTTTCACTAAACACATAGAAAGTACATACGGTACTTACAATAATAAATCAATTATTAAAATTTTTGTCTGTCTGTCTGTCCATCTGTCTGTTCCGGCTAATCTCTGAAACATATGGACCAATTTTCATGGGACTGACACTGGCAGATTGTTGAATGTTATAAACTGTAACTTTAGCTGCTTTTATCTTAGGGTTACATTTAAAAAAAATAGGATTCTCTTTCACAAACGAAGTTGCGGGTACCAGCTAGTTTAAAATATAATTTATCATGTTATTTATAATAGAGGTTGAGATTTCATATCTTTCCAATGTTTGAATGTTTGAAATTACTGCTTCAAACTTTGTAAAAATCAAACACATTTTCTTATCAGCCAGTTTAGTATGGCAATCTCTTGTCTATTCCCTGATGAGATAGACATAGCAGCCCCAGTACAACGAGAGTGTCGCTAAACAATGGAACCAAAAAAAGCTTGTAAAAGATCATGAAATGCTGATAAAAATTATATTCTTTCTATTGGCGATAAATCTATGACCCGACTTCCTTAAATTAAGAAACTATTTTCCTACAAATTATATTTCTCCATTCTTGGATAAAAAAGAAACATTTCTATGGTAGACCCAGCATAATTGCTATGCCTGCTGGGCATAGATTTAAAGTGATGTGTTGTGTTTCGTTAGATTAATTTAAACCGGAAACCTCTTCTAAACAACAAATTCTAGATAAGTATAAATCTCAAATTGCTACACATAAAGGATAAAAAATCTCGCACAAAGAATACTTTAGATTTAATTTCTATTCACTTGATAACATAATTTTAGTTCCGTGATGTTGTTCACATTCTGTTGTTTTAGATGTCATTTCAAGTGAAGTGGGGTATTGCCGGTGACGGTATGATCACACACGACTTCCTGACAGCACTGGGCACTCTTCCCCTGGACCAGCATAAGGTTTTTGCGATCGCCGGCAAAGACCTAGATCGTGTGCACAGATTAGCCACACTTCATAACATAGGAACAGCTTATGAAGGCTTCGAGTCTCTAGCACGTGACACAAATATTGGTACGTTCTTAATAAAGACTCGTATACACAGATAAAACAAGGTCAACACATGGTGCAAACAGTGCCGGATTAAGCCAGCGCGGGGCCCGTAGCAAATTGGCCCTGTGGGGCCCCTGGTTTGCTTTCGGTTCCCATGTTAGGGTATAAAATATTTTATTTATCCGCTACTAGGCTAATCCGGTACTGGAGGGGTATTATGAGGTCTTGTAACAGTATTACTTTAACATTACTTTTGAATTTCATATAAGCAAACATGATCTCTATTTATATAGACAAAAAGATATTTTTAATTTGCGCGAAATCTAAAAGTAATGTTAAAGTAATACTGCTACAAGACCTCATAATACCCCTCCTGGGTGCAAAATGCGAACATAGTTTCGCAAGTGTATGCCATTGACAAATAACAAACACTTCGTCAAAACCATTCTGAATAACGAATATTTTGGTTTTCGTTCGTGTGCTTTTCTTGTTCATATGCGTGAATATTATTACCAGAACGATAATGTTTTTCTTTGCAGATATAGTTTTCGTGAGTGTACTTAATTTACAACATTTTGAAATAGCGAAACTGATGTTGGAAAACGGTAAACATGTGTTATGCGAGAAGCCCATGGGCATGACGTACAAACAGACGAGGATACTGGTGGACTTGGCGCGGCAGAAGAAACTGTTTCTACTTGAGGGCATGTGGTCGCGGTTCTTCCCGGCGTACGACGCGCTGAATAAGCACATAGCTACAGGAGGTTTGGGGGACATCTACCACATTAACATACAATTTGGCGTCGAAATAAATGATATTGAAAGGAATCTGTAAGTTATAATATTTTCTCATTACTATTGGACATTACATTTGTTTAGGGACCCTACCCACACCTTTGTGACCAAAGGAAACTGACAAGAATTGACGAACGCGGAACGCAACACTACACTGTTGGTACGTCGCACCTACAGATTCTACCAAACTCATAATCATCATCGACTAATCCACTAACTTCTCAATAATTATTATTGGTGGATGCGATTTCTGAACGTGCAGCGGATTTTGTATAATTACTCCATTCCGATTCATTCTGAACCAAACGTAAATAAACAAGCCATACTTAGGCTGGGACTATATGATCCGGAATCCGTAAGGCCGGGGAAAATTCAGAACACTGAAAATAGATTTTCTTAGATCTAACACTTATATATTATATAAAAGTGTTACATCTAAGAAATGTATCTTATAAACACACCGGCATATTTAGCGGAACACAAAAAAAGGTCCATAATTAAAAAAATATGGTTTTATTTTAAAATGTACTTACTACACTTCTTTTGTTATTTAAAGTTTCATTAGTTTTACTTAAAATGAGATCACATTAAGAACAGATTTTGCGAGTAAAGGCTATTTGTGAAAAATGGTACATTTTTGAACTTTTCATGTAACCGGGAAAAGTGAAAATTAATATTAAAATGACAATTAATTAAATTAGAAAAATGGTGATTAATATCGCGTATTTCCTCCACGTGCTCTTATTAAAGTTTCTACCCGTCTAGGAATACTGAGAATGATGTTATCGATGGTCTCCTGGGATAGTCTCCGCCATTCCTCAACTACGGCGATTCGCAGTTTACCCACGTTGGCAGGAGCTGGAATTCTGGACTTAACTTTTCTTTTCAGCAAGTCCCAAACGTGCTCTATTGGGTTCATATCCGGTGATCTCGCCGGCCACTCCCATAACAGTGATATTCATATCATTAAGATAAGCTTGAGTTACCCGAGCGGTATGCGGCCGAGCATTATCCTGCATAAAAACAAAATCGTCACCGATATATGGGGCAAACGGTACGACATTTTCTTCTAAAACGTCTCTGATATAGCGGTCTGCAGTCAGACTCCCTCTGTCAATCACTACCAAGTCTGTGCGAGCTCCCAAACAAATGCCCGCCCAAACCATTATTGATCCACCACCGTATGCAACTGTAGTTTCAAAATATGTCTGAATGTATCGTTCTCCTTAGCGTCTGTATATTCTTTACCTGCCGTCAATTTGATTTAAGAGAATTCTGCACTCATCACTAAACAATACCTTACTCCATTGATCCGCGTTCCAAAGTCGATGTTCCTGAGCAAAAGTTAACCTGTTTCTACGATGATTTACCTCGAGCCTTGGAGCCTTGGCGGGCACAAATGAACCCAAACCAGCTTCTTCGAACCTTCTTCGTACCGTACGCTCACTTACGGTTACACCCCGCACTGCTTCTAACTCTCACACTTCAACTCGGGCTTGGACGGCCGTGAAACGGGGGTTCCTACGTACACGAAGCCGAATGGAACGATCATCCCTACTCGAAGTGCGTCTTTTTCTGCCTTGTCCTGCTCTTTTCACATAAGTACCGGTCTCCCTGAACCGTTGGATACTGCGATGGATCGTTGAAACTGGTCGACGAAGATCTCTGGAGATCACTCTGTAGGATTGACCATTTCTTCGCATTTCGAGTGCCCTGGCAATCTCCGTTGGGGCTAAGTCAGGCATAATTCAGTCCTCAACTCCAAAAAGATACGCGATTAAAAAAAAACTAACAAAAAACAGTATTTCAATGAAATTTTAAATCAAACTTATAAGGAAGAAATACTCGAAGTTCGCTCCAGATAAGGTGTATTTGAATAAAATTAAAGCAATTGCATAAAATGTGATATTCAGTTGTTTTTCTTAATTTAAAAATAAATATTTTTAAATTAAATGACGTATAAACCAGCCAGCAACCTTATATGATACTGATATCAAACCTTTATTTTATGTTCCGCTAAATATGCCGGTGTGTGTGTATTATATGAACATCTATTGTACCACTTGTAGAGCAAATAAATGATTGATTGATTGATTGATCAAGTATGTTCCTTCAAAATTCCAGTGAATGTGTTGCTAGGTACATACATAAAGTAATTGTGTGAAAAATTTGGAGAATTTGGTTTGTCTACAATTTCTTCGGAATGAATCGGAATGAAGTATAAGTATATCAAGCTAACCTTTCGTCTAACTTTTTAACCTGCTTTTAGAATTAACTAAGATTTAAGTCCATCATTGCAGAATGAAAGACCTAGGCGGCGGTGCAGTGTTAGACCTGGGCATATACATGCTGCAGCTCCTACAGTTTATATACAAGGAGCCGCCGACGGACATAATGTGCACGGGACATTTGAGTAAGGCGGGCGTGGACGAGTGTATATCGTGTGCGCTAAAGTACAAAGACGGGAGGACGGCGACTATAGCGGCGCATACTAGAGCCACTATGACGAACAGAGCTGACATCGTCGGGACCAAAGGTACTGTGGCAGTAAGTATCTTTTCTTTTCTGTTATAGTAGAGGGCTAATGACATCCTCAACACCAGAGAAGTTGAATGTGCGTGGCCAGTCTTTTAAACTCTTTACTTTACTCGCCTGGGCCTTGGGCATTCTGAATAGTCGTTTGTAAGGCCGCTGGCTCGAATTATGCGGCGACGGTGGCGGGATTGTTTGCATACAATTTAATGAACCTACAGGTCTAAAATGGCCACATTAAGTAAATTATTAGAAGTTTCTTTAAGTAAAATGGCCACATTAAGTAAATTATCAGAAGTTACTTTACGTAAAATGGTCACATTAAGTAAATTATTAGAAGTTATTTTACGTAAAATGCCCACATTAAGTAAATTATTAGAAGTTACTTTACGTAAAATGGGCACATTAAGTAAATTATTAGAAGTTACTTTACGTAAAATGGCCACATTAAGTAAATTATTAGAAGTTACTTTACGTATAATGACCACATTAATTAAATTATTAGAAGTTACTTTACGTAATATGGCCACATTAAGTAAATTATTAGAAGTTACTTTACATAAAATTGGCACAAAGTAAATTATTAGAAGTTACTTTACGTAAAATGGCCACATTAAGTAAATTATAAGAAGTTATTTTACATAAAATGGGCACATTAAGTAAATTATTAGAAGTTATTTTACATAAAATGGGCACATTAAGTAAATCAGAAGATTTTTTAAGTAAAATGGCCACATTAAGTAAATTATAAGAAGTTACTTTACGTAAAATGGCCACGTTAAGTAAATTATTAGAAGTTACTTTACGTAAAATGACTACATTAAGTAAATTGTTAGAAGTTATTTTACGTAAAATGGGCATTATTAAGTAAATTATCATAAGATTCTTTGAGTAAAATGGCCACATTAAGTAAATTATTAGAAGTTATTTTACGTAAAATGGCCACATTAAGTAAATTATCAGAAGATTCTTTAAGTTAAATGGCTACATTAAGTAAATTATAAGAAGTTATTTTACGTAAAATGGCCACATTAAGTAAATTGTTAGAAGTTACTTTACGTAAAATGGCCACATTAATTAAATTATTAGACGTTACTTTACGTAAAATGGTCACATTAAGTAAATTATCATAAGATTCTTTGAGTAAAATGGCCACATAAAGTAAATTATTAGTAGTTAATTTACATAAAATGGCCACATTAAGTAAATTTGTAAGAGCAGATTTAAAAAAAAATATATTTCATAGGAAGATTCACTCAATTTGGCCAGGTGAATCGTACAATGAAATAAGAACTTTTGAAGAAGTCACAACAATTCTATTTTGACAGTTTTCAATAGAAATGCGTAAAATGGTACACATAATAAGAATTGCTTAATTGTCAATTACGAGAATTATTAGAAACTTCTAATAATTCTCGTAATTACAGTAACTACTGTAAGGGCAAATTATTAAAATATTGATGTATCGTATCATATTACGATTCACTTAATGTGTCCATTTTAGACCTGCTGGTTTTCGAAAACAGCGGCGCGGCAGTGGGCGAGGAACGGTGCCTGAATTTCCATGCGGTAAAAGCCCGCGCGCCTGCGTAAATAGTTTTTTTTCAATTTATTTCTGTGGCTTATACTAATATATTATGTATACCTATGTACTTAAAGTAATATATTATATCATAGTAAGTAATTCTGGTTTTACGTAATGAGTTTTTTTTTTATAAAATATGAATATAATAATAATAATAATCATTATTCACAAAGCAATTTGCATTAAAATAAAATACAAATGTCTCATTTTACTTTCAGAAAGATCGAAAAATCTTATTATTTTGTGTAGGAGCCCCAATTTATAGAATATGATGCACAGACATACTGAAAATATAATATTGTCATATCACTCAAAATGTGTCCACCGTAAACAAACATCAAACAGCAAATGGTAAATGTTTCTTCAAAAGATAATCTTGAACATTTGCCATGTACCACATTTCAATGTCAATTTTGTAGTTCGAGGTCCCTAGATATGATACCTCAATGCAAAACACTAGTAACGCGAATTCATAGCATTTGGCTTAAGGCCCCACCGTGGCTCAATAGTTAGCGCGTTGCTGCTCAAGTAGGAGATCACGGGATCGAATTCCGTCAAGGAAACAAAAAGCTTTCTGTGTTCCTGAGTCATGCATATTGTGTATTAAATATTTGTAAATAAAATAAAAATCTTAAATATATTATGTATAGTATAAAAGTATTAAAAATACTTCCCGTTGTCTTGTACCTGTAACACAAGTTCTTCGGGTACTTATCACGGGTCCAGATTGACGTGGTGTGAAGCGTCCATAGATATCCACAAGGTATGTGGTGTTATAAGTACGTTATTAAATAATTTCGATCTTCTATGGCAATAAGGTCCAAACCGTGCATATACTAGATCGTTACAATATATGAAATTGGTGTTTTGTCGTACTAGGCACTTTGATCTCAAATATATTTTGTGTATATGTTCTTTGGTTAGGAATTCCAATTTCAAATTTGCATAAATTGGCATTTACTCATGCATTTGCAAACACAAATGCATGAGTAAATATCGGTTATTTACTCATGCATTTGTGTTTCTAAAACCGTAATTCATTTGTTTTTTTCTCTTTTGGTTTTTTCTTTGCGTCACTCTGTTTACAAAATGGAAAACTTGAAATATCGTATTATTTTCGAGTACGAGTTCCGCCTTGGCACCAGTGCTGCAGAAACTGCTCGAAGAATTAATTACGTGTATGGCGGCGGTGTCGCAAAAGAAAAACAGTGCGTTTTTTGTTCCAACGTTTTCGTTCAGGAAATTTCTACCTACAGAACAAGCCCCGTGGACGACCGGAGACGAAGTTGATAATTAGGCTATTGTGGAAGCTGATCCATCGCAAACTGCTTACAGTGCAAACAAAAAGCTGCAGGCTGCGGTGTTAGTGATAAAACTGT
The DNA here is from genome assembly GCA_037179445.1 of Phengaris alcon alcon. Taxonomy (NCBI): domain Eukaryota; kingdom Metazoa; phylum Arthropoda; class Insecta; order Lepidoptera; family Lycaenidae; genus Phengaris; species Phengaris alcon. Next base: position 158,473 of record JAYRCH010000069.1, on the reverse strand, counting down.
TTTAATCCAATTGAAGCAAATTGGGAAGGTGAAAAAGATTGAAAGGTGGGTACCTCATTAATTAAGTGCAGCAAACCGACAAACGCGCGTCGACTGCTACTACTGCTTACATTACTCAACCGGCACAATAATGAAGGGATTTTAAATCGAATCATTACCTGTGATGAAAAGTGGATCCTGTACGATAATCGGAAACGCTCATCGCAATGGCCAAACCCTGCCCCAAGCGAAAATTTACTCAAAATGATACTTGTGAGCGTTTGGTGGACTAGTGCCGGTGTCGTTTACTACAGCTTTCCTATATCTGGCCAGACGATGACGGCAGATGTCTATTGCCAGCAACTGCAAGTCATGATGGAAAAGCTAGCTGCTAAACAACCGAGGTTGCTCATTCGCTCTAGGGCAGTGCTGCTTCAGGACAACGCTAGACCACACACTGCACAACAGACGACTACCAAATTAGAGGAGCTTCAATTGGAATGACTTAAGACATGCACCGTACTCCCCGGACCTTGCTCCAGCAGATTACCTTTTTTTTCGAAATTTGGATAACTTCTTGCAAGGGAAAAAATTCAACTCCGATGGGGCAGACCAAAGCGCCTTCAAAGATGTTATTGATTCCTGTCCGAATGGTTTTTTAGTAAAGGAATCAATGAACTATATATGAGATAGCAAAAGTGTATAGATATATATTACTTTGATTAAATAAATATATTATGTTTAAAAAAATCTACTTTATGTTCCTCCTTTACAAAACGCCAATTTCATATGTAATGACCTAATACTAAGTACAGTGCAGTCTTTTAAATTCCTTAAATATGATCGACAGTGAGGGCTTAAGTTTCACGATGACGCGTTCGTCAGGCACCTTCAATGACATTCGACACGACATTCGAATTCGGTCAAGAGCGAAGCAATAACTTACAGTTTCGGTCATTACCACTTCATGACCTGTTATGGGTTTCAAGACCAGCCTCAAGTATCATGACTTTATATGGTCAGATCGAGCGAGTCATTGCGCAAAACGAAAATGACCAGGGATCGTGATCTTGAAGATTTTAGGGTTCCGTTGCCGCAGTCGAAAAGCTCTGTAAATTGATATGTCATTCCGTTGTTCTGCCACATTTAGATTTATTAAGCCGTGGTTCAAGGAATTTAAGATGTCTGTATTTTACTTCATAGAAAGTGTTAAAGGTAGTTTTCTGAATAATGCCCTTTTCCTCCGGAACCTTAAATTACTCGCGGTTGTATCGCTCTGGGCATGTCTTGAATTATCTAAGTACAGTCGCGAGTGACGAGCGCTAGATTGTATGCATCGCGACAAATCTTCATTTACATCTAAGTGCAGATCTACGGTTAGAAGGTAATAGGGCACTTTGTCAAGCGACACTTTGGTCGAAAATGAGTTATATACGTTTTATACCCTATTCCCTTAAATAGAAAATAAAATCAATTGATCTAAATAATCGGCTTAAAACGACGCTAAATCAAAAAAATAAAAAATGCCAATTTATGCCTTTAGTTTTTTTCTTTTTATGTCTGTTTTTACTTTATGACGATAAACAAAAAAGTAATGTCCATTTTTCTGAAATTTAAAACATTAAATTGCTCTCCTGAACAATTTGCTTTTTCGCTCTTATTACCTTTTAACCGTCGATATACTATACAAAATTTAGTCTATTTAAATTCATAATTACTAGGGAGGACAGACGGATGTATAGGGTGAAACTAGAGTTTCGTTGTAGGTACTACGGAACCCTAAAAAAACAATTAAGTGTGCCGTGGTAGTATATTTCATGTACCTATTAAACCCTGTTTTTACCGGAACGGAATAAAAAATCACCCAGTACATACTATCCACTGAAATGCTTACAAGTGGGCTTCGGCCTGACCAAGCTTACCACCCCCTTTGGTGTTGCCACTGTTCCCACAATATCAACGAACTTGACGTATTCGAATGTACTTAGAAGTAAGTGTATAAACTCAAGCAGAAATTCCGTGACAGAACTTCGGCGGCGGAATTTCGGCGTACTGTTTCGGCGGAATATCCGCCTCATATTTATAATACCTACTAATTGAAATAGGATTGCCTGCGGAGTCACGACGAATCTTCGTCGCTGAAATTCCGCCTGATGTGTTTACTAACGCTCATGACTGCACATATTTTATGAGCATAAACGCCACTTTGTTACTGGACATAAGTGTTATGTAACATTCGTAACTAATGTTAATGAGCGCCGAGCAGTCTTAATGGATCGTGCTGTTACGTCCAACATTTCATTATGTCTGGAAAGATTTCAAGGGCACATAATATTATGATCTCTATGTTACGTGTTATTGATGTAAAATATCGTATGCGGCAGTGGTAATCAGGTCCTAGGTGTACTACGGGACATAATAATATAATGTTCGTGGTACTACTTTCAAGATCAGCGAATTACGGGGAAAAACCAGCGGCTCTCGCATATATACCTATTGCGTGGCGGACAAACGCGAACTATTTACCCCACACGGTCTCCCCGACGCGACAGAGAGGTGTTATAAGTTTGATATCTGTGTGTGTGTGTGTGTGTGTGTGCGTGGGTGCGTGCGTGTGTGTGCGTGGGTGTGTGTGCGTGGGTGTGTGTGTGTGTGTGTCACCGTAGCATCGTAGCTCCCAATAGGATGAACCAATTTTGATCTAGTTCTTTTTGTTTGAAAATTTGAAAAGTGTTCATAACTTATACCATAACTCATCATCATCAGCTCGCTTGCTGCTTGTCAATGTCGGGGGTTACTTAATATGTTGAATTCTGTTTATAGCTTGAGTACTTCTGGTGCCCGACGGCGCTGCACCTGTCGGCGGCGAACAGCACGGAGTGGTCGCTGCCGCGCGGCCGCCACCGGTTCCACTTCCACAACAGCGCCGGCCTCGCTTACCAGATACAGGAGTGCTACGACTGCCTCAGCAAAGGTGAGCGACGTATATTAACCGATATCGCATTTAGGCTACGTACCCACGAGCGTTGTTTAGTGGTAGCGACAGAAAAAAACAGCACGGTGTAAATAGAACTGTGCTAATACAATAGAGCTGAAAATCTTCTAGAGTTTTCAAATCTGACAGACTCGACACTACAATTTTCAGCTCTGTTGTATTAGTGCTGACTTCGATTTACAGTGCGGTTTTTTCTGTCGCGATCACAAAAAAAAAACTCGTGGGTACGAGGGCTTAGATGCATCATGCAATGCATATAATGTATATATATGCATATATATATATATACATATGTGTGTGTATATGTATGATATATAGTTCAGCATTCAGATCCAGTTTAATTTAAACGTAAACAAAGAAACAATATCACCTTACAATGCTGCAAATTTGAATATTACTAACAGTGCAATAAAAAAATACAATGACACATTAATTTGGTCGAAATTAATCTTTTTGTTTGTGTTCAGTTTAAATTGGACCCGAACAGGCCTATATCTACAGTGTGGTCTATCTACGAAATACCTAATGCGATCCTGACGTCTATAAGTACTTCGTGACCCATGGGCCACATCACATCATGACTCATGACGCCTTTCAGAAATAAGAAGTAAAATATAATTAGGATCTTTCCATAAGGGTAGCTTATATTATCGTTACAATTCTTATGAATTTGTGCGTGTACGTGGTAGCTGCTAGCGCTGATACACGATACATCTTAGGTCGCTTGTATATTATACAAAAGGAGTTTGTAAAAGCAGACCAAAATGTATTATGTGAGACGCGAGGTACCATTGACGTACCAGAACATTAAGGTTCTGGTACGTCAATGGACAGATCCATTGACGTAAGTAAATTAAGAAAAAATTGCTTTATGTACGATAGAGGTCGTCGATCAAACGTCGATCAATATTAACTGTAAACCTAGTGCAGTGTGCACTAGGTTTACATTTAATATTGAACCCTATCTGCGACTAATTAAGATTGCAAACTACATCACGCTGCATATGCAAGATTAACTATTATGTAACTCGAATACATTTGATACCGACATAAATATGGACACTGAATGTAGTAGTGAGCGAAATACGATGTCTTTGCAATTTTGCATAAACCAAATAAATGGCAGGCAAGCAGTAGGTACTGTCGCCGACATACCCGATGTACATTTTCATCTTATTGTTATAACGATAAGGTACAAAACTCGTACACCTTATTTGTCAGCGACTGTACGTAAGTATTTTTAACCGACTTTCAAAAAAGTTGGCAGTTATTCGCTCGGCTGTATATATTTTTTTTATCTTATAGAATCGACTGATGTAAAGTTAAACTACAAAAAAGTTAACTACATAATATTATGGTGTCCTCAATAATTTATAAAGCAATATTATTAAAACATCGTACCTACGTATATAACAATAATTATATTATTATATTATATTATATTATTTTTGTTTTGAGACTTTTTTGTGTTTCTTTTGTAAAATAATATATTTTTGTTATTTAATTTTAATATAACTGATTGAGTGTACTGCTGGTTCGTGGTGGAAATTCATGTTCATAATAATATTTTTCACTTTATTTAAATAAAGTGGAAAGTGTATAAAAAAGTTTTGTGATATTGTTATTTAATGTTATGTTTCGTTTTAAATATTTTTTAAGAGAAGTTAATAATTTGTTATTTAGTTAATAAGCTGTTTTTATTATAATATTATTGTTTGTGATGAGCAGCAGCGAAATTATTGCCATATGCTACGAAGTTTGGCGATTTTTAGGGTTCCGTAAAGGATTACGGAACCCTAAAAATCGCCAAACTTCGAAACATATGGCAATAATTTCGCTGCTGCTCATCCTTCTATCGAGAAAGGAAGGATCCTTTCTCGATAGAAGGATGTGTAGTCCACCTAGATATTGCGCCCTGCGAGTTAGGTAGTCTAAAAGAAATTTAGAATGAACCTCGATTATAAACCGTACCTACCTACCAAAAGTTCATCATCCTAATATTATATGAAATCCAGATATTTCGGGAAACGGAATGCAAGTGCGTCACCTCTCAACGGGCAATCGCGTCGCGATATTAGAGATAATCAGTTTCGGTGCGAAAACAATAACACCACTGATTTAGAAATTGGAACCGCTGATAGGCGTATCACCATCATTATTTTAGCCGCAAAACGTCCACACTGTACGTAGGCCTCCCCCATGATTTTTCAATAAGACCGGTCGCTTATTTTACTGTTAGTAAGTGACGTTTAAATTTATTGTATTTAGTATTAGGTATAGTGTGCTATTGTGTATTTGTTTACGTTTAGATTAAATTGGTTAACTGCCTCCGTGGTCTAGTGGTTAGAGCTTGGCTCTCTACTTGGGTCGTGGGTTCGATTCCCGCATTGGAACAACCAAAAATATATTGTTTCCAAGTTTGGTTAGGACAATGCAGGCTGATCACCTGATTGTCGGATAAGAAGATCCATGCGTTGGATGGGCATGCAAAAAGTCGGAACAGCGCCTAATCTCTCGCCAGTCGTGTCGGAAGGTTATCCGTTCCACTGGGTTATGAGAGTAAATGTAGAGAGAGTGTGCTCTTGTGTACTGCGCACACACTTGGGCAATATAAAATTACTCCTGCGTAAATGACCTGGTTTCAACGAAACCGGCAACCGTCACCGAAATCGGTGTGGGAGTTATTTCATTAAATAGGAACTGGACGGATTATCATGGGAAACATTCCTCATTGATGCGATAACTAGGCAGTTCCCCACGCTATATCCTACTACAGTTTGGCTTAACGTAACAAAAAACCACTGCATTTTCAGTTTTAATATATTGATAATATGATAATTTTATGATTATAATTGTTAATTAAAATTATATATATATTACATAATTTTATATGTATATAAAATATAATTAAAATAATTATTATAATTAAATTATGAAAAGATGTTATAATAGCACATGCAAAATGACGTGCTACCATAGTATTTTGCATATTATGATTACTGTGTGACTATTTTCTACAAAATCACTACTAACAACTAAATTCCTACTACAGAGGGAATAAAATACTAAACGTAAAAAATGTGTCACGTTTGTTGTATGGGAAACTCACATTTTTAATTTATTCTGTTTTTAGTATTTGTTGCTATAACGGCAATAGAAATACCTGCATTATTTGTGAAAATTTCAACTGTCCAGCTATCAAGGTATAAGAAGGTCAAGCCTGGTGCAGACGGACGGACAGCAAAGTCTCAGTAATAGTGTCCCGTTTTTACCCTTTGGGTGTTGCAACGTGTTCTAAAGAATATTTATTTGAGTTCATTGAAGTATTTGAAACTTTAGAGCCACTATAATTGATAAAATCTAAAAACTATTACTATAAAACAAAGAGAAATGATTTCTATAACAATTATTACTGGAAAAATGTATGGCACAATAATTCGGATTAGTCGATAGCGTGACTACAGTTACAGCAAAATACAACTAATAAATAAAGTAATAACCTGACCTAGAGCATGTCACGACATGTCTAAGGAGGGTTCCGTAACTATCAACGCGCAATAGGTTTTCTTTGAATTACTTCAAAAGTTATTGTAATAAAGCAACTTATAAACCACTTTGAAGGCCGATTACGCAAAAATGGTTCACTTTTTAAAAAAGTCATGTATGAAACCTTGCCTTTATTTTAAAAGACCTGTTCAACGATACCCCACACGATGGGGTACAATGAAAAAATATTTTTCATCCCCACTTCACATGTATATTTATATTCACATGTATATATAACTATACCAAAGTTCATCCATTTATATTCATAATTACAGAAACTAGAAGTGCGGACAGACAGACGCAGAGCGAAACTATAAGGGTTCCTTGAGTATTACGGAATCGTAAAAACGTCCCGTTCCGTAATGAGATTTCGCTGTCTGTCCGTCCGTCCGCCTGCCTGTCACCAGACTGTATCTTATGAACCGTGGTAGCTAGACAGACTAGCAAATTTTCGTAGATGTATTTCGGTTGCCGCTATAACAAAAAATACTAAAAACAGAATAAAATAAATATTTAAGTGGGACTCCCATACAACAAACGTGACTGTTCAGTTGTTTTCTACGGAAACCTTCGAGCGCAAGTCCGACTCGCACTTGGCCGATTTGATTTAATTTTAAGATAGATAACTAGCATTCATTATTAAATTTAAAAAAATACCATTTTCAGGTCTGTTGGAGAGTCCGAAAATGACGCTAGATGAAAGCATAGTTCTGTCGAAACTTACCGACACGATGCGCGCTCAAGTCGGCGTGCTCGACTAAACCGGACCAAATTGTATCCCGTGAACCAGTATTAGTGAAGTATTACTTATTTATTATGGCCATAAATGCAAGACACTTGCTTAGTACTTATTGGATGTTGGCGGTTCTGTGGCGAAGGATAAGTCCTGTGCAATTTCATTATTTTCCCTTTTTAGGCTTATTTTAAGAGGAAAATTTGAAAATGCTGAAAATAATCAAATAAACCCTTCGCCACTGCTGATGCCTCCTACCAAAAATCTTGCCCCTTCCAAGGCGTTTGATAATAATTACCTGTTAAATATGAGTATATTCAAATTTTTCTATACAAAATTTTATAATTAATGTCAGCAAAAAGATAACGATTTTAAGCGCCATTTCCTGTCAAATATTACCTCAGTTTAATACGTATCTATAATAATATAACGAAGACTAGAAACAACAAAATGTAACCCAAAAATAAGTACCTACTTACCTAATTTAAAGCTATTTATGTATGTATTAACTATAAACAAAATTGTGCTATTTAAGTGTTCATAAAAAGTAACTTAAGAGTGCCTTATAATATAATTATTCCAAGTAAAATAAACTAAACAAACACAGGTGCTAAAATAGATACATATTATTATTGTCCTTATTTATTCATAAAGTATTTAGGATCGCCGACGTATCCGGCTTTTAGCTCTTATTACTATGGCAATAAAGTCCAATAGTGGTACGCCGGATCTTAAGCGACCGTACGATAGGCTATAATCTACTAGGTTTCTAATGAGAGTAAAAACTTACGGAATATATACCTTAAATAGCATTCTTACTCATTCAATACTTTATTGTTGTGCTAAAATGCATGAATAATAACTGAAAAAGTACTTATAATTGTAAAGTCTCTTAACTTATTAATTAAGATGCTTCTATAATTAAAAAGATTACTTTTAGACAAGACCGACCATCCTTTAAGTTAATTATCTTCTTATAGTCCTTATGTAAGATGTAGATGCTTACAAATACCCAAATAAATCCAAAAAGAAATTAAATTAAAAACGTTAAATATTATAGGAAAATGAATCACTAGTCGGCTTTTTGTTCAATGGTCCTTCAATACTCGTACAATAAAAACTATATTTATATGCGGTTTAAATAAATTCACTGGCATTTCTCGAGAACTCTACTGTGATGTAATTATACGAATGTTTCAAGTTGCCTTAATATTTGAGGGTCACGGCAAACCACCGCCATAGCGTGACCGCTTCTGGCAAAGTCAAGTAAACGCATTTCCTTCGATAATAACAGCAACAGCAGGCGTAGCATGACCGCCGTAGAAGTGGGTTTTGTCTACGGAAGAATAGACAAAATAACATTGATAAAGAAAAACTATAGCGCCATACTCACGGTCCAGCGCCGCAGGTCCAACATGGTAATTATCCAGCCTGCAAATCAACTGATGGCGGTCATTAGTGTCTTAAAAAACTCAATAATTTTTGAAAATATTTCCTACCAAAACGCTTTACTCACCGTCCAGCCTGTAAATCCAATACCGCGGCCTTGGAGCTGACTTGTAGGCAAAAATTAAAAATGATTGACACTAGTGACGGCTATTAAATTAAATAATGTTTATTTCGGGCGGCATAGGCCCATATTATAAATACCTTACAGACTAACATACATATTATAATTAGTACCGGTGTTGGATTTGAAGGCTGGATGGTGAGTAAGGCGCTTAAACGCTTCAAGGCCGCCGCGCAAGACCTGCGGCGCTGGACCGTAAGTATGGAACTTACTATTTTGTCTATAATATGATCTGTAATTTTTTTTATCCTTTCGTAGGCATTCTTTTTACGGTCATGCCACGTGCTAATGCCTATAAAATTTCTATGATAATTTCTCAAATACGTAATAATGTGTACAGTATTTACCTCGACCAACTGTGATTCAGTGTTGTGACGCAAGTTGTTAAGTATGATAATAAAATATACTAATGTATAAAATGTTACTGGTTTTATTTATATAAATGTTAAGAATCCTAATTAAGGAAATATGAAATTATATGCACGTTTTCGTTTCGTTAAGAATTATCGTTCTAAACCTAGAAATATTTACTAAATAACTCTATAGAATCTTGCTGCATTTTCTGCTTTCAGCCAGTTAGAAAGCGAAATATTGCCTTATTGTCGCCACTCACGTGCGATCGATCGTTACAATCGGCGATCATTTATAGACCGCTCGTCTACACGTACATTCTTACTGATAAAATGTATATCAAATTGTAGTATTAGTGTGTACAATGAACGTATGCTTACCCGCCAGTTCGTGCGGCGGCCAATTTATTTGTGCAGGGCGGCAAAAGTACGACTAATCCCTTTCACGTTTTGTTAGCCGTTTTTTCCTGTTACACACTTTTGATATGAAAAATTAAGAGCACAACTTCTATGTCTCACTCTCTAATAACCAGCTCTTCTAAAATAATCTCTTGCAAAACGTTGCTAGCCCCTATACTGAAATGACATGTCGTTACAATCGATCGCCCCGGACCGTCCAGCATGCAGCACAGCCTATCGATAGTGTCTTATTGAAATTTGAAACGGACTAATAAGCAAAAAATAAAAATAATTGACACTAATGGCGGCCATTAGTATCGGTGATTTGCAGACTGGACTGTCAGTATGGTCCTTTTTTTTCTCTTTTCTTGGCACTGACACGTGGGATTTGTGTACCTTACCATAGACAAGTATGGTCCGTTAAAGCGGTCTCTCGATCCTATATATAGCAGGTCCAATAGCAAGGTCTACAAAGGTCATAACTGCCAATTGCAAACAAATATTATAAATTATTGACATTATTGACGGTGGTGATATTATTTTGTTGATATTTACTGCGGCTGAATGGAGAATCTATTTTCAGAACTAAACAAACCAAACCATTGATATAATATTATATTTTGTTATTCATTTCATTATATAAAGCTAGTAGATAGTGGAATAAATGCAGTTATTGTTTGAAGCTCTGGAATACTTTCTGTATGACGTTGGCGCCCTGCCTCAGCTGATCTTCGGTGATGACTAGAGGCGGGGCCAGGCGGATAGTCTGCCCGTGAGTGGTCTTCGCCAGGAGACCAGCCTCTTTCAGTCTTAAACACACGTCGTATGCCGGTATACCTAGAAGAATGTGTAGTATTAGTCTAATATTATAAAAGGTACCTATAGCTGGGCAAATACGGGGGCCAGCACTATCATTACTATAGGAGAGCTATGCATTGGGAACAATAGCCTCGGCTCGATCAGAAAAGTCAAAAATTTTTTTTTGTTTCACCAGTGAGTGAGGGTACCGAAGGTCAAAATAAGAATTCGGTACTCTGGGGTAAGCGTGAGTTGCCGTTGGTAATCACTTGCCATTTGGCGACCCGCCAACCTACTTACCAGTTTATTACCATACTAGCGACCCGCCCCAGCTTCACACGGGTGCCATGTATTATACACTAGATGTTGTTCGCGACTTCGTGCGCGCAAAAGTAAATCTAGCGGAAACCGTACCTTTTTCCGCGATGAAATGATGAAATGAAAGTAGCCTGTGTCCTTCCCCGTGGTCTACTCTATATCAGTGCCAAATTTCATCAAAATCGGTCCAGTAGTTTCGGAGCCAATTCAAACAAACAAACTTTCCTCTTTATAATATTAGTATATATTAAATAAAAGCTGGTAAAAATAGAATGGGGATAATCCTATTACAATTATAAATGTGAAAGTTTGTGAGGATGGATGGATGTTTGTTACTCTTTCACGCAAAAACGACTGAATGGATTTCGATGAAATTCGGTATGGTAGTAGTTTAGGCACTGGATTAAAACAGGCAACTTTTTATCCCGATTATTTTTAAACAAAAAATTTTACCGACTTCCAAAGTAATTTATAAACAGAAAAAATGAAATAAATCTTATTTTCTAAATAATTCCCCTTTTAAATTCGGCCAAAATTTTGACTATTTCTCTACACAATCTTCATTATTTTGAAGTCGGTACCATCCCAAACAATATCCATAAAAAACAAATGGGTGACTTCAGAAAAAGTCAATATCATTATGTGTCCATATAAATTTCGAGGAGTTCCCTCGATTCCTCATGGATCCCATCATCACCCTTTGGTGATGATGGGATCCATGAGGATGATGATGTGACAACGGGACCAACTTCGGATTATACCCATAACATAAAAATATAATTTTGAAAATTGGTCAACAGACGGCGGAGTTATCGTTGTTCAAGTAACTTAAATATATATGTATACAGCCGAACCTATAACCGCCTCCATTTTTCGGAAGTCGTTTAAAAAAATACAGTATTCCCATAGGATACTACATTCACGCGGGCCGAGCCGCGGGAAAAAGCTATATAATAAAATACATACCATCTTGAACATCAATGGCGAACATCAGCCCCCTGCCGCGTATGGCCGTGATCATGGACTTGGGAATCTTCTCCAACTCCTCACGGAAGACCCCACACAACTTCTCGGCCTTTTCGCACAACTCCTCCTCCAGCAAGACCTGCGAAATGAAATATTTTGCTGAAGAATGCCGGCTCGTCTGTCCATAGCCCGCAATAATCTTTTATACTAAGCTACGTTCACATACAATTAAATCCAAACGGAAAGAAAGAGGACAAGAGAACACAATGCTACCAATGTCACTTATAGTGCAATATAAAAACAAGTTCCCCACACCGATTTCGGTGACGGTGGCCGGTTTCATTGAAACCAGGCCAGTTACGCAGGAGTAATTTTATAGTGCCCAAGTGTGTGCGCTGTACAGAAGAGCATTCTCTCTTCCTTTACTCTCATAACCCAGTGGGACGAATAACCGACACGACTGGCATCGTAGGCGCAGATCCGACTTTTTACATGCGCATCCGAGGCATTGATCATTTTTCTTGTCCGACAATCAGGTCATCAGCCTGCATTAGAACAAGCAAACTTGGAACCAACATTTTTTGTTGTTCCAATGCGGGAATCGAACCCACGACCTCCGAGTCGAGAGCTGTAACCACTAGACCACGGCGGCTGTTAATGGCAATAAAGAAATACAATAACACATTAATTTGGTCGATTTTTTTAATTTTAAAGCCCGCAAAAAGAGGAGTGTTATAAGTTTAACGTGTCTGTCTGTCTATGTGTATGTCCGTGGCATCGTAGCTCCCAAACGGATGAACCGATTTTGATCTAGTTTTTTTGTTTGAAAGCTGACACGATCGAGAGTGTTCCTAGCTATAATTCATCATCATCAGCGCGCTCATGGCTTGACAATTCGGGGGTTACTTAATTTTTTTCGTTTACTAAATTGGATCTGAATGGAATATACCTACATCATCTCCTGGTGTGTACTTATGACATAAAGTAATACCTTGATGGCCTCCGTAGCGACGGCGCAGGCGAGAGGGTTGCCGCCGTAAGTAGACCCATGGGTTCCTGGTGTTATCACCTGTAACATACAACCATGGAGCTCGAACAAAGCATACGACGCACCACTTCATACCCCTTTTTTCGAAAATTATACATACGGAGGAGCATGAAAATTGGCACAGTTTATGTTTGAGTTCTCGGCCCCACAGCAAACCAGTCTAATGCAGTAAAACGCGTGTGTGAGGCTCGGGTCCCTTTAAAAAAATATTTACGCAACGGATACGCTAATCCATGTTGCTGTCTTTGTCTGCCAAGTGACTTTCCGATATATCAAAGACAGAGACATTGTTTAGCGTATCCGTTGCGCATTTTTATTTTTCATCACTACATAGTATAAAACAAAGTCGCTTTCTCTGTCCCTATATCCCTATGTATGCTTTAATCTTTAAAACTACGCAACGGATTTTGATGCGGTTTTTTTTAATAGATAGAGTGATTGAAGAGGAAGGTTTATATGTATAATAATATTCATTAAATAGTGGAGAAATACTGTTATTTTTGAGGTTTCTAATGTGATGTCGTAAATAATTACATTTTTTCCGCTTACATTGCAAACGGTGGCTGAACCCTATGAGATAGATCAAAATAATGTACTACAGTTTTGTTCATCATAAAAAAGCCTACAAAAAAGTCCGCGATAGCATATATCTATCTCTTACGGGATAACCCACAATAACCATTTTTTTATCCTTTACTTTGATTTTAATTTAATAGCTTATTTACGAAGCGATTTTAAGCAATACAGCATTAATCCTTATCCAATTTAGTACCTTAAATACATTGTGCATTTAATATAGATCAATATGGCCCTTTATAGCATGTAATTTAAATGAATATTTTCGAAGATATTACAGATTTAAAATGCAGGGACATGTCTCGGCGGCACTCGCGAGTCGCGACTCGGTGCTCGCTCAACGAATATTCTGTACTGCAGTTCTTATGGAATATCCATAGAGGTAGTTGGCCAGTTTTGTTGGAATGTCAAATTATATTTGAATGGCAAATTAAATGATTATTCACTACGTAGTATAAAACAAGTCGCTTTATCTGTCTGTCCCTATGTACCTATATTGTATGCTTAGATCTTTAAATCTACGCAACGGATTTTGATGCGGTTTTTTTAAATAGTCTTTTTATACTCGAGCGCGATAGATATAATAATATAATGTATATCAAGCGGTCGCGCATGTCGCGTCGAGGTGATAGGGTCCCATTTTTAACCATTTGCATTGGGTAAACCTATAAACATTTTCAATATTGTATCAGAAGTAGGTATATTGCTGTAAATAGAGAGTTATTCGCCGAAGTAGTTTTTTCTCCAAGAACACTATACTACGCGGGCGAAGCCGCGGGCAAAAGATAGTTAATACATAATTCACATAAGCGGGTAACGGCCGGCCCCAGAGACATTTAATGCTTACTTTAGGAGGTACTTAGTATAGACTTTCATAAAATTTCTAATGAGTATCTCCTTAAGTAAGCATTAAATGTCTCTGAGTGCGACCTTAATGGCCGAATAGTGAATACTGAAACGCTTATTAAAATTAAGATCGCTCCTATTCACAGGCTGTCGCTGTCTCTGCTAGCTATGACTAGAAAAACAGTATTGGGCCGTAAGAGTTTAACAACGAGTCTGCCGTTGCAGTCCGTGGTTTGATTGTTTGCCGGTCTTAGAGCCGCGCCATACATTTTCCAGCCGCGCACGATTTCAAATGTACTTATGTCTCGTTAGTAGCAAAAGCGATATCCTACAAAACTACGCAGTATCCTTACATCCATAACGTTGTTGTTGGTCAGCACGGCGGACACGGGCAGCAGGCCGCCGCTCAGCGCCTTCCCCAGGATGAGGATGTCTGGCTTCACTCCCTCGTGCTCCACCGCCAGCAACTTGCCCGTGCGACCTGAAACACGGAATCATAATAATATGTGAATTGTGAACAGCATCCCCAAAAATATCGACTCAATGATACAAGAGTAGGGCATGCAATATCGGACGGTTTTCAATTCCGATATTGAGTTTCAATTATATTTACAAAGCAAGTTTGTGGATTGTCTATGATAAAATACATATTTAAAAATCAAATTATTTCAATTTGGTACGAAACCAAGTAGTATTACGAGTATATATACATATCTCGTCAATCGGCCGGATAGACTAAGCTCCGTGTTTTTAATTACTTAAAATTATAAATACTTATTTTATTACATTAAAAAGTGATAAAAAACGTTTGAAATTGGACAATAATCAACTGGAAGTGTTATCTCAGTGTTAAACGGACGATTTTAAAAATAAAAACATTAAATACAAAGTGACTCAGTGACAGCGAACTAAGTGCTACAAGAGGTTCTGTACGAAAGCCTACGCCCGTTACAATAACAGTATATACTTCTATAAAGTAATTGTACAAACTATAATGTGTTAATATAGCGCATTTATATAAAAAGTGTAGTGAAATCATAATTTTACAACTAATAACATAAACAATTTTTAATAATTTATTATAATATGTCGGTAGTCTGATATATTTTTAAACTTCATTGTAACGAATAAACACTATTTCGAAATAAATAAGTACAATATTTTCACAAAGTAACGTATCGGTTCGGATGGTGAAGTGGTACGTCTGTACATTCTGCTGGAGGTGGACGAGAGTTCGAACCCCAGCTGACAACGTGGGAGTTTTTTTAAATTATTTTCAACTTTTATACGCGTACTGGAATTAGTAACCTAATAATTATTAAAATAAAATATGGCTCCTCCACAAAAGATAAAATTTGAATGTTGTCAAAAAATAATACAATCGAATGAAATATTAAAATGTCAAACTTGCAACAAAAAATACCATTACTCATGTGTCAGTGTCAGTGCTATGTCATTTAAAGATCTCACAGATCAATACAAGGTATCTTGGCTCTGTCCTGCTTGTTCAAGACCCAAAGCAGACAATACTAATACGCCGGTTAGAATCGCTCCATCTAGCAGCAGCAGCAACTACTCTATGGACAATTGTGTTGACGATATAAATGTCACCTTAAGACGCAAAGACACTGATCCTAAATACAGCATGCTTAGTCCCGAATGTTTAAAGGAAGTGCGCGATATTTTTAGAGAGGAAATGAAATTAATGATGAACATTCACAAAGCGAGCATAATTCAAGAATTAAACGTTAAAATGACGGAAGTACTTACCAAGGTGGCGGATATAAGCTCAGCTATTAGTTTTCTAGAACATAAATACGAAGATATTAAAAAGGACATAATACAGAAAAATGAAATTACAAAAACACTGGAAAATGAAAACAAATTACTGAAGCAGGATCTGATTGACATCAAAGGTAGAGTTTCTGCTATAGAACAACTTTCAAGAGCTAATAATCTAGAAATACAATGTATACCTGAACACAAATCAGAGAACATAATAAAAACGGTGAAACAGATAGCTACACGTGTCCAATGCCCTATTAACGATAGTGATATACTAAGTTGCACTAGAATAATGAAACTAAATAAAGATAGCCCCCGACCCCGCACTGTTTTAGTTAAATTCTGCAATCCAAGGGTACGTGATAACTTCTTAGCGTCAACTATTACTTTCAACAAAAAAGCAGCCACAAATGAAGATAAACTAAATACAAGTCACATCGGTATGAGCGGTTCTAAGAAACCAATCTATGTCTGTGAACACCTATCACCGTTGATCAAGGCCTTGCACGCAGAAGCTCGAGCAAAAGCAAAATTACTTAATTATCGTTATGTTTGGGTTAAGAATGGACGAGTTTTTATGCGTAAGAATGATAAGAGTGAATATGTTTATGTAAAAAATTTGGATGTTCTTAAAAGCATCAAATGATTTACTGAATTCCTCTACCATTTAGTTATGTAATTATATGCAAGCATTTGTTGTTTTAGTCAATAAATTCACTTCCTTAAGTTGCTACTATCAAAATGTTAGAGGCCTGAATACATGTATGTCCCAAGTCAGACAAGAAATATTAAATAATAATTATGACATAATTGTGTTAGTTGAGACATGGCTCAAAAGTAACGTATTTGACTCCGAAATTCTCGATGATAGGTATATTATTTATAGACGCGATAGAGAATCGTCTAAATTTTCATGTCATAAGAACAGAGGTGGTGGAGTCCTTATCGCAGTATCTAAAAAACTGAATACGGTGCGCTGTACTTCCTGGGAAAGCGACTGTGAGGATCTCTGGGTTTCTATAGATTTAATGTCAGGAATGAAACCGCTTACTCTTTACTTATGCGCAGTTTATCTTCCTCCACCTCTGACTCGCGACATACTTGCTACTTTTATAGAAAAGGCTAATAATATTCTTACTATTAACAATATTATTGATAACTTAATACTAATATTAGGAGACTTTAACATTACAGACTTAAAAGAACCTTATTATATCACGCAGACGCCGTCCAATCCTCAACGAAACTATAATCCACTGAAGAATATACTGTATGATTTTCTAGATTTAAACTCCTTAAATCAATTAAATAACGTTCTAAATAATAAAGAACGTCTACTCGATCTTGTTATAGGTAATGTACCAGCAGTGAAAGTTTCTGAATCGCATTTCCCTATACGAACTGTGGATGCATTTCATCCCGCACTGGATATAATAATTGAAGCTCAATTGCAACATTCTAAACTGAAAGGAACCCAAAATTTTTACAAATTAAATTTTCATAAAGCTGACTATCAAAAAATTTCAACTTCACTCAATTCAATTGACTGGGTGCAGCAATTTAATCAATATGATGACGATGTTAATAAAATGACTGATCACCTTCATAAAACTCTCGATGATGTCATTACACAGCATGTTCCTAAATCACAAAGTAAATCAAATTCAAAATTTCCTATATGGTTTTCAAAAACTCTAATCAAATTATTGAAAAAGAAGCATAACTGTCATAAAAGATTTAAAAAATATAACAACCCACTTGATAAAATTGAATTTAACTTTCTTAGAAAGGACTGTAGTAAAATGATTAGGCAGTGTTATAAAGATTATATTTCCACTATTGAAGATAATATTCCTGGCACTCCCAAATTCTTTTGGACGCATATAAAGAATATGAGAATGAAAAGCAGCTCATACCCATCGTCCATGGAACTGGGAGATACTAAGGCAAATAATGGCCCTGATATATGTAACCTCTTCGCTAGGAATTTCTCTTCGGTGTATGAAATTGATACCAATAGTCAATCACACTATACAGTAATAGAACCTAAAACCTACATGAGCACCTTTCTTATTTCTCAACGTGATGTACATAAGAAACTATTGAAACTTGACTGCACTAAGGGACCGGGACCGGATAAAATTCCTCCAATATTCTTGCATAAGTGTGCTCTCGAGTTATCTCAGCCTCTTCACTTTATTTTTAATATATCGCTTAGAACTGGCGTTTTTCCCACTGCATGGAAAAAAGCCCGTATAGTCCCCATTCCTAAAGGAGATGATCCCAGACTTATTAACAATTATAGACCTATATCTATTCTGTCGACGATGTCAAAGGTTTTTGAGTCATTGGTTCACCAAAATCTCTCCAAACATGTAAATCAGCTTCTGAATAGTAACCAACACGGTTTCTTATCCGGTAGATCATGTAATACTAACCTTACATCTTACGTAACCTACCTAATCAATGCAATTGATAATGGTAATGAACTTGACGCTATATATACTGATTTTTCAAAGGCCTTTGACAAAGTCAATCATAACATTCTTTTACAGAAGATAAGCTCTTTCGGAATTGTTGGCTCTTTATTAAACTGGTGCTCTTCTTACTTGAGTCAAAGACCATCCTATGTTGGCTTTGATGGTTATCAATCTGACCTTTTTATCGCTTATTCCGGGGTCCCTCAAGGGTCAATTCTTGGACCTCTTTTCTTTGACATTTTTATCAATGACATTAACGATATCTTGATCAAATCTAATGTATTTATGTATGCAGACGACCTTAAATTAATTAGGATAATAAAAACAAAACTTGACATAAAAAAGCTCCAGGATGATATCGATAGTCTTGTCTTATGGTGTGCCAACAATAAAATGTACCTTAATACGAAAAAATTAAGTTCACAAGAAAAAGGGTAGCTACTATCAGCGACTACACGATATCAAATACAACTATATCTCAAGTACAAACTATTAGGGATCTTGGAGTTGTGCTTGATTCAAAGTTGAGTTTTATTCCACACATAGAGGAATCGGTCAGCTCTGCCTTAAGATCTCTTGGTTTCGTGATCAGAAACTCTAGAGAATTTCGCAAAACCTCTACAATATTGACCTTGTATAATAGTTACGTAAGAAGTAAACTAGAATACTGTTCTACCGTATGGAATCCATATTACAAAGTGCACATTGATCGAATCGAAAGTGTTCAACAAAAAATTGTCCGTCATCTGTCCTATAGATTCTGTAACTCATTGCGTGGTTGCTCATACGAGAAGAAACTACAGCATTTTGGTATGGTAACATTAGAATCACGAAGACATATTTTAGACATGTCATTTCTTTATCAGCTAATAAACAATAAAATAGACTGTATGCATCTCCTTTCTTCATTAAATTTTTTCCTCCCCGTGAGATCTTTTAGGAAACAAGTGCCCCTTTTTCGACCTAATTACCATAGAACTAACCTGGGTAAAAATAGCCCCATAACTAGACTTACTTGTATCTAAGACAATATATTTCCGCGACCGAGAGTTCTCTAAAAACTAACATAAAATCATTTTGGCGTTATGTAAACAATAGAAAAGGTCACATTTCTATACCGAACACTGTCAAATTTGATGGTATATCGTCATCAAACGGTCAGGAGGTTTGTAATCTTTTTTCCCGTTACTTTGTTTCAGTTTTCGACAGCAGTCATGACCTCCAAAGTGATCGTAACTTTTGCACTAGCTCTGATAGCAATTGTTCACCTAACACGTTGTCCAATTTATTAATCGAAGAAAGTGATATAATATTAAAAATTAAAAAACTAGATCCTAATAAAGGTGCCGGGCCTGATTTGTTACCCCCTTATTTTATAAAGCTGCTTGTTACGGAGTTATCTATACCTCTAACTATCATTTACAACAAATCTCTAGTCAATGGCGCTTTCCCTGATCGTTGGAAGACAGCACATATTATCCCAATATTTAAAAGTGGTGATAAGACAGATTGCAGAAATTATCGACCTATAAGCATTCTTTCCTGTTTCGCTAAAATATTTGAATCTTTAGTCTATAGTCATCTTTACAGTCACATGAAACCACTTCTTTCACACAAGCAACACGGTTTTATGAAAGGTCGATCAACTGTCACAAATTTATTGGAATATAAAAATTACCTCTGCCAAGCTTTTTCTATTGGTGGCCAAGTAGACACTGTATATACTGATTTTACGAAGGCTTTTGATATAGTAAATCATCGCCTACTTTGTCGTAAATTAGCGTCCTATGGTATTCATGGAAACCTGTATAGATGGATATGCTCTTATCTAAAGAATAGGAATCAACTAGTAGCGTTGAAGGGTTTCATTTCCTCACCAGCCAATGTTACATCGGGAGTACCCCAAGGTTCCCACCTAGGGCCTCTATTATTCGTGATTTTTATCAACGATTTAATACTAGAACTGTCTTGTATTTGTCTATTGTATGCAGATGACCTTAAGATTTTCAACTTGATATCTAAAAATGAAGATTGTTTGGCCCTTCAGCGAGACATTGACAAAATATCAGATTGGTGTAAAGCAAATCGTATGGACTTGAACGTTAGGAAGTGCTCTGTTATCTCATTCACTCAAAAACGTAATAAAATTAACTGGATATATAGAATTGATGGTCAAGCACTTACCCGCGTTCAAGTTGTTAAAGATTTGGGTGTCCTTTTTGACGAGAAACTTTCCTTTCGTGCTCATTATGAACACATTATACGCAAAGCAAATCAAATTCAAGGATTTGTCTTTAGGACAACTAAAGATTTCAAAAAACCTTACAGTTCTCTATATCTATTCTCCACTCTCGTGAGGACTATCTTAGAGTACGGGAGCCCCGTATGGTCTCCAAATTATAAAGTTCACGTAGAGGACATTGAGCGTGTACAAAGGAAATTTGTCAAGGTTCTTTTCTACCGTTATAACCCAGGACGTTCAAATTTAAATTATCACGATAGGCTAGTTAATCTCAAAATACAGACTCTTGAGAATAGGCGCATCTTCTCTGATCTTCTTTACTTCTATAAAATTATAAATAATTTATTAGACTCACCTAACTTACTCTCGCATATTAACTTCAATATTAAATTTAGTGCTCGTAGAGCAAATAACATAAACCTATTTGCCTTGCAAGTCTACAAAAATAATATATCCTATTTCAACCCCTTAACACGCATGGCTCGTCAATACAATAATTATTCAAAACAAAATAAAAGTTTAGACATTTTTGATAAACCTCAATCGTATATAAAAATTGTTAAAAACATCCTCCATATCACCTTAGAAGGTTCCAAATAACCAATTTCTAGTGTTCACCTTTTTTAATTCTTTTTTTTTTTTTTTTTTTTTTTTAATCAATAGTATGCACATATTATGTTACCTTACAATCTAGGTCATAAACTGTATTTATCATTTTACTTCATTCCGATTGTAATGTGTTTTGTGCATTAAATAAATAAATAAAATAAAATAAAAGTATAACTTGAAATTTTAGTTTTCTCAAGTAAAATTAACTAATTTATGTAACTAATATTTCAAAATCAACATAATATGTAATTAATATTTCACATTTACACACTTAACAATTACACAGGCCAAAAATAAAATCAATAATTTTTACTAATTAATTTGTAATGTTTGACTCATGTCACGCACAAATTTTTCACGATAAATAACAAAAAAATTGATTATTTATCATGACATGATGCTCCAGTGGCGCTGTTAAATTAAATTTTTGGAATATAAAAAATCGAACGACTTAGAAAGTGGATAACAATTTTTAAAAAATCAAATATCTTGTTTTTCGAATTTTCAGTCTTAAAACTGCAGAGATGGGTACTTCAGGTAACATATTCTTATTTTATTTTTTTATTGGGTTACCCAAGAACTTTTTTCGAAATGTGAGAAAAATGGATGTTAAAAAATTGCCATCGTTTTCTGTTTCAATAATCTATGATAAGATTTAGGTAAATTCATTAATAAAGTTTTATTCAGACACTTTTTGTTTGCCTTGTCTGTCACAGGCCTGTTTTAAGGATCTATCAACAAAATTAAAAGGCAGGTTAAAAATATAAATAATAATTATTGATTACACGTTAAATATAAAGACTGATATTATACATTTTGTGTTACTGATTTTATATCTGTATTCTGTATTCAGTTTTTAATTTGTATCAGATCTAGTTTTCGACATAATATCATGAAAGGAGTTTGAGTAAAAAAAACTGTTTCGGTTAAATCAAGTATTATAACACAAACATTTATATGATTTTTGATTGATTTGATTTACAGATACTTCAGTAACTGTCGGACAGCTCCTCCGTAGACTGCATATCTTGATTTTTTATAGTTTTCTGTCTTGGGTGTATGATATAATATTTTTTTCAATTTGCTACAGACTAAAGACTCAAAAAACACCAATGTTACATACCATAACATAAGACAGATACTTGTCGCAGGTGTCCAAAAATACCTAAAACCTAAATGCTTGAGCATTCCAACGCGATAGTTCTGGCATTTAACAAAAGTCTTGCAGAATTAGCACTTTCAATGAGTAGGAATCAGCTAAGAATCCTCACCAGAACCTTAACTGGGAACTGCAAGTTCCACAAACACCTCAACAAAATAGGCGTTGGTGATACAACGAAATGCAGATTCTGCGAGGAAAAGGATGAAACGCCTCTCCACCTTCTCTTTGACTGTCCAGCACTTTAAAAGAATAGAAACAGGTACCTTGGGCAGCACGAATACTCTGCCATAGAGGAAATTCGCAGCACCAACCCCAGCCAAATCGTTCAGTTTATAAGCAGCATAGGGCTGGGGACGGTACTATAACGCGAAGGAGTCACAAGTGATCCACTTGGGTCGCGTAGTGACGTTAGGGCTCGGATAAAATATGCCTTAAGTTGTAATAAAAAAAAACTTTTATTAATTAGCACGTATTTGAAATACATGTCCTTAAATAAGTTAAAAAAGTCACAATATTACATTCAATAATAAGTCTAACTTGTGTTATTAAAATATTATTAATATTAATAAAACTTCTTACAATAATTATTATTAAAGATCTATCAAAATAAGAGAGAGACATAAACGACTTGTAGTTTGGGTATTTTGGGGGCCTAGAAGCTCGATTGGGTGTTCCGCAGCTTTAGGCTCACGAATATAGTTATTGCATTAACAGTAATCGTGATTAAAAGCGTCATTCAAAAACTCAAATATAATAAAACCTGATTCGGATATTACGATATTGGCTCTCTCAATTCCGTCATTGTAATATCGGACTAAACGCTCCGAGATTCCGATGTTACGAGATTCAATATTGCATGCCCTAAACAAGAATAACACACTAGCAGACACTAGACTTGTATTCCAATTGTTTCTAATTTTCCAATTCAACTACTTACATCTAGTTCCTGCCTTATAAGGGTGCCAGAAGACCGCTTCCATTAACTTTGGGATAAGATTATACTACCGTTTCTCATTACAAAAAAGGTTTTTTTATCTAAAAAATTTCTTTTTTTTTTTTTACATTTTATACCTTTTAATCATAATAACAAGCTGTCTAGAAGTAGTTTTTTTTTAATATAAAATTTTATTATTTTTACTTCATTACGCAATGTAATTACGCTCGCCGGCTAATTACCCGTCAGCTGACGCACGGGCCAATGACCCGTCAGCCGTCAGCAGCAAGGAGGCCGCGCTGCGATTGAAAAGGAAGCCTGACTACGATCTGTGTCCTGTTTCATTCGTCAAGCGTATCTTAAGAGAGGATACGGTTGAGGAATGGGACAGGAGATATGAAGTGGGAGGGACGGCCGGAGTCACAAAGCTCTTTTTCCCAAGCGCTGCTGCTGCATACAAGGTAGTCAACAAGATAGACATCACACACTACACCACACAGATTCTGACTGGACACGGTGGGTTCGCCTTCTACTTGAACAGATTCAAGTTGAAGGAGGACCCGTCGTGTTCATGTCAGCCGGGAGTTGAGGAGACGGTTCCTCACCTGTTACTCGAGTGCCCGATTTTTGCTAGCAGTAGATATGATACTGAGCAAAAATTGGGCATATCGATTACGGGTGAGAGCCTGTCTTCCATCCTGGGGGGAAAATCGAGGGATATATTCCTCGAGTATTGTAAGAAGATTGTGGGTGTAGTATGTAAGAAAAATTGTGATATTTTAGTGTGATTTTAGTTAGGCTCTATTTTAATGTATTTTTGTGATATTAGGCTAGTCTTTTACCTTGTGTCATCGTTTTATTGTTGATATTTTAATTTGTAATCATTTTAGCTTAATTGTATTATTTTATTTTATTTATTTTATGGGAATTATTATTTTAATCGATTAATTTTTATTGTATTTTATTGTATTACTTTGGATCTTATTGTATAATGGATGTGTTACTGTAATTATTGGTTTTTAAAAAATTGTTATCTTATATAAATCTTTTTCTTTTAGAAAAAGAAATTTTGACAAGTACAAGTACATTGTACATCAGGACAAAATTACTACTGTAATAAAAAATCTAGTATCAATCATTGTATATATATAAGTAAAAATAAAAATTGTAAGTAGATATAAGAAAATTATAAAACAGAAGAGAACTAAAAAAGAGAAAAGAATAAAAATAGATAAACAAAAAGCCCTGATCACGTTAGGGGGAGGAAAAAAAAAAAAAAAATGACCCGTCAGCTGACGCACGGGCCGGCCGCCGCGCCGTGCTCCTGCCTTAGTACACGCGTTCAGCGATGTATAATGTATGCAGATTGCAGTGGCTTACAACCGTACACACACAAAAGAGACGGATGTTTGGATTTCATAATTTCAAAAAATTTTGGCGGATCCTTGATGACTATCCCACGGAACCCACTTTAGGAATTCCTGCTCTACACCGCCTGCAGTGTGGTTCGTAAATCACGCACGAAATGTTGCTTGCCAAGTAATGAACCCTGTGTACAGTGCAACTAAATTCTTAATGTCCAACGGCAATCATCGCTTTTCTATCGAAATTACAGACGGTGTTTGAAAAACGACAATAACGATGTAACGTGGTTGAACTGTTGGTAACAATGAAACTAAGTAGGTGTATAAAAGGGTGCCCAAAGTCGCATTAGTAAATTATTATTAATGATAATAATAATAATAATAATAATTTATTTATTCACAAGAATGTAGTACAAAGGATAATATTTAAACATTACAAAGGATCTGTTACATTCTACCATAACAAAATGGTGTGTGAAATTTTAAAACATGCAATTGATTAAAACTAATACTTGAGAATAATAATAATAATATGAAGATTAGATTTACAAATTCATAATTATTGTTTTCAATGTCAGTTTCAGTCAAATAATAATCATAACATAATATAATAATCAATAGGTTTAAAATCAATAACACAGTACACATTAAACAAATTATTAATCTATCGTCTCTTAATTCTTATGTTATTACCTGCATAATATTATAATTAAATGATTAAATTTTTCACCTTAATAACTATTTTTGTGCGTAAAGTATTCATTTATATTATTAAAAAAAAATTCTGCAAGCCATATTGTCAAATTCCTTTTAAATACGTTATAGGGTAAATCTTTAAACTCGTCCGGTAAAACATTATATATTTTTATAATTTGTACAAATGCATTGTCTTTATAAATATTTAGATTACAAAGCGGGAAATAGATTTTATATTTATGCCTTTCATTTTTCCGTCCTAAATCCGATTTGAGTCGAAAGTATTCGGGGTGTAATTTTACAAAAGTACAGGCTTCTTTTATATACATGCAAGTGAGGGGCAGTATCTTAAATTTTTTAAACAATGGTTTGCAACTGTCTAGGAACCTTGCTCCAGCTATAGCTCTAACACACTTTTTTTGCAAACGAAACGCCTTATCGATATCTGTAGAATTTCCCCACAGTATCAGCCCATATGATAACACCGATGACACGTATCCGTGGTAAGCACTCAGTGCGGCTTCCGTGCTTACTGTTTGACGTATTCTCTTAATAGCGTAGACGAGTCGATCTAATTTTGTACATATATATTCTATTTGGTCTTTCCAGTTGCAATGTTTGTCTAAGATAATGCCTAGAAATTTTGTAGAATTCGCTTCTTTGATTTTTATGCCCTTATAATAAATATTTAGGTTAATCTTTTGTCTTTTGTAGTTTTGAAATTGTACTAATTTAGTTTTACTTATATTTATCTTTAAATTATTATTAGTTAGCCAGGTCAATACTTTGTCAAGATTTTCGTTAATACTATTCTCAAAATTCTTTAGATCTTCACATTTAATTATAAGTGTCGTGTCATCTACAAATAAAATAGTTTTTTGTGTAGTTACATGTGGTAAATCATTAATGTAGAGCAGAAAAAGATATGGGCCCAAGACACTACCTTATGGTATACCACATTTGTTAAGCTTGAAGTTTGACCGGTTCGTAATTTTCTTACCATTATAGATTTTACTTATTTCTATACATTGATACCGGTCAGACAAATAGCTATTTATCCAGTCATTAACTACTCCACTTATCCCATATTTTTGTAGCTTGTAAAGAAGTAGGGCGTGATATACATGATCAAAAGCTTTTGACATATCTAGAAATATAGCAGTAACTGGAATTCTATTATTAAGGGACTCAGTGATTGATTTGATTAAGTCAAAACAAGCTACAGTAGTGTTACATTTTTTTCTAAAGCCAAACTGAGTTTGCGTAAGAATGTTTTGTGTTGATATGTAATTAGTAAGTCTATCTAGCATTGCTCTCTCAAATATTTTTGAAATAACCGGTATTAGTGTTATTGGACGATAATTATTCATGTCCGTCACGTCACCTTTTTTAAATATTGGTTTTACAATAGACCTTTTGAGTTTTTGGGAAACGTTCCTTCTTGAAAAGATAAGTTTATAATAAAGCTCAACGGTTGACATATGTATTGAGCTAGTTAAGATAGTTAAGATAAGTTACGTACGTAATTACACCGATCATAATAAGTAAAACTATGGCTAATAGCTATTTACTTACGTGAAAGAAGTATTGAGTACTGAATGACTGCTAGTAGGTAGTAGGTACTAAGTCTACTCCTAGTACTAAGTTCACGGAATCCATCGACCATCAGGTGACGCGGCAAGGTGTCACGTTAAAAGTTAAAACTTAAAGTTGTTAGAAAGTGTTTTTGTTGCATTTTGAAATTTGAAAATCGTTGCTAGCACCATTAATGATTACACGTATCACTTAAAACTTAACAACACAACACTACGTTTTTAAACACGACCTAATAGTGAAACTCAAAACAGACGGCAACCTTTTACCTCGAGAGAAAAACCGCAACTAAATTCGAAAATCTATTTCAAAACAACATAGTTCTTTTATCGACTTTCGGCAAAATTCAAAGAATGCCGACGCTATGGGCGGCGCCCGGGGCGGCGCGCGCGGTTTTCTATGATAATTGAAACATTTACGTGTACGTAGTCGATATTTAAATTAGTTAATTGTTTGATATGATTTTTTGCCTTAGTTTTTTGTAATAAATAAGTTATTGTTTTTATATCAAGCTGGGTTTTTATGATTTATGACTTATTATGGCAATCGAGCAGATAGATCGCCTGGTGGTATGCGATTATCGTCTCCCACGCGCCTCTCACTTCGCTCTTTTAAGCGCCTTGAGCCTCCAGTAGATTTTGTAATAAGTTCATACAAATCAATGCGTATGCAAATAAATAGTAATGTATCGATATTTAAAGCTATCGATACATTTCTGGACACATGCCTATGTTTTCTACATAAAATCATTTTCTCAGTTTGGTCAGTTGGCTGTAAGAGTAAACGCGGGTTGCGTTTTGGAGTGACGTTCCGTGTTATTTTTTTAATTATCTATTTCTTATCTTCGTTTTAATTTTCGTTTTTACCCGACTGTCAGGAAGGGTTATGTTTTTCGCGCGTATCTTGTATGTATGTATGTAAATTCCTTTATTCCCACGTATCTTCCAAACGGCTGGATGGATTTCGACAATTAAGGTATCGTTGATGGCGGATTTTGGCGCCAAATTGTAAGTAGTAATTTTTTTTAAACAAACTTATCGACATTGGTATCAAAATAAAGGAAATTAAATGGAGATTTCAAAAATATATGTAAGAGATAATAAATAATTTAAAAATTAATTGTACCGGAAGTACTGTACAGACTTCAGCTGTCGGTTGTCAGCTGTCAACTTGATAACTTGTCAGTTGTCAACGTCATTATAACTGTCAGTGGTGCGTTTGTTTATTAGTCGAGACTTCACTTGCTCTGAGAACAACGCCTGCGCCGGTCGTGCGCACTGACTGTGTTTAAAGTGATAAAATTTAAATATGTCGGACACCGATGGCGACCGTGCGGATGTTAATCCATTCGAATCTGCGACAGCAGCGGTGGGATTGATCTCAAAATCATCCCACATGCCTATCGCAATGGCTACTACTCAAAACGAAGAATATTTTCGGCCGGAAAGCGAAGATCAAGGTGACAATGTGGCGGGTCCCTCAACATCGGAGAACAAAGGAAATTCAGTGCCTTCACCTGAAAACTGGGCTGTGTTCTTCCAAAATATGATGGCGGGCCTCCAAAACTCCAAATTGTCTCCAACAAGCGCCGTAGGATCTAGAAAACTGAAAGCTAGCGAAATTTATCTACCCTCTTTTGATCCGGACGAGTGTCAATCCACTGCGGCACAATGGTGCGACGAGATTGAGAACCACAACCAGCGCAACTCGTGGACGGATTATGAAACCAGGAATGCGGCTTTTATTCGCCTGCAGGGCCGTGCCAAGAAATGGGCAGCACGTTCGTACCCGCTGTGCAAGACTTGGGAAGAATTAAAGGAGCGGCTCACACAGCAGTTTTTTTCGACCAGGAGATTCTACGACTTGTTTCGCGACATGGTGGAGTACACGAGTGACCAGGCGGCGACGTACATCGAGTATTCAACTAACAAAATGGCGCTGATAGACCGGTTGGATACCGGTTGGGGTGAGTCTAACAAAATTGAGGTGGTGATCTCCGGCATCACAGACGTTCAGGTACGCACTGATTTACTTAAAAACACGCCTACCAATTTTGTGACATTTGATAGAAATTTAAATACGTACCCTAAAATTAAAATTTTAAAGCGTCAATCCGTTATGACGCGAACTGATAATGAAATTCCCAAGCGTTCCAGACTAGGCGAGCCACTTACCGAGCGTCGCTGTCATTATTGTAATAAGACCGGCCATTTGAAGCGACATTGTTTACAGTTGCGTAATAAAAATAAGCGTGAGGACTCCGATTCTTGCATGCCAGTCGATAAACCTAGTAATAAGCAAAATGTTACTCAATGTTCTTATTGTCATGAGACTGGACATTCTGAATCTACTTGCTTTACTAAACAGCGCGATGAAAAATCAAAAAATTTTAAAGATTCCAAATTACAGACGAAATCGGTTAACGTTTGTTCATCTTCCAATGACTCTTTGATTAAAACGTGTATTGGTGGCTATACTTTACTAGCACTCATTGACAGTGGTTC
The DNA here is from genome assembly GCA_037179445.1 of Phengaris alcon alcon. Lineage (NCBI taxonomy): Eukaryota > Metazoa > Arthropoda > Insecta > Lepidoptera > Lycaenidae > Phengaris > Phengaris alcon. The sequence continues at coordinate 128,980 of JAYRCH010000069.1, read as the reverse complement.
AGAATGTTCATTGATTAAAAAGGAAATAGCTGATTATTTACCCGATAAGAAGGAGGTTTCGTTTACTCGTCTTTCAGGTATTGGTTCGGTGCCATGTTTTTCATTTCGTAAAATGACAACATTTGCTGAGTTTGACGGGTTACATACCGAGGTCACGTTTGTGATAGTCGATTCACACTTACTACCGTATGACGTAATCTTAGGTAGAGAGATTTTTAAACCCCTGGATTAATATTTACTCTCAATAGCGATGGCGCTAAAATTATACGCGATGCTAGTGTTAATATGTGCCGAAATTTGAACATGGATGCAGAGTTAGATAAAATTAACACTGACTTGACCGAATCTAACGACATTGATAGGTTGAAGTCCGTATTGGCAGTATACAAGAATAATTTTACAAGTGGAAATTCTCAAACTACCGCAATACAGGTACCATGGAAATTAAACTTAAGAATCCCGATAATATCGTACAGCGACATCCGTACCGACTAGCCCCTTCCGAACGCACTATTATGCGAGATATTATTGCTGATTTAGAGAGTAAAGGTATAATCTGCGAAAGTTCCTCTCCTTTTTCTATCCCCGCATTGCTAGTAAAGAAAAAGGACGGGTCTGATCGCCTTTGTGTCGATTATAGGGAGCTTAACTCCAACACTGTACGTGATAGTTACCCTTTGCCGCTGATATCGGAACAAATTGATGCTCTTGGGCAAGCATCTCATTTTTCAAGCTTAGATATGGCCTCTGGGTTCCATCAAATTTTGATGGCATCCCAGGCGGACATTGAAAAAACCGCGTTTATTACGCCGGACGGTGTATGGGAATATTTGAAAATGCCGTTTGGGCTTTGCAACGCACCTTCTGTGTACCAAAGGGCCATTAATAAGGCGCTCAAAGGGTTAAAAGATAAGGTAGCATTGGTTTATATCGACGATGTCCTAATTTTTTCAAAAACTAAGGAGGATGCGTTTCGTGACCTTGATCTGGTGTTATCTGCACTATCAAAGGCAGGTTTTGCTTTTAACTGGAAGAAATGCACCTTTCTCAAATCTTCAGTAGAATACCTAGGCTACATTGGCGGCAACAATAGCATTAAACCTAATCCTAAGAAGATAGAGGCTTTAGCTAACGCACCCTTACCAACTAATGTGAAGGAGTTACGTCAATTTAACGGTCTCGCTGGGTATTTCCGAAAGTTTGTACCTAATTTCTCCTCTATTATGGCGCCTCTATACTCCCTTACAAAAAAGGACGCTAAGTGGATATGGACTACTGAACACACAAAAGCTCATGCAACTGTGATAGGCTATTTGACTTCCGAACCTGTGTTAACGATTTTTGACCCTAGTAAGCCGATCGAACTACACACTGATGCGAGTTCGATCGGATATGGCGCTATTTTATTTCAAAAGTTTGATAATCAATTAAAAGTTATTTTAGTCAAAGGACTTCGAACGCAGAAAGTAGATACCATAGTTATGAACTGGAGACGCTAGCGGTGTTCAGGGCGCTTAAACATTTCCGTCATTATCTACTTGGTAGAGAATTCAAAGTCGTGACTGATTGCAACGCGTTAAAGGCATCACGTCACAAACGAGAGCTTTTACCGCGTGTCCATAGGTGGTGGGCGTATATGCAAACCTTCGATTTTGAGATAGAGTATCGAAAGGGTGAAAGAATTCCGCACGTAGACTATTTGAGCCGTAACCCCACAAACTGCAAGGAAGTGAATGTCACGCGTGTGAGTGATGAATGGCTGCAAGCTGAACAAAGATTAGATTCTGACATAAACCGAATTAAAGAGTCCATTGAGAACGATACCATTGAAGCTAATCTTAGGTCATCTTACACCTACAAAGACAATTTGTTGTATAAAAATTTTCAATTAGATGGTAAAACTTTTAATCGCGTAATTGTTCCCAAAAACTTTCGTTGGCAAATAATTCAAAAATTTCATGATGAACTAAAACACCTAGGATGGGAAAAAACTTTGTTTAAAATTCGTGAGCATTTTTGGTTCCCAAATATGTCTTCATCGGTAAGGGCTTATGTAGACCATTGTTTACCGTGCAAAATTAATAAAAATCCTTCTGGTAAAAAACAATCAGCGTTACATCCCATAGATAAAGTTGCAGAACCTTTTCATACCATTCACATTGATACTAGTGGTAAACTGACTGGTGGTAGGATGTCCAAGGAATATGTGATAGTTATAGTCGATGCTTTCACTATGTTCTGCCACTTAACAGCTGTCAAAGACTTAACATCTCGATCTGCTTGCGAAGCCCTCAGAAGTTTTGTCCACACATTCGGAACACCGCAACGTATTATCTCGGATCAAGGCACCTCCTTCACAGGTCAAGATTTTCAAAATCTTTGTAAGGAATGGTGTATTGAATTCCATGAAATTGTTAGCGGCGTTTGCCGTGCTAACGGGCAAGTAGAGCGTCTAATGTCCGTTTTAACTAATTGTTTTACCGTTGCTGAGAATCATGAAAATAAATCCTGGAAATCTGTTATCGGTGAAGTTCAATTAGCTTTAAATTGTACTATTTCTAAAAGTACTGGCAAGAGTCCTTTCGAATTATTATTTGGATTTAATAAATCCCCACCCAAATTAAACTATCTTTCAGTAGAGTCCCATGCTACAAACGAACAGGATTTACCTGAAATAAGACAAACGGCTAAGTGTAGGATGGACGAGCAAGCGTCAAAAGATAAAAAGCGTTATGACTCTAATAAAGCTGTTATTCATCCTTTTGTTGTTGGTGATCTAGTATTAGTTCAGAGAAACCCCCGAATAATTAATAAGCTAAGTGAAAAATTTAGCGGCCCGTGTAAAATTACCAAGGTTTATCCAAATGAGCGCTACATGGTTGAACAATTATCTGGAGGACGGGCACAATACGTGTGCCATGAACGATTACGTAAATATCCAGCTAGTCTTCCAGGATTGTCAGAATGTCTTGATCGTGTAGAACTCATAGCGGATTAGTTTTATTTAATAATTATTGCAGAACAGATTGTTTTCAATAATGTGTTTATTGTTTGTTGAAATGAGTTTTTACATTGTAGTGAATTTTGTTTCGTGATTGTATCTTATCCTTTCTGTTTAATATTATGAATTGTAACAAGTAAGGTAATTCCTTAATAAAAGACGTAAGTCCGTTACTGATTAATAAAATGTTTTATTTAAACTGAAAGCTGAGTACGCTTTGTTGAAGGAAGAACTGAAAGCGATTGCTTTGTCTGTGTGGTGTGTTGAAAGCTACCACGCTTTGCAGTGCAGTTGAGCTTGGGGTTGAAAGCTGCAACGCTTTACAGAAAAGTGGACTGAAAGCTCTTGTCTGACGCTTTGTCCTTCTGATCTGCTGAAAGCTACTACGCTTTGCAGTGAAATTGTGTTTGAGAATATTTGATACTCATAGTTGATGCTGAAAGCTACAACGCTTTGCTTATGTGTTACGAGCAGGTGATGTTATAAGCTCCGAGGCTATGCTAGACGCTAAAACTAAAACTTGATGAAAGCTTTTACGCTTTGCTCTGTGTGCGTGTGTGTGTGTGTGCTATAAGCGCTTTGCCGTCTAGGCACATCAAACGTCAAGGGGAAACGCGAGAGCGCGTTTATGCGCAGAATGGCCGTGTAAGAGATAATAAATAATTTAAAAATTAATTGTACCGGAAGTACTGTACAGACTTCAGTTGTCGGTTGTCAGCTGTCAACTTGATAACTTGTCAGTTGTCAACGTCATTATAACTGTCAGTGGTGCGTTTGTTTATTAGTCGAGACTTCACTTGCTCTGAGAACAACGCCTGCGCCGGTCGTGCGCACTGACTGTGTTTAAAGTGATAAAATTTAAATATGTGGGACACCGATGGCGACCGTGCGGATGTTAATCCATTCGAATCTGCGACATATACATATGTCATGTATTTAAATTTAATCAGGAATAATTACAATCATTTTAATGAAATCTATCGAATAAATTTGTAATCAATAGATTCAAATAGTCGTATTTAGCTTTAAATATATAAAAATGTTGAACCCTATTGTGCATTTTTGTTATACCCGGTATAGTTAGTCATATATTGTATTTACGACGGTCACCAAATCAGTTTTAAATTTTTTATTCCGCTACTCACTGCTAGATTTTATAAATAATTATTCTCTTGAGGAATTGAACCGCTTACGTCAATTATAATTTTCATTTTTATTTTGTTTCACACGCTATAATAATAATAAATTTTGTCCAATTTACAAAAGTCATAATACACACATACACACTCTAGTTCATAGAAATGTGCCGGACAGAACACTGAAAAGTCTAAAATAAAATAAATAATTAGAAAAATAAAAAAACCCGACTGCAAAAAAAAAACCTAATATACCTAAGATACCTAACGTACTAAAAAGACTGAAACAAGACTGTAAAATCACAGTACTAAAACCTAATTCAACCTCTATTTTAGTTTAACAAATTGCAGTATGGGTTGAAGATTATGTGAAGTGAAATAATTGTCATGGTGTTTGTTAATTGTTAGCAAGTGGGACCCATTTATTTTCGTACGATATATAATTTGTAAATGGGTCCCGCCTGCTAACAAACACCATGAAAATTATTTCACTTCACATAATCTTCAACCCATACTGCAATTTGTTAAACTAAAATAGAGGTTGAATTAGGTTTTAGTACTGTGATTTTACAGTCTTGTTTCAGTCTTTTTAGTACGTTAGGTATCTTAGGTATATTAGGTTTTTTTTTTTTGCAGTCGGGTTTTTTTATTTTTCTAATTATTTATTTTATTTTAGACTTTTTAGTGTTCTGTCCGGCACATTTCTATGAACTAGAGTGTGTATGTGTGTGTATGTGTGTATTATGACTTTTGTAAATTGTGTTCATGGTGTTTGTTAGCAGGCGGGACCCATTTACAAATTATATATCGTACGAAAATAAATGGGTCCCACTTGCTAACAATTAACAAACACCATGACAATTATTTCACTTCACATAATCTTCAACCCATAGTGTAATCTGTTAAACTAAAATAGAGGTTGAATTAGGTTTTAGTACTGTGATTTTACAGTCTTGCTTCAGTCTTTTTAGTGCGTTAGGTATCTTAGGTATATTAGGTTTTTTTTGCAGTCGGGTTTTTTTATTTTTCTAATTATTTATTTATTTTGACTTTCGTTTGTTTTCATAACTGTTTTATTTGTAATAAGTATTAATTTTTTTGTTTGTTTTGACTTGTTTTGCGTGTTTGTGACTTGTGTGTGATTTTTTATCCTAAAATGCCTTCACCATACGCGTATACCACGCGTTACTATGGGATGATGATGATATGCTTATGTACAGCATTTGGGAATGTCGCAGAGGCATTGAGGACTTACCGGAGGTGATATACTATGCCCGCCATCTTTCAGACTCCCGTACCATTACACAGGCATGCGAGTGTTAGAAAGAGGCCCATTGAGCCTCCAGCGGTGGGCGGCAACTGGACGTCAATATCGAGGAACAAATTTTAGACGGTGCGCCGGGATCCTCGTCTTGGAGCCCGCAGTGTGGCTAAAATGCTTCGACGTCGGCACGGTAGGCCAGTTGCTACTTGCTGTTCGATTTAACTGTATGTACCTCATCTCATTTTATTTCCAATTATTTTTCTTAATCAGAACAAAAAATTTAAAGTAATTAAATGTTAACTTAACAAAAGTTCGTAAATAGGTGCTTGAATGTTAGAACTTTAAATAAACTGAGGCCTTTTCATCCGTTATTGGATGATTTATACAGTATTCTCCGAGCGAAGTAACCACTCTTGAAATACTGTACTGCCTGGGACAGTTGGTTTGAAATGTCGTATGGTTGCCCAAGCACATACGGCATTCTCAGAGCATAGTCAGTCCAGAGGAATGACTGGTCAATACGTTTGTGGCCAACCATGTGCGGGTTTCCTCACTATGTTTTCCTTCACCGTTAGAGCGTCCGTATAATGTACTTGAGATCTGAAAAAGTCTCATTGGTACACACGCCACAACCTGGGCTACAAATCGAACCTGCACTCTTTCAAGTGCGAATCAAACTGTCTACCCACTAGGCCACGGAGCTATCTAACTTTAAATAAGATTGTTATTAATCTATGCAATTTTCGTGGTTTATTTATTACATACGGTACAGCTGCTAGTATCAGCTGATTTTCTCTATTCGCACCTACGCGGGCGCGGGGGACGTGTTTGGGCAACCTACCTCTCGCGCGTCCGACCGGCTGCCAACTCCGCCCGTGTGGATATGTACTATGTACGATGTACATTGCATATTGAAAATTTTTAACTTTTACAAAAACAATCGATTAAAAGCAAATGACTAGTACCAATGGATCTATCTCATGGCCTAATATAAGCCCACGAAGTTAATGGGACTGGTCTGAATACACCCTGCATATGTCACCGTAAAATTGTAAATACCGTTAGATTGTAATATAACTAGCGAGATTATAAAATGTCGACAGTGTCAATAAAACATTCTGCTTACAATTTTACGCATTATTTTTCGTTATAATTATAATATAACGAACTGAAACTCGTTAAATTGTAAAACGGAACGCAACTCGCGCGCTGATTGGTTGGACCGCGAATGGCATATGCCCCGCACCGCCATATTTGGTTGTTTATTCATTTGTTAGCGAATGTAAACAAATAGTGTGGAGATTTTAAATTAATTCCTTATTGTTTAAAATAACTCACGGTTTTAGAATTAGGTATATAAAATTGTCGTGGAAGTAAATTAAATCTGTAATTAGCCAAATAAGTGCAGTTTCATTGATAAATTAGTTAGTGTTAGTAACCGAACATAAATTAAATTGTAATATATTTCCCGTGTTCCAATATTTTATGTGATTTAACCTATATGATTTTGATGTTATACTAGTAACAACATTCGATAACAAATAAATAAGCTAACAAATATCAGCGCGCGAGTTGCGTTTTGTTATACAATTTAATGATATACAATTTAATGATGGCCCCACAGAAGCAGGGCGAAGAGACTTAATTCGACATGGTCATCTCAAAACTTGGAAAAGAAGCCATCCAGCAGGTGAGCGACCTGTTGATGTCACCACCCGCGTGCACCACCTGCCATCAACGGTTCGAGCAGTTATGGCGTTGTGTGAAGACCAGTCTTTAGACAAGCTGGCGGCCATGGCGGATAAAATAACAGAATACACCAACGCCGGGGATGTTGCAGCAGTATCAAGCAAGAGAGAAGAAGATGGACAGCCGAACGAGCAGATGAGTAGATTGGAGCTAGAGGTTGCAGCGCTGCGCGCCGAGTTGAGGGGCCGCGAGCGCGCTAGGAGCAACAACAGATCGACCGACTTTAGGAGAAGATCAACATCGCGGCCTAGAAGAGTACCCGGGGACCCAGACTGGCTGTGCCGTTTTCACTTCCGGTTCAGATCGAGAGCTAACCGCTGCGAGCAACCCTGCGCGTGGCGAGCCAAGCAGTCGGGAAACTAGTTGGAGTACATGCGGGCTCGGTGGACGGATGTACTCAAGGTCAGGTAAATAAAAGCCATCGTTTATTAATTAGGGATAAATTAACAAAATGTATTTTTTTGATCGATACAGGCGCTAACATTTCCGTCATTCCAAAGTGGTGTGTTAGAAAGCCTATTGAGAAATGCGATCTAAAGTTGTATGCCGCTAATGACAGCGAGATTAAATGTTATGGTATATGTAATTTAGAATTATCGTTAGGACTAAGACGGTCATTTAAATGGCCTTTTCTCGTATGTGATGTAAAGCAGCCTAAAATAGGTGCCGATTTTTTGAAGAATTTTAAATTAAATGTGGATTTGTATAATTACAAGTTAATTGATACAGTTACCAGCTTAAATGTTTGTGGAATAAAAAGTACAAATTTTTTCGACACTATTAAAAGTATAAATAGCAACCATCCTTACGCGGATTTACTGGAACAGTTCCAGGACATCACGCGACCGCCAGCCTTCAAGGATGTCCCAGAGCATTCCGTTTATCATCACATCGAGACAACCGGACCCCCTGTCCACGCGCGTGCCAGGAGGTTACCGGCGGACAGGTACGATAGGGTTAAAAAAGAATTCCAGTTGATGCAAGAGCTAGGCATATGTAGACCTTCAAACAGTGAGTGGGCCAGTCGTTTACATGTAGTACCTAAGAAAGATGGCGGTATCCGACCCTGCGGGGACTATAGGATGTTAAATTCAATTACGAAGTTAGATCGTTATCCTATACCTAGAGTACAAGATTTTACGTATGGGTTACATAATAAGATTTTTTTTTCAAAATTAGATATTTGTAGAGCTTATCATTTTATAGGTATTAATCCAGATGACAAAAATCTACAGCCATTATTACGCCATTTGGGCTTTTTGAATTTCCAAGAATGACGTTTGGTCTGCGTAACGCGGCACAAACATTTCAAAGATTTATTAATAATACAGTTTTATCAGGTATAGAGCAATTGAATTATGTCGGCGACTGTACAGGGGGCGAAGTGCAGTCAATCGTGTTCGGGTACATAGATGACGTAATAGTAGGATATAACCCTGATATACATAGAGAACATTTGCGGTTAATATTTGAAAGGTTAAGTAAATATAAAATGTCTATTAATTTAAGTAAATGTGTTTTTGGACAATCCTCTATAGAATTTTTAGGCTATTTAGTTTCAGAAAAAGGCATAAGTCCGATGCCGGATAAAGTTAAAGCTATCGAGTCATACCCGAAACTGGAAACAATAGAGCAATTACGTAGATTTTTGGGCATGCTAATTTCTCATCATATCAAGAAATCATATTCCTAACGCTGCTTGAGTTCAGGGGGTTTTAGATAGATATTTACATGGGGCCAAGAAACGAGATAAGACGCGTATATATTGGACCGACAAGGCGAATAGTGCATTTGAAGTATGTAAAGAAAATTTTAAAAATGCCGTCACTATTTCGCACCCGATATCGAATGCTAAATTAGGTTTAATGACTGACGCGTCAGATTTTAGTATAGGGGCAGTGTTAAATCAGTGGGAAGGAAATTCTTGGAAACCTTTAGGATATTTTTCAAAAAGATTATCAGAACCACAAAAGAAGTACTCAACGTATGACAAGGAACTTTTGGCGATTTATTCAGGAATAGTATACTTTAACAATTTACACAGACCATAAACCTCTCACATTTGCTTTAAGTAAATTAAGTTCTAATAAAGAGTTACCTAGGCGAGCGCGTCAATTGTTGTATATTAGCGAATTTACGAGCGACATACAACATATACAAGGCACTGAAAATCAGTTGGCCGACGCCTTATCGAGAATCGAGAGTATCATATGTCCTAGTTCGAGCGAATACGTGGAAGTTGCGCGAGCACAGGCGACAGACACTGAGCTCGCGGATTTAATGAAAACAAATGATAAATTGCAATGAAAACATTTATCGCTCGAAACGTCCGCTCAGAATATTAGGCCGTATATAGGTACCATCTAAGTTTAGGAAAAGCATTTTTCATAAATTTCACGATGTTTCTCATCCCGGAGTTAGAGCATCGCGTATGTTAATTAGTAAAAAAGTTTTTTGGCCAGGTATGAATAAAAACATAGGGACCTGGGCCAAGACGTGTGTGAGGTGTCAGAAAAGTAAGGTTATTCGGCACACAGTTTCGAAACTTTGCGATTTTAATCATAGCGAGCGTTTCGAACATTTGCACGTAGATTTGATAGGACCTTTACCGGAAACCGAGCACGGTTTCCGTTATTGCGTCACTATGATCGATAAGCTAACGCGATGGCCTGAGATTTGCCCTGTGAAGGACATGACCGCGGAGTCGGTAGCTAGAGCAGTTTATGAGGGATGGATATGTCGTTTCGGTTGTCCTAAAATTATCACCACTGATCAAGGTAGACAGTTTGAAAGCGAATTATTCACAGATTTAATGAAATTATTAGGGATTCAAAAAACGCGGACTACTCCATACCACCCACAGTGTAATGGTAAGATAGAAAGGTGGCATAGGTCTTTAAATTCGGCGTTGACAGCTAGATTGAATAATAATCTATCATGGTTAGTGGAACTACCCACGGTCATGTTAGGATTAAGAGCTGTTTGTCAAGTGGACAATGATAATATTAGTGCTGCGGAATTTGCTCTGGGTCATTGTTTAAGGTTGCCGGGAGAATTTTGTTCTGATAAAAGTATGAAACTTGATAACCCACATTCATTTATTATAAGTTTAAGAGATACTTTGAGCAAAATTAAGCCCATAAAAAGGGCATTTAAAAATAGTAATAGTAGTACTTATGTGCATGGTGATCTAAAGTCCTGTTCACATGTTTTTCTAAGAGTGGACGCGGTACGGAGACGGCTAACGCCTCCGTACAGCGGACCACATAAAGTTTTAGAAAGAGCTAGTAAAGTTTTTAAAATATTAATTGATAATAGAGAATGTAATGTTTCGATCGATAGACTCAAGCCCGCGTATATTTTAGAAGAAAATGAAGTCAGACATGACAGTAGTTTAGATCAGCATAGAGAGGCTAATAGTAATGGAAATTAATGCTATTTTTCATTAATTTCATTAGCATGCTAATTTTCATGTCTTAGCATGCTACGTGCTATTGCTATGCTATTTGCTAAAATCGATTTTTAATGATCATAAATAGCTGTGTTTTGTGAAATGCTAATGTTTTTTAATTACGTCGCGTCGCCTATTAAGTATTAACATACATTTTTTTTTAAGATTAGCGATTTCCGGTCTGCGCTAAAGTAAGATGCAAATTGCAAAGCATATTATATTATTTCTTAACACGTTAAAATCAAATTTTATATCTTTATGCACTAAAATATAATCTATATTTACACAAATACACACACACAGTTTCAAATTAAAGTACACACGATCGATGTTAATCGCGCAAAAAACGCAATTATTTCACCTGACTAAAAAAACTGACCTACGACCTAAACGACAAAATACGAAAACATTAATAAAAAAACAGCTATTGAATAATGGACTTTATTCAACACATACATATACAACGGATCTTTATTTTGAAAAAATTAGACGGCCGTGCCGGTAATGTATTTTCTCTTCTCACTCGCTCGTATTAATTCGTTAAACATCGCGGCAAATTATTTCGCATCGAATGATTTTAGCGTTAGCAAATAGCAATAGTTTAAAGTACGATAGCCGACACTCGCTCGTATTAATTCGTGGAACATCGCGGCATCGTGAATTCTCGGGTCGCGTCGCTCGTCGAGTCAAAATTATTTCGCATCGAATGATTTTAATTTTTAGCATTAGCATTTAGCAAATAGCAATAGTACGATAGCGGATAGCCAGTTAGCGCCGCGGTGCGAAGCAGCGCGGTCACGTATTTTTTTCATGAACGCAGACGATTGGGGCGCACGATAATTTTAGCAATCGTTATTTTTAGCAACTAAGATTAATTTAATGATTGCTAATGGGCATTTAGCAATTAATTATTATTGCGAATGCTAATTATACCAACACTAGAGGCTAATGTGTATACGCCTTTACAGCAATCACGTAGTGGCAGAAAAATTAAAAGACCTGTAAGGTTTTTGGACTGTAACTAGGTTAACAGTGCATTGGCATTTTTGTTAGCAAGTAAGCACGCGAAAATTGCGTAATGTCACCTCAGCACATACTAATTGTTATAAGTTTTAGTTGTGAATATTTGCATGCATTTTTATTTTAGTGTCGGCTCAACAAGTTAATTATATATATTATTATATAAATTTGATTATCAAGCTCAATTAAAGTTTAAAGTTGAGAGTATTAAAAGTTAAATTATTATAAAAATATTCGGTAGAAAAGAAAGATGAAGAAATTGTTATCGCTCAGAATGGAGCAAATCATGCAACAGCATCTAATGCTAATTATAAATTTGAAGTGTTGAGCATCACAGTGACTGTTATGGCAGTCATCCTTTTTGTGTTTTGTGCTATTATTTTATACAAAGTTTGTGTTACAAGTGTAAGGAAAATTTTATGGAAGGAGTTCAATTGTAATCAAGGAACTAATTTAAGTGTTTTGTCGCAAAACAAACTCCCAAATGTTAATGTTTGCTAAATTCAAAATTTTTGTTTTATTGTCAATTATGTAAATCATTTTTTTTTTTTAGAAGGGGGTGTATGTAGTGTATATAATAATTCTCAGTAGTCGTAGAATGTGGAGTCAGCTTACGTTGTTATGTTATGTATATGTACGTCGCAATAATATATAACTCCTACGAGAGTCAGTCGTCTGCCTCTTGCCAACTTAACCGGTTGTCGAATAAAGTAATTCAGTACATCAGTTACATCATTCAGTACAGATATTTAATTTGAAGGCCCCAGCCATTGATCACTAAAAGTTCAAAAAATCGTCCAAGCAACCTCCTAATGTTTTAAAAAGGTCTATCAAATGATACCCCACACTATGGGGTAGATGCGAGGAAAAAAAACATCCCCACTTTACGTACCTTACTTTCGTTTACTTTTTAAATTCAATTTTGGTGTTTTGTATGATTTGGATATTTGATATCTATATTATATTATATATAAAAGGCAAAGCTGATTGACTGATGTATCAACGCACAGGCCAAACCCTTGAGGCTAGAAATTTGAATTTTTGCACACGTATTTCTCATATGACGTAGGCATCCACTAACGAAGGATTTTTCAAAATTCAACTAAAATTAATTATGGGTAAAATAGGGGATGAAAGTTTAAAACTTAATTTCACGCGGTCGAAGCCGTGGGCTATTAATGCTGGTATATGATATAGGCTATACCGATACATTTATGGTATACCTACATATGGTAGTTAAAGTACGGTCACCGACAAGTCAGTGTACCACTTGTCGACCTTATTACTATAGCAATAAGGTTAAAAATTAGTATACCGACTCGTTGGGATCTGTACAAAATACCGTACAAAAGGAATACCTAGTATCCAAAGTTTAGATCAAGCTTTGGCATCAATTGAATGGTAAAATAACGGCATACAAGGCTTTAAAAGTATTTATAGTATCAAACGATAATGTACAAATTAAAGAATAGCCATCCAAGTAGGTATAATATGTCACTACTTACTGGTATTTATCTAAAATACATCTTTATCCTTTCTTAATTATTAAATTCTTCAATATTTTCTTTGTTTTAATTAAATCATCATAACATACTATAAAAACACTATCACGATATAGCTAAGCCAACAACTCTCTAACGAAAAAAAATAGGTGCTTAATTGAATATAATTTAGGCATATAGTACGGGCAAAATTTAAATATAAACTAAATATATATATATATATATATATATATATATATATATATATATATATATATATATATATATATATATATATATATATATATTTATATATTAATTAATTTATTAACATAACAGTATTCATCATTAAAAAAAAACTTAAAAAACACGCTTTTATAGAAAATCTACTAAAAAATAAAAAATAAAATTTAATAAATTTGGATTAAAAATAGTGTAAATGAAAAATAAATGTTTATTATTGTAAAAAAGCGTGGGGCGCAGTGTGTTGGAGGGGAAACGACTCCAGTGGATTTGATTTTGATCCACTTCAAACGGTCAGATTTCGTTTAAAGTGATTTTTAAGAGATTATCAAAGTGAAGATCCTTCTCATATCTGCCAGTAAAATTATTGACACTATGCACCCCACGCTTTTTTACAATAATAAACATTTATTTTTCATTAACACTATTCTTAATCCAAATTTATTAAATTTTATTTTTTATTTAGATTTTCTATAAAAGCGTGTTTTTTTAGTTCTTTAAACTATAATTTATTTTTTGCTTTTTAGTACGATTTGCCAAAGAGTAAGCCTGGAACTGCACGCATGCGTAGTTCGCGCACTAGTTCTATCTCTCTTACTCTCATGCAAAGGATGCGGAAAGAAATTGATAAAACCTGGCGAATTTAATCAGGATAATCGGATATTTTAATCGAATTATTGCATTGTCATCGGTCTTTGACAGATGTGCAAAGTTTGAATTAAATCTGATCGTTCAAAGTAGGACAAAATCGAGCCCAAAGGAGTCGGTTACAAACAAACAAACAAGCAAGCAAGCAAACATACAGGTGAAACTAATAAAAGCGTTATAAAAAGCAATTAAACCGATATCTTGTTTAGTTATTCAATAAAAAATCTTAAAGTCATAAGATCCTTACAATCCCGCATATAGGGGCATTTACCTTACCTAACTAAAGCCAAAATTGTAATGCTCAACAGCAGAAACTACCATATTCGCTAAAGCTCTGGTCGCAAAAACTAAATTTATGCGCAACCAATCTGTCCGTTCTCGGATAAAGATTTATTGGAAAATGAATTGGATGTAGGTAATTGCGGTGAGTATTTAGGTAATGTAAGTATTTATTTTGTTCGTGAGCAATAGAACATACCTACATACATAAATAGATTCAAATAAATACTACTAATTACATGTTTAAAATTCAAATAGCATAAAGCTATAAAGCTATAGTTTTTAGGATTCCGTAGTTCACGTCTCCGAACCCTTATTAAACCATAAGTTGATAATAACCATAACCTTAACCCGAACCCCATACACGGTCCGGTTTTCCTTCAGTTCGGCCTGAACGGATGCAAAATCGTATCGTCTGTGTGCAACTTTCGATTTCGCATCAGTCGGCCGGTTGGCCTGAAGCTTCGCTCCAGTGTTGCCAACTCTGTTTTTGCGAAGCTACTAAACTCGCGTCGTTTTCTACTAAAAACTATTAAAAGAGTACCGATAACTATAAAAAAAGTTACTAAACTTAGAAATCCCTAAAAAACAACAAAAAACTACTGAATTTTTAATTTTAATATATTGAATATGAAAATTTTACCATAAAATAAAAAAAATATACTTAGTAGGAAATATTACGTAATACAGAAATTAAATCGGTAGTTTTAAGCAACTTACGGACGCGTGCTACTATGTACTATTATGATAAGGTGTCATAATAACACATATTAGTACGCCATTTTGCATATTATGATTACTGTCTGGCTATTTTCTACAAAACCACTACTAACAACTAAAATCTTATTAAAGAGGGAATAAAATACTAAATTTAGTAGTAAAACTTTGTACAACAACTAAGTTGGCAACATTAATTCTGACCTGTACGGATGGACTGAACGGTAATAAAATTCAAATAAAACCGGTCAAGTGCGAGTCGGCAAGAGGGGTTCCGTAGAAAACGGAAAAAATCACGTTTATTGTATAGGAACCTCAAATTTTTATTTTATTCTTTTTTTAGTATTTGTTGTTATAACGGCAATAGACATACATAAATACATCATTTGTGAAAATTTCAACTGTCGAGCTATCACGGTATATGAAGGATAAGATACAGCCTGGTGACAGACGGACGGACAGCAAAGTCTCAGTAATAGGGTCCCGGTTTTTCCCTATGGGTACGGAACCCTAAAAATGGCATCGTGGTCTAAAGAATATTTATTAGAGTTCATTGAAGTATTTGAACTTTAGAGCCACTATGGTTAATAAAATCTAGAGACTATTACTATAAAACAAAGAGAAATTATTTCTATAATATATTTCTATAACAATTATTACTGGAAAAATGTATGGCATAATAATTCGGTTTCTTCGATAGCGTGACTACAGTTACAGCAAAATACAATTAATAAATAAAATAATAACATAACCAAGAGCATGTCACGACATTTCTAAGGAGGGTTCCGTAACTATCAACGCGCAATAGGTTTTCTTTGAATTACTTCAAAAGTTATTGTCATAAAGTTATTACAGAAGCTAGGAGAGCGGACAGACAGACAGACGGACGGACAGAGCGAAACTTTAAGGGTTCCTTAAGTATTACGGAACCCTAAAAACACGACCGAAGCTCGTGGCAAACTAGATGCAATTTTCCGTGTATGTGCTCGAATCCGTTCAGGCCGAACCTTAGATTAAAACGCCTAGAAACCGGGTACGCGCATGTAAAGTGAAACAAATCATACTGAGCTATATCGGCTCAATTTGTTCGCACGACCCGTCAGTTATCAAGCGCTAGGGCATACATCTCCGACTATTAAAAACATTATGACGGTTTGTGTCGTTATAGTCAGAATGCATTGGAAAATAATTGCTAACTAATAGTTGCAACTAAGACAAAGTCTTTTAATATTCATTATTCATATTATCAATTTAAAGTATATTGATCAGTATTAAGATAATCTTTAATATATTCCTTAATACCAGTTTAATATAAATAATGTTTACAAATCGTTTTTAGATGGTTTAAAATAAAATATAAGTTATATTTTTGCATCTCACGATATTAAGAAAAACAAATACAAAAATTCCAATTTTAAGAGAAATATTTTCCGTGGAAATTGTCCCTTAAAACTGTACACACTCCACAACATTAAAGTTTTGTGTGAGTCGGTATGTAAATGCTGTCGACAAAGTAGTAAAATAAAATCATGAAAATATATTTTTTTTGGGTATTTTTTCCCCTACACGTAACGTGTGCATAAGTGTGTATGTATTACACTCCATAAGTGTGTATGTATTATACTGCATAGTATTATTCGATAGGCCTTTTAAGAACATTGAGGTTACTAAGACGATTTTTACGGATTAAACTTACCCAAACCGGTCTGCACCTCATCCGCGATCCACAGCACGTTGTACTTGGTGCAGAGCTCTCGCACTTTCCTCAGGTAGCCGTCGTCGGGGATGACCACGCCGGCCTCGCCCTGTATCGGCTCCACCATGTACGCCGCCACGTTGGGATCTTGCAGAGCTTTCTGAAACCACCAAAAACATTTTCATAATATAAATGTTGAAAAAATGTGTACGCCCGCACTGTGAAAAGTTGTTGCCAAGACCTTATGGTTCGCGAGATGGTATGCTCGGTCAGGCCGAAGCCCACTTGTAGTTATTCAGGTGCTATGCAGAATGGTGCACTAGGCAACACCCCTATTTATTAAATTCTTCACGCTACATTAGGAGTATTTAAAAATGTTCCAGAACAGTTCATTTGAAAAAATGCTATATTGTCTTCAAATTACCTCTAATGCAGGAATATTGTTGTAAGGAACAATTTCGAAACACGGCATATAGGGTCCGAAGCCATCGTAGCACGTGGGATCCGTGGACGATGAAACCGCTGACAAAGTCCGACCCCAAAAGTTCCCTTCCGCAAAGATGATCTAAAAAATAATAATACGTGTTTCTTATTTACCAAACGTTTTGAAAACATTTAGGTACTTTAATAAGAGTTGGCAATTTATTGAAATTGTCACAGCAGGGTCTGTAGACTAGAGTGGTACACTCGACAGACTCGCATTTAAAAGAGCTCCAGTAGTGGCAACGTTAACCCTCGTACCCACGAATTTATTTCTGTAGTCGCGACAGTCGTGTAGAGTGGTCAAATCGGACAATTGACAATTCGATTTTCACCTCTATTATATTACAGCAGAGTTCTATTTACAGTGCAGTTTTTTCTGTCGCAACCACAAAAAAACTCTCGTGGCTAAGAATTCGATAAAATTAAACCATGTTAAGTTCCTGAAATGTTTTTTATTCTATACTAGATAATATTATAAACTTTGTTAGTTTGTAAATTGTATTGAATAGACTCCAAAACTACCGAGCCGATTTTTATGAAATTTGGCACAGCTATGTAGTAGCTATGACCACGGGGAAGGACAAAGACTACTTTTGATCCCGAAAAAGTATCGTGTTCTCATTGGATACTGCATTTACGCGGGCAAAAGCTAGGACCTACTAGATAAAGTACGTTCTTGTTCTGTAGTTCTAGTTCTTACCTTTGCTTGGTTATTTGGTATCTTCTTAACGTCGTAGCCCCATTTCCTGGCAATTTTGCAGGCGCTCTCCCCGCCCTCTACGCCCGTGTTCATGGGCAGCAGGCGATCGTAGCCCAGGAGCTCTGTCAGGAACTTCTCATACTGACCTAGCTGGTCGGAGTAAAACGCTCTGCAATTATAAATGTATCAAAATTTTAAAATCATAAATAATGCACATGTGATATGTGTTCAAACAGCGTCGGCCCAATGTTAATATGAGTAGAGCATTGATTCGGGTGCCAAAAAATCTAATGTGAAAAGATATTTACAGCAAAAAGGAGGATGGTCAAACTTTTCAATACACACAAGCATAATAATATGTAATTAGAAAGGTATCTTTTTGTACTTTATTTCTTACTAGCAGACCCAGCGAACTTCGTACCGCCATATTGAGATTTCATTCGCACACTCACTTTTCGGAGATTTATTAGCTACCATTTTATTTAGTTATATTTTTCATACAATACTGACAGTAACGAACATATTAAAGAAAAAATTATCCAATTTGGCGCAGTCGTTTGGAAGTTATGCGCGTACAAACATTTCGGTAATTCATTTTTATTTATATAATTAATGTAGATTTCAGTATGGCCAGCCGCGGCAAAACACAGTGTACTACTTAAGGACCTTATTGCCATAATAATGAGATCTAAAACCGGCCAAGTGCGAGTCAGACTCGCACATGTAGGGTTCCGTGCCATTATACCAATATTTTACATGTTTACTTATTTCCGGAATCTAAGGCTGGGGCTACAGATACGGAATCCAGAACACCGATGAAAATTTAGAGCACTGAAAATAGAACTCTGCACTAATACAATAGAGTTGAAATTGGAAGTTTCGAGTGCCGAGCTGTCCTATATGACATTGACGTTGGACTCGACACTCATGTGTTCGGTTTTCAACTCTATTGTATAAGCGCAGAGTTCTATTTACAATGCTCAGAATTTTCTACGGCCTTCAGAATTTCGGAGCATATAGTCCCAGCCTCAAGCCAAGCTCTAAACAACTGCACCATGGAGGCGTCTTATAATTTACTGAATTATGACTATCATGAACAATTTGTGGATCACTGTCGATTAAGCATCTAGATTCTAAAATGTACACTTATAGACCATTATAATACTAACAAATTATGAGGGCGACCTAACTGCTAAACGTTAATATTCCCCACCTCTACATAATATTTTTAGGAAAACTCACACAATCGTCGGATAAAACCAATCTCGCTCTACTCCGATCAAAAACTTGGGCCAGCATGATTATTGTCTGCAGACAACGAATCTCCACCTACCTGGAAACCAGTGTCAGTTTGTCCGCCTGCTCTTTCAGAACTTTGATGATTCTGGGGTGACAATGACCCTGGTTCACAGCTGAGTACGCGCTCAGAAAGTCAAAATATCTCTTGCCCTCTACATCCCATACAAATGGACCTAGAAACAAAATACTTAGCTTAGGTACTTATCAGTTATCACATTCAAATTTTTATTACTTACGGGACTTGCCTACGGCCGAATACTGTAACGCTATTCAAAATTAAGAGGCCTCCTATTCATAAGCTGTCGCTGTCTCTGCTAGCCGAAATGACATGGACAGCATGTGACTTGAGAGTCACTTAATTTAACTATCGTTCCAGTAAGAATTGGGCCGTTACTACTTACTTAGTTGCCTAAGGCCACTTGCGCTGATCTGTAACTATTAATGATAACTTTAACCAAGTTAACCCTGGGTATAAGTAATTATTATTTTTAAACAAAAAATTAAACCGAAAATTATATCTTCAAAATTTTGAAGATTGAGTAGAGAAATAGTTGAAATTTCAGCCAAATTTAAAAGGGGAATTATTTAGAAAATAAGTTTTATCGCATACTTTTTTGTGCATTTTTACTTTGGAAGTTGGTTTTAATATTTGTTTAACAATAAGTATTATTCTCTTTTTGTTATATTATTATTAACATATTTTAAGAAAGATTTATATCTTTCTTACAAACGACTCGCTCGTTTGGCCGAGAGAGTGAGAATAGCGGAGGGCTATTCTCACTCTCTCGGCAAAACGAGCGAGTGAGAATTCTCGAGCGTTATTTTATGCCAGTTTTCTGAGAGGCCGTGGTATTTTCCCAAATAAGTATTACCGATCAAGCACCAGTGATGATATTGATACTATATTATTAAATAATAATTATTGTGATAGTCGACGGAAAAAATCTAGCAGTAAGCATTAAAAAATATATATATTATAGTGATGATGATGATCACGAATATAATTTTAGCAATAGCAAGAATTCAAAGACATTGATATCGGTGCACAAAACTCTGATGAGTTAGGTACTCATCAGAGTCATCATAAGAATATGTTGGTGTTTCTTGTGAAGATGGTGGTGATGATTACTGTAAGTGGTATGATGGCATATGCTTGCAGTTCTTTAAGCAACGCCGGAATCCCTAAACTAGTATCTATAAGAACTCGGGAGTTCTGTTCAGTACTTTTGGATCAGGTCATCAGGTCTTCACTTTGGTGACTAAGGGAAAAATTTCGAATTATAGCCTTTACAACAACAAAACTTAAAAACAATTTATGCAATTGACTTAAGATTCCCAGTTTGTTTTGGAGCTTCACCTACCTAGGTGTAACAAGTATTTCCTTCGCTTAACAAATTACTCATTATCTACTTATATTTTATTTTAGAATCTGAATAAAAGTGGTTATATTTAGACATTAGATAATATTATTTGCTCTCCCGAGTATAAAATATTCCATTAAACATCATTATATTTATTAGCATGATAAGATAAGTAGGTCTCTCTGCGTGCTTAATTGACCTAAGGAAAAGTTATTTTGAAATTGTAAAGATAATTTATATGTATAAGATAATTAGCCAGCTGTAGTTTAGTTTTGCTAAGCGATAATAATTAATAAGTTATTATATTATAGTAGAGTTTGTTATTGCATTACTTATAATTTACTAAAACCATGTATAGCTAATGTTACAATTCTTAAAAGACCTTTACACTAATTAACACTCCTAATACATAGATTAAGTATCTGTTTCTTGTACATTTGCGTCTTGAGCTTGTTTTACTTTCATGCTTTTACTTATGCTTTTATGTACACTCTTTATTTACTATATATTACTTATGTGCTTTTATGTTTCACTGATTACTTATGCCTTTATGTGTACTCTCTTTTTTGCTATTTGTGAAAACTTATAAATGGCTTGTAGTTAGTTAGTAACTACAAGCCATTGCAATTGTAGTTTTTTTAATTGCAAAAGTAGCTGTAAGTTTTCCGAACAAATAAAAAAATAAAATATAATAATGAATTATTTTTTCCGTTGATGCTAATTTGGTAGCCAAGAGAATAGGTAGCAAGTACCGAGGGGCAGGGCCTCCAGCGAATGACCAAACAGACGGGTTGCCAACCGAAATGATTCCTAACTATGAACCTTAAGGCATTGTAGAAAGAATAAATTTCAGGCGAAAGTGTTGTTCATCATTTTATCCACGCATCAATAATAATAATTAACGCAAAATAATATAACATGCAGGGGAAACTGGGGACACGAATTGATCTCCCTTTTGTTTTTGAACCTTAATTTCTTACACATAGTCTTTTTTTTAAAGTTCATCTCTGGAATACGTCAAGAATCTGCGGAAACCAACGGAGTTATAGGAGTAAAAATTAAAAATTTACTTGCTAAAACAGAAAGACAGGGAATTGTACCAGGTTTCCCCTTCCGAAGGTTCAAAAACGTTAATAATATAACCTTTTTAGACCACTAAAACCTTAATTGAAAAACTGTCGCATGCGGTGTTTTAGCATTAATTTTACTATAACATTTTTCATCGCCCTTTTTTATGGTTTGGTAGAGTACCTTCTCTTGTTTTTAAACCTTTATTGGGACTATAGAGAATATATCCAATAATAATAATTAATCAATATTTAAAATAGAATTTAAGACGCTCTTGTTCCAGGGGAGATCAAGTCTCCCCGAATAAATGTACCTACCATATTTTGTACCCGTGAGTAGTTTTCTGCTATAATATAAACAAATTAATTATAAAATTCGATTCAGATTAAAACACTTTATTTAATTGAAAGGAAAGGCACATACTTAGATTTGTTGATTTCTAAATAACTGTTAAATCAGAATAAAAACTTACAAAATAAAAGTTGATAGCAACGAATAATATTTTTAGTCCACCATTTAAGAAAGTGCTATATATTAAAATATAGTAATATTAATATATCTGTATGTAATAACAAAGTAATAAAAATAAAATAAAAATATTTTTATTCAGAGTAAAAACAAGGCCTTTTTCTGAACGATATACAAAGAAAAAAACTTGAGAGGTGTCAAGGGACACCCGGATGGAACGAAGTCCCTTTCGATTAAGTAGTGAAGGAATTGTTATAAAATTTTATTTATTTTAAGTTATAATAATATAATTTTTTTATTATTAACAAATATAATGTAATATAAACTTCAAACAAAACAAAAAGGAAGGATTATAAACACCACCAGTTCGGAACCCTAACCCGGGTAGAAGAACCGGCGCGGCGTAAGAAATTCGCGCGGGTATCGAATTATCAACGATATCGATTCTACTCATTTGCAATGTTTGCTGGTATTGTATAATACCGACATTACCACTGTTAAAATTGGTATTGCCCATACAGGCTCCGTAAATTGAGTGCCCGTAAAAATCAAGGTCCCTCTTCTCCCGTACCTCTATACTTTTAATGACATTGGCTAGTGGTTTAGCAACTCTACCTATCTAAGCTACTTCATCAGTAGTCTACTTCTTACTCTATATTATATTATATTCTTCTTCCAAGTTCTTACTCACGTAAGCTAGACATCGTCAGTCGCAATCCACTACTATTATTGATGCGAAAGTTTGTGAGGATGTGTGTTACTCTTTCACGCAAAACCTACTGAACATATTTGGATGAAATTTGGTATGGTAGTAGTTTAAGCTCTGGATTAACACATAGGCTACTTTATATCCCGGAAAAGTACTCTGTTCTCGTGGGATATTTACGCGGGCGGGGCCGTGGGCAAAAGCTAGTTATTAATAACAGAAACATATTGTGTTTAAACTAAGTATGTATTACCTTCTCCTCTACACAGTGCAACGGGAACAGGAGCGTAGTTACGGCATCCATACTTATCTTCTAGTGCAAAAATTTCTTTAGAAGTCATTTGTTTACCAGCCATTTTATCTGAAGAATTATTAAAACACTATTA
Organism: Phengaris alcon alcon; assembly: GCA_037179445.1. NCBI lineage: Eukaryota > Metazoa > Arthropoda > Insecta > Lepidoptera > Lycaenidae > Phengaris > Phengaris alcon. Next base: position 105,824 of record JAYRCH010000069.1, on the reverse strand, counting down.
AATTTCTCAACTAAATTACACTCGCGGTGGGCCGTAGCTACTCCAATGACGCAACTCTTTACTCTGATTGATTCAATTCAATTGACATTATTTATTATCATCGTTTCAAATGAAATCTAAAAAATCTAAAGTTCGGAACAACCGAACAATTGACTGACTTAAGTTCGGTTTTACAATCAATATTTAAAAAAGTAATCAGTGAAAGTTTCATTGTTTCGAAAAACATTTAAAATTACCAAATCCAAACGCCAATTTAAAAAATATTTTAATTTTCTATATTTGGCAAATATATAAAGCTTGAATCGTAAAACACATATATACTTACTAATACGTACACGAATCCGCTATACCATATGAACTCTTACCAGCCGTACTTGTTTATATATATATCTCCAATCTATGGAGATAATAATTACTTTGTTTGGTTCTCAAATTATGTAGTTAAGGATTATCATTCTTATCTAAATAATTTGAGATTAGTCCAGGAAAGTGCAGATGGAACAAGTTATAGGTAAAGTACCTATGTTATCTTACCTTTGCAGTGTAAACAGTCTTACTTTACAACTGTCGTGCTCGTGAACCATGATACTTAGATCATAGTATAATTTTATTGTTGTTAGCCGGGGGTTACTTATAATTTAAGTATTCACTCGATTGCCACTTATGATACTGTGGCCAGCTGGTATCCATCTGAGCATGGCCGTTTTTCTATTACATGTTTCTCGCTCAATCACTTGAAATTTCAACGACAATGTAAGTTATATAATAATCATAATATATTATGTTTGTTACAATCAAATATATTTTATTTTATTTCAATATTATTAGGTATCACTTTAGCGTAAGCCGCATCCGTCCTATTGTACGGGAGCGTAGGGTAATGAAAGCCTTACTAAGAAAAAGTTCAATTGAATGGCTTACTTCAATAACTGGTGAATGCGAACACTGCTTAGGCTTCATTGCATAATTTTCACATTTCCACATAATAATTCCTGTAAACTTAACACGAATATTTAATTTTATTTCTGTGATTTTAGATTACGATCAGAGTAATCTCAAATACTAGTCTTTACTAGTCTTGATAAAGTAATAAAACAAATTGTGTTTTTGAATAAATCAACACATTTAGATTATGAATACACGTGAGATTAGGCTGGCCCTCCAGCCAAGGCGAATCTCTCTATATCTCGGCTGGGGGGGGGGGGGGGGAGGGAATAAAAATCCTCAAAAATATATCACGTAATTTATGGACGCCCTCTTATCGTGTTTAATTTGAAGTGATGCAATATTCGCATGCAGGCGAATATTGCATCACTTCAAATACAGTTATCAAATAGTTAATTAGGTACACTCTGATTTAATATTCAATCAGTAAATAATTATTATCATGAAATATAACTCTACTGTCTTCTTATTTTTGAGGTCGGTACCAGGCACCAGCTCAAAAAGAATGCTGGCCGAGTGCGAGTCGGTCTCGCGTATATAGGGTTCCGTACCACAGATTACTAAATAGTTATTACGTAATACGTACTCCTATAACAATATTTTACATGTTTACTTATTACTTATTTCGTTATTTTTGTACGAAGTTTTGCCAAGTAAGCGCATTTTACAAGTTAATTATCTATAACTCCTGAAGTAACAAAGTATAATATACTTTGTTACTCCGTTACAGTTTTCCTTTAAAGTTCATCACATGGACTTCCATCATTAATTTTTTCAGATTTTTTGGAGCCGTTTAGTTTTTAGGGACGTCCTATTTTAACAATAATAGCGCTTGAAAGTTGAATATCTCACAAACGGTTACCTTAATAAAAAAATCTTCTTAGAAACCTCAAAATGTTTTTAAAAGATCTATCTAATGATACCCCACGCTATGGGGTAGACGCGAGGTACCCCAAAAAAATTTTTTTTTTCGTGATTTTAGTTTAGCACTTTGCCGACGTAGTAAACACATATCCATGTAAATTTTCATCTTTCTAGCACTAACCGTTTGGACGCCTGGACGGTAAGCCGAAGACGGATGGACCGACGGACATGACGAAACTATAAGGGTGAACGTGAACTACGGAACCCTAAAAAGGGGCGAAACGTTCCCACCCTTGTAGCACTACAGCATCTAATATATCAAATGAAATGGTTTGAAATCATTTTGTTGTATGACAAAATAATAAAATATTATAATGTCCTCGCCGTCTGTAATGCCCCTTAGAAATAATATAATAGCTTAAAAGGTTTGTCACGCACTCATTATAATAAAACACAGTTTTTAAGTAGATGGAGAGCCACTAGGAAATGGTTATAAATTTTAGACGAATTTTAAAAGGGGAATAAACATACTAATGTGAAAGTTTGTGAGGATGGATGGATGGATGTTTATTACTCTTTCACGCAAAAACTACTGAACGGATTTCAATGAAATTAAAACAGTTTTTATCCGGAAAAAGTACAGCATTCCCGTGGGATACCCGATACTACAATTACGCGGGCGGAGCCGCGGGAAAAGTCTAGTTATTCATAAAATAAGTTTTATTTCATATTTTACTGTGCATTTTTACTTTGGATGTCGCATTTTCTGCTCTAAACTCATACATCGCAATAGTAATTAGTACCTACATTGTGGCAAGAATGAGTTTTATTCGTGTGTGGTATAAAATTGTAAAAGTAATGGCAACAGAACTCCAGACAAGTTGTTCATTATAGTGCCGAAGATATCGAAATGAGGAAAGCTTGGTTGGATGTTGAAACTCACAAAAAGATATCCTAAATCATTTACAACTAAAAGTTGATTGTATATTTGTGAAAATCACTTCAATGGAAGTAAGTAAATCTCTATTTCATGGTTCATCTACGTGCTATAAATAAACACAACATTTATCCATAAAATCAATATGACTATAAAAGCCATATTAAATCACATATTGCATTTTTTAATTCAATTTTTGTTAAATAAAACCAATCAATTTATTTAAACATTTACGATAAAAATTACTTAGAATGAATATAGGTAGGTACTTATTTATGTTTATTTCTGCATAATTTTTTATATTCATCACATTTCGTACTATTTTGTTCACCATTCTTAAGCTTGAGTGGTGATAATAATAATACAGCAACAATTCTTATATTCTCCTTTATTGGTGCTTAACACAGTGCGTATTACATATTATGAGAATATATGCCTAACACAAATACGTCTACACTATGGCCTTTTGGCTAACTAAAATAAACTAAATAGGCTGTACCTGTGACATCTGTCAATGTGATATTGACAATTATATTTCTTAAAATACTGTGGACATTATGCAACAGATACGTCCATATTCGTGAGAGAAAAACGTGTTTAAAATGAAAACCGACTAGCAATTACACAATTAGTAACAATAATTCAACATGTAACAAAACAAAACAAAATAACCATCAATCACAACATTAACGTAACAAGGAGTTAATCTTTAGTAAATTGTCAAGATTTCCTCTATAGAATATTTTCTTTCTTTTGTGGCAGTACGAGGGCTGCACTAAAAGTATCGGGAATGGAATATTTCCACTGTTCCTGTCATATTAAAATCTTTTAATTTAGAACTCCTTGGTTTTAAAAATAGAATACTGTTTATTTATTTAAAAAAAGATTCTCGGTCTTGTCACAAGGTCTTGTCAAACTTGTTTAGTCGTTGAGAAAATGGAATTGACTCGAGAAAATTCTAGAGCGATAATTTATTATGACTTTCGAAGTAGTTTAACACAAAAACAGTGTGTTGACCGGATGATTTCTGCATTTGGTGATGAAGTCCCATCCAAAACCACAATTTATCGCTGGTTTGCTGAATTTCAACGTGGACGTGTCAAGCTCAGTGATGATCCCCGTCATGGTCGTCCAAAAACTGCTGTCACCCAAGAAAACGTTGATGCTGTGCGTAAGCTGATTGAGGAAGATCGACATGTGACATACCGCGAAATTCAACTTTAGACATTGGCATGAGTCAAATACAAATAATCTTGCATGAACAATTAGGTGTAAAAAAGTTGTTTTCCCGATGGATACCGCATTTGCTCTGTGAAAAGCAAAAAGCGGCTCGCGTTACTTGGTGCGTCAGAACTCTCGAAAGATTCCACGCAGGATCCTCAAATGCTGTATACAACATCGTATCAGGTAACGAATCCTGGGTATACGCGTACGAACCCGAAACAAAAAACCAGTCACGAGTTTGGGTGTTCGAAAACGAAACAAACAAAAATTGTTCGTTCACGGATTGTTGCAAAAAAAATGGTGGCCACGTTTGTCTCCAAAACCGGCCATGTTGCGACTATTCCTCTTGAGGGACAAAGAACGGTTAATGCAGAATGGTATGCTAACATTTGTTTGCCACAGGTCGTTTCTGAACTCCGTAAAGAGAACTGCAACCGCCGCATCATCCTCCATCACGACAATGCGAGTTCTCACACCGCGCACAGAACAAAAGAGTTTTTAGACCAAGAAATCATAGAATTATTAGACCATCCGCCGTACAGCCCCGACCTAAGCCCTAATGATTTCTATACTTTCCCTAAAATAAAGAATAAATTGCGTGGTCAGAGATTTTCATCACCTGAAGAAGCTGTGGACGCCTACAAAACGGCCATTTTGGAGACCCCAACTTCCGAATGGAATGGTTGCTTCAATGATTCGTTCCATCGTATGGAAAAATGTGCCAAATTTCGCGGAGAATACTTCGAAAAGCAATAAATACATTTTTAAATAGTAATGTTGTGTCACTTCCTTGATTCCCGAAATTTTCAGTGCCGCCCTCTTACCATATTTAAATTTGATTTTGTTTTTGTGTTTATAAGCCAGCCTTTATTTTCCAATACCAATAAATGTAAAAAGATAGCATATTTCGTAATAAAATTTGATTGAATGTGTTCTTGCAATATGATGCAGTTAATGTGTCCACCAGTATAGTAATGCCTCAATATTTCTGAGTAAGTTTAATAATTGAAACTAAATATTTTAGATGTAGTCATCATCCCTATTATGTAAACTCAAAAACTTTTCAAACATTATTGTCGCGGGTGACTTAAATATTAACCTCAATTCACAGGTAATGGATAAAAACGCTACCCAATATTTAGAAATATTGGCTAGCCATGGAATTTTACCTACAGTGGAGTCATTTTAATAGGTAACATTTGATGTCTGTCAGTTTTATCTTCATAGTGAGGTGACCTGCTTAAAAACATCGATTAAAGTGAATTAATCGATACGGACTTGAAACATATTGTGTGTAGATACGGACTTGTCCTATTATTATTTTTTCTTTCGTAAATTTATGGAACAAAATAAGACAAGTAGATAATTTAACTTTTTTATTTTTTGTATTTTTATAGTCAGTTAAAAGAATAATAAATATAATTATGTTTTAATATAATCACAACGTGGATTATTCATTTATGGTGATATTTCTTCACAAGTAATCATTGCATTCGATTCGACTTATCAGCTTTCGATTTTTAGTGTAACATCCCTAGTATTTAAAAAGAAACAAGACGCAACATTGTAACGACGTTCAGTTCTTTAGAACAGAAATTGTTTATTATGTTTAGAATGGTTTATTAGTGAAAGCAAATCGTAAAATCACTCGTATCGGTCATTATTACAATAAGTATGTAATCGTAATTGAAAAAAGTTAAGCAATATTGTGCAGTTCTAACAAAACGAAAAAATATATTATTTTATGCCCGCCGTTACAAGGTTACGTTGTTGAATTTTGATGAATTGTCAACTGTTACCTATTATAATGACTCCACTTTAGTCTTATTATTCCTAGACTACTCTAGATAGATTAGATTAGATTCAAGATTCTACCTATATACGAAGCAATAACTGCTTAGATCACTTCATGATAAAGTCTAAATATCAAAGTACAACGTTTATAATAAACACCTACCTTACTGATCACCGACCTGTTCTTTTAAGTATTCAATACAAAATAACATTGCTTTGCTTCAAGGAGAGTCGGCACCAGAGTAGAATATAAACAAATAGCTCTACAAATTAAAATACATAATATAAGTACTCAGGACCCCCCCAACACAGCAACTGATTTATTTACCCAAAAACTTATAGGACATAATTAAGTCCAATTCACGAACATATAAACTGCCTCACAACAAATCCGCTATCAAGCCATGGATAACTCCCGGAAGCATGAGATGTTTGCGAACACGAGATAAGATGCATCTTTGTCTAAAAGAGTCCCCGAACAACTAAATTCTCAAAGTTTCATATTCAGCTCCGCTCGCGTGGACCGTCGCGCAGTGACCCGTCGCCCGCGGGGCGGGCACCGCTGCACGCGCCGCGTGCGACGGCTGACCCACCTTGAGGTGGGTCAGCCGTCGCACGCAGCGCTGCTCTATGGGATGACATGAAACAAGCACGCCTCGCGGGTGGCCGCGCCGGGCGCACGCTTAACGCAGCGAACGCCCTAAAAGGTACAGAAATTTCTGTAAGTACTTACTTTTAATAAAAAAACTTAAAGATGACTATCATAAATTACAATTAGAAAAAAAACAAAGAAAACTCGGATAAAACATAGGAAATTATAAAAAAGTTACATACACAAATATACAGAATAACGTAAACTATGACAGCAATAATAACACCGGCACACAAAAAAAAATTGTCTGTACACCGGGCGCCACCTATCTACGGGCATGTTTTTCGACCCGCTGAATACGAATTTCAAGTCAGTTTAGGCCGCCCAGCCTTCGATTTTTTATACCTACCAAGATAATCCCAATTTTCTTCGATTTTTGCAATTTTTGATGATTTTTAACATTTTTTTTAGATTTAAAACAGTTTATGATTAAAGTACGATCGAAATTAGTATTTAACAGATCAAAATACATGAAAATTATGCTTGCCTTAGATCTCAAAATTTTTTCTTGCCAAATCGAATTTTCGCTATTTTTTGGGGTTTTTTGCAATTTACTAGAAATTGAAGGCTGGACGGCCTAAACTGACTTGAAATTCGTATTCAGCGGGTTGAAAAACATGCCCGTAGATAGGTGGCGCCCGGTGTACAGACAATTTTTTTTTGTGTGCCGGTGTAATTATTCAGATAGTAAAATTACAGACAAACATAATTGGAATACTAGAAACCGATGATGCTGAAATTAATTACTTGATTAAGGGATTAAAAAATTACTCTGCAATTGGAATTGATGGCATCTCATCAAGAATTCTCAAACAATCGACATCTACCTTAGTACCAATAATTATAACTCACATCTGCAACTTGTGCCTGGCTACAGGATTTTTTCCTAAAGCTTTAAAAACATCTTAGTCCAGTCATTTAAGCTTAAATTAGGTAAGAATCTCGGAATTCGAGATACCCAGCTGTAAGTCTGTAAATACTAGTATATTGACACCCTAAAAGTTGTCTGAAAACCTACATATGGTAGGGTGTACGCAACTATTAAATTTCAAGGTCAAAGGTCACAAAAATCGGTTTTTTGTGCTTTTTTTGTAAATATCTCATTTCCCATGGGTTTTTTGCTATTTGTATTTATTATCAATATTGTAGAATACAAAATTCTCTACAAATTTTGTTAAAAAAAATTTCATACGGTGAACCGTTTTCGAGATAGAGGGCGGAGAGCGCGCGGTCACAGGATCACTTCAGGTCAACCGGTGCCTCCGGTCGAAAACGCGCCATATATAATTGATGAACTATCGATAAATTAATGATTATAAATATTTGTCAATTTTTATTAACTATTATATTATATTTTATCATTTTCTTCATGCATTAAATCTATATCTATTCAATAATACTAAAAACCGTTTCCTAAAATTAAAAAATAATTAAGGGAAAAACTTTAATCATAATATAATTATATTCCCATTTACACTAATGACATTTTAAATAGAAAATAATTAAGGGCATCTTCTTTAAAATCTGTAAATTTTAAAATCCTTCCACTACGTAAAAAATTATACCTGGGAATTATACGGGCCCCTATTATACACTACGGACCTTTCTATTTATAGCCAGTAGGGACAGATGTGAAAAGATGATGATGATCTATTCACAGATGTGTGATCTGTGAAAAGTCTCGATCATCTTCGTTATATGCATTACGTCAAGTCTACAAAACTTAATAAACCTGTGCAGCTTTCAAATTTTCCACCAACAAGTGCAGCTGCTCATCAACATTTCAAACGTGTATATTATCAGGTTCAAACTTGGTTAGGGCATGATTTGCCTGGGGTTCGGCAATGCGAAACGATTTTCTGGAGCCTATCATGACAATTTTACCACCTGCTCCAGAAGATTTGCTAAATACAATTTTCTTGCTCTGCTTTAATGCTAATTTAATTTAAATTTTAATGCTCTTTAGCTTGTGGCCAATGTTATGGGCAAGCTTATCTAAATGCTCTATCATATCAGAGCGACATTAACGAAGATGGAACCTTGATTTCGGGAATCATGGAAGAACTTGAGACAAATGTCGTTGAAGACGATAATGAAGACCAGTTTGAAATTTGCCAGCAGCCGGAAGACGACGATGAAGAGGAAGAAGATACTCTTTATTCCATTTTTTTACATTTAATAAAAATAAATGTATTGAATGATATTTTTTAATAAAAAGATTAATTCATAATTTATTTGTTTTTTTTCATCATGTAAGAAGTTATTAATATTAATTAGGTTAAAATTCAAATATAATTCCTATATTTTCATTAACAATAATTCTGCAATTACATGGGCAGGTAAGTGTTGTTAAATAAATTAATACTGAATAAAAAGTGGATAGGTTAGGAAAAAAATGATAAAATATAATATAATAGTTAGGTAATAAAAATTGACAAATATTTATAATCATATATGGCGCGTTTTCGACCGGAGGCACCGGTTGACCTGAAGTGATCCTGTGACCACGCGCTCTCCGCCCTCTATCTCGAAAACGGTTCACCGAATAAAAATTTTTTTTAAACAAAATTTGTAGAGAATTTTATATTCTACAACATTGATAATAAATACAATAGCAAAAAACCCATAGGAAATGAGATATTTACAAAAAAAGCGCAAAAATACGACCTTTTTGTGACCTTTGACCTGGAAATTTAATAGTTGCGTACACCCTACCATATGTAGGTTTTGAGACAACTTTTAGGGTGTCGATATACAAGTATTTACAGACTTACAGCTGGGTATCTCGAATTCCGAGGTGAACTTACTATAATGACTGGACTATGTATTATATATACTCCCATACATAAGAGTGACAGCAGAGACCGTGTCGAAAATTACTGACCAATATCAGTATTATTACCAGTACCTAATTTCCAAAATTCTTGAAAAAATCATTAATAATCGGCTAAAATCCTATTTACAAAATATAATTTACTTTTACCAAATCAATATGAATTCAGATCAGGTCGCTCTACTGAGGATGCTGTGCCTGAACTCACTAAATTCGTAGTCAATGAACTAGATAAAAAGAATGAAGTTATTGGATTGAATATAGGTACTTAGATCTTGAAAAAGCATTCGACACGATTCCTGTTACCCTCACTTATTAAAAAACTTGAAAATCTGGGTATTCGGGGCTGTGAGTTGCGATTATTTGAAATCTATTTGAGTAATAGAACTCAAAAAACTAAAGTTGGCGATCCAGGGAAGTGTTTTGGGTCCGAGCCTCTTCCTAGTTTACATACCTATTTGATCTTTGTAACTCATCGCTAATCAATGGAAGAGTATTCCTGATGCAGATATGACACTGCCTTAGTTTTTACTGGTAAGACTTGGGAGGAGGCTCGGACACATGCACAAGTAGGCTTAAATACAGTTGCGAAATGGTTGTCTAATCTACTTACCTGAATGTTGACAAAACGAAATATATAAAATTTACAAATAAGTCGGAGACACTAGATCTTGCAATACATAATAATTACAATCACGCTAAATGAAGCAACTGCCCCAAATTACAAGAAGTTGCAATTTATATAAAATATCTCGGTGTTATAATTGAAAGAAATCTGTCCTGGAAAGAGCACATTATTACACTTAGTTGTTAGCAAAAGAGTACGAAAATTTATATTAATTGTTTTTAGACAATTACACAGTGTTGCCGATAAAAAGTTAATTCTAGAGGTTTACCATGCTTTATGTGAGTCAATACTGCCCTATTGTAATACAGTATGGGGTCGAGGAGCCTACAAAACACACTTGAAATTGCTAGAGCAGTTCTTAAAGTAGCTACATCCAAACCCCTACGGGTTTCTGTCCGATGAACTTTATAAAGGTGCCAATGTTTTGACGGTCAGAAAACTATATATTGAAAACATTATACTTGAACAGCAGCGCCTTATTAATAACAGAACTTACTAAAAATAAAAATAATAAAAGGAGAAAAGATAAAGTATTTACAGTACCTAAAACCCAAACCGCAACTGCACAGCACCATCAATCCTTCCTAGGACCACTTTTGTACAATAAAGCTAACAAGGAGATAGAGAAACTTACCACTTTCACTAACAAAGACGCCAAGTTACCTGTTTGCTAAGCAGACTTAATTATGATGAAACAAAATTTAATAGAGATAGCAAAATAAATATAAAATGCACACATACATTCATACATCAACTAATATATAATAATTATTGTAAAACGTAAATAATAGTATTTATTACCCTTATTTAATTGGCGTTTGTCGCCACTGCACTGTCTGCACTGTCACCACTAGTCAACAGCACAAGAACTCGTGTAGGAGGGTTGCGCACCTAAATTTGTTAAATTGTACAATTCTTCTGTGTTTTACCCAAATTTATACATATTAATTAGATAAGGAATAATTTATAAGGAATAATAATAACGTTCTTATTATTTATTATATTATTATTATAGAAATAAGCTGTAATTTCATGCCCTTGCAATCCACAATCGTTTTCCTTTTTATTTATGTATTTCCTCTTTCGAACATTTCGTTTTATCTCTTGAATTATGTATTTTAGCAGTTTACGCAAAACCATACGCTTGTCCATTGTCTACTACTATGCACTGGCACTACATAAAGTGATACAATGTGGCACTTTAAGTTTGAATGCTGGCACAAGAACTAATTATAAGTACTTGCGCAAGCTACTGCGCATCGTCTATCATGGGCATAAGCTATACAATGTTTTGTCCTTGTCTGACAAGCAACTTTACCAAGTATACGACAAGGACAAAACATTTTATAGCTTATCCACTGTATAAATATTTTTATTTATAAAAAAAGGGTTGTTACACTATAGTCACTAGGTAAATGACCACAATCAGTAACAAAAAGCAATTATTATTATTAATAAATACCTAAATTTTAATATTAACAATATTGTAAACTAAAACATTCTCATTTTCTATGTTTATTTTCAGGATCTCCCCCGTAAAACTCTTTATATGTTGGAAAAGACTGTTGACCTTTTTCTACCACTGATGGTACAGAACCACCGTCAGCCAATCTTTGTGTCTCAATTTTGTCTGCATTTAACTTTTTCATTTCAGCTATGGCAACATTTTTTGCTATCTCCTCTTCTGTTGGTGGGTCTACTCTGTAAAGAAACACTAGAGGTTACATGGATAGTAGATTAATATTTTAAAATTATACACTTCATTCTACAAAACATAATTAGTAGTTCCAAGCAGATGATTAAATGTTTGATAAAAAAAAAACTCTCTTTCCGTTTTCCTTTTCTACAATAATGATATTAATTTGTTAGACATCATGAGTTTTACCGTCTCATTCTTAACCATGCTTCCCATTCTGCTGGTATTGGATCTTGAAAATCTAGTCCTTTGGGTGGATCATACCAACGAGATGGTTTGCGCCTTCCTGAATTTGGCTCAGCTGGTATTTCATAGTACTTATTTCCAATATAATCCTTACCTAAAATATGTAAACAGAAACGTTTTATTTAAACACTTGGCAAGAAACAGTATAAACATTTTATTATTATAGAGATACACAAGACCAAAAAAGATTATATTGGATACTCGTGCCAATGCTATTTTTGTATCCACCAAATATTAATAACATAATCATGATTGTTATGATTATCAGTATTGATAATTCTCTATAATCTCTGCACTTTCGCCAAAAATGCATACCTTTTTCATTGCCTCTTATTTGACGAGGCTTAAAAGAATTTATGAAGTTTCTGAATACAATTCTCCACAAATATCTATGTTCGCCATTAGCCATCTAAAACAAAGATTATATCTGAATAAATCGACTATATAAATAAAATATTTTTCATATTCTTAGATAGATTAAAAAAAAATAAAAAATATATAATTACATAAACAAAACCTTCAAATTAAAAAAAATATATATTAATCTGTAAAATACTTGGACCACAAATTCTCAATATTTTAATTAAAATATTATTGTGCAAAAATATAAAGTAAATATACCTGTATTGTTTATTGAAAACAAAACAAAAAATATTACAAAGTTTATTTTTTTTACACTAGCATCAGCTGTCGAGTGTCATCTATGACTCAGTACTCACTTTTTTTTAATTTAAATATATGGCGTCGGCTTAAATCATTTGCCAGCGTCAAGTTAAGAAGGCGGGAAATAGAATTTTCGTTTCAATTTTCAACACCGTATTCCTAAATCGTCAAGTCTAAAGTCTAGTCAAAGTCTAAATATATAGTCAGTGCAGTCAATGAGTGAAGTCAGTAAAGTGGTAGAAGCTTTACTGAAAGCTTCTAGGAAGTTTTGGAGGCACACAAAATAGCACGTTTTTTTGAAGATGTATCACTTGCCCACACTTTTGCACGTTAACGAATATTTAATAGTTAATATTCTACCAATATTACACATTAAGAACCGAAAATGATGATGATTATGAAATATCAAAAAAGCTTGAAGCCACCCGAGACCCCAGAGCCGGGATCTACCTGGCACAACGGATAGCCATTGCTATCCAACGAGGCAAGTTTGCTAAGTACTCTGCCAGATGGGGACGACCTGGGGAAGTTTTTCTATTTATACATGTTTTTAGAGATAGTCATATTTGTAGATAAGTCTTCTTTTTTTAGTATTAATTTTAAGTTTATTTTAGTTTATTATTTGGCTCTATATTGTTTTAATATGAAGAAGAAGAAAAGTCCGCTTCAAGGCCTCGATATTAGATTTGCACGCTGGACGGTGAGTAAGCCATTTAAAAAAACGGTGTTGAAAACTTAAGCATCTTACTCAACGTCCAGCCAACGCAACAAATCCAATAGGTAACAAGGCCTTAAAGCGGACTTGTAAAAATAATTCAGTCACACTATTGACACTAATGATGGCTATTAGTACCGGTGCTGGATTTGCAGGCTGGATCGTGAAAATTCTTTTTTCCTCTTGTGGAATATCACATTATTTCAAATTAAGTATTAAAATTGTTAAATAGAGTTACATAAATCTAAAAGAAACTGGTATTAAGGTTGACGCGATAAAAAATTATAAGCAAATAAATAATATTGCCCATCTCTTTCTCACAAACGATTTGTTACACTTACGTCACAAGCTGCTACCGCCATACATTTTTAATGACAAATGTTTCTCGGAAGTTCTTCCGTGGGCGGAAGCAACTCGTGACGTCACAGGTCCATATATCGCTCTCTTTCTTATTGTAAAGCTTCATCATCAGTAAAGCTTCTACCACTTTACTGAATCGACTGACTTGACTCATTGACTACACTATTTATTTTGACTTGACTAGACTTAGGACTTGACGATTTAGAAATTCGGTGTTGGTAACTTTAACGAAAATTCAAATTCAAATGACACTGGCAAGTAGTTTTAAGCCGAACTCCATTTAATTATATAAAAAAAGGGGAAACGATAATTATTGTCAAAACAATTTTGGTAAGAGTTTTGCCGGGAGTTCAATGGGTGACGTTGTGGGATTTTGTATTTTTTTTATAAATTTGTGTTATTTCAGTTCTTAATGTGTAATATTGGTAGAATATTATCCATTAAATATTCGTTAACGTGTACACGTGTGGGCAAGTGGTACAACTTCTAAAAACGTGCTATTTTGTGTTTCCCGCCAAAACTCCCTAGGAACTTTCAGTAAACGTCTACCACTTTACTGAATGACTGACATGACTCATTGACCGTACTGACTATTTATTTGGACTTTGACTAGACTTTAGACTTGACGATATAGGAATACAGTGTTGAAAATTGAAATGGAAGTTCTATTTCCCGCCTTTTTTACTTGACACTGACAAATTGTCTTAAGATAAGCCGACGCCATATATAAAATAAAAAAATAATAAAAAAAATTGGTAAATGTCATCACTCATCAGACATCAATACTCAGTGTCAACTCACGCATTTAAAGAAATTGTAGAGCTTGCTTCTTTTAAAACCTAAAACCAACGATATCAAAGCGTCATTTTTAATATTCCAGACAAAGTACTAAACAAAATTTACAACCATGGCGAAAATGGCATTTCAGCATCAGGCCGGAACGGCTATGGAATGTCTTAGTGTAAGTTTGAAGACCACTCCCATTTACTTTGTTATGGATCAGCAATCAACATATTCATGCACTTTGCAGATACCAATCACTCTTCAAAAAGAAGCTGGAGTAGACCCAGAAGGACGAGAAGTTATGAAATGTGGTTTTAAAATTGGAGGAGGAATAGACCAAGACTTTCGAAAGAGTCCACAGGGTTACACTGATAATGTGAGTATAGATGACTTACATATTATTTTTTTATCAATTTACTACTACTAATAATAAATTCAGTTTGTTTTTTTTTGGTAGGTTTAAAACTAAAATGAATATAAACAAAGAATTTCAGAAAATTAATATTTGAATTAGGTGATTTGGATGTGGAAAACATTACATACTAAGCTACATTTATCTATATCCTATGCTAGAAATAAGAGTATGTTGTATGATAATAAATTTAAAAAAAAAAACAATTTTGTCAACGAAATAAAATATTAATAGGTAGAATTTTCTCTTTTAGGGTATATATGTTACAGAAGTACACGAAGGTAGCCCAGCAGCAAAATCTGGCTTAAGAATGCATGATAAAATTTTACAATGTAATGGATATGACTTTACAATGGTAACACACAAAAAGGCTGTTAGTTATATCAAGAAACACCCAGTTCTAAATCTGTTAGTGGCCAGGAAAGGAGTCACATCTACATAATTCTAAACAAGCAAATTGTGGGTTATTTAAAATAGAGTAACGGTCAGGTATGTTAGCATTGTTTAAAATTTTAGGAAAATATGTTTATTATTGTACAAAATTTATAATTTTATGATAAAATACTATTTGATGAATCTTTTATTTACAAACAACACAGGACAATAAGAATACCACTGTCATGATACACCTTAGCAAGAACACCGTAAACTACATTTAATTTAAGCATTTTTATAAAACGAAAACCTGGCCACAACAGAACAACCCCATAATAAGATAAATGACCTTGGTATGTTACTTATTTATAAATGTATTATAAGTTTGAATAACCCAGTCAGATAAAAAAGGTAACAAATTTTTGGTAACAATGGGTGTAGAAGTATTCAGAATATTTGATAGTTACCAATTTGCCAAGTAGTTTTACGATTAATGTAGGCACCTTCTATATTATTTATTTTAATTTCAACAAAACATTCAAATGAAACTGTGCCAACTAAGTTTAATGCAAACCTATATGTCTATAGGTATATATAATATTATGTATTATTATAGTAACCAGAAAAATGTTCTAAAACTTTATACCGGATGGTTTTCATAACAGGGTAATGTGACTTAACTGATTAAAAATAATGTTCAATCAAGTTTTAGAAGTAACCAAAGACTTATTTAACAACTTTCCCAATTATACAGCAACACCCATACACATTATAAGTTACTTGACAAGTCGGCTACTCTGTTCAAATTGCTTGCCACTTGATGTCAAGTGTAGTCTTTTGTCAGTCAAAAGCTGCTTGTCTCATTGGAAACTCAAGAAGTTGTAAAGCAGTGTATTAACAATGGATGATCAGTCAGTTGCTATTCAAAAGTTGAAATAAGCACTAACATGTATAAATTCTTAAATTTCAAAGACATTTAAATAACACAAATATAATTGTTATGAGTGATTTTTACATGTCATTAGATTTTTTTTAAGATTTAATAGAGATCATGACGTGTGTAAGTACATTTCCAAATACTGCATTTATTTGACATTATTAGTATTATTTATTGTAAGGAAAACACATTTGATGTAATATTTTTAAATACTCCATGATGTATTTATTCATTAGTACTTATAAGCTAATTTAAGTGTTATACCTTGAAAGATTTAGTTAAAATTTGATAGGAAATAAAATAATTTTTTAAAGTTTAGTTCTTTAGATTAAGTGATAACTTATTTAATATGTATTTCATATTAATTTATATTGTACATTTCATTCTTGTATTATTTCTGTATACAAAAGTATGTGATTCACCAATGTATATATAATATATCACATCAATATTAAACTAGATGTCCTGCCAATTTATGTAAAAAATTGTTGAAATTCAGACAACTTATGACAGGCAAGAAATTAATTTTTTCGTTTTTTATACATCTACAATCCCTGCAACTCGGCAATATTTTGTTTAAAATAATGGTCAACTAATGACTCATTAAATTAATTATAAGAGCAATAGTTCTTCATAGTGACATTACTAATTTTAGTAATGTGCACTACACAGTTTTTTTAATAATCAGAATTTATAATGTATGATAAAAATGTTCAAGGTGTTGATTTTCTATCGATGCTAATAATAAATAATTTTACATTAGTTAGTATTTATTAAGTAAATGTATTAAAAAACTTAGGTAAGTATTTAAAATATACAAAATGAAAGGATGCATGCTTTTTATAATGTATTTTATACTGAACATTTTACTCTTTATTGCCAATTGTTTGTTACATAGATATTAATTATATTGCTATTTCTTTAAAAATGCAGTTCAAATAGCATCATGCTAACCCTTACATGAAGACTTTTTACCTGGGAGAGCCATGCTTCGGCGGCTGGCTCAACCGGGTGCTTACCACGGCCTCAAAGAAAACCGGCGTGAAATAACGCTTGCTTTGTGTTTCGCAGAGTGAGTGAGGTTACCGGAGGCCCAAGGGGGTGGGGATTTTAAGGACTGGAAATGCAAGTTGCAACACCAGAGGAGTTAACAATGTAACACCTCTGGTGTTGCGAGTGTCCATGGGCGGCGGTTTCGCTTACCATCAGGCACCCCGTCTGCTTGTTTCCTGGTCCATTTTATATAACAAAAAGACCATAATATGGTAGTTTTTTTTAAATATGAAATGGATTTTATAAAACAAATTGAAAATGAGGTGTGGATGCATGATAATGGCCCGGCTAACATATTGTACATGTAAAAAGCTCGAGCGCAGTAAAAAAAAAAATTTAATATACATTTTTTTTAGTTAAAAAGGGTAAATTTGAAAGGCCACTGATAATCATAATATGACTTGTAATGCCAGGTGCGATTTTATTAAAATCGAAACAGAAAGCAAAAAAATGGAATTTGGGCCTGTAAATCGGGAATGCCCAAAAAACTGCACCTCAGTGGTGAGATATCTACCTTTGAAAATTCACCCTTTTTAACTCAAAACGGAATGTATATAAAATAAAACCAGGTTGAACCAGCGAAACAAACTTTTAGCAAAATGATGGTAAAATTGTTCTTTGATAAGTAATATATGTTTTACAATTTCAATTTAGTATGCTACTGCTGCACCTGCTATATTTACTTTCTATTTCAATTTCCCTTTTGACTTTTGGGTAGTGTTTTTCACAAAAGAAGTCCCGCGGCAATTAGTGGAACTAAATTTGTTAAATTGTTATTACAATGTTGTAAAAAGTGGTCCCCGAGAAATTATACACAGTGTAAAGGATTTGTGTGAAGCAGAATCAAGGTATTTTGATACCCATAATGCTGACATCTTGTCGCGTGGTTACAGCGCCGCGTCTAGGGGACTTCTTTAATGACAAGGACTCTACTGTAAAAATAACCTTTTTTTATCTTTATTTAAAGGCTCTTCATCATATTATGATTATGTCAGCCTTGTAAAAATAACCTTTCTGTTGCCGAATTTTATATATTGATTACATATTATTATGAATTAGTGTTCAGATCAGGTGCAAATTGGGGCTCAGACCTCTTAAACTTGGGGCAACCTATACCTACCTACTTTAGAACTGCTTTAGAATTTACACAAGCTATTTCTATTGTTCTGAAATATGTAACATCTTTTGTATTCATGTTTTTTAGAATCCACAGTAAAATCATTGAAGTTAACAATTTTTTAATCTTTATTTATTTATAATTAAGGCTTTTTTAAGAATTTTATTTAAGAAATAAACGTTATTCATTTGTAAACTATTTATTTAAATAAACAACATTTGTGAATCCAATTAGAAATATATCAGTTTTGCCTAACAGCTGCTGATCATATAATATTATATACCTACTAACGAAACAATAGTAATTCTCAACATAGAACTCCACTAAAAAAAAGTTTCAATCCTTTTTTTCTGTAATATAATTAATGAAGCAACTTTGAAACAAAAGATTTAAGCCTTAGTTGGTGGCCAATCCCATTGTGCTTTAGGTGCCTTTGCAACAAGTGGTTCCCAAGGCTTCCAGACTAACATCTTTCTTGCCAGATTAAGTTCATTCTCTGCCTGAACAATTAATTCTTCAGCCTGGCCACAATTGATTTTTGCCTCTATCTCATATGTATCTTTTGTCTGTTGGTAAGATTGTTTGATTAACATAATATTAAACATTGTTATAAACATTATTGATGTAAATAACACAAAATGTATACAAAGTCTGGAAGTTGGAACACAGTAAGTACAAGCTACTGAACTAGTCTAAAAATCATAATATAAATCCAGGTTAGGATATTATTAAAATTAGAAACAAAAAAAATATTACTAATACCTGTTTTAAGATTGCTGCTCGTTCTTTGACAATTTGTTCTGTGTATTTTCTATACACTGCCTGCTCAGGCATTTGTTGCAAAGTTCTCAAAATTTTTCCATATAAAGCTCCAAGACTATGGTGTGGGTTTGGTACAACTGCTAATCCCATCAGACCTGTAGTCTAAAAAAGATAAAACATTGAAAATACTGAACTACAATTGTTTACATATTATATAACCATTTCCATAAATAAAAAATTACTGTAAATAATAATGCATAATATTTAAGCTGAACACTACCTTTTTGAGTACACCCATCTTTACTAACTTCTTCAGGTAAATAATAAATTAAATATGTACCAACAGAAGTTACAAAGAAAAGCGAATTTTGACTTGAGGAGCAAAAATTTGATAAATTAATAAATTGTCACTGTCAAGTTTTTTTTTATCTAAATATATGGCGTCTGCTTAAAATCATTTGCCAGTGACGAGTTAAAAAGGAAAGAAATAGAATTTTCGTTGCAATTTTCAACACCGTATTCCTAAATCCTCAAGTCTAGTCAAAGTCCAAATTAATAGTCAGTGCAGTCAATGAGTCAAGTCAGTTGATTCAGTAAAGTGGTAGAAGCTTTACTGAAAGTTCCTAGGGAGTTATGGAGGGACACAAAACAGCACGTTTTTTCACAAACCAGCACGTTTTCTGAAGTTGTACCACTTGCCCACACTTGTTCACGTTAACGAATAATACGTTAATTAATATTAGTTATTTAATATTCTACCAATATTACATATTAAGAACCGAACTACACTTTATACGTTCCCCTGCAAAACTCCATCGATTTTCATTAAAAAGACGATACGGCATAAAACCATTGCCAGTGTCAAATTAAAAAGACGGGAACATATTTGGTTGGATGCTCAAAGCTATGGCACCCTATGCCTACAAATTCGCCCACGCGACGTGATGGTACAAACGAGCGGGTATTCACACGCATATTGCACCTAGAGTGCAATATGCGTGTGAATATCCCACAGACTACTAAGGGGATACTGAATACCCGCTCGTGCGTACAATGAGCGTGTGTACGCGTGCACGTAAAGTATTAGTACACACGTGACACGTCCTAAATACTGTAGTGTTAGCATAGATGTATAAAAAAAATAGTGTTAGTGCCGTTGCACACGTACCGGTTGCCGGGTAGTCGGTGCCGACTGTCCGGTAACGGTCCGGCAGACATTCAGCTTTCACACGGCCAAGTTTTGTTTCCAGTAGCATTCGCAGTCGACGTTGGTACAGTCGCGTACTGAAACTACGCTTACATAATTCAATCTGAAGTACCTACTGACCAAATGCATATTTTTCATTGTCGTCTATTTCTTCAATATCATTTTTTAATAATGCGCAGACCTCATTCCAAGCTTTTTTAGTTTCTTTTTTATACTGGTCATAAAACTCACCTTTCCTCCACCAACGTTATTAACTTTTTAAAACTATAAATTAGTACTAGTTAACGTAATTAGTATGTGTACCTAAACAAAACGACGTGCGCTTACACTCGTCGCGGTTGTACTGGGCGACTGACTGCCCGGCCGATCAAGTAGCCTATTATCCCGGTACGTGTGAAAGCTATCGCACATGGCCATACACTTCGCGGCCGACTACGCGGCACCGACTACCCGGCACCGGCTAGCCGGCATCGGCTACCCGGCAACTGGCGTGTCCAACGGCACTGAGGGACTGTAACTTGTAAGGAGTACATTGACATGATATACAGTTAAGCTTTAATATTAAAAGCTGTGTAGGGGTAGTCTGGCGAGCTAAGGATCTCAGACCATACGAAATGTACTGTCCAGACTTATTCTTTTCAAAATTTTATGATGAAAAGTTGTTCTGAAACATAAAACAATTTTCTCGCTTTTGATACTTGTCAATAATAGATTGATTACCTATATTTTGTTGTCAATGCAAGCAAGATGTAAACAGCAAATACAGCAATGTTTTTCATGCCATACAATGTATGCTATACCAGAAAAAATCATGTTTTACAAGTGTCAAACTAGATTTGACTGCAGAATGTATTTTTCAATCTGTCAGAAATCGGAACTAGCATAGATTTATTTTATCTTCAGTACATACGCATTTTCATTTTTGCAATAAAATAACAGAAATAAATTATAAAATGTCTTTTACGGCATAAAACGATAATTAGTCTATCTTATTATGATTTTGAAAACCCGTATTTCGTTTCATTATTAAGGTTTAATAATATTATGAAGAGGTATTGATAACCTTTTCTATTTGTGATGCTGTAAATGTTCAATAACAGCACCGAGAGGCGAGACGAAAGTTGATCTTATGTCTTAACAGTTAGGTAACTCGTTAAAATACTTTGTTTAATTTTAATGATCATTTACTTTTCTTGTTGTAAAATTTGAAATTTGGTTCTAACAAACAAATTATGCATTCTAGACTAAAGTTATAATCCAAAACAAACCTTACACTATCGATTGGTCTTACAAATAGATTATAGACATGGAAATTGTCAACGATTATGATTAATATATTTTTTAAATCAAAATGGAATCTGTTATTGATCTTATTTGGGGCAGAATGTGTAAAGACTAATGGCAAAGTGTCACATCATTTAAAACCTTTTCTTACCTGCATAAAACTTTATACTATATCTCTACATATGAATTTGTACAGGTGTTGAGAGTTGATTGGCAATGGAGACCATACCAGCTGCTACACAAGATGACAGTTCAAGTGCAAATCCTAGCAGTGTGAAAAGTGAAGATAGTAGTCCCAGGAATGAAGGGTGCAGAGGCTCTCCGCCACCAAACTGTGCTATATGCCTTGGCACATGTAGAAATAAATCATTCACAGACTCCTGCCTACATCAGTTCTGTTTTAAATGTCTACTTACTTGGAGCAGAGTAAGTTATTGCTAAATAATTTACTGTTACATAAAGCTTGTTTTATTATTTTAAAACTTCAATACAGTTAAAACATAAAAAGTCATCATAGAATTTACTAAATAGTGAACAAACTGTATTGATATTACAGACTTTGATAGAAAGGTTTTTTATTCATTAGGATGAAAGGTACAACACTATTTTGTTTTCTATCTATCTAATATATGCCATATTTTGTTGTTTCTTACCAATGGATTTATATGTAAAAAAATGGTGCTAATTACCACTCTCTAGGAAACCATGCCATTTTGTTTACATAGTAAACATTAATCGCAACGCTATCCTAGGAAATTATGCCATGTTCACATTAACTGATTAATTCTTCGAAAGACTTTATTGCAACCAATTTAAATGTCACTTGATTAATATGCAATAAAAAATACAATTATTTATTTATACAATTACATATCCATTTTGTTGAATTTAATGTTTTTGTTAATGTATGAATTAAATTGGATCTGAACTTGATGTTCTATTTCAGGTTAAAGCTGTATGTCCTCTATGTAAACAAAATTTTCGATCTATTATCCACAATGTGCGGTCAAATCATCAATATGAGGAGTATATGGTGGAGCAGCAACCACCAGAGGAACCAGCCCATAGAATTGACATTGACAGCATGGTCACAAGACGATTTAGATACAGGTAGTCCATGAGCTTATGTTTATGCTTAAGATTTCTTACTATACATTAGTTTACTTTTACAATAATTTATTGAAATTCAATACAATATGTTTATGCCTTTGAAAAGTTTTTGGGTTACGCGCCCTTCTAGTTTCGCTCTGTCCTACTGTCTGTTTTTTGTTTATATTTATGACATTGTTTAAGTCACCATGATCTAAAATATTTTTTTAGGTACACTCTTTTGAAAAAAAATAACTAGCAATTAGGTGCTTAATTTGCATAGGCGACTTAACAATTTTATTCTTTCAAGAATTTCTCATATTATGTAAGTCTTAGTTGGAAAATCGGTAATTTACCAATTTCAGCCTTGACCTTTTTCTGATAGATAAAGTTATTTATTTTATAATGAGCCTAATAGGCTCTCTGCCTGATGGGGAGGACCTAGAGGTTTTCTTTTATTAGTCATTCAAGTTTCTTGTAGTTTAATTTTCTTTTTTAGGTTTTTTTTTCTTCCTTTTAGTTTGTAAATAATGTAAAGTAGGTATTTAGTCAAATTGTTATGTTTTCTGTTTTGAAATGCATGAACTAACCGATGCTCTCAAACATTGGCAAACTTATTTTAAAAATCTAACTTCTAAATCCAGGACAACTTTAACACTGCCAAGGCGGGAGACTCTGGCCTTCCAGCAACTGCTGATGCATCACTACCCGATGGTAGCGGAGGTGTTCCCCCCGCCTTCGCCCACCCCGCGCCGCCGCTCGCCGCACTCCTTCAGGCGATCCGTCTACAGATACAACCTATGGGCCCGGCCCCTGCCAGACTTTACGGGTAGATTTAGAGACTGCACTCCGGAATTTTACAGGTACTGAGTATATAATTATATTACAGGTATTTAGTATATAATTTGCTAACTACTCTTTCTGACATTTCAAAAACCGAGATAGAGTTTAAAATCAAAATCTGACTGCATATCATTTGGTACATACATTTAGGGTCAGTTCACACTGAAACGAGACGATACGGCGAAGCTGCATTTTTAAGATTTAACTTTATTTACTACACAAAAAGATACATTTCATATGACATCATTCAGTCATACACTGCACATGAGCTATGTAGCATGGTGCAACTTGACATTCGAACTCTTACAATGTGTGTATCATCGGCGCCACGTCGTTTCGATGTGAATTGACCCTTACTGTGAAGAAAATTAAAAACAAAACTCAAAACATATAGTTTACATTATTTTTACCTTTAAGTTCACATTGATTTAAACAGTATAGGACTTAAGACAAATTTACTTATTTTAAAGGTACAATAGTTCACAAATGCATCGTTTGGTGCCTTGGCTCAATAGAGAATTGCATTACTTATTGAACGAGAATGATGGACACATCTCTTATGTAGTGGCTCGGATCCTGGAACTTCTCCCACAGTATCACATCAACTCAACCGAGTTCAGAGAGGAGATGGCTCGGTATTTCGGTGAACGGACAGAACACTTCCTACACGAGCTGTACTGCTTCGCCTCGACGCCGTATGACATGACAGGCTACGACAGACACGTGCAGTACACCACCAACAACAGGATCATGACGATGGTCAACGAAGTCATATCAAGCTCGGAGTCCGAGGCCACCGTGGACTCCGACATCGTGATGGTGTCGAGCTCGGAGCCCGCAGAGCCGCCTGCCGGCCCCTCTCGCGTGCCGCCCCCTGTCTACCCGCAAAACTTCATTCCGGAACCTTCCACCGCGCACGACAACGTCATACCCATCGAAACCATCTCACACTCCGACACCGACGACGACTCGTCCGAAGTGATGGTGGTGGGATACATCAAACCGCCGCAGGATAGAACACCCGAGGTGGTGGATTTGCTCGGCTCAGACAGCGACGTCATCGTGCAGGAGAATTCACCGGAACGGCCTCGGAACTCGGTTCAAGAGACCCGGCCCCCGCTGATCGTCAAACTGACGCTAAAGAAGCAGAGCGATAAAACGGCACCCGTGTCGGCGAGTGAAAGCGATGGGGAGAGCGATGGCAGCACGTACACGCCTCCGCCGCCGCCGCGCCCCCGCGCCCGCAGCCGCGACATCGCCGCCACCACACCGCCGCCCGCCGCCGGCAGTTGGAGCTCCTCCTACTCGCCCTCCTCCCGCTCCCCGTCTCCATCCTCCCACTCCGACTACAGCTCTAGCACGACCTCCTCGATCAGCTCCAGCGACACGGATGAGACCACCAAGAGAAGAAGGCGCCGAAAATCCGACTGCGCCGAGAAGCACAGGAGAAGGAGTAAACGTCCCTCGCGCTCGCACTACAGAAGTAAAAAAGTTAAAACGTTGTCTAACAAAGACAAGCACGGTAAACGAAAAAGCCATTCCGGAAAAGGCGTCAAATCGTCGAAGAGAAGGAATGAGGCTAGCACCTCCAAAGTGGCGGAGGAGTCCCTGCCCGTTTCTACGGAACCTGGCACGAGCGGGCTGTCCGGCAGGAGGAAACGGAAGCGGGATAGAGCCGGCGACCGCCGCGCCAGCCGCGAGAGCAAAAGACTGAGGAGCGTCGTTAACGTCGTCAACAGCAGACGAGATGACACGGCGTCGCCGCTGCACGTCGCCAGTGAAAACCAAAACGAAAACCAATCCAAAATACCTCATTACAATAATATAGGTTCTCAAGTGGAAGTTGAGGTTTGTGCGAGGGGCGAGGAAGCAGACAACACAGATTCTGATGATCTCCCATTAAACTTGACAGTAGGAAAATCATTAATGTCATCATCAAAAATGTGATAAATTATGTTAAATGAAAAAATTATTAGTATGTGTATAAATTACTGTTCAGTGACAGGTTTAACACTTGAGTGATTTCATAAAAATTGTCATTGATCAATACAATATTTTAGGATTTTCCTCATTTTGTGCCCATCAGGATTTTACCATTGTGTCTAAATGTTTTCAAAGTATATTATAACTGTATAGCATTAGGCTTATATATACAAATTCGCATGTAGACCCACCAATTATGCCACCAAAAAAACTAAAACAAATTCTTCCTCTGGTACTCGCGATTTGAGACTTATCCTGCAAACTCAATAAGCTACATAAACCGAGGAATTTAACAATGAAGGTATAGTATCGAAATTATAAAAGATAAATGTGTAACCTTGTCTATTTTTGTGACGATTACTTGTATTAAAACAACTCATAAAGGGCAAATACATAAGATGTTGGTCATGTACAAAAAGGTAAGGCCTCAAAGGGTATTATTATTAACACCTGTTTTGATTTTAGCATATAATAATCAGTATATAAATATATATTTTTATTTTATTAAAAGCATTTGATATTTATAAAACATGAACTGTAAAATGTCACAGTGTAAAATACACATCCACAATGGTGCTACTTTTTGTTTACATTGTACCAAACTTTCAAACATAAATTGCGGAAATGTTAGTGTGTTCTACAATATTGCCCAATAGAAAGTAACACTGGTGTGGATGCACCATAATGTTGTAAATATTATAGTAAATACTTATTAAACCAGTGTCATCAATATGTTTAATTTTTGGCTGACTTCGAAGAGAACCATTCTATTCTATCATTGACCAGATTCTATTCATAAGCACGCGGCCAATACTTTGCGGTGGGCGCGTGACCTTTTAAGCCGGCACTTCGCATTGTACTGCAGTGTGAGGGGGTGTCCATGCATAGTACGAGTTGTCAGGAAATCTAAATAATATTTTACTGTAAATTAAGAAATTTATTAGATAATTATGCATACTGTCATTACTTAGATGTAATATTGTAGTATAATGTTGGGTTAAATATTTTATTCGGATAAAAAAACCTTGTAGGTATATTGAAAGTGTAATGTCCCTATACTTCTAAATCATTAAAAACTTGTTAATGACAATATGGTTAATAAGAACTAGATGGATAGATACAACGGACTACTACTATTATAAATGTGAAAGTTTGTGAAGATGGATGGATGGATGTTTGTTACTCTTTCACTCAAAAACTACTGAACGGATTTCGATGAAATTTGATAATTTAGTAGTTCAAGCTCTGGATTAAAACATACGAAACTTTTTATACCGAAGAAGTACAGTGTTCCTGTGGAATACTGTATTTGTGTGGGCGGAGCCGCGGGCAACAACTAGTATTCTAATAAAAAAATCTAAATGCTACATATTGGTTTTCCACGAAAAAGGCCTCTAGTGCTTCGAACCAGAAATTCTAGGAGCTAGTTAGCTTACAAGCTTTTACCGGATTAAGCGTTTGGTCAACAGGTGCGTGTCGTCAAATGTGTTACGGGCTACGGCTTAGGGGTTAACTTACTACGGAAAACGCGTTTATACTGAGCATACATTAATCAACACCTATGCTTGCAGCTGGAAAAATGTTTAGTTTACATTTCGGCTATAAAGCCGAAGGGTAAGCTAGGTCTACTATTGTTTTACGCTCGTACATATTTTATTCCAAACTAAAGTTTACACAAGCTTCAATAACGCACCAATCAAGTTTCGTTTTTTACACAAACTTTCATAAATATAATAAATATTCCTTGCCATGTGCCGTATTGACCTAATAAATAACACGGCCTCAAGTGAGGCCGTATTATTCTAAGGCATGAGCAGGGCCGGATTTAAAATGAGTGCCGCCCTGGACACGAAAGAAAATGCCGCCCATCATAGAAATTTTGCTTAAAATTATAGTTTTTATATCTTATTTTTTTAATAATATAACTAGGTAATTGCTTGCTCATTGCATAAATTTTATTAAATATGATATACTTTATTCATTTATTTTTTATTTATGGCGTCGGCTTATTTTAAAACCATTTGCCAGTGTCAAGTAAAAAAGACGGGAAATAGAACTTTCGTTTCAATTTTCAACACTGTATTCCTATATCGTCAACTTCAGTAGTGTTACTTAATACTTATCATCTATGATCGTCACGTACGTAGTAACTAATTCTTAATCTGTGGTCACGTCTAACGTCTAGTCAAAGTCCAAATAAATAGTCATTAGTCAGTACAGTCAATGAGTCACGTCAGTTGATTCTGTAAAGTGGTAGACGCATTACTGAATATTCCTAGATAGTTTTGGCGGGAAACACAAAATAGCACTTTTTTAGAAGTTGTACCACTTGCCCACACTTGTGCACGATAACGAATATTTGATGGTTAATATTCTACCAATATTACACATTAAGAACCGAAATAACACAAATTTATGAAGAAATACAAAATCTCACAATGTCACCCATTGAACTCCCCGGCAAAACTCCATATACCTACTTCATTATTTTATAAAAATATTTGTTTTTGTTCCAAGAATCCATAGACAAATCATTGATCGAGCGCCCAGCGAAGCCAATCATACAGCGTTCAGAACCGTACGATAATTATCGTTCACATACGATAATTTTGTGCCTACGTACGATGTACGATAGCATATTATTATCGTACGCTGAGTGTACGATAATTTCCATGATGCAAAATTTGAGAATGACGGTGTTTTACCTGTAAATAAAACTCATATTAAATACTTACCTTACTTGAAGCTTACTGATATGAGAGATGGCGCTGGCGTTTTTGACCTCGTCTTGTCTCTTTCCTTCTCGTACCCTCTCGCTCGCACAGCTACCTTGAGAACCCCACCATGGCGACGCCACAAGCAGTGGCCTAATTTAATTTCAAATCATTGAGTCGAATATCACCAGGCAGTATTAAAAATGTAAGCTTCAAGAAGGTAAGTATTTATTATGTGTTTTATTTACAGGTAAAACACCGTCATTAAATACTGTACGCATACTTGAAGCTTACTGATATGAGAGCTGTTTGTTATCGCCTGGTGGGAAAAAGACGCCAATGTGAAGGCATATTATACATTAGAAGAGCTTAGAAAATAGGAATGTAAAAAATACCTTACTAAGATTAATAGATTTATTGATTTGTACTAATTAATAAAGTATAAATTAATTACAGAATAAAGTATAAGTAAATATAAAATCAGTTTGTAGGGCTAAATAATTGAGCCAAACTTGTCGATTTACCTGTGCGAGACGACTTTACTTCTCTGCGATAAAAACGCGAGAAAGTATTACTTGATCGCCAGTTTCCTTTGGCCAATATTTGATCAAGAGGTAAATTATCAACCCAGTTTTATACGCTACGGCAGAGCGAATACTTCCTGGAGGGGCAGTAATACCTGCTTCACTAAATACAGTTTTTACCGAACCAGCAATAACCGTTCTGGAGGCCGGCTTAGGGTTTCTTCTTAGATTAATGAAAAGATTACGTAAATTACATTCTTTCCGTTTTTCTTTTAATAAACCAATGGTCCGATTAACCCAAAAAACAGGATCTATATTTCTGGAACTATTGTTTGAAAATATCTTCCATCCCGACTGTCTGTAGTTCGCACTATCAGTTTTAGATCCGTAAAGAGGCCAAAAACAAATCGAGTCTTCATTTACAGTGAAGTGTTCTGAATCAACCGCCAATAATGCCAAGTCATGGACTCTTCGGCCTGAGCATAAAAGGAGCAAGGTGGCTGTATGTCGACAAGTTTGGAAAACATTGTTTTTATCGATAATTTGCTTTTCCAAATGCTTCAATAAATCGTCTATTGGTAGTCCCGAGATGGGAACGAGTATTTTTTAAGCGGGTTCATACGCAAAATAGATTTTTATTTACTTGCTGTGCAGTTTATATTCCGCCTCAGGCTGATGAGAGCGAGTATATGCTGTTTAGTGTGTTAAAAAAAATATGTATTAAATATGGTAAAAATTTCGTTATAATAGGCGATTTTAACTTGTTCTCGTGCAATATAAATGTAAGTAACTACTATGAATATTTTATGGCCTTTGGTGAACTCGTTCAATATAACGCGGTGCCCAACTGCATTAAGTGCGTTCGTCGGGATCTCCGTGGACGCGGCGGACGAGGCGCTGGAACCCGTGGACGCGTATCACCCGCCGCTGGCGGTGCGCCTCGGGCTCAGCGGCCGCGCGCCGCCCCCCGTGCCCGCGCACCCGGCATCACACTCTCCGACGGCAGCGAATAGTAAGCGTTGGAACTTTAATAAAGCGGACTTTTATCGCTTATAGTTTATTAAATGAAATATATTGGTCCGAAATGTATAATATAAGTGATCCTAATGTTGCATAAATTTTTTTTTATGATAGAATTTATGAAGCTATTGACGTTTGCGTTCCTCAGAAAAATAGTTACTTAGGCTCTAGGAAGTATCCCGCTTGGTACACTGCCGATATTATTAGAGAGGTAAAACGTAAGTACGAATTACACAAAAAGTACAAGCAGAGTAGACTGCCGGCAGACTACTCGGCCTTCTCTCAATGTAGGGTGAGGGTGAAAATCGAGACGGTTCAAGCTCATAACCGATATTGCGATAGGATGCAAATCCATCTGGCGACGGATCCGCGAGCCTTTTGGAGCTACGTGAGATCCAGGAAATACAGTTCAGGCACAAAAAGGTTAATGCGAAATGGTCGACAATTGACTGAGCTAGAAGCCGCGAATGAGTTCGCTCGATACTTTTACTCTGTGTAGAATCCGGAGCCGCCGGCGCTGAGCGTGGCGGTGGCGAGCGCAGCGGCGTCATCGGCGCCGGGCGCACGTGTGCAAATTACGCGTCTACGCCCTGACGACGTGCGCCGCGCGCTCGCTTGCCTGCCGCCCAAGCGTTCGGATAGTCCGGATGGTATACCAGTGTATGTTTTCAAGGACTGCAGAGTGTTAGTAGAGCCTTTGACACACTTGTTCAACACGTATATAGAAACCGCGCAGTTTCCTGAGCGGTGGAAACTTTCACGTGTTGTACCAGTACCAAAGGGCGGGGGTGGCATAGAACCCAGTGATTATAGACCAGTGGCGGTCCTTTGTACTCCAGCCAAGGTTTTTGAGTCCGCCATTCATCGTGACATGTATACTCAGGTATGTAGCCAGTTGAATGACGCTCAGCATGGTTTTCGTCCTGAGCGAGGAACGACAGGAAATTTGCTGGATTTGATGACCCATCTTGTACCAGATGTGGACGCTGGCAATCAGGTAGATGTAGCATACTTTGATTTCAGAAAGGCGTTCGACACAGTCGACAATGATATTATTCTGTCGAAGTTAGCTGAGGCAGGTTGTGCCCCGCATACCCTGGCTTTCTTTGCAAGCTATCTGCGGGATAGATGTCAGTACGTGGACTGTGGCGGATGCTTTTCTGAAACATATTTCACGAGATCTGGCGTGAGTCAGGGCAGCAATTTAGGTCCTCTTCTATTTATTTTGACTTTGAATGATCTACCGGAAGTTATCAAAAAAGCGATAGCCTTATTATTTGCCGATGACCTAAAAATTATAATGGAAATAATAGAGGACGCTGATCATTACAAACTGCAGCAGGACATAGACAGAATTGTGAAGTGGTCTAGTGACAATAAGCTGTACTTCAATACGGCTAAGTGCTGCGTAATGTCATTTAGCCGCGCTCGCTCTCCTCGTCATCATCAATACCACATAGAGGGAACACCACTGAAACGCGTCACTGAGATTAAGGATCTAGGAGTTAACTTCACACCCGATTTAAACTTCAGAAAACACATAGTTAGTTGACGTATGTAAAAAGGCTTATCGCAATCTAGGGTTTCTGCTACGAC
This sequence comes from Phengaris alcon alcon, assembly GCA_037179445.1. Classification (NCBI taxonomy): domain Eukaryota; kingdom Metazoa; phylum Arthropoda; class Insecta; order Lepidoptera; family Lycaenidae; genus Phengaris; species Phengaris alcon. The sequence continues at coordinate 74,568 of JAYRCH010000069.1, read as the reverse complement.
AAGCTCATCATTTTAATAATATCGCAGCTTTGAAAGCACTCTACGAAGCTCTCGTGAAAAGCCACTTAGAAAGCAATGCCGTGATTTAGTCCCCACACGAGGACAAATACATAAATATGCTAGAACGTATCCAGAACAAATTTGTGCGCTTCATACATCTCAAAAGGTACGGCGTGTACCCAGGTTATCCGTTGCTGTATCCAACTCTATTTGTTCTGGGTATGGTCGGCTACTATAAATTAGAAGTTAGGAGGGAAGTGGCCCTGGCCACATATTATGTAGTGAAAGTTTTGCGCGGTGTAACGCACAATCCAGCTGTGTTACAATCGGCCAGGCTGTGTGTGCCGGACGGGTACGCGGAGCGGCGGCGCCGACCGCCGCTGTTGGAGGTGTCGCGCGCGCGCACCAACCTGCTGCGGATGGCCCCGCTCACGCGGGCGCTGCGGACGCTGAACACGGTCGCAAACACCGTCGATTTATTTACGTGCTCATTGAACGAGTTCACTAAGATTTAAGTACCTACTAGTAACACTCTATTGTATTAGGTTTAAACCTGTAATGATAGAAGTTGTAAGTTGTAAATAAATAAATAAATAAAATAAATAAATTTTGGAGGGCGGACCTAAGAACCCGAGCAGTAGCAGCCCCGTTCACCATACAGAATCTACACCTGAATTTAATAGACATTGCGACAGGTCATCCCCCAGCAGGAACCCAAGACATGAAATTGCAGGTGTGGAAATGTGGGGGTGGACAGAGGAGCTAAAGGACTGGAATATAAACCACCTTAATCTCCTAAAAAACTCTTGGCGTCCATCGACACTAAAAACTTACAAAGTGGCGTGGAACCGCTGGCTCAGATGGTGCCGCACTAATAAAGAAAATGCCACTCATCCGTCGGGATCTGTTCTGGCAAAATATTTAGCTGATCTTCATCTTATTGATGGTCTAGCTTACAATACTATATTAGTACACAAGTCGGTCGTGTCGACATTGTGCAGTGTTGAAGATGCGGGCAAATTATCTCCACATGTTCTGGTAAATCATATGCTTAAGTCGATCGCTGTAAATAAAAACCAGTCTCTAGAAAAACAAGTGTATGGGATATAGACGATTTATTGAAGCATTTGGAAAAGCAAATTATCGATAAAAACAATGTTTTCCAAACTTGTCGACATACAGCCACCTTGCTCCTTTTATGCTCAGGCCGAAGAGTCCATGACTTGGCATTATTGGCGGTTGATTCAGAACACTTCACTGTAAATGAAGACTCGATTTGTTTTTGGCCTCTTTACGGATCTAAAACTGATAGTGCGAACTACAGACAGTCGGGATGGAAGATATTTTCAAACAATAGTTCCAGAAATATAGATCCTGTTTTTTGGGTTAATCGGACCATTGGTTTATTAAAAGAAAAACGGAAAGAATGTAATTTACGTAATCTTTTCATTAATCTAAGAAGAAACCCTAAGCCGGCCTCCAGAACGGTTATTGCTGGTTCGGTAAAAACTGTATTTAGTGAAGCAGGTATTACTGCCCCTCCAGGAAGTATTCGCTCTGCCGTAGCGTATAAAACTGGGTTGATAATTTACCTCTTGATCAAATATTGGCCAAAGGAAACTGGCGATCAAGTAATACTTTCTCGCGTTTTTATCGCAGAGAAGTAAAGTCGTCTCGCACAGGTAAATCGACAAGTTTGGCTCAATTATTTAGCCCTACAAACTGATTTTATATTTACTTATACTTTATTCTGTAATTAATTTATACTTTATTAATTAGTACAAATCAATAAATCTATTAATCTTAGTAAGGTATTTTTTACATTCCTATTTTCTAAGCTCTTCTAATGTATAATATGCCTTCACATTGGCGTCTTTTTCCCACCAGGCGATAACAAACAGCTCTCATATCAGTAAGCTTCAAGTATGCGTACAGTATTTAATGACGGTGTTTTACCTGTAAATAAAACACATAATAAATACTTACCTTCTTGAAGCTTACATTTTTAATACTGCCTGGTGATATTCGACTCAATGATTTGAAATTAAATTAGGCCACTGCTTGTGGCGTCGCCATGGTGGGGTTCTCAAGGTAGCTGTGCGAGCGAGAGGGTACGAGAAGGAAAGAGACAAGACGAGGTCAAAAACGCCAGCGCCATCTCTCATATCAGTAAGCTTCAAGTAAGGTAAGTATTTAATATGAGTTTTATTTACAGGTAAAACACCGTCATTCTCAAATTTTGCATCATGGAAATTATCGTACACTCAGCGTACGATAATAATATGCTATCGTACATCGTACGTAGGCACAAAATTATCGTATGTGAACGATAATTATCGTACGGTTCTGAACGCTGTATGATTGGCTTCGCTGGGCGCTCGATCAATGATTTGTCTATGGATTCTTGGAACAAAAACAAATATTTTTATAAAATAATGAAGTAGGTATATGGAGTTTTGCCGGGGAGTTCAATGGGTGACATTGTGAGATTTTGTATTTCTTCATAAATTTGTGTTATTTCGGTTCTTAATGTGTAATATTGGTAGAATATTAACCATCAAATATTCGTTATCGTGCACAAGTGTGGGCAAGTGGTACAACTTCTAAAAAAGTGCTATTTTGTGTTTCCCGCCAAAACTATCTAGGAATATTCAGTAATGCGTCTACCACTTTACAGAATCAACTGACGTGACTCATTGACTGTACTGACTAATGACTATTTATTTGGACTTTGACTAGACGTTAGACGTGACCACAGATTAAGAATTAGTTACTACGTACGTGACGATCATAGATGATAAGTATTAAGTAACACTACTGAAGTTGACGATATAGGAATACAGTGTTGAAAATTGAAACGAAAGTTCTATTTCCCGTCTTTTTTACTTGACACTGACAAATGGTTTTAAAATAAGCCGACTTAAAATAAATGAATAAAGTATATCATATTTAATAAAATTTATGCAATGAGCAAGCAATTACCTAGTTATTCTATTAAAAAAATAAGATATAAAAACTATAATTTTAAGCAAAATTTCTATGATCGGCGGCATTTTCTTTCGTGTCCAGGGCGGCACTCATTTTAAATCCGGCCCTGCTCATGCCTTAGAATAATACGGCCTCACTTGAGGCCGTGTTATTTTAACTAAAAATACGTACTTAAAACGACAAAGCACGAACGAAAAAAGCATTACCACCATGCATTATATTATAAATAGTTCTAATTATAAAGAAACCAAAAAAATAAGTACAAAAAAGTCTATCTGAAGGTAGATAAAAATTTCTAGATAAGTGGTAAAATTTTCTTATCAAATTCCTTTAGAGGGTAGCGTATATAACTTAATTATTATAGATTCTATAAAAATAATGATATATTTATAGAAATATTTTCAAACCAAACGGTAAAAACCGTTAGTTTTGTAAGGAAAATAAAAATGAGCACTTAGATGAATAGCTGCTATATCAGGCTCACACACAGAACACTATTACTCCTGCCGGAGGGCTCACACTTATAACAGGGAATAAAACCTTAAGCACTTCTCACAAAATGAACTGTTGGTAAGTGCAGACGGGTCGAAAATTCAGACGCCAATGATTTGAAATTAAATTAGGCCACTGCTTGTGGCGTCGCCATGGTGGGGTTCTCAAGGTAGCTGTGCGAGCGAGAGGGTACGAGAAGGAAAGAGACAAGACGAGGTCGAGCACACTAGCACCATCTCTCATATCAGTAAGCTTCAAGTATGCGTACAGTATTTAACTTATATTATTTCACTCGAACGCTGATAGTCTAAATCGCATTATTTTATTTTGTCCAGTAAAATCTTGGAAAATACCGGGAATTACACGTTCTCTATTCCTATTGGTTCTTAGGATCCGCTCTGATAAGTTACAAATACGAAATTTTTGCGTGTTTCATACCGAACTTGCATGGGAACAGTGAAATTTTGTCCGAGTGAATTTTAAACTTGGCGCGTGAACTTGAAGTGGAAAGGGATTCGTGATGTGCTAGGTATGTTAGAAATAAGTAAAAGTAATAAAAGTGAGTTGTTTCAAGTTAATGCAATTTAATTACAAGAACATTCTTCTAAAACACATATATTCCAATAGTTATGGGCCCAGATCCCTTTTCCGAGAAAATCTAAAAAATTTCGAAGCACGAGGGAAGCAATATTATGTCGGCGAGAGACGCTATGAATAGTAAGTACAATATACCACAATTTGATGGCGAAAGCTTCAATACTTGGGCATTTAGACTAAAAAGCATTTTAAAAGAGAGTGGTTGCTATGAGGCAATTCTGCAAAAGGATTTTAAAGATGAAAAATTGGAAGCAAGAGCCCAAGCTATAATAATTTCCGCAGTGGCGGATAGCCACCTAGAGTATTTGAGAAGTGATACAGCTTACGAGGTGTTTAAGAACCTAGAGGAGAGCTTTAAAAATCGAGGCACCCGTAGTAAATTGTTCCTGCGAAGGCAGTTGAGTGAAATTAAATATATTGAAACAAAGTCTTTGACAGAACATCTCACTAGAATGCAGGAAATCATTACACAACTAGAGGAAGCAGGCTCTGTGATGTCAGAGGAAGAAAAGGTCAACATCTTCTTACTGTCCATGCCAAAAAGTTATGAAAATATAGTGACTGCGCTGGAAACTATCGGAGAATTAAAACTTACTACTGTAAAAGACAGATTACTGGCAGAAGAAGAAAAAAGAAAGCAGTTTCACAGCAAGGAGATTGTCACTCCAAGTGCATTCTCATGCTTTGTATGTGGGAAACCAGGACATAAAAAATTTCAATGCCATAAATTACAAGGAAACGGATATAAGAATTTCAACACCGGACAAGGACATAGTAACGGGCAAGGATACAACGCTAGACATGGGTTTCAAAGAGGACGTGGACAAAGAGGACAAGGATTTTATGGAGGACGTGGACATACTTTCAATAACCGAGGTAGAGCACAAGGTGGCCATGTGAATTTTGCGGGGAATAATCCAAATGTATTTATGTGCTACGACGAACAGTATAATAGTGGAAATAACTCATTGATTCAGTTTTGTGTGGACTCTGGGTGTACAAACCATTTAATTAATAGTAAGGAACATTTTATAGACCATATTGAGTTAAATGTACCTGTATAAGCTAGGGACTTACACATACGACTTTGAGCTGAGGGAAGTAGGTATATAGGTTAATGTGAGGGCTGGAGAAATCTGGGACTGACCTTATTGTTGAGCTGGTGGTTCTGTATCTGGGCGGAGGTTTCTTCTCACTACACTACACAGCTGTTGAGCGGATTATCGATAGATTTATCGCGGTTCGCCGGCGAATTTGGTATTATATTAACGAGCACAAATAAATATGCGCACACGCGTTCGCGTTCACTAGGTTTCGGGATGAGCTGAAAATGCATCCGGCGCGGAAGGTGATCTAATTGCAAGTGTTCGTCACTCTCTGACAGCGCCCCCGAGTCGGTCGGCCATACATCACGTAGTGATGTCCTTTGTGTTTATTCTAAACGTCGCGCTTATTGTTGGCGCGAACATCCTGGGGGGCCCGCACAGGCGGAGAGCTGAGCCCCATCCTGAGCAGAATCCAGTGGGAGCCGGACAATCTTGCCGACAGGCCTCCGCAGCTGGCCTTGAGTCGTGTCCAAGTCCACAACTCTGATGACTCCATCCTTCCCAGGTAGCAGACGTGAGATTCTTCCCATCTTCCATTGTAGAGGAGGCAAATTGTCCTCCTTGAGCAGAACCAGTTCTCCAATTTTGGGTGGAGAGGAAGAGGAAAGCCATTTGGAGCGGATTTGAAGGGTATGGAGGTACGACTTGGTCCAAAGGTTCCAAAAGCGCTGAGAGAGTGATTGAATGAGCTGAAAGCGTTTGAGCGGAGATATTACTCTTTCATCTAGAGTCAGCTCGGGGAGAGCTGTGAGCGGACGGCCAATGAGAAAGTGGCCAGCAGTAAGGGGCTGATAGTCCGTGGGATCGGACGAAAGTGGACTGATGGGCCGAGAGTTTAACACAGCTTCGATTCTAGTGAGCAGAGTTAAGAATTCCTCGAAAGTGAGGTGTTGCTCACCGATAACACGGTATAGAAGTTGCTTTGTGGATTTAACATTAATCTCATGGATACCTCCCATCCATGGGGCTTTAGGCGGATTGAGTAACCAAGTTATATTTTGAGTTGAGAGTTTATGAGAAATGGCGTCGTTATTGTCATTGAGAAATTGTTGTACCTCTAGTAGATGATTCCTAGCTCCTACATAATTTGTGCCACAATCCGAACGTATCAATACCGGAAGTCCGCGACGTGAGCAGAACCTTTGTAATGTTGCAATAAACGCTTCGGCAGTGAGCGATGAGACTGGTTCTAAGTGAACCGCCTTTGTAGTGAGGCAAACAAATATGCAAAAATATCCCTTAATTAACTTAGCATTACGTAATTGACTTGATTTGAGCAAAAACGGTCCGGCGAAATCTGTTGATACGTGACTAAATACGGGCTGAGGTATGACTCTATCAGCTGGCAGGTCAGCCATGATAGGTACTTCGGGCTGAGCGCGGCAACGGAAACATCTTATGCATTTAAACGTTCTGTGCCTTATAATGCGGCGGGCAGATAATATCCAAAATTGCTGACGTAAAATAGCATGTAGCGTGTCCGTGCCAGGGTGGCAGTGTATGCGATGATAGTGATCTATTATGAGGTCTACGAGCGGACTAGAACTAGGCAAAATGAATGGGTGTTGAGCATCGTATGTGAGTTCCGAACGAGTGAGTCTACCTCCTACTCTGAGGAGACCGTCCTGCGTAAAAGGCGACAGACGTTGTAGTCGTACTGTGCAGATTCTATCGGTTTGCAGGCGGTGAATATCTTCTGCGAATGCATTTTGCTGTACAGAGCGGATCCAGAAAAGTAATGCTTCTCTACGTTCACTTACAGTTAGAGGGCCTAGTTGTCGCGAGTTTGAATTTAGTTTACAGTTACGAATGAATCGCCTCATGTAGGCAGTGACACCAGTTAGTTTTTCTAAAGAGCTGAAGCGAGTGAGCAGATCACTATCGACACCAGGTATCGAGAAATTGCATGGTACGTATTTTGGTTTGAGCCCTGGCTAGTCTTGTCGAGTATGAGCTCAAGGCATCTTGGGCCAGGTATCCTCTGGCAATTTGAGCCAAGGAGGAGACCACCATAAATCATGAGCGGAGAGAGCTTGAGCTGATAATCCTCTGCTTGCACAGTCAGCAGGATTTAATTGGGAAGGTACATGACGCCACTTAAGTGTGAGTGAATTTGAGTTAATTTTTGTTACTCTATTTGATTCAAATGTTTGTAAACGATGGGGCGGAGTTTTTATCCATGCAAGCACTATGGTACTATCTGACCAACAAATGTGATGTGTAATTGTGAGATGAGCAGACAATTGTTGGAGACACGCAACATGAGCTGAGATAATAGAGTTGCAGCAGACAACTCTAATTTGGGGATTGTGAGTTTATTTTTAATCGGTGCGACTTTAGATTTAGCAATCATGAGGTGAACGTTAACAGATCCGTTGTGAGCTGATTCTTGTAAATATATCACTGCAGCAAAACCACTTTCCGAAGCATCTGCGAATCCGTGAAGTGAGTATGTTGATTTGAATTTGTGTGGAGCGATATGTCTGGGAAAATGTATATCTGAGATGTGTGGAAGATCATGATAGATGCGCTGCCAATCCTCTGTAATATTATTTGGAGTGGGATCGTCCCAGTCCAATTTAGTTAACCATAACCTTTGAAGAAGTATTTTTGCGCGGAATATGACGGGTGTAACCCAACCGTTTGGGTCATAGAGAGAAGCTACTGTGCTAAGAATTGAACGTTTTGTAATGTGGGTAACTGGTGGTAATGAGATGTGATATGTAAATTCATCAGACCGGGGAATCCATCTAATACCCAAAACCTTAATTGATGGAGACTCTGCGCTGATGTCAAAGTCTTTAGGCATTTCGCATTGATCGTCTGGAAATCTTTGCAAGAGCTGAGGTGTGTTTGATGTCCATTTACTAAGTTTAAATCCACCGAGTGATAACAAATCAATGAGCTGAGTTTGGAGTGCTGATGCTTCTTCTATGGTGTCATGGCCGCAAAGTACATCATCCACGAAAACAAATTTACGCAAAATTTCGGCAGCCTGAGGATAGCGATGACCTTCATCTTCAGCTAATTGTAATAATGTGCGGATAGCATGATATGGACTTGAGCGCAATCCGTATGTAACAGTGTTGAGTGCATATGTGAGCAGAGGTCGATCTGGAGACGATCGCCAGAGTATGAGCTGATAGTGTCTTTGGTCTGGTCTTAAGAGAATATTTCTAAACATCATTTTTATGTCAGTGCTGAATACTATACGATGTGCGCGGAATGATATAATAATATCTACAATGTCTCGTTGAAGTGCTGGACCTGTGTGCAGGCAATCGTTTAAACTGACTCCATTGGATGACTTACAACTGCCATCAAATACTGTGCGGAGTTTGTCAGTACCTGATTTGAACACGCCATGATGAGGAATATAATAATGAGGTTTATGAGTAAATGTAGACGGATGACACGGTGTCATGTGTCCTAAGTTTATGTATTCGTTCATGAATTCTATATATTTTTGTCGCAGAGTGTGATCGGATTGCAACCGTTTTTCTAGATTGAGAAATCTACGTAGAGCAATAGCATGAGTACTACCTAATACGGGTGCATCTGATAAGAAGGGAAGAGTCACCATGTAACGGCCTGAATCGTCACGAATGGTGGTTGAGCTGAATATGTGTTCACATTGCTCGTGTAGCGGGTTTGAATGAGCAGAACGAGGCTGGGGTTCTTCCGACTCCCAGAATCTTTCCAGGCTTTTGCAAATATCATGAGTAGAATCCGGCTCGAAGGACCAAGAAATGTATAAGCTAGGGACTTACACATACGACTTTGAGCTGAGGGAAGTAGGTATATAGGTTAATGTGAGGGCTGGAGAAATCTGGGACTGACCTTATTGTTGAGCTGGTGGTTCTGTATCTGGGCGGAGGTTTCTTCTCACTACACTACACAGCTGTTGAGCGGATTATCGATAGATTTATCGCGGTTCGCCGGCGAATTTGGTATTATATTAACGAGCACAAATAAATATGCGCACACGCGTTCGCGTTCACTAGGTTTCGGGATGAGCTGAAAATGCATCCGGCGCGGAAGGTGATCTAATTGCAAGTGTTCGTCACTCTCTGACAGCGCCCCCGAGTCGGTCGGCCATACATCACGTAGTGATGTCCTTTGTGTTTATTCTAAGCGTCGCGCTTATTGTTGGCGCGAACACTAGTTTATTTCTCAATTCCTTTGGTATATAATTATAAGCGATACATCCAAATATTTTTAAGTTTGATACGTCCGGTTTTCTACCTTCCCACATTTCACTTGGTGTTTTATCTCTTCCAGTAACTGGACTTCGGTTTGTCACATACGCTGCATACAAAACTGCTTCTCCCCAGAACTCCTTTTTCATTCCCGAGTCAATCAATATAGTTCTAGCTTTATCCACTAATGTTCGATTCATCCTTTCGGCTGTTCCATTCATCTCCGGATTGTATGGCACTGTGTACTGCATCACTATTCCGTTCCTACTACAAAAATTCTTAAATTCTTTTGAAAAATATTCTCTACCGTTATCCATTCTTAATTTTAAAAGATCTCTATTGAAATGTCTCGTTGCAAAATTATAATAATGCTGAAAATGTTCAAAAGTTTCTGATTTATTTTTCATTAAATAAACTATTGTAAAGTGTGTGAAATCATCAATGAATGTTACAAAGTAATTCTTTCCGTCATAAGTTTGTGGAGAGATAGGTCCACATACATCAGTATGCACAAGCTCTAAAGGTTGCCTCGCTCTAATGCCTGGTTTATTGAAAGGTTGTCTACAAATTTTCACTAATACACAGGGCTCACATAACAAGTTATTTTCTATAGTTTTATTTTTTAATCCTGCCAAACCATGTACCATGTTTTTGTTTACCAATAAATTTAAATTATTAATTCCCAAATGAGCAAACCTCCTATGCCATATGTCATACTCATCATTATTAATTTTACTTGAAAAATTACAGGAAGTTACAATACTTTGCAAGTTTAGTGTGTACAATGTGTCTATTTTACTACCTATCATCATTAAGTTCTCTTGTTTATAAACTCTTAGTTTACCTCCGCTAAAAACTACTCTAAAACCAGCACTTTCCATTTTTGACACAGATAATAAATTTTCTCTTAAATCAGGTATATAATAAACATTTGTTATTAGAAATTTGTTTAAAATCTTACCCACTTGACATGATACTTCCATATTTCCAATCCCAACTGCTTCTAAACTAACCCCATTTTTGGCTGCTGCAATTTTCTTAGGCACTGTTCGCGCCAACCCTAGCGCGACGTTTAGAATAAACACAAAGGACATCACTACGTGAAGTATGGCCGACCGACTCAGGGGCGTTGTCAGGGAGTGACGAACACTTGCATTTAGAACCCCTCCCGCGCCGGATGCATTTTCAGCTCATCCCGAAACCTAGTGAACGCGAACGCGTGTGCGCATATTTATTTGTGCTCGTTAATATAATACCAAATTCGCCGGCGAACCGCGATAAATCTATCGATAATCCGCTCAACAGCTGTGTAGTGTAGTGAGAAGAAACCTCCGCCCAGATACAGAACCACCAGCTCAACAATAAGGTCAGTCCCAGATTTCTCCAGCCCTCACATTAACCTATATACCTACTTCCCTCAGCTCAAAGTCGTATGTGTAAGTTCCTAGCTTACACAACTAGATCATAGAGGAAAGAAAATGATAATGATTGGATATAGTATGGCAGGTTATAAGCTATATGATGAACAAACAGGAAAAGTTGTGACTGCGAGACATGTTATTTTTGATGAAAAATGGAAGAAAATTAAAGGATTAGCTAACATACCTGAATATGAAGAAAACGAGAAAATAGAAAGCGTGAAAGACAACACAGAAGAGGAAATAAATGAAGAATTTGAAAGACAAGAAAGTAATGAGAAAGCAAGAGATGAAATAGTGGAAATTTGTAAAGAAGAAGAAATTACGAATAATAGAGAAGAAAGTCAAGAAATAGGAAGAGGGAAGAGAAATAGAATGCCAAAGCCAAAATGGCAGAATGAATATGTAACCAGTTTTAGTGATGAAGATGATGCCATGTATGCGTTTTTATGTATGAATGATGACGTGCCGTTTACATATGATGATATAAAAACCAGAGAAGATAAAAAGGATTGGATGAAAGCTGTAAGTGAAGAATTGAAAGTACTAGATGAAAATGAGACTTTTGAAATAGTTCCGAAGCCAGAAGACAAGAAAACATTAGATGCAAAATGGGTATTTACAAGGAAGGATACAGGAAGAGAAACGATATGTAAGGCTAGACTAGTAGTACGAGGTTTTCAACAAGAAGAGAAATTTGATGATGTTTACTCACCCGTGTTAAAGTTACAGACGTTAAGGATATTGTTATCTGTAGCTGCTCAACGAGATTATCAATTAAGTCAGATGGATGTGAAAGGAGCATTTTTATATGGGAATATAGAAGAGGAAGTATACATAAAACCACCAGATGGTATGAAAGTGCAACAAGGATTTGTACTGAAACTAAAGAAATCACTATACGGTTTAAAGAAATCTCCTAAATACTGGTATGAAAAGTTTAATAACACAATTATATCATATGGTTTTAAACGTTCAAATAATGATTATTGCTTATATTACATAAAAGATATATACTTACTATTGTATGTCAACGATTTGCTTATACTAGGCTCAAACTTAAATAAAATAGAAGATTTAAAACGATTTTTGAAAACTAAATTTAAAATGAAAGATTTGGGTAGCAATAATTTAATGTACCTTAGGATATCGATTAAAGAGACCTCTATTGGAATAACTATTGATCAAACTAAATATTTAACAAGTGTTCTTGAACGTTATAATATGAATGAGTGTAAGGGATGTGAAACACCAATGGATGCAAACGAAAAAAATAAATTTGATGAGAACGGAGATATTGATTTATCATATGAAAAACAATGTCGATCATTGATAGGGTCACTTATGTATGTTACTGTCGGTTCAAGGCCAGATTTAGCGGCATCTGTTTATTATTTAGGTAGATTTCAATCTAGACCAAATATTGAGCTCTGGAGATCTCTCAAACGTTTGCTAAGATATGTAAAACATACAATTAATTTTGCATTGTTGTATACTAAAGATGATTGTAACATGCCTTTATTAGGGTATGCAGACGCTGATTGGTCTAGAGATTTAGACAGAAAATCGACATCAGGATATATGTTTACAATTTTTAATAATACTGTTGTATGGAAGTCTAGGAAACAAAGTACCGTTGCCTTAAGCACAACTGAAGCGGAATTTGTATCATTATGTGAATGTATTATGGAAGCTTGTTGGATGTTAAAATTACTTGCTGATTTAAATATTAATGTTAAAAATGTAACTATTTATGAAGATAATCAAAGTACTATTAAAGCTATTAAAAATCCTGATCAGAAAAGGCTTAAACACATGGATGTTTAATATAATTTTATAAAACAGAAAGTAGAAGAAAATATTGTTACTGTAAAGTATATTAATAATAAAGAACAGATTGCTTATATCTTAACTAAACCTTTGTCTAAGAATATTTTTAAAAATTTAGTTTCTAAATTAAGTTTGTGTTCTATAAATGTTTAAAGTTAAAACATTATTATTGTGTTAGAGTTTGAGTATGTTAAAGTTCAAAGTTAGTTATTTACTTTTGTGAATGTTGAGGAATTTAAGTTTAATAAATTTAAATGTAAGTTGTTGTGTATCTATGTAAAAGAAATGTTTGTGTTGAGGAAGTGTTGAGATAGCAACACAAATATTTCTTTATAATCTGTAGGATAGACTCCTTTTGTTATCTGTGGTTTATGAAAACTACTTCTCGCTTCCGGTAAAAAATGGCTTTCTAGAATGATGTGCTAGGTATGTTAGAAATAAGTAAAAGTAATAAAAGTGAGTTGTTTCAAGTTAATGCAATTTAATTACAAGAACATTCTTCTAAAACACATATATTCCAATAATTCGGTTCAGGTCTGTACCACGCGTAAAACATTTTTGGTTTTAGTGTTCCGTTGATTTGATAACGGTGGTTTAAAAAAGATAAACTATAGAGTACTTGCATACATATCAATATTACAATTAATATGATTTATTTATTTATGATAGACATTACCCTAAAATATACGATAATTTCGATCCATGTAGGTACGATAATTTTACGCCCCTGGTACGATAGTCAGTCCGCTTCAAGTTGCTAATGCTGCAATCATATATCTTTGTAAGAATCATGAATTTTGCACTCACGATGACCTAAGATTGTATTACATTTGTTTGTCAGGCAAACACACCTGACTTTGTAAATTGGTGGATTAAATCTTCAGAATCTAAACGTTAAAGTAGACGTACACGTACATATTCTATGCATAGAATTGCATAGAATATGTACGTGTACGTCTTTCTCGTCCTTTTTTTTTAATCTTTTGAGACTATTTGCAGTCATTGTAAAACGTAAGTAGTTTTTAACTCGTTTCAAACAAGAAATAAAAAATGATTAATTAATCGAATTAATTAATTATTATAATGTGCAATTTTGTTAATTGTATAAAAATAATTCTAAAAATATATTTTTTACTTTCCAAATTTTGCCGCCCCACAAAATTTGCCGCCCTGGGCACTAGCCCCGACTGCCCCTAGTGTAAATCCACCACTGGGCATGAGTTTAAACTTGCGACAAAACAATAAAATTTTGGGTGTGAAAAAACCGAATATGAACACTTAATTACCAAGTAGGCGAAAGAATATATGGAACAAACAATTTCAAATCTGGTGACTAATTAATACCTTTTTTTTTTCACTAAATATTCTAAGCTGGCAGACAGATACGATTTAGCGAACAAATCATCTTGGCGACAATTTGAGAATAGCCATATATTTTCCCTGATGTAGGTAATAATTCAAAAAACAAAATAAGCAGAAAAACGAGTGCACATAAAGAAACGTAAAGAAGCATACGAAATTCCCATTTATAATTTTTTCGGTTTCGAGGGGTGTAGATATTGTATAGATTCATTTTGAAATTTAAATATGACGGATATTTATTTTTCGTAAAATTGATATGGGTATCGTTTAACAGGTTTTTGGTTGTGCTGGATACGAAAATGACATTAATTTTGAAAGCCCAAGGTGGCGGACATACTTCATTTTATAAAAATTAATATGGGTGTCCTTTTGTAGGGTTAAAAAAACGTAAAGTTGCATACAAAATTCCCATATATTATTTTTTCGGTTTCGAGGGGTGTAGATATTGCATAGATTCATTTTGAAATTTAAAAATTGCGGATATTTATTTTTCGTAAAATTGATATGGGTGTCGTTTACCAGGGTTTTGGGAGTGCTGGCTACGAAAATGACATTAATTTTGAAATTCCAAGATAGCGGACATACTTCATTTTATAAAAATTAATATGGGTATCCTTTTGTAAGGTTCTGCGGGTGCTGATTACAAAAAAGTCATCCATTTTTGATTTCCAAGATAGTAGACATTAAAAAATGGATATAGGTGTTTTTTGTAGGTTTCTGGGGTCACTGATTACAAAAAATCATTCATTTTGAAATTTCAAAATGACGAATATTTATTTTTCTGCAAAATTGATACGGGTGTCGTTTTTGAGGTTTTTAGGGGTGCTGAATAGAAAAATGATATCCATTTTGAATTTCAAAGATAGTGGTTTGTAATAAAATGAATCTAGGTGTCCTTTTCTATGTTTAGGGGATGTTAATTACAAATAAAGTCATTTATTTTGAAATTTGAAAATGGTATGATATATTTTAATTTCTGTATAAAAATCTAAAAAAAATGAAAATTTCTCTCCCTTAGTAACCCCGCAACGACATACTTTCTTCATGATGGGAGAAAAAGAAATTTGAAAATCATAAATTTTCCATAACTTCCATAGGTTTATACATCGCTCGTACCGCAAAGTAGGCATTGCGATATATTTTTCTATAATCGCTTCTATCTCGGAAACGTCCTAAAACGCATCCTACTTAAAAAATAATTATTATTTTGTCCCCCTTAGTAACCTCGCATTCACATATTTTCTTCATGATGGGAGAAAAAGAAATTTGAAAATTCTGAATTTTCCAACATTTCTATAGCTTTATACATCATTCGTATATCAAAGTAGAGCATTGCCAAATTTTTTTTCTATAATCGCTTCTATCCCGAGAACAGGTGGATGGTGGTGTACTGAAAAATAATCCCAAGTAACCCCGTAACCACGTATTTTCTTTATGATAAGAGTTTTTATTTTAAAACCTGAATTTCTAAAAATTTCTATAGCTTACATAGCTGGTATTAATAATCATCAATCCTAATCAGCATTCGCAACAATTTTTAAGTTAGTAATCATGTAATTTTTACAAAGAATGAAAATTCTCCATTTTGGAAATTGCAGAAGCCTGGAAAAGAAGACCCATATTAATTTTAATGAAAAAAATGTATGCCTTTTTGGAATTTCAAAACGGATTTAATTTTCATATTATTCAGCACCCCCAAAAACTTTGAAAACGATACCCATACAAGAGGAATACAAATTCCAACAGTATTCAAAAATGCTATTTTCCGTAGCCTGCAAATTGAACTTTTAACAGCCATAATTTATCAACCCAATCTGGTTTTATAGCTGCTTACATCGTATAATAGTCACCAACCGAGTTGGTGACTATTATTAAGTCAAATTTTTTAAAGTAAGTCGCCAACTTATAAATTTCGGTGCCAATTTGGTGTTAATTTTGCCACTTTTTATCCGCCGATTTTTGTATTTTTTGTCACCTGAGTACTTTCGCCAGTTTAGTAATTTAGTCGCCAACATATTAATTCGCTGCCAAATTAAAAAATACAGTATGCTCATGTGCAGTCGCCAACTTATTTTTTGTTCGCAAGATTAATTATACCCTTATTCTAAGTAGAACAAGTGTGAAATTTTGTGTTTGGTAGAGTGAATAAGGTGACTTGGATCGAGAACACACTTTAACTCCTTGAGTGGCAGAATCGCTTCACAACAGACCGTCTAATCCTTGAGTCTATTTCATAAAAGTAAACGGGTACTTTAAAATTCTTATTTTAAAGCCTTAGATAAATAACAGCAATAAAATATAGTAAGAACTATGGTAAGTAAAAGAAGTGAGTTATTTTTTTTTAAATTTAAATATGGCATCGGCTTAAAACTATTTGCCAGTGTCAAGTTAAAAAGGCGGGAAATAGAACTTTCGTTTCAATTTTCAACACCGTATTCCTAAATCGTCAAGTCTAAAGTCTAGTCAAAGTAAGTCAAGTAAGTCATAAATAGTCAATGCAGTCCATAAGTCATGTCAGTCGATTTAGTAAAATGGTAGAAGCTTTACTGAAAGTTCCTAGAGAGTTTTGGAGGGAAACTCAAAGTAACACGTTTTTAGAAGTTGTTTGTTGTTTGTGTTTTGTATGTTTGTTTTCACTTGCCCACACTTGTGCACATTAACGAATATTTAATGGTTAATATTCTACCAATATTACACAATAAGAAACGAAATAACACAAATTTATGAAGGAAATGCAAAATCCAGAACGTTACCCATTGAATTCCCGGCAAAAGTCCCAGTGTATTCTTACTTTGTTGTGGGATTTTAACCGTGTACCGTACTTCTTTTTTTTAAAATGGCTCCTTATTAAGTCGCCAATGTCAAAGTGTATTGACGAAGACTGCCATATGAGTTGGTTTTATGGAAAAATATGTGTAGCTACGGTGAACTGAATAAAGTCTAATATAGACACCGTAGTACTGTAACCGTAGAAAAAAAAATAAGGACATGTGTTTTGACATTTTTATTTTTTTGAAATTACGACAAAAAAAGGTTACGACACTTGAAAATGGCAGAAGAAGACTGAAGAATAAATCTTGAGCTTCGCGTTTTTAAAATTATTTTGCGATTTAAGTTTATTGGAAATTAACATTAACTATATAAAACATTGCTAATCAAAATGCCTCGATACCATACGGTGGAGATAAACAAAACAGAATGGATTGTGCCGGAGAGGTATCAAAATCTTACACCTGTAGGATCTGGCGCTTACGGCCAAGTTTGGTACGTATCTATAATATTATATATTATAATAAATACATATTTGTGCCAATGTTTATTTATAATATGAATTAATATAACTGTAATAAATTATTTTAAAAATATATCTTGAAGATCTTTATACAAAGTATTTTATGTATACTAATCTAGTTGAAAATGTGTAGGCGAAACTTGTTTCGATAGGTGGTATTATTAATGTCTTACTAACAAAACGCTACATTGAAAATTATTTCTGCTGTCCCGCTGGAATAAAATATGTTTTTGAAAGTTTTAAAAACTTCAACAGTACCCCCTGAACCAATTTGCAAGATTACAAATATTTGAAATAAAATAGTAGGTACTTAATTTTTTTAATGACATATCATTTCAGCTCTGCTATAGATACTCTGCATGACATTAAAGTAGCTATCAAGAAGCTGGCAAGACCTTTTCAATCGGCTGTACATGCCAAGAGAACATATCGTGAATTGAGAATGTTGAAGCACATGAACCATGAGAATATTATTGGTATGTATACATTATATACTACAGAGTAAAGTCTGTTCATGTAAACTTAGTGAATCTTCAGACTAAATTTCTTACTTTAATTGGATAGATGTGAACATAGCTTAGGTATCATTGGTAGATTTTGACACTTGCACTGCTGATTCACAACAATCTTAATGGTTGTTTAAATAATAGGTCTTTACCTATGAAATTGCCGTTCTGCAGTACTGGCCATTTCTAATCAAAATAATTTTTGTTTGGCTAAGAATTCTAATTTCAAATTAAATTTATTTTAAAAACATGGAATTCTTTTTCCAAAAGTAGTCATTTGTTTATTGATTAGTGTTACATTTTCATCGCATTTCAATCTTTTTCGTCATCATGGATACGTTAAAAATTCGAGTAATTATGGAATATGAGTACCGTTGTGGCAGCAATGTGGCACAAGCGGCACGCAACATCAACGACATTTACGGAGCTAACACTGCAAACCAATGAACCACCTGTTATTGGTTTGCTCACTTCCGTACTGGAAATTTCGACCTGAAAAAAGTAACCTCGCGGTCGTCCGAAGACTTTGGTCGACAATGACGAATTAAAGGCGATTGTGGAAGCTGATGATACACAATCTACGGCTGAATTAGCAGCAGCTTTCGACGTTAGCGTCAAAACAATATTGGTCCATTTCCGTCAAATTGGCAAGGTAAAATAGCTTGACAAATGGGTGAACGAATCACGAACTCAATTATTGCCAGCGCGAAGTATGCGTCGAGACGTGCCTTGCACTGCTCAACAGACACACAATTGATTACTTTGATTAATACAAATAAAAAATACATGAAAAAAAATCGTTTAAATTTTTTCATACAAAACGGCAATTTCAAGACCTAATATTATAATCTTGGACAGTAACAAAATTTTAAAATATTTTAGGTCTCCTGGATGTTTTTAGTCCAGAAAAATGCTTGGAGGAATTTCAGCAAGTGTATTTAGTTACACACTTGATGGGTGCGGACTTGAGCAACATTGTGAGGACTCAGAAGTTATCCGATGATCATGTGCAGTTTCTAGTGTATCAGATACTTAGAGGTTTAAAATACATTCACTCAGCGGGGATCATTCATAGGGTATGAAACTTAATAAGAATGTCCACTTTTTAGGTTTCTTATTGACTGTCTGACTATCTGTGACCATTATCATGGAATGGAAATAATGACAGCTGCTTTACCAATTGGAATTTTTTTTTTGTCCTCTTGTTTACTACAATCTGTCTCCTTTCCATCGGACATTCAGCAGTATATTGGTTGGTGATATTCATTTTATTAGAAAATATGAAAATGCTTAAACTTTAGGATTAGATGTTTTACAATTTTGGAGAACAGTATTGTTTTTTAATGCTACTAATTTATATTTTAGGACCTTAAACCTTCAAATATTGCGGTCAATGAGGACTGTGAATTGAAGATATTAGATTTTGGCCTCGCCAGACCTACAGAGACTGAAATGACTGGCTATGTAGCAACAAGGTAAAGAATATTCATAATTGTATGTTAGTGGACAATATGTACAGTCTAAAAAGAATTCCTCCCTAATAATTTACTTATAAAATGACTATTGTGTTACATAACACCTAAGTTACTTTAATTGATTTATCATACTTCTTTTTTGTTTTACATAACATTTCAATAGAACTTTGCTTACAAGGTTTGCTAATCTAAGCATTATTATTTCTTGCACAGGTGGTATAGGGCACCTGAAATCATGCTCAATTGGATGCACTATAATCAGACTGTGGACATCTGGTCAGTGGGCTGTATCATGGCAGAGCTGCTCACCGGCAGAACTCTGTTCCCCGGCACAGATCGTATCCTTTGTATATAATTCATTCTATATTTCAGTGCCTTACTAATGATGCCTTATTAAGTATGCATGTATATTTTATAAAATAAGTTTAACCCCCACAAGCTTTGCAATGTAATCTCGAGTCATCTACAGAGGATTTAACTTGTAAACTTTATTTATAATTATTATCTATAGTGATGTTTAAACTAGATGTGTAAAATATTGTCAAAATTATATTTTATGTATCCACATTTAGTTGTAAATCATACAAATACATCTTAAAAGTTTATAATATTATTGTATGTGAAAGCATAGGGATTTGAATAGGACCCCCATGCTGATATTAATCATATTATTTGGAAAACAAATAATTGCGTATGATGATTACAATTGTACAATATTAAAAAAATAACTTTTTATGACTCTGAATAATGTCAAATAATAAAAAAAAATACTAAATTACTTCTAAGAAAAGCATGCTATTAAACAACTATGTGGTTTGTAGACAGATTTTATAACATAATATTGGCTCTGCTCTTCTGGAAAAATATTGGATATAACAGTAACTAATTGCTTTGTTAACAAGAAACTGTGAATTAGTCGTTTTTCTACCTTAATTTACGAGACAGATATTCACCAATTAAACTTGATCATGGAGGTACTGGGCACGCCCGCACAGGAGTTTATGCAGAAAATATCATCAGAGTCAGTAAGTAACAAGAAACATCTTAAGGATCAGGGTTCGATAGAAAATCCTAATGTTCTTGAAATGCGATTTGTTAATGTCCGTAAATTTTCTGTACAATATACATTCTTGTGTATTAATTTTGCAAGTTTTGCAGTGTAAGTTGTTTTGTCTGCTTTCAAATGTTTATATATCTTCTGTAATGTCCTAGTCATTGTCAAAATAAAAGTGTTCTATGTAAGGGGCTTTGTAACATAATTATGTCTCGCTTATGTAAGTTTTGCTTACCTTAACATTTGCGCATTCAGATATTGACCAATTCACAAGAATTTTGTTCTTATGCGGGAAGCCAGATCAGGAAACAATTGATAAATTACTAAGCGAAGAGGTAAGCTTACTAACATTTTTGTTCACTTACAAAGCCTATCCCAAAATAATACTGTTTGGAATTGAAACATAAACGCTTTCAACAATATAACAAATAAATAAATATAATGTCAGGAGGTTGTATACTCCCCTAACAATAATTACGATGTTTCACATTTGCCAGGCGTCTCACGACAGATCTTTATAATTAAACACGACTTTGCTAGGCCCGCAACTACATCCAGTCACTGCCGACGCTGCACCGGCGCGATTTCCGCGAGGTGTTTCGCGGTGCCAACCCGCTCGCCGTCAACCTGCTGGAGCTCATGCTTGAGCTGGACGCTGACAAGTGAGCCACTCACACTTGACCAAAATCCACATTACAGAGTATTACAGTACTCGGACGAAAAGTATACACATCAACGTTCGAAAATATATTTGGCTAGTGTCGGCAATTGTAGTGTAGATGTTGTAAAACCAGTATCATGGGACCAACTTGAAAATCCTTTTCAAGAAAAAAATATTTTTCTATACCGCTCCAAGCCTCTTTGGGTAATTAGGTAACATACAAAAAATATCCCAACTAATAATTGTTAACCTGCTACTTTTGGTAGTTAGTAAAAAAATTTGGCAAAAGTTAAACTTCATTCACCATTTAAAATCCAAAATCATTTGGATTTTAAATGGTCAAATCCAATTGTATGTGTCGTGACCATTAAATGTTACTCTTAATGCAGCCAAAGCAGCTGCACTTTAACATAAACTGTGCGCAGGCGCATCACGGCGGAGCAGGCGCTGGCGCACGCGTACCTGGCGCAGTACGCCGACCCCACCGATGAGCCTACGTCTGCTCCCTACGATCAGAGCTTCGAGGACATGGACCTGCCTGTCGACAAGTGGAAAGGTGAGGGCAAACTGTTACACACCTGCGGCATCTTGCGATCTCTGCATCTCAGCGATGCAAGAAAAAATTATTCTAAGTTGCAAAACCGTTAATTTATGTAATTAGTTGATAACCTAACCAAGAGCATGTTAGGACTGTCAGGTGTCTGACTGTCTGAAGATCAATTCACACCGAAACAGGGTGGTGTACAAACCACTCTTACTCGTAAATGGTTTATATTGTAATAAAAGTCATTATTCAACGACACCCCACACAGTGGAGTGGAATGAAAAAAAAATCAAAATGGGTCAAAAGTCTTAACTTGGCGTAATCAATTCTTTCTCAAATCAATTTCATCCTTTGTCTAGCGCTGTAATTATTTTTTTGGTGGATAATAATATGATAAAAATAAGTTGTGTGTTAAAAATAAGCACCAAATTCTAGTGTCTCAACTTTTTATTCATATGATAAGGAATCAATTTTGAATACAATATATTCACAGAAAAAGGTTTTATAATTAAACTTTTTTTTTTTCAGAGCTCGTGTGGAAGGAAGTTGTGGAGTTCAAGCCTCACCCGCAGCACATGAACACTGTGATCGAAGTGAACCCCTCGTAGTTATACACATAACACACAACATATAATAACGGCAATAGCAACAACCGTATCAATGCGCGTACAAATATTTGTATAACCGTGCATTCAAGATAAGGGCGTACCACAGTAATTATGATACTGATAATAATGCTACGTTTATCCGCAACTAACAAGGTTACAACAAAATCCGTACGATTTATAATCTCAGTCGGTAATATGACATTTTTTATTCACTTTATCTCTCTTTCTTTACTTGTCAGTTAGTAGAGATATAATTATATTTTGGCAGTTGTTTTATACTGACTGCGATTATATTTCAGAGTTTAGGATCGCTCGGTTATCAGTTTGTATTTCTGTCTGTCAACACCCTGTATCTAGGGAAAAGGGCGCACTGAAGTTGAAATATTCTCTTCCCTTCTCGGTCTCTCCCATGAAATATACATGTGTGAATTTTTCGTGATTTTTGTTGCAACAAAAACGTATTATGGGGTAGTCCCATTAACTTACACTTATATATGTAAGATATTTTTATATGTTGCTTGTTTTTAAAACACAACGAAAGAAACAAAATATCTGTATTCTATTTAATATACAATTTATACATTTTAAGATACTTACATGCTATTATAAAAGATTTTTAAAAGTTCTATTATTGAAAGTGTGATGATACGTGTACTAAGTTACAGCAATATATTATATCCAAATCAAGTGTTTTGTTACGAAGTAAGACTTCTAAATAAATTTATTGATAATTTTGTCATCACGCCAGTTATGTAAAAATATTTTAAACAAATAAATAGGTTATTTGTCATTAAATAGAAATACCTGTTATTGTGTAAAGCGCGTATAAGTGGCCCGGGCATTAAATAGAGTATTATATTACAGGTATCCCTTAATTAAAGGATTAGTGTTTTTTTCGCTTTTACTAGCGTTTCTTCTACGTACCTACACCGTACACGTTCTGTGAGCGTATACTCCCCATCACCCGCGTTTCTTTTCACGCATCGTATACGCTTACGGCCACACATGTTTAATTTTCACTCTTGCATCTTTTCTTGTACGTGCTAGAAATATATCAGTACCAAAAGGGCCAAGGTAATACAAAGCGTATTTTTATTTTCCTGTTAAATATAACATAAACCTCATAGTTTTAAAATCCCACAAAGCTGTAGTTTTTACCGGACTGGGTTATTTACAAGAGAAATTAATTAGATCCATGTATTTCTAAATTCTTGAAAATTTTCGCCTTCCGTCCACTTTCACTCATCGCCTAACGGAAAATTATCTAGGGCGATTAAAAGAGAAGATAAGCTTTTTAATCCTATGATTGAAATGAAATAATTTTTACCTATTTATCCTTAGGAAGAATTAGAATTAGGGGCGTTTGTTGGTAATTAACTACTTTAGGAAAAATAAACAGTTATTCTTTATTTTCTTGTTTCATTTGTTGTAAATGTACAACCTCAGCATTTCAATAAGGTACTTATTGAAATGCTGAGGTTGTTCATTTACAAGCAAAATATTGTTACTGTTTCAACTGGTTATTTTTGTTCGAGTTTTTATTCATCAGTTAACTCATAACGTTAGAATAATATTTTTGTTATAATAATAATATGATATTAATTATTTATTTAGTGACCACTAGATTGATCTTTTGGAACTTCGCGCCAGATAGTTTTATCTAAAATAGTCTAGTCAACAAGTTCAAAAACGTGTTAAATAGAAATAAAGCTCGTAAATAGTAGTGTAGTAAAAGTAGTAAATAGAAATAAAAATATGTGCGATAGCTCATTCGATTCGGAATGACGTCTAGAAAAATGTTTTTTAAGGGTATATTGGCACATAAAGATTGTTATTAACAAAATAAGATAAAAACAAAGGTATTTAGTTTTTCGTTAATAACTTTTAAAATAATTATATTTAAGGAATTTTGAGAAAAGATCCTGAAAGAGGAGGAAATTTCCAATAAAATAGTCCTAACTCCCGGAACTCTATCTAAACACACCGGCATATTTAGCGGAACACAAAAAAAAGGTCCATAATTAAAAAAATATGGTTTTATTTTAAAATTTACTTACTACACATCTTTTGTTATTTAAAGTTTCATTTGTTTTACTTAAAATGAGATCACATTAACCCTTAGCCAGGCTTAGGACGAATATGAACCACTTCATAATTTATTTTTTTCTAACGGGCAGAGCACTCATAGAGTCCGCTTAGGCCTATCCGAATATTGTCTATGAAAGTGTCAATTTCAAACAAATTTTTGACATTTCATGGTCTCAACATTTCCGATCGTAATATTGTGTGTTTGACCTTTGGTTGAAGCAAAATAAGTGATTATGTCGAAAAAAAATACGGTAAGTGCTCTGTTGCATTATTATTAGAAAGTTAATGAATCATGAAAGGTATAAATTCTTTCATATTTTCATAGGATTTGTTTATGATGAAGTTATGAACGCGGAAACCAAGTGTTCCATATACGTCCACTGCCCGTCAATTTTTTTCCAAATCAACTTATTTTATTTCAAAAATCTTTGATTTCAGTGGCCTTATCCTCCAAATCTTCGAGATGCTGAAATCGAGAAGGCTTTGAAAGAAATTTGTGCATCGTCAGAAGACGATTCAGATGACGATGGAAGTACAATACATGAAAATTATCCAATGCCTCTTATAAATGAAGCTTTGGACAATTTACAAGCACTGACACGCTCTGAGCTATTAGACATCTTGGAAGAAGATAGGGTCTGTACACCACCAGTACCAGATCCATGTCCACCATCATTTTCAATAAATGAAGATGAAGAAATGGTGAACCATGGACCCGTTGCATCCACAATAATGCAAGATCCTGTGCAATCAATGATTGTGCAAGGGCCAACATCATCCTCATCAATAGAAACAGAACAATTGGCTTCTCATTCTGCATTAGAGGTAACTATATCCATAGCCTATCATACTAATACAGCTAGTGTAAGGTCATATTATTAGACTTACCTTTTAGATGTCTTTATATTGGAATGTTTGTTTTCAGTTACCACAAGAAGTTGTACAGCAAACATCATCTAGTGCACCGGAGTTAGAAACTCTACAGGAGTTAATTGAAAAAAAAAGGGTGTGGTCGCTGGATACTTCTAATTTTGCAGCTCCAGACTTCAAAAACAAATTGAAATCCAACAAAGCTTATACAAACCGAAGTGTTCCAATCGACTATTTTGAAAATATGTTTCCCAGTGAAATAATCACTATTATAACAAAGAATACAAATGAATATGCAAGATTCATGTTGTCACTAAATTGGACTTCAACTGTAGAAGAAGAAATAAAATCTTATCTGGGAATAGTTTTAATGATGGGTTTGCATCCTCTGCCAGATGTAGAACTTTATTGGTCTACAGACCCATTCTACCACATCCCAGTCATAAGTGCAGTGATGACATGCAGACGTTTTAAAAAAATCACAGAAAACTTGCACTTAAGTGTGTCACTTATGTGCGACAGACTTTGTGTGACAGAGCCAGAGAACTACAGCGAACTTAAGTAGGGTATGATAAATTGGGTAAAATCCGTCAAGTAATGGATATTTTGAATAAAAGTTTCAAGGACAATTGTATTGAGTCCCAGACTCAATCAATTGATGAGAGTATGGTCAAATTTAAGGGGAGAAGTACAATGAAGCAATACATGCCAAAAAAACCCATAAAAAGAGGCTACAAGGTCTGGGCAAGATGCGACTCTGAAACTGGATATTTACATCAATTCAATGTTTACAGTGGCAAATGTGAAACTAATGAAGATGGTGATGGAGGACTTGGTTTCAAAGTAGTCATGGAGTTGTGCAGAACAGTGCAGGCTGACACCCTAATAGCTTTTGACAATTTTTTCACTAGTTTGCCTTTGATGGAGATGTTACATAGGAAGAAAATTTATGCAGTTGGTACTGTCAGAGTGAACAGAAAAGGATTACCAACATGTCTTTTACCACACAAAGGCGACAAAAGAGAAAACAAGTTGAAGATTGGGGAATTCATGTTACAGTATGCAGACCCGGTGTCTGTAATAAAATGGCGTGACACAAAAGATGTATATATATGTACCACAGCATATGATCCTAAAAAAGTGGTTACTATACATATAACCCAAAAGGATGGCCAAAAAGCACCAATGATTTGCCCATATGCAATTGAACAATACACTAGAAATATGGTGGGTGTGGATAGACTAGATCATTTTAGGTCATCCTACTCAATAGGGAGAAAATCAACAAAAAAAAATTGGTTGAGATTATTTTGGTTTATGTTGGAAGTGGCCTGCATAAATGCATATATTATATATAGTATGACACACAAGTCAAGCAGTAGCAGCCACAAGGAGTTCCGTCTAAGAGTGGCTCGAAGTCTCATAAACAACTTTTCCACCAGGATTAGAGACCATGCTATTTTCAAAAATAAGAGAGGTCAGTATGGTGTGGCAGATGAAGCGAGACTGAGAAATGTTGGGCATCACATGCCTAACAATGCAACTACTAGGAAACGATTGCCGCTTCTGCAGCACAAAGAAAGAAGTCAAAAGATCTAAAATAATTTGTAAAGTATGCAAAGTTACACTTTGTGCAACACCATGTTTTGAGGACTTTCACAAGTAGATATTTATAGTATAAGTTTGCATACTGCTGAATAGTGTTTTATAAGAGTTTCAGAGCATAAGATTGTGTACAATACCTATTCTTTTAATTGTTTTTTTTTTCATTTGGGCAGAGGACACATAGTGACCATCGTGTTTTTCAAATAGTAATAATAATAAAAACAAAACAAGAAATTAGTTTTCTTTTAATACTCTAATCTATCATAATTCAGTCTCAAAATGTAAAACTATGTTCAACCTGGCTAAGGGTTAAGAACAGATATTGCGAGTAAAGGCTATTTGTGAAAAATGGTACATTTTTTAACTTTTCATGTAACCGGGGAAAGCGAAAATTAATATTAAAATAACAATTAATTAAATTAGAAAAATGGTGATTAATATTACGTATTTCCTCCATGTGCTCTTATTAAAGTTTCTACCCGCCTAGGCATACTGAGAACGATGTTATCGATGGTCTCCTGGGATAGTCTCTGACATTCCTCAACTACGGCAATTTGCAGTTCACCCACGTTGGCAGGAGCTGGAATTATGGACTTAACTTTTCTTTTCAGCAAGTTCCAAATGTGCTCTATTGGGTTCATATACGGTGATCTCGCCGGCCACTCCATAACAGTGATAATCATATCATTAACATAAGCTCGAGTTACCCGAGCGGTATGCGGCCGAGCATTATCCTGCATAAAAACCAAATTGTCACCTATATATAGGGCAAAGGGTACAATATTTTCTTCTAAAACTTCTCTGATATAGCGGTCTGCAGTCAGACTCCCTCTGTCAATCACTACCAAGTCTGTGCGAGCTCCCAAACAAAGGCCGCCCAAACCATTATTGATCCACCACCGTATGCAACTGTAGTTTCAAAATTTGTCTGAATGTATCGTTCACCTTTGCGTCTGTATATTCTTTGCCTGCCGTCAATTTGATTCAAGAGAATTCTGAACTCATCACTAAACAATACCTTACTCCATTGGTCAGCGTTCCAAAGTCGATGTTCCTGAGCAAAAGTTAACCTGTTTCTACGATGATTTACCTCGAGCCTTGGAGCCTTGGCGGGCACAAATGAACCCAAACCAGCTTCTTCGAACCTTCTTCGTACCGTACGCTCACTTACGGTTACATCCCGCACTGCTTCTATCTCATGTCGGGCTTGGACGGCCGTCAAAAGGGGGGTTCCTACGTACACGAAGCCGAATGAAACGATCATCCCTACTCGAAATGCATCTTTTTCTGCCTTGTCCTGCTCTTCTCACATAAGTACCGGTCTCCCTGAACCGTTGGATACTGCGATGGATCGTTGAAACTGGTCGACGAAGATCTCTGGATATCACTCTGTAGGTTTGACCATTTCTTCGCATTTCGAGTGCCCTGACTTAGCCCCAACGGAGATTTCCGTTGGGGCTAAGTCAGGCATAATTCAGTCCTCAACGCCAAATACGCGATACGCGATACGCGATTTAAAAAAAACTAACAAAAAACGTATTTCAATGAAATTTTAAATCCAACTCAGAAGGAAGAAATACTCGAAGTTCGCTCCAGATAAGGTGTATTTGAATAAAATTAAAACAATTGCATAAAATGCGATGTTCAGTTGTTTTCTTAATTTGAAAATATTTGTTTTTTAAATTAAATGACGTATAAACCAGCCAGCAACCTTAAATGATACTGATATCAAATAGGACTGTTCATAGACGATAAGTAATAGGTACTACTGAAGGACTGTTGATAAAATATCGATATATCGAAATATCGATATTTATTACTAATATTTTTTTGGACGATATATCGATAGTTCGATATTGAATTGTCGATATCGATAGTCGATATTTTTTTTTAATAAATTTTTATTTTTATTTTTTTTTCGTAATTTATTTAATCTACAAAATCATCGTAAACTTAATCTAGCGTATTTATTTATGAAAATTAAGTTAGCCGACATTTAATAATATTTGATTTTTTTTATTAATTAAATATTAGAATTAAAAAACTATTTTTGAAAAATTCCAGGTATAATTTTTAAAATTTTCCACTCGTGAATATTTTTGTTTTAATTTTTTAATAAAATAAATTATAAAAATTGAAGAGATTCTTACAAAAACAACATAACTGTTAATTTTTAATATTTTTTGTTACTGGCAACGTTTTGTTTATTCTCGAAAGGGCTTTGCAATGCACTTATTTATTTTTTACAAAAACAAGTAAACTACGAGAAATTCCATGTTAAAATTTTGGTGATTTTACAAAAACTGATCTGCATCAATATTTTGTAAAAACAGCATAACTATTCCAGATATGTAGTTTTTGTAAAAAAAAACATTTGTCACTGTCAGACTGACACTGACAGTGTCAGTTTACCATTTGTTTGGCGGGCGGCAGAGCAGCGTTTTATTTTCTTTCTCATCAATTCACTCAACTCGACATCATCATGCATATGCCCAACTAACTATAAAAAAAGGCAAATATTAAGACAGCGACGATTAATAAAGCAGACGAAAACATTAATATTATGTCGAAAGCGCTGTTACCATTATCGAGACCAAATACTGGACTTACTGAGAGTAACAGCGTCTCTGACAACCAAGAGAGTCTAGTTAGTCAGGTAATATTTTTTTTGCAATATATTAGTGTAGATTTACAATCATGTTCAATAAAGTCTAAAATCTCTAAATTTATGTATTATAATAATACCAAGAGGATACTCAAAGCTTAGATAATATTTCGGTCTTTTCAAGATCACCGAAATTAAAACAACAAACGGTTTTGCAATTATTTGAAAAAAGTGCAAGTTATGATGGTAATATATTGAATTTGTTATTATAAATATAAATTTTATACTTGAACTTGTTTATTAATATTTTTTTAAATTTTAGATGGAGGCGAGCGCCATATTGCAATCACCCAAAGTTTAGTTTAGTTAATTTTATGTTGAATGATTATTAATATGACATCTACATTGATATGGTCATGGGCTAACTACTCATAACATTGTTGTAGGCTTATTGTTATTGTTTTTGTGATAAGTTGGATAAAGAAACACAGAATTGTAATGAGTAAAGACATGTATAATATGCAGAAAATTTAACTTCAGTATATAATAAGTAACAAATTATTGAAATGACTCCAACTAACATTTTATACATTTTAAATAAAAACATAACTTATAACAAACATAATGACATATGAAATACTAATGAGATTTATGTAATTGAGATTTTCCACTGACAATAGTTTGTAGTTGTGGGCTAATTTTACTTGTACCAATTATTAAAAGAGATTTAAGATGCTCATCAGTTAATTTAGATCTGTAAACATTTTTTGTGTACTTCATTTTGGAGAAGGTCTTCTCACACAAACAAGTAGTACCAAAAACAGAAAACAGCCCACGAGCAAATTTATGCAAATTATCAAATTGTGTCAGTGGAAGACCCTTATAAAATTCCAACAAATATGAGTTTTGATATTTGTTCTTAATTATATCACTGCACTGTAGATCAATCATTTCCATTTGAAGTTCCGGGGTTAGGGTTTCAATGTCAGTATCAAAAGGATTCTGAAAAATCTTATTTGATTCGCAATGACATCAAAGTCCGAGAAACGAGTATCAAAATTTATTTTCAAAGCACTCAAAGTTTCGATTGCAAAATCGATAGGAAACTCAGTCTCAGTGGTGTGGCTGAATATTTCACATGTTTTAAAATGTGAAAAACATTTACTTCGTAGTTGTGATTGAAACAGTATCAATTTCTTCCGGAATGATATGATATTAGTGTATAAATCAGGAAGATGCTGGTTTTCTCCTTGCAATCTCAAATTCAGTTCGTTCACATGTTTTGTCAAATCAACATAGAATGCTAACTTCCACAGCCATGCGTTGTTTTGTAATTCAGTAAGAGGGCGATGCTTTTCATTCAAAAAAATTTCGTTCACTGCTCGAAGTTCAAAAAAGCGCTGAAGGACTTTTCCACAACTAAGCCAACGTACAGCAGTATGATAAGGTAAGTCATTTTCTCCAATCTCTTCAATAAATTGTCGGAATTGTCGGTGATTCAGCCCAAAAGATCTGATAAAATTTACAGTTGATATGACTGGTTTCAGAATTCGGACGTATCCAAACATTTTCCGCACAAAGACTGTTGATGAATGATACAATGTAAGACTAATGGTTTTGAACCACCGTCATTTTCTACAGCCTTTGACACAAGAGCGACCACTCCTTTATCTTTCCCACTCATGTTTTTGCCTCCATCAGTTGTAATACAGTTCAAGTTTTTTCATCGAAGGTTCTTTTGATTAATGGCCATTTCAACTCCTTTAAAAATATCTGTACCAGTAGTTGTGCCATGAATACTATACATATCAAGAAGTTCTTCATGCACTTCATAGCTTTTATCTACTCCTCGAATATAAATCAACACCTGAGCAGTATCTGACACATCCGTTGACTCTTCCAAGGCCAAAGAAAACCACTCAACATGTCTATTTTTGTCGAACTGTTGAGAGGATATATTTTCAGCGATGTTTTTTACCCTTCGAGCCACAGTGTTTGCTGACATACTGACAGTTTTTAATAAATTTACCTTTTCAGGGCTGTAAGCTAGGAACTTACACATACGACTTTGAGCTGAGGGAAGCAGGTATATAGGTTAATGTGAGGGCTGGAGAAATCTGGGACTGACCTTATTGTTGAGCTGGTGGTTCTGTATCTGGGCGGAGGTTTCTTCTCACTACACTACACAGCTGTTGAGCGGATTATCGATAGATTTATCGCGGTTCGCCGGCGAATTTGGTATTATATTAACGAGCACAAATAAATATGCGCACACGCGTTCGCGTTCACTAGGTTTCGGGATGAGCTGAAAATGCATCCGGCGCGGAAGGGGTTCTAATTGCAAGTGTTCGTCACTCTCTGACAGCGCCCCTTTCGGTCGGCCATGCATCACGTAGTGATGTCCTTTGTGTTTATTCTAAACGTCGCGCTAGTGTTGGCGCGAACATCCTGGGGGGCCCGCACAGGCGGTGAGCTGAGCCCCATCCTGAGCAGAATCCAGTGGGAGCCGGGCAATCTTGCCGACAGGCCTCCGCAGCTGGCCTTAAGTCGTGTCCAAGTCCACAACTCTGATGACTCCATCCTTCCCAGGTAGCAGACGTGAGATTCTTCCCATCTTCCATTATAGAGGAGGCAAATTGTCCTCCTTGAGCAGAACCAGTTCTCCAATTTTGGGTGGAGAGGAAGAGGAAAGCCATTTGGAGCGGATTTGAAGGGTATGGAGGTAGGACTTGGTCCAAAGGTTCCAAAAGCGCTGAGAGAGTGATTGAATGAGCTGAAAGCGTTTGAGCGGAGATATTACTCTTTCATCTAGAGTCAGCTCGGGGAGAGCTGTGAGCGGACGGCCAATGAGAAAGTGGCCAGCAGTAAGGGGCTGATAGTCCGTGGGATCGGACGAAAGTGGACTGATGGGCCGAGAGTTTAACACAGCTTCGATTCTAGTGAGCAGAGTTAAGAATTCCTCGAAAGTGAGGTGTTGCTCACCGATAACGCGGTATAGAAGTTGCTTTGTGGATTTAACATTAATCTCATGGATACCTCCCATCCATGGGGCTTTAGGCGGATTGAGTAACCAAGTTATATTTTGAGTTGACAGTTTATGAGAAATGGCGTCGTTATTGTCATTGAGAAATTGTTGTACCTCTAGTAGATGATTCCTAGCTCCTACATAATTTGTGCCACAATCCGAACGTATCAATACCGGAAGTCCGCGACGTGAGCAGAACCTTTGTAATGTTGCAATAAACGCTTCGGCAGTGAGCTATGAGACTGGTTCTAAGTGAACCGCCTTTGTAGTGAGGCAAACAAATATGAAAAAATATCCCTTAATTAACTTAGCATTACGTAATTGACTTGATTTGAGCAGAAACGGTCCGGCGAAATCCGTTGATACGTGACTAAATACGGGCTGAGGTATGACTCTATCAGCTGGCAGGTCAGCCATGACAGGTACTTCGGGCTGAGCGCGGCAACGGAAACATCTTATGCATTTAAACGTTCTGTCCCTTATAATG
The DNA here is from genome assembly GCA_037179445.1 of Phengaris alcon alcon. Lineage (NCBI taxonomy): Eukaryota > Metazoa > Arthropoda > Insecta > Lepidoptera > Lycaenidae > Phengaris > Phengaris alcon. Next base: position 41,756 of record JAYRCH010000069.1, on the reverse strand, counting down.
CGGCGCGCAGATAATATCCAAAATTGCTGACGTAAAATAGCATGTAGCGTGTCCGTGCCAGGGTGGCAGTGTATGCGATGATAGTGATCTATTATGAGGTCTACGAGCGGACTAGAACTAGGCAAAATGAATGGGTGTTGAGCATCGTATGTGAGTTCCGAACGAGTGAGTCTACCTCCTACTCTGAGGAGACCGTCCTGCGTAAAAGGCGACAGACGTTGTAGTCGTACTGTGCAGATTCTATCAGTTTGCAGGCGGTGAATATCTTCTGCGAATGCATTTTGCTTTACAGAGCGGATCCAGAAAAGGAATGCTTCTCTACGTTCACTTACAGTTAGAGGGCCTAGTTGTCGCGAGTTTGAATTTAGTTTACAGTTACTAATGAATCGCCTCATGTAGGCAGTGACACCAGTTAGTTTTTCTAAAGAGCTGAAGCGAGTGAGCAGATCACTATCGACACCGGGTATCGAGAAATTGCAAGGTACGTATTTTGGTTTGAGCCCTGGCAAGTCTTGTCGAGTATGAGCTGAAGGCATCTTGGGCCAGGTATCCTCTGGCAATTTGAGCCATGGAGGAGACCACCATAAATCATGAGCGGAGAGAGCTTGAGCTGATAATCCTCTGCTTGCACAGTCAGCAGGATTTAATTGGGAAGGTACATGACGCCACTTAAGTGTGAGTGAATTTGAGTTAATTTTTGTTACTCTATTTGATTCAAATGTTTGTAAACGATGGGGCGGAGTTTTTATTCATGCAAGCACTATGGTACTATCTGACCAACAAACGTGATGTGTAATTGTGAGATGAGCAGACAATTGTTGGGAGACACGCAACATGAGCTGAGATAATAGAGTTGCAGCAGACAACTCTAATTTGGGGATTGTGAGTTTATTTTTAATCGGTGCGACTTTAGATTTAGCAATTATGAGGTGAACGTTAACAGATCCGTTGTGAGCTGATTCTTGTAAATATATCACTGCAGCAAAACCGCTTTCCGAAGCATCTGCGAAGCCGTGAAGTGAGTATGTTGATTTGAGTTTGTGTGGAGCGATATGTCTGGGAAAATGTATATCTGAGATGTGCGGAAGATCATGATAGATGCGCTGCCAATCATCTGTAATATTATTTGAAGTGGGATCGTCCCAGTCCAATTTAATTAACCATAACCTTTGAAGAAGTATTTTTGCGCGGAATATGACGGGTGTAACCCAACCGTTTGGGCCATAGAGAGAAGCTACTGTGCTAAGAATTGAACGTTTTGTAATGTGGGTAACTGGTGGTAATGAGAGGTGGTATGTAAATTCATCAGACTGGGGAATCCATCTAACACCCAAAACCTTAATTGATGGAGACTCTGCGCTGATGTCAAAGTCTTTAGGCATTTCACATTGATCGTCTGGAAATCTTTGCAAGAGCTGAGGTGTGTTTGATGTCCATTTACTAAGTTTAAATCCACCGAGTGATAACAAATCAATGAGCTGAGTTTGGAGTGCTGATGCTTCTTCTATGGTGTCATGGCCGCAAAGTATATCATCCACGAAAACAAATTTGCACAAAATTTGGGCAGCCTGAGGATAGCGATGACCTTCATCTTCAGCTAATTGTAATAATGTGCGGATAGCATGATATGGACTTGAGCGCAATCCGTATGTAACAGTGTTGAGTGCATATGTGAGCAGAGGTCGATCTGGAGACGATCGCCAGAGTATGAGCTGATAGTGTCTTTGGTCTGGTCTTAAGAGAATATTTCTAAACATCATTTTTATGTAGGTGCTGAATACTATACGATGTGCGCGGAATGATATAATAATATCTACAATGTCTCGTTGAAGTGCTGGACCTGTGTGCAGGCAATCGTTTAAACTGACTCCATTGGATGACTTACAACTGCCATCAAATACTGTGCGGAGTTTGTCAGTACCTGATTTGAACACGCCATGATGAGGAATATAATAATGAGGTTTATGAGTAAATGTAGACGGATGACACGGTGTCATGTGTCCTAAGTTTATGTATTCGTTCATGAATTCTATATATTTTTGTCGCAGTGTGTGATCGGATTGCAACCGTTTCTCTAGATTGAGAAATCTACGTAGAGCAATAGCATGAGTACTACCTAATACGGGTGCATCTGATAAGAAGGGAAGAGTCACCATGTAACGGCCTGAATCGTCACGAATGGTGGTTGAGCTGAATATGTGTTCACATTGCTCGTGTAGCGGGTTTGAATGAGCAGAACGAGGCTGGGGTTCTTCCGACTCCCAGAATCTTTCCAGGCTTTTGCAAATGTCGTGAGTAGAATGAGCAGAATGTGTAGAGTGAGCCGACTGAGTATAATGAGTATGAGTAACATGAGCAGAGCCAACTTGAGCTACAGGTGAATCGCATGAGTGCTCAACGAGTCCTATGAGTGCAAAATCAAAAATCGTGCCGAAGGCTATGGGCTTCCCCGGGCCCAAAGCAATCTTAGTACCATCCAAAACGTAACCCAAAACGTCTGAGCCTAAAATGAGATCAATGGGCGCAGGAGTATGATAAGCTTGATCCGCCAATGGAATGAGCTGATGAGCTGAGTCTTGTACAACATCTGGTATTTTTTGCAAAGGTAAATAACCTGTAACGTCTTTGAGAATATGAGCGGTAGTAGTAATAGATGGCGTGTCACGGTGTGTGGGCCTAAATGTTATTGTGACCCAACCTTTAGAATTTTGTATGTGCTGATCACCTACACCTGTAATTTTTAATGAACATTGTTTTGGTTGCAAATTAAGATTTCTAGTCATGCGCTGAGTTATGAGCGTTATCATGCTACCACAGTCCAATAAAGCCCGAGCTTTGTGATATTCTCCGCATTTATCAGATATATTTAAAACGACTGTGGGAAGTAACACTGGAGTTTTTAATGGGTTTTCTATGTGCTGAGTTGAATTTACTTGGGCTGATTCTACAGAATATTGGGCTGAACTAGATTTAGATATTTTATGAGCTGAATGTGATGCAGGTGTACTATGAGCTGAATGACATTTTAAATTATTGGGCTGATCTTCTAATTCTATGTGCTCCGTGATTGTAGGTAGTCATTGTTTTTTGATTTGAGATTGATGAGTTGTAGACGGTGCATGATCAGACGATTGGTTGGGGTCTGATGATGATGATTGATGTGCACGCGTATGTTGTGTGTAGGCCGTGTAGGTATGTGGCTTGTCTTGAGCACGCCGGCGGGGCTGTGCACGTAAATGAGGAGGAACCAAATGCGCTGACGACACCGGAGAATTTGGAGTTCCGTGACGATGAAGCGAGGTGTGGTGATTTGCACTTCCACACTCTTTGCATGAGTTTGTCGAACGACATTCATTTTCAAAATGCGGACCTAGACATTTACGACATCTGTCGTTGGCTTCTATGAAATCCCAACGACCTTGAGTGGGCTGATGATTATATTTTGGACACGCGATAAGTTTGTGTTCTGTATTCCTACAATAGGGGCAGTAGAATCGCTTGTGTTTATCTGTATTCCGGGCTGAGTACTCGCGCCGCTCTGTTCGGGGGGAGGGGGGCCAGTAGCGTTGAGGGTAATGAGGAACTGGGCTGACGTGATAGCTACTTAAAGTGTGAGCCGATGGCGAGCGCTGAGTATTACGAGGATACGCGGGACTAATTGGTCTAAAGCGTGGACTGCGCGGAGAGTTTGCGGGGGGTGTGTGTTGACGAGAGGGCCCAGTCTGTGGTGAGTAGGTAACACCGCGCGTTGCATTAGAATATTCGGTTTCGATACAGCGCGCGTGCTCCTCTAAAAAAGAAATCAAATCACCTAAGGTGGGCAGAGTGTCCGAGATGCCGTATCTTCTTTCGAACAGGGTGCGGAGCTCGCCTCGTAATTTTATAACTACAATAGACACAAATACGTAATTACTATCCATAGGTAAACGCAGATTATTTAATGCGCTTTGTGCGGAAATGAGCGGAGTTAAAAACGTCGCGCGTATGCTTGATCGAATATGAATATTAGGTAGGCCGAGTATTATATCAACAAACCCATCTATCAGAACACGGCGGTTTTCATACCTACGTGTGAGTATATCGAGCGCGACGCTGTAATTATCATTTGTGATTTTTAAATGCGCAATCATGCTGAGCGCCTCCCCCGATAGGCAAGACAAAAGATAGTGCAGCTTAACTGCATCTGTAAGTGACGTCATGTCGTCTGTAAGACTCCTAAAAATCGTAATAAACGATGGCCAGTCCTCAACGCGTGAGCTGAATTTTGGCAGTTCAATTTTGGGCAGAACGGCAGAAGTGAGCTGACTTGACTCTGAAGTGGAACTTATATTTTCCGCTGCAGTTAAAATATCATAATATTCGGATAGCGCGTTCTCGTAACCGGCTGTATAAAACTTTTCAATTTCTTCTGTAACACTGCCGTCGTCTAAAATTTCGCAGTATAAATTTTCTAATTTTTGTTTCAAATTTTGTAGGTCTTTAAAACGCGCATTAAACTCCGTTTTGTTAGACTTTGAGTCACCTTTGTGTAATGCCAATGCGATCTCTCTGAGCCGACTAATAGATTTTATAGTTTGCCTAAATATGGCCGCTTGCGATTTTGTAGGCATGTTTAAAAATATATGCGTGTAACTAAGTTAAATATTTAAAAGTAATGAGCGGAAAATACGCGCGCAATTATTTAAAACGCAGAAAATAGATTTTAATAATGTGCCGACAATGTATACAATTTTATCATAAAATGTGTACGAGTTAATTAACAAATGAGCTGACCGATCGCCTGATGCTAATATAGTATTAGTGTATGTTTGATGAGCGGAGATTAATGCGTTAGAAGTCGTCTGTAATATTATATTAATGTCCTGAAGTTTGAATATAAACAAATCTTAGCGGGCGCGTTAGAAACAAAATAACGCAATGAAAACAATGCAAGTAGGTATGAGCAGTTTCAATCTCAATAGTGTGCCGACTTATTCAAAACAGCTGTAACGTAACACCTATAATATATTTGTATAAACACAGAACGTCGATAAGAATTCTTATTTAAAACAGCTGTAACGTAACACCTAATAATATTTTTGTATAGACACAGAACGTAGATAAGATATGAATTCAATGTGAAGGTCACTATTTATTCTATGAAGAATACCTAATTGAGAATGAATGTAACAGCTGTTGTTCGCACGGGCGCCGTGTAGGTACACAAATCAAGTTTTCTGTATCGAAGCGAGCCGACGATGTTAGTATGGGCACTTGAGATGTTATGCAACCCGTAACTATTAAAATAATGCTAAGTTAATTAATATTGTGTTTTAAAAATTGAGAATATGAAGATATAAACGTTATATATAGATAAAATACTTAGTAATGCAACGACGATTCACAATTCTGTTATGAGCCGAACGTAATTCACAATACGCACTAGTTATTACTTATTTTATATGCGAATCAAACATTAAAATATTTTGTATGTAATTAAGAGCTGAGAAAATTATATGAGATATTATTGGCACAAATTATGTATTAGGTACGTTAGGGAAGTTCTGGAATGTTCGAGTTCTTTGTTCGACAATAAGCCGACAACCTACCCACTATTTTTTTTAATTTTTTTTTTTGGGTTTTTCCTATGAATTTATGGGCCGAAATATGCACAAAATAATTTAAATAATTAACATATAGGTTAATATCAAAGTACAGAATAGGGGTTTAATGTTAAATGTGCCGAATTGATAATGGGAATGGACTGTAACTTGGTTTTAAAATGGCGGGGCGGCCTGGCCAGAATTAATTGGACAAAATATAAATAATCGAGCTGATTTTATGTGCAGAATTGGGCGGAGTGGAACTGTAGGTGCTGGTTCTAATGAGGCCCAACGCCGGTAATAGGGAGAAGGGCTTCACGAAGGCTCGATGGACCAAGAAATGTGTAAGCTAGGAACTTACACATACGACTTTGAGCTGAGGGAAGCAGGTATATAGGTTAATGTGAGGGCTGGAGAAATCTGGGACTGACCTTATTGTTGAGCTGGTGGTTCTGTATCTGGGCGGAGGTTTCTTCTCACTACACTACACAGCTGTTGAGCGGATTATCGATAGATTTATCGCGGTTCGCCGGCGAATTTGGTATTATATTAACGAGCACAAATAAATATGCGCACACGCGTTCGCGTTCACTAGGTTTCGGGATGAGCTGAAAATGCATCCGGCGCGGAAGGGGTTCTAATTGCAAGTGTTCGTCACTCTCTGACAGCGCCCCTTTCGGTCGGCCATACATCACGTAGTGATGTCCTTTGTGTTTATTCTAAACGTCGCGCTAGTGTTGGCGCGAACAAGGGCACATTTCTTCGGCTACTGCAATTATGCATTCTTTGATCATTTCTCCATCGGTGAATGGTTTTCCACGTTTTGCAATTTCAAGAGCCACAAGAAAGCTGGCACGAGTTGCAGCCTCTTGTTCAGTTTTGAGTTTTGTAAATGAAGATTGCTGCGATTTCAATCCGCGCTTCATAGCTTCGAATTTTTCTGTCCGCAAATTTCCTGTATATTTTGAGTAATTTTGAAAATGTTTTGTTTCATAATGACGTTTAATGTTATATTCGAACGGCTATGCTTTCATTGCAAATCAAACATAGCGCCTTGTTACTGGACTCAATTACGAAATACTGAATGTTCCACTGATCTTTGAATTTTCTGCATTCACTATCAATTTTTCGCTTCTTTTCCATACTACTAAATCACACACAAAATCAAACAATTCAAATCAAAATACTGTTACAAAGATGTCTTAAGCTTAAACACGCACAAACACGTTTTAAGGAGGTACGCACTATTTTATTTCACAACAGTGTCATAGGAACTGACTTGTGGTTGCGCCACTAGCCTTCTTATATATTCCAATTACTGCCATCTAGAAGTGAGTGGAAGACACCAGAACTTTCTCGAACCAACGAGATTATTCTGTACGTGCTATTAGCGCCATCTGTTAGCGATAGAAGGTACTACTTATTTCCGCTTGTGTCCACCAGATGTCGTGTCACGTTACTCGTCATGGCGCGCTCGGTCTATGACTAATCTAGAAATTACAGATAATGGTAGGAAAATTAATAATATGCAGTGTTGCCGTTTTGCGGACCTTATTCCGATTTGCAGCCTTTTTTAAACGTTGCGTACTTTTTCGGACTTTTTTTTTCATCAGTGGACTATTTCACTTTTTACCACCGGCAACAATGATAATATGGTTTTGGCCCTCGGAACTTACTGGAGTAATCAGTATGGCCCTAAGGCATATATAAGTTTAGGCATAGGTAAGTTTGGAGACCTCTGGTCCCCCTTTCCCCCTTTCTTGTGTTGAAAAAGAGGGACTACAACAATTTGTTCGTACAGCATGTCCTCGGTATAAATTACCATCAAGATTTAAAGTAAATATGTTAGATGTCTCTATAGTTTCAATTCCTAAAAATCTTATAATATGGTTTTGAAATTTAATGCTTATTACAAACAATTGTTTATTTTTAGGTAACTGATTTAATAGAACAAAGATATAGTACAACAAAAGCTATATTAGTTAATCATTTACAAGAAACAAGATACCTTACCATGAGTAGTGACATAGTTACAATAACAAACTCCACAAGAAGTTTTCTAAATGTCACAGTTCACTTCCTGAATGTTGCTGATGCGAGTCTCAACTGCTGTTGTCTTACTGCCCATTACATGACAGGGGTAAAATATTTTTGAATATGTCTTTTCGAGTTTTTTTTTTAGGTATTAAGATATATTATATCAAGTATGTCTACTATTACTATACTATTACTTTTCAGGGACATACAGGAGAATATATTAAAGATTGTTTTGAAAATATAATGAGCTAGTTTTCTATTGATAAATCGCAAATTGTAAATTTCTCAACCAACAGTGGTAGCAACATGGTTGCTGCTGTAAACTTATTTTTGGGAGCAAAGAAGAGGATTCCTTGTGTTGCGCACATCATAAATTTGATCATAGATGAAAGTTTTTTAAACTTAGCTGATCAAATAAAATCTATTGTGACCTATTTTAAACACTCAGTTAGTGCTTCTGATCAATTAAGATCTGAGCAACTAGCAGAAGGAAAGAAAGAAGGCCAAATATTGATGCTCATTCAAGCAGTTAGTACTCGCTAGAACTCTTGTCTGGACATGATGGAAAGATTCCTAAAATTGTCTTCAATTGTCGCAAAAGTATTGACATCCAGAACTAAGAATAATGTACCTGATATGGTAGCTACAGTAAATGGTATTCAAAGTAGATTAGTGCCTTTACAAGATAACCCTTTTTTGGTTTGGCCAAAAAAGGGTTATCTTGTAAAGGTACTTGTAAGCAACTATCTTAGATCCCCGCTTCAAAAAATTACATTTCATGTCAGCATTGGCTGGTGCTAATGCAATATCCGATCTATCAAAAGAAATAATTGCAGAACACAAAATAAGAGGAAATCGTTCACCTACAGTAGGCGCTTCTCCACGTGGAGAAAAAGAAATAACTTCATCATTATGGGATCGACATGAAGATATGCTCTTGAAAAATATGGCTAATGCCAATGAAGTTTCTGGCAGAAGTTTTGGTACAATATCTGCTGAATTAAAGCAGTATTTAGATCAGCCAAATATTTCAAGGTCATCAAACGGCCTGAAATTTTGAATTGATAGTAGGCATTTAACTCCCGTGCTATCAGGAATAGCAGTTAAATATTTAATTTCTTCTGCTACATCTGTAGCATCTGAACGAGTTGCTTCTACAATCAATCTTTTAGTGCCTAACAATCGTAGTAGCCAAACAGCTGAACATATAAAACAAAGAGTTTTTTTAAAAAACTCTTACTGTAAAATATTGGTATACATAATTTTCTTATTTAAATTTAAAAAATAATTACTAAGAACTATAACCCAACATTTATGTACATGCATAATTTAATTTGTTTAATAAATATACTGGACTATAAATTGTGTAATCATTTTTGAGCTGAATTACGATTTTTTTTAAAATAAAGCCGATATATCGAAATATCGATATTTTTTTTCGATATATCGAACTCCGATATTGATATATTTAAAAATATCGCTATATCGAGAATCCGATATTTTAAAAAATATCAACAGTCCTAATATCAAACCTTTATTTTATGTCCCGCTAAATATGCCGGTGTGTGTATATTATTTATAATTATTTTTAACACTGGAAATAGGGCTCCGCGAGGGCGTTACGGCATAGGCGCGCCGTCTAAAAAGCCGGTATATCGCCTAAAATATATATTTTTTAATATTAAATAACAATTTAAAAATTTGAATAAATTATGGTGTAATCTAGACGCTTGAACGAAAAAAACCTCGGTGAAAAAAATTTTTTTGTTGATTTTTCAAAAAGTTACACCATTGTTAATTAACTAATTTTTTTCCAATCTCTGTTTTTATAAATTACGGCATAAAAGTTTAAATAATTGGTCTTTAAATTTTTCGCTTCGTGGAGCTCTTTTTATTTAGGTACTTAATAAAGTTATGCAAAAAAAAATATTAAAGTTTATTATTTTGTTAATTATATATTTTTTAAATTAATTAAAAATGAAATTTCTAAAAAATGTTATCAAAAACATTTTTTTTTGGTAATATCTTATTATTGCTGTTTTCGCATCTAATATAGGTATTAATTAACATTGGGAAAAAAAATTACGTCATTTGTTAAGAAATTGTTTATAAACAAATCGACTATTTTGGGATTAAAATTTTTTTTTTTACTATCTTATTGCATAGGTTTTTATTTTTATTAGGCATTTTTTTTATTGTTTATAATCGTTTTTTTTATATTTCAGTTGTTTAAATAATTAATTAAGAAATTATTTACCTTCAGCTCTTCAGGACATAACATTTACATATTATAATTAAATTTATATTTTAAGGAATTAAAAAACACCTTATTGTTATTTAACTTTTGTGTTTGAATGAAGACATCAGTTATTGATATCAACATACAATACATTGAAACTGAAACAGAAAACAAGTAGAAAATCGGAGTTTTGGCGGGACTGTAGAAGAGTGACGCCGTTGTTCTTATATTACCTCCATACATTTGTGTTATTTCGGTTCTTATTGTGTAAAATTGGTTGATTATTTAGAATTAAATATTCACGAACATGCACAGGTGTGGGCAAAATATGGTTCAACTTCAAAAAGCGTGCTATTTGTGTTCTTTCCAAAACTCCCTAGGAAGTTTCAGTAAAGCGTCTGCCTCTTTACTGAATCGACTGACTTGACTCACAGACTTGACTGCACTGACGATTTATTATGACTTTGGACTTGACGATTTAGAAATTTTTCAGAAAAACCTTAAGAAAGGTGTGTAACACTTAAACCACAGATTACTTTTTTATATTATGAAATATAAACGAAAATTCTATTACCCGGCTTTTTAACTTGACACTCGCAAAACGTACAAAATCATTAAAAGCTATAGCTGTCATGAATTCGCTCCGAGTTTTGCCGAGGAATCGATGGGTGACGTTGTGGTTTTTGTATTTATAAATAAAATTGTGTTATTCCGGTTCTTAATGTGTAATATTGGGAGAATATTAACCATTAAATATTAGTTAACGTGCACAAGTGTGGGAAAGTGGTGCAACTTCAAAAAACGTGCTATTTTGTGTACCTCCAAAACTCCCTAGGAACTTTCAGTAAACCTTCTATCAGTTTACTGAATCAACTAACTTTGATTAGACTTTAGACTTGACGATTTAGGAATACGGTGTTGAAAATTTAAACAAAAATTCTATTTCCGCCTTTTTACCTTGACACTGGCAAATGGATTAAGCCGACGCCATATATTTAAATTTAAAAAAAATGTCAGTTGTCACCAGTGTGTCATTGTCAGTTTATAAAAATACGAAAAGTTGCGAATATTATAGATTTATTTTGAACTGTAGTATCTATTTAAAACAGTGGTGCTAATTTTATAATCGAAAAAATGTCGCAATTAGCAGGCGTCAAGCCTATGACCATCTGTGGTCGCGTGGCATCAGAACGTGAAAGATGTATTGGAATGACTGATGCTGAACGAGCTTGGCGTAAGCAGTGGCTGAAGGATCAAATTTTAGCCCCTAACGAACCCGTTCACGTTGAAGAGTATTGGAAAGAACGTATTAACCCTATCCGTCGCTTCTATCGAAAACCTCTGGATGTTCTTTATGATCGCTTAGCGCCAGTGCTGGTAAAGTTACATAATCGTAATAACCTAAACAATGCAAATGCTGTAATAGTAGTCACAGAATTTGTCTATTAAATACAGAATAGGACTGATAGTTTGCATGTTTATAAGTGCTTACCTCTTAATTTTAGGGTGCTCAAAGAGCTGCTGACTATAGATACATCACAGGAAAACTTGGATTTATGGCTGTTGGAGTTCTGGCCATCCATTACTATTTCAAATATCAAGGAAATGTTAGTATAAAACTATTGTTTATGCTATAATTTTTGAGTCTTAAATATATTTGCTGAGAGATTTGTTTATTAAAATTATTAATGTTCTCAGTTTAACCCAATATCAATATTTCAAGTGAACAAAAGAAGATCTGAATAATACTCAAATCATTAAATTGTGGCATAAATATCTTTTACTTGTGATTCATTTAATCATTGTTTATTTTGTTATTGCAAAATGGCAAATTGCTCTCCAAATGGCATATACAGCTACTTGATATTATTACTTATATTATTTTGTAGGATTGGACTAAGAAAGGTGGCTGGAGGGTGATGAAGACAAAGCCAATGGTGTTACCCGGCCAACCTGGATTTCCATTTAAGTCAGAACGTACTACTGATGCTGATTATGCTGATAGAGGCTTCAAGAACTCTGCCATGTTCAACCAAAAGTGATTGAATAAAATGTTATAGATACAATTTAGAATTAAATAAATGAAATACAATATTGTTATGCAAAGTGTATTCCCTCTGCATTGAAAGCATGAAGTAGTTTCATAAAATCATCACAGTCCATTGTCCGAGCACGCATTTGTTCTGCTTCAGCCTTTGTTAGAATTTCTTGAACTTTTTGTTTTATATCAAAATCTTCAGGTATATTCTGCAATACAAAAATATTTTATTTTTGCACAAATATTATTAGAATTACTAAAATTTAACCTGAAATTTTAGAAATTGATTTTACCTTATTATGTAATGAACAATGAACTCTGTAATTTTTTTCCAGGACTGCCATGGTTGTACTGTGTTTAAAAGCTGCAGATAGTGTTTTGTTTTTTCTTACAAAAGCAATTCTAGTTAGCCCATCCCATTCAACAAAATTAATAGGTGGTGGTGGGTTTCTAGGTTCTATTCTTACGACACTGGATTCAACTTTTGGTGGAGGTCGGAAATTGTTTTTGCCAACCTGAAACAATGAAATAAAATTTAATTTATGCACTTTGATAAAATACTTAAAAAACATTTTGATAGTATTTCAATTTTGTATATAATATAGCATAGGAGAAACATACAAAGCCATGCAATTAATAGGTATTTAAAGTATAAGCAGTCCATAAATCTCACCTTCATTAACATATCAACTCGAGCTAGCAGCTGAGTATTTATAGACAGCCTACAATACAGTTTATCACCTGGCTTTGCTACTAATCTTTGGGCAAATTCCTGTTGGAACATTAGTACTGCACATCTAAAGAACGGCCTATGCAAGAGTAATTTAAATACCAGCGGTGAGCTGATTTGGTAAGGTATATTTGCTACACAAATGTCAAAAAATGGCAGTTCTGTTTTTAATACATCCCCAACTAAAATCTGTAGCTTTGCTTGGTAGGGTGTTCCTTGAACTCTTTTTTGAAGCTCAGCAACTAACCTGTAGGTAAAGTAAAAAAAAGTTGAAATTTTAAGCAATGAAATGAAATTTTAAGGCCACAAGGCATTAATCCTGGCTCTGTGCCATGTTGTGTGTATGCACACAACATGGCACAGAGACCCTCTTTTTGTTTATTTATTTATTAGTTATACCTACTTTATGAAGTAGGTATAACTAGTAAATAAATAAACAAAATAATAAAAATTCATGTCAGGAAGCAAATCTGTACCTGGTATCAATTTCACAGGCAACAACTTTCTTCACTCTATCTAACATCTTGACAGTCATATTACCAGTACCAGGACCAATTTCAAGGGCTACATCTGTAGGTCTTAAACCAGCTTTATCTAACATGGATGTGATAATAAGAGGATTTTTTAGAATATGTTGACCAAAATCTTTATTGAATTGAATTCCTGGAAAAAATTGCATTATAAACACATATCCAGATTTAACAAGTGGGATGGAATGAAAGATGATTTTCAATAACTTTTGACTAATATTTAACTCTAAAAACAAATCAAGTCTAAAGTTGGTATAACCTAAAGGCAAAGCTTTACCTTGTTTTGCAATTTCGTTATGAACTCTCGATTTCTTTTCTGCTTTGATTTTCGGCATTTTAGGTAATTTAATATTTATAAAATAAATCGATCTACGACTTTAAACTGCTTTTTAAAGAAAAAAATGTTTCACACGTGAAACCATAGATGCTTGCTTCAGTAGCAAATATAACCACAGTAGTTTCAGTAGTAGTAAATAACATCTATGGTTACTCTTCTTCTTCTTTATAATGGCCTCCCTTCATCTATGGCTACTGAGACGTGAAATATTGGAGGAGATGTCAAATAAATAATTGACGGAGTTTTGCCGGGGAATTCAATGGGTGACGTTATGGATTTTGCATTTTTTTCATAAATTTGTGTTATTTCGGTTCTTAATGTATAATATTGGTAGAATATTATCCATTAAATATTCGTTAACGTGCACAAGTGTGGACAAGTGGTACAACTTCTAAAAACGTGCTATTTTGAGTTTCCCTCCAAAACTCCCTAGGAACTTTCAGTAAAGCTTCTACCACTTTACTGAATCGACTGACATGACTCATGGACTGCACTGACTATTTCTTTTCAATTTTCAACACCGTATTTCTAAATCGTCAAGTCTAAAGTCTAGTCAAAGTCCAAATAAATAGTCCGTTTAGTCAATGAGTCATGTCAGCCGATTCAGTAAAGTGGTAGAAGCTTTACTGAAAGTACCTAGGGAGTTTTGGCGGGAAACACAAAATAGCACGTTTTTAGAAGTTGTACCACTTGCCTACACTTGTGCACGTTAACGAATATTTAATGGTTAATATTCTACCAATATTACACATTAAGAACCGAAATAACACAGTCTAGTCCTCTGAATATTTATCTTTCCGTGGTCTAGTCGAAGTCCAAACTCAAAGAGTAGGTAGGTGAAGTCTTCAGTGCAATCAATGAGTCAAGTCTCTCAAGAGTTACCTACATACGACTTCACGAGTCAGGCTAAGAATCACGGAAAATCATAAGAGTCACGGAGCGATTTTCAGTCGCGCCCGCCACGATTGTGGAACTGCGATTTTATTTCAAAACTCACGAGACCGAGAAAAATCGTATAACGTACGACTGTTGCTCTGCTGTTGTTCAATAACGTCAATAACTTTTAAATGCATTTTTAGTGATATAAACAGCGCCACTAGCAATAATGTTTCGACATGTGGAACTATACAACTGTTAAGTGTTTTGTTTACACAGTAGCAGTGTTCTTTGTTGTATAAAAAAAAAAAATGGGACCAAGTTAAGATAGAAAGTACTATAAGTGCAAAGATACAGCGTAATATTCTATTGTAAGCCTATATAATTGGCACTGAGCACTAATTGCCTCATTCCTAAGCCTTATACTACTCCAAAAAAAAAACATTTCTTTGATGTAATATAATCATATATTATATATCGTATTGATACACTACAACATATAATTCACTTCAATTTAACGTCGAATTTGAAAAAAAAATTTCAACAACAACCTAAATGGGTTGTCGCTCTTTGGAAATTTAAATTGCTCGCCATCTGCTGTTGCGTAGCTGTTAAATGTCATACGTGATACCAATTTTTGTTGTTACTAGTCGGCCGTCGGTGCAGCGACACCCGCAAACAATCGCGCACGCCGCGGGGGTAAGTCGCGTTGTGAGTTTTGCTTTTTTTTTTACATACTAAATTATATTTGCATTCTACAGAAGCTATAACTATAGCTAGTAGTTCATAATCGCATCGGGAGCGACTTAAATTTGCTCCGTGAGTTCTTATCATTTCCGATAGTCTGCGACTCTACACTAGTTACTAGTCTTTGGCTTAAAGGTCTTGTTGCCAGGCCATTAAATCTTCAAAAAAAAAAATAAGTTACTAGTCTGTGGCCTCTGTAGTCTGTGGGAACCCGCGACATTCGTCAATTTTTGGCATGGTTGAACCTTACAAGTCCAAACGAAATAAAACCGTTTATCACTAAAATTATTATGAAAATGGAGTGGAAACCTGAGCAAGAAGGGCTGTTGCAAATATTAACACTTTTAAAAGAGTCTCAATCTCCAGATACGGCTACTCAAAGAGCAGTCCAACAAGTATCCTTTTTAAAGTTTTCACGTCAATGAATTTTATCGGCGTGGTTTTTTATAGTTATAGAGAAGTATCTTATTTTAAAAAATAACTAGTGAGCATTCGGTGAATCAATTTCTAAACAGGTCATGGTACCAATTATTGCTATTTTTTAGAACTTCGTTTAGCGCTTAGAATGATATCGATTTTTCCGACATGACAGTCATTGACAGGTTTTGATTTCCATAACAATGTAATCACAGAAATTGGAAGAACTAAATAAATACCCGGACTTTAATAACTACTTGATATTTGTCCTCACAAAGTTGGTGACTGAGGAGGAGCCAACTAGGTCTTTGAGTGGACTTATTTTAAAAAATAATGTAAAAGCAAGGTATAACAGTTTTTCTGCCGGAGGTTGCCGAGTTTATCAAAAGAGAATGTCTGTCGGCTGTCGGGGACCCTTCACCTCTGATAAGAGCTACTGTGGGTATAATCATCACAACTATCTCTAGCAAGGGTGAGCTAACATCATGGCCGGAACTGTTGCCAGCACTATGCCAGATGCTTGATTCACAAGATTACAATGTTTGTGAGGTAAATATTATGCTTATTTAATTAATAATAGCACTTTTGATTCGCAAACAAATCAAAAGTGCTATTTAATAGATAAACTACTGAAAAATACACTTCAGTAACTTGATATGTTATAGTAAAATCTTTACTATTACCTACTATATTTTTATTTATTGTATTATTTTGTTTTAGGGAGCATTCGGAGCATTACAAAAAATTTGTGAAGATGCAGCAGAGTTACTAGACAGCGATGCATTAAATAGACCATTGAATGTGTTAATACCTAAGTTCCTACAGTTCTTTAGACATTCATCACCTAAAATAAGATGTCATGCCATAGCATGCGTGAACTACTTCATTATGGGCAGATCTCAGGCACTTATGATGCACATAGACTCCTTTATTGAGGTAATTTATAATAGAAATATCTTCTGTGGGTTTTGTTTATGTGCAGGTTTGTTTTTAGGTTCTAAATGAAAGATTCATTAATTTTAAGTATTTATTAGAAGCAGCTTTTAGTAAATACATTATGTTTAATAGAAGGCCACAGTAAATAGTCACAAATCAAATATTTTGACCTATTTTACAGTAATTTTCCTCATAACTAACCTAACGAGGTTGTTTATTTTTAAAAGCCTCAAATAAAAAAGAATATTTGAAACTTTAGAATATTTGTTTGCATAAAAGTCTCATTAACATTAATTTCTTTGAATAAATAAGTAGTAATGTTTTTTTTTAGAACCTATTTCACCTAGCAGCTGATGAAGACCCTGATGTGAGAAAAAATGTATGCCATGCACTTGTACTGCTGTTGGAAGTGAGATTAGACAGACTAATACCTTACCTACCCAATATTATAGAAGTGAGTATCTTCTGAAAACATAATATTTGAGCTCATATATTTGTAAACTAAGTTGCTCAATAATATTAAGAAACTAAGAACATCATAAAAGAACTGGAGAATGGACCAAATTGTGACATACCCTGAAAAGGGTGGAATTTTTAACAATATTCAAATTACTAAATACCTGTTTCACAATGTTTAATATCTTTTTCATGTTTTCATCATTTCATAGCATCATGTGTTTAAGCTAGCTGACACTTATCATAAGATGCGAAACAGCCTAAATGTAATTCTTTGTTCAATGCAGCTTTTGTGCTCACAAGTAAAAATATTCTAGTGTGTTACATAATTATATTAACAAAAACCTATTTTTTCAGTACATATTAATGCGCACTCAAGATGCTGAAGAGGGTGTCGCTTTAGAAGCATGCGAATTCTGGCTTTCGTTAGCAGAGCAAAATGTCTGCAGAGATGTGAGTAAAGTTCTATGACACATAAAAAAAGTAAAAAAGATTTGTGTCAATTCCTCAAGTCATAAAGAGAACATATTAATTATTATCTAGAATAATTGTACTTTGTATACATAATATACAACATTCTAAAAACATACAAGATAAAACATTTCTTATCTTATTTGTTATCTTTACAACCACACACTTCTTAGTTAGAACATAGAAATTATATACAACAAAAACACAATTGTCCTCTTCTCAATTACTTAAAATTTTCACCTTTTTTTGTCTCTACAAACCAGACTTTCTATTAGCCAATAGTTAAGTTGGGATGTAATGTGAATTTGTATGAAGTATTAGCTGATGCTAGATCTCTGTAAGTTTTGATTTTTCATGTGTAACATACCTACACAAGTTATTGTCAATCTTACAACTGAAACTTAGCATTTCACAATATTGATTCCACTGATTTCGAAAAAGAAAAAAGTCGGAGAGAGAGAAGTGGGCATGGTAGCTGAAATCCGAAGCTATAAGCCGAAATAAGTTGCGAACCCGATTTTGATAAAGACTAAAACTGCATCATTAGATTTTTTAATAAATCTGTTTCCTATTCAGGCCAGGAATCAAGCCAACTGATTTTGTCAAAAATACACACATTGTATTGTTACACCATTTGATAGTGTTGCTAATACAAAACAGATTCTGGAAAGCAGTTTATATGGATATACTGATAACTTTCAAGTAGCTACGTGTAGAGATACATTATTGGATAGTTATTATTGAGCTGAATTAAAGTTATAATGTCGTCAAGATCCAAATCTTCTGTTTAGGATCTGTACTTTTTTATCCAAAATCAGTGGGTTCTATTCCTGGCTGGGGAAATTGATTTATGAAAAATCTAATGAAAATGCATTTTAGTTTTTATCACAACTCTTTTCAGCATTTTTCGCTATTCCTTATAATTTTGGTTTGTATCCACTTGAAAAATCCACCCTGTATATAAATATTAACTAACTAATTTATTACAAAGGTGTTGGGGCCGAGGTTACCGGCGCTTTTGCCAGTCCTAGTGCGCGGTATGCGGTACTCGGAGATGGACGTGATACTGCTGCGGGGCGACCGCGACGACGACGCCGACGACGCCGAGCCGGATCGCGAGTCTGACATTCGACCGAGGTTCCACAAGCCACGCTCTCACACCATGAAACACAATGGTAATATCTGACTCACACTTTGAGTTAATTAAATAGATTTTTCATGATATTATTTGATAGAAGTTCATTACAAGATTTATTTCCTCTTCTGGCTCAGAGTACACAATCGAGCGAAAGAGCTAAGACGCCTCGCGTCGTGCTATAGGAATCTTTATTAGGCTGTGGGAATTCCCACTGTATGGGCTGGCTAGCCAGACAGCTTATAAGGTTAAACGTTTCAGTGAGCGGCGGCGACAGCGCTATGTCGGGCGGCGGCGACTCGGACTCGGACGAGGACGGCGGCGAGGCGGACGACGGCTCGCTGTCGGATTGGAACCTGCGCAAGTGCAGCGCGGCGGCGCTCGACGTGCTCGCCAACGTGTTCGGTGCCGACCTGCTGCCCGTGCTCTTTCCCATACTCAAGGAGACGCTGTTCCACGACAACTGGGTGATCAAGGTATAGTGTGACCTTAATAGTATTGATATTCGGAGAATGAATAGTAGAATTGTCAACAAGACAATGTTGAATGCTAGGCTATAAAAATAGAAAACACATGTGACATGTGCCATATTAATACTTATTTAATAATTACGCTTTAGCTGAAGTTTTCTGCCGCGCACAATTAAACGATATGTAAAATCGACTCGCATTAGGTGGCAATTTTCATAATATTTACCTTTTATATTTTACAATAATTTTACAAAATAACTTTTTAAATAATTGGTTCCAACAAAATATTGACAGAAAAAAGTCAATAAATAATATTTGAATCTTTACACTTTACCTTGACTTTACAAAATCCAAGGGAGCTTGAATATTTAATGATGAATATCTTAGCACATTGTTTATGAAATTGCATAAGTGTGAGTACTATGAAGACGTCAAGTTTAGTATTATTGGGTATAAAATGGAGTGAAAAGTTTTTGATTCACATAGTATGATTACGTCATTATCGCAATTAATTCAGTTTAAAGTTGAAGGATATTTTTGGCAGATGAATGGAGGTTAACTTCGACAATATTACTGTTTTGTAATATTGTCCGCACTAAACGATAGAGACACACTAAATACAAGATTATATACGTATTTAGGAGAGCGGTATCCTGGCGCTCGGTGCAGTCGCGGACGGGTGCATGGGCGGCATGGTGCCGCACCTGCCTGACTTGGTCCCTTATCTTGTATGCTGCCTCGGTGAGCTCAAGGCCCTCGTGCGCGCCATCACGTGCTGGACGCTGTCACGGTACTCACACTGGATCGTGTCGCAGTCGCACGACCTGTACCTGCGACCTGTCATGACTGAGGTGAGGCAAAGCTATCTGTCAACTCTATAATATAATGAAATTGTGCTGCTGGATAGAAAAATTATCAATTCAGTCGTCATTCTGTATGTATATATATATAGGCTGCATATCGAGATTATCTAAGTTATAGAAAGTTTTAAAAATTCTTGTACCCTAAAAACAGTTGCTGGCTTTGTGCTATTTCGAACAGCATTTTAAACGACATATTTATTATAAATAAATGGTTTCGTGTTCCAGCTATTAAAGCGAGTGCTAGACAACAATAAGCGCGTACAAGAGGCTGCTTGCTCGGCGTTCGCTACACTAGAGGAGGAGGCGTGTACGGAACTAGTGCCGTATCTTGGCCACATACTACAGACTCTCGTCTACGCCTTCAGTAGATACCAGCACAAAAATCTGCTCATATTGTACGACGCTATTGGAACACTGGCGGACAGTGTGGGACACCATCTCAACAAGCCCGAGTACATCAACCTACTGATGCCCCCACTTATAACCAAGTGGAATGTCTTAAAGGATGAAGACAAAGACCTATTTCCACTTTTAGAGGCAAGTTTGTAATATTTTCCTTGTAAACTTTCCTTGACAAGAAAAAAAGCCATGTTACAGAAAATTAACGAATGTAAATTGAAATGTCGCGAAGAAGTGAAAAAAGATTTGACCAATCACATTCCAGTTTTATGAGACTTTATGTAGTGTTGCTGCAGTTAAAATAATAATGCGCACACCAGATTTTTTATATTACTTGCACAGGTTTTATTTTAATATATGCTTTAAACAGAAAATTTACTTAAAAGAAATACTGGACTCAAAATAAAAAAATAATATATCTTGCTTATTTTTACTTAAAATGGCCAATGTCTGTTGAAATGAGCTGCCAAAATTTGAAATCTATCTCTTACTAGCATAACGAAATTTAGTATGAACTTTATGTGCTAGTCATGTAATATGACGTCACACTACATATAGGATCTCTGTCTAATTAACTTCTATAAACATCCATATTATCTTAGTCTAATCAACTATATACTTATTTTACTAGATGAAGTATCAAACAAAATTATATTTTAAAATAAAAAAATACATGCATATTTATTATATGTATAGATTGTGAAGTCTTATATTTTGTTGTCTAATAAATATCGTCTTTATTCCAGTGCTTGTCATCAGTCGCCACAGCGCTACAGTCTGGCTTCCTACCCTACTGTGAACCAGTGTTCCGAAGATGTGTGTCTCTTATAGAACAAACACTCAATCAAAACATAGTAAGTTTCTTATAAGTTAGGTACTTGATTTACGTTCATAATTATTGTGATGTAGTATTTCATCTCCTTTAGCTTTATCATCATCAGAACAAAAATTATTTGATAGTTTTACTTAAGTTTTAGTCTCCATTGTGTCAAAACTGTTGTTAATGATATTTCATATTGTATTCCTCACAGGCGAACAGTCAAAGTCCAGAACAGTTTGAGGCACCAGATAAGGACTTTATGATAGTGGCGCTGGACTTACTGAGCGGACTGGCGGAGGGGTTGGATGCACACATCAATCATTTGGTGCTCAATTCAAACTTGATGCAGCTGCTCTATCAGTGTATGCAAGATCCGATGCCAGAGGTAACTAAAATTATCGTTAGAATCGTTTAGCAATTCATTTTATGTTTTCGCATCACTAAACAGTCTATTCTATGGTCAGGTTATGGCTTGCTTGTTTATGTTTGGGTTAAAATGAATCCTAATAGAATAAAAAGAGTATGTGGCAAAAGTGAAACTTCATTCATCATTTACAATCCGAAATTGCGTCGTGTCGCGGACCTTTAAATTTCGCTCTAAACGCGCCTAAGGATTTTCACCTCAACAAATAAAAAATAAGCATGTCTTAATACATAACTCCTCATTTCTAGGTGCGACAATCGTCTTTTGCATTACTAGGGGACTTGACGAAGGCGTGTTTCCAACATGTGCTACCGTATATTCCTGAGTTCCTACCCATACTCGGCATGAACCTCAACCCGGAACTAATATCTGTGTGCAACAACGCAACGTGGGCTATAGGAGAGATTAGCATAAAACTAGGTACAGTATTGTCTTTATTGAGGTGTGATATCGACTATAGAGTATAGATGAAACATATTAAATTAACACTATTTAGTATTTGGATGTTTTTAATAGGCTATTTTAGGGTCTTTCAAATTTGCTCTTGTTTGTTAATAATAAAATGATTGGTATTTTAATATTATGTTATTTTCAATATATTTTGTGTTAAATACAATGTCTGCTTATAGGAGCCGACACATCAAAATATGTACCTCTAGTGCTGAACCATCTAGTAGACATCATCAACAGGCATAACACACCCAAAACACTTCTTGAGAACACAGGTAAGTGACTCAAGTGTATACATATACTTAAATCAATTCAAAACTACGAGCTGCTAGATTATTCTGTGAACAATTTTTGGTGGCAGTCATGTTACAAAGACGTATGAAACTTCTTTCACCGCTTTATATTGATTTATCATAAATGTTCATCATTTATTTTATATTATAATGTTTACATAATATATTAACTGAACATACAACCGAATCACCTGAATGTTAACTAATGTCGTTAAATGTTTATATCCAGATGTTTTTTTGTAGATATATATTATATTAATACCTAAAACTTTTCAGCTTCAATATAATTTTTGAAATGCTAGCAATGGAATAGTACAAGTGCATATTTTAATTTATTTTATCTGAGGTGTAAATATGAGTAGTACCTTTAGCGAGTGTTTGCCAACCGCAGGCGGCCCGGCTCTGCGGAGTTACGACGCTGAGTTGTTGCCGCTGAGCTGCATTTGTCAATATCATACCACTGTGTTAACAGTAATTCCGTAAACCAGTAGTGAATAAAGCAATCCCCGAACTTTCAATAATAAGAAATTATATTGAACCATAGAGTTAGTAAAACATGACCTCTAAAATTGATTTTGAAATTAACCATGTATTATAGAGACTGAAGAGTTTTTTTTTACACATTTTAATTATTCTGAATGTTACAAATAAAAATACCATGTCTTGCAATAATATCTTTTAGTGGTTGTAAACCTTATGAAACTGGGGCATACCATTTTGTTTGACGGCAGCTTGTCTCCTTGTTTTTACTAACTAATATAAAGTGTCTTTAAATCTAAATCACCTTACCAATAAAAATATTCACACAGCTGATTAGCGATTCAATGCATGCTAATAATGCTGTCTTTGTCTGATACATTGAAAAGTCACTTGACAGACAAAGACAGCAACATTGAACGCTTATCCGTTGTGTAAATATTTTAATCAGTAAGGGGGTCAGAGTTTATTAATTTTTTAATGCTTTTTAGTTTTTACACTAAATATTCTACATACACTATCACGCCGGATTAAAATAATGCAGCGTTTTTTTTTGTCTCTTTCGAAGTTACTTTTAGCCGAATATACTGGTTGCGCGACGTATACGACGTAGCAAATGGCAAAACATTGATATTGGCATATGTAGTTCAGCTCTAAACAAAGATATAAAATTTATTTCCTTTATAAACTGAGCCCTTATAGTACCCGATCGAACAGAATACAAATCGACATTTGGTTAGAAATATTCAGTTTGTATCGGCTTTGTAGTCTTATGTCAATCACTGCCAATGTGACATTTATTGCTGGCGCGCATAAGGCGATCTGTCGACGCTTTGTACGTGAGAGAAAACGTTCTACAAAGCCGACACTAGCCGAATATCTCTTCAGAGGTCGACGTGTATTGTTTCCGGCCGAGTACTGCATATCCCCTGTGAAGTTCGCGAGTGACTCCGGCGGCCAGCCCCGGCGCCGGCCCGCGTGCGGTCGTTAGCGCGTAGGAGTTCACTTCCCTCTCGGTGACACTATTCGCCGCTGTTGATTATTATGTACTTTAAGTATGTTTTGGATGGTTTGTTGATTTGTTTTCTTGGTTTTGTTCTCGGTATGTCGTGGCGTAGCGATTACTATCGGTCGGCTAGGTTATGTGTGCCCCCACGACGTCGCACCCGTTTTACATCAATTTGTACGGCAGTGGTCTGTAGTCAATTTTTTTTATTATTAATTTATATTATTACGATTAATTTTTGATATGGAATAAGTTGTCGGTATTATTTCGATCGTGGATGGTGTTTGTTAAAGCTTGATATGTTTTATTCGATGAGTTGTTTTGGTTTATATTTGTTTTGTTACGCCGACGTGGGGTCGCGGCCGCCGCAGCCAGTGCCGTGTCTCTGTGAACACCATCCGCTTTCCGAATATATATACAAGCTAATTATTATTTATTAAATCTCACCCGAACTGACGAACAAGTATTGTATGCTACTAAATCTTTAACGTAGACGCAAATATAACCTACTAGTATTGAAACACATTATACAAATACATTTGTCCCCAGTTCGGAGACCGATATCTGTGTCCATATAATCGATACTGTGTCCCCGTATGTCCTAATACGTTCACTCGAACCATACATTTTACCTTAAATTATTTGGTAATTATTATTTGCTTTCTTATCTATGAGACATTCAAATTTAATCGCATCCTATCGCATAGCTTGTAGAGTGTCCAGCTACTAGAGCGGTTTCGCACTACGTTCAATCCGAACCCGTTAAAATGCGGTCCGGAGAAGTCGTAGAACTATTTCTTTAGTATATTGCGCCCTAGTCCGACTTTCGTCTCGTCCGATTTATCTACATATTCGTATTTTCACGAGTTTGGATCGGGCGTAGTGCGGAACCGCTCCTACATTAGAGCGGGGCGGTAGAGTGACACGTGTGGTACACCGCTGTGGTGCGCAGGTGCATCTCGCTGCGGAACATCCGCGACAACGACGAGAAGGACTCGGCATTCCGCGGCATGTGCCAGATGATCCAGGTGAACCCGGGCGGCGTGGTGCCCGACTTCATGTTCTTCTGCGACGCGGTCGCCTCATGGTCGCACCCCAAGGACGACCTCAAGGAGATGTTCACTAAGGTGAGTTACTCAGGCAGAAGCCCAACTCTCGTAACTATAGTGTATTCAAAAGCTAAAGCTACTTTGGACACGTCGTTTTTGAAGTGTGTAGTGTGTAACCTTAAGAAATTTAATCGACATTGCTGTCGCATTGAGAAAGGTATTAGCTAATACCAAATCGGTTTTCGAACCGCTGTCAAACAAACGAGTATTTAAATTTTTAAAACTATATCGGTTTATGGTCGATTCATTAGTGTCAAACCCTATGACGTTCTGTATCGCTGTGAAAAACATGAATAGGCTACTTGATTCATATTTAATTTCATACATTGAAGGAGTATTTCCATAAGTATTTGGCTTAGGAAAACATATTCTAGCGATATCATAAATTAAAATCTTAAGATTTAAAATAAAGTTGATTTAAAAATATGTATTTTTGTTTTTTAATTTCCACTAATGAAAACACCTCGAAGTAACTTTCGGCAAGGATGTGACGACACAAATACACTAAACACATATGTAGTAGTGAAACGGAACGTTTCTGTAAATAAATAGTTCATGACATCTTAAAAACTTATTTATGTCAAAACGTCAAACGGAACGTTACACCCCCATTTATCCACGGTAAGTATGTGGAGTGAAACGGAAAATTTCAAGCGATCTAAAGTAGCTTTAGCTTTTAAATGCACTATATATGTTGACAATCAACAGTATGGCTCCAGTGATAGTGCATGCTATCCCATTCGCACACGCTTCAAATCGCTAGTGTGTAAGTGCGAACTGCGGTAGCTGCTTAAGACAAACTGTAAATTTTCAACTTTTAGTTATAAGAAGGTCCTCAAATAAAGGAACAAGCCTTACAATATGATGTGTAATTTTTATTAATATTTGTATAATGGGTCACAGATCCTGCACGGTTTCAAGAACCAGGTGGGCGAGGAGAACTGGCGGCGGTTTACGGAGCAATTCCCGGAGCAGCTGAGCGCGCGCCTTTCCGCTATGTGCGGGATATAGGCCGCCGCACGCACACTAACTGGTAAGATAACAAACTATTAAATATCTGTTGTGTAACAAATAACAATATCGCGACGATGATAGCACAATAAAAATATGTACAGTACTACATCTTCATACTAGACCGCCCGAATCCGCGTACGCACACATAAGCGTCATTTACACGGCCGCTAACGAAACCTCAATAGCAGAAGCATGCAGTGTCACACCGCGCGCCGCGCCGTCTTAAAAGACATACTTAAAAAATAAAAAATTCTTACAAATCAGCATAAAAGTTTAAATATTAATTAATAAAGCCGCCAAAACGCTACAACGTGTTGTAATGACGTCACATTCTTGTAACCACCTGTTAAGTATTAAATCACACTAAACAACAGCAAAATCCTAGAATGTTTGTTGTTAACTTTGGTAATTTTACTATTTTAAAATGCCTTTTATATGGTGCTATACTATTATTATCGAAGAGAAACGCTGGAATTTCGCACGAAACTTACACTAAACTTTGACTGACAACTGACATACATTTTTTTAAATGACGTTTACTGACGGTACTGATCCCATCATTTGGGAGGCCATTTTTAAAAAAAGAATATGACGCCACGTTTGACGACTGTGCGTTTTTAATCACGTGGTCAACGTGAAAATTTTGTTATTTTATTTTTGATATTTTTATAAAAATCACATGTTTTATAGTAAAGTGTGGATTAAATTGGTTTTAAATAATGTTTAGTGATAAAATATCAACAGTTGGACGTGTATATTTTCACCATAGGATAATAATTAATTGACTATTGTGATAATAAGATATGTAGGTATCATATTTAATAGCTGAAAGATCAAATAATTCATGACGATAAGTGAGAATTTTGACGCTTCGCGTATAGTAGGGATGCGCCAGCCGTGTTTTACGCTGGTCTGCTGTATCACTCTAGTCGAGCCGGCACATTCGCGCCGAAGCTCGGGCTCATTAGTCGTGTTATGTTTCCAGGGGAACCAATGTCAGCACGGGTCGGGGAGACATTGTGCCGGAGCCGCTCCGAGATGTGCCAATTGCTGCAGTCGACTGGCCTCACCATAGATAACAGATCTACTGAAAACTGGCCTCACCATAGACAACTCTACTACTGAACATAACCCGCGGTAACTAACAGTATCGTACCTGAACATTTCACTAGTGTAAAGCGGCTATTTCACTTAACCTCATCGAGTGTACCGAGTAGGTTGTGAACCGAGATAGGGTACACGCACACCCGCGTGGCTCGCACGTAGGATTCAAAATGGAGGACTGTACATTTGGTTTTTGATGATTTTATTGCAACGGTTCACTATTAACGTGGATAACTCGAAAAAACGCTTGAAAAGCTAAGTAATGCTTGAAAAGCTATTGTCGGGTTAGTATAGAGGTTTGGTGGTCGGTGGATTTCATCGAGTGACCGCATAGTACAGGGCTCTCGGCCACTGAAACAGCTTTTACCTTCTCAAATTAAATGTGATGCAGAGTTAAAAAAAAACTCTGTCATGACACTTTATTTTATTCCTTATGGAATAATACATGTACATTTCGGCGAGATTATTGTTAAATTATGAAAAATGATGTAATATGTTTAAAATGATGTAACCTGTAAGGTCGTGGTTCGGGAGCCCCGCGGCAGTAGACGCAGAGTTCAACTGCGATTGCATGAACTAGTGATAGTGTTAGTATGTAAATGAGTAAGTTTTATATTTTTTCGAGTACGTTTTAACTGGTCATTTTCCTACCCTCAGTATACCGGTGCCACGTGTCGTATGTAGATGCGTTTTGCATCACCAAAATTTATGAAAGTGTTTTGTGCACCTCGTCAATCGAAAACTTTTCTAACCTGTTGCATGTTTATATTTAGGACGTAGCTCGTATTGACGTAAAATGTTGCTTTCGCGGTCCCCTTTGTATTAACAGTTGGAATATTAAATTTATTGCGCTTTGTTTATAACAAAATGTGACTGACTTGTAAGTTTCGAAAAATAGTGCAAATATGTGAAAAAAATTGCCTTGCAAAGCATTTATGTCTCCACTAGTGTTTCCATTCGTATGTGTTTAATAGTATGAAATTTATATGTTAACTTTTTTGATATAAATGTAAAAAGACTTGTGAAATCGAGAATTTATGTCAACTGTGATTTGTGACTGGTTTATTTTGACTATATACGATTATATGCCGTTGTAGATATATCGCTTGTATTTGTGTCAGCTAGATGTCTATATATACCAAATAGTATTTTACTTTGTATTTTGCATAATTTTGTACGATTGAGTTGCTCGCATTGACTGATCGTTAAAGTGGTTTCAACATACCACCTATACCTTTAGCTGAAACGTTGTGCTTTTTGTTCCACAAAGTTTGTTTTGAAGCTGTTTCTTTCTATGGTGTTCGAAGTCGATCGACAAACATACAAATTATTTGAATTTTTTCTTTTGGAACACTACAACAATTGAAATTAGGAGTAGCGAGTATGTGGACCCTGCGACGGTTGCGTGGGCGCGGGCAACTTGCACGATTGATATGAAGTATTATTTATGTGTATAAATAAAATATTAAATATATGTAAATACATATGAGTTGTATATTATATTATATAGTAGAAATTAAAAATGTTATTTTTGTGTTTTGTGAAAGCTAAAAGTCTGACTTTAAACACTTGTTATATTATTTAGGTGTTTCAGACTATCTTGGACGCATTATACTGGAGAGATAATGAGTACGTCATGCCATACCTACTATATATTTTTCTGTCATACATCTGTAAAGTCTCTGTGTTACTAAGGACGATAATCTCCTATTATCGTCCTTAGTAACACAAGAAAGGTGAGGAAAGGTCGAAGAGGTGTAAGAAGGAGAGAAGTCTCGGCGATATTTTTGTTTACAGTGGGCCTGTTGCCTTATACACCTGTTGCACGTATAGTGGGACCCGTTGCACAATCTACTTCATTAGTGTCAGACAGCTTTTTGTTTTGTCTCTGTCGCTCGATATAAAGTAAGCAGCGACAAAACTTCCGAATAAGCTATCCAACACTTAAAATTGTGAAATTATGTGTCAATTTCACCAACGCCTGTTAGTCGTCTAAATATCATGTCTTCACTTTATTTAATAAGAAGATAATAGAGATAATATTCATTCAACGAATAACTTTAACAGGCGTTGGTGTAATTGGCACTAAGTCTTTTAATTCTGTCGCAAGTTAGTGCGACATAAACTATTTATGGGAATTTATAATCAATAAGGAAAATAATGTATTGTAGTTTTCTGGATAATATTTAATTTATAAAAGTAAATAACATCAAATTACGCGTGGTTAGCACGACCAACTATGTGTAAAACTGATCCTAATCAGGTTAAATATTAAAATTATATTTATGGACGATCTCATTAAAGTTTTAAATAAATATTTCTATACTTACGATCATCTCGACGGTAAAATTGAGTCCAAGGTGGTTTCTGAAAATGTGTAGTTCGAATGAACATTAGACTATTGCAATCGTAATCGTAGGGTTAAGTGCGTCGGAATGTAATAGGGTTATTCGGGGATACATCAAATTCTACATTCCTTGGGATAAAATGATTTTTTGGCAAAACAAAATATATTATTTTTTGTGATATGTATGTTTATCGTATGCGACCCAAATTATTATATTCGTATGTATACTCTCAGTTATCCCTCTTACGGCCGAATACTGAAACGCTAATCAAAATTAAGAGGCCTCCTATTAGCAGGCTGTCGCTGTCTCTGCTAGCCGAAATGACAAGGACAGCATGTGACTTGGGCGTCACTTAATTCAACTATCGTTTCAGTTTTCGACAGTGAAACCCAAAAGTCCCGTCCCCAATCCCGTCTAGTCCCATTCCTCGTCATGTGCCAACGATGCCCTGTGTCTGAGCGCTCAGTGTCGTAATCGTAAGTTTGCCTACTGTCTGGTATAGACAACACTATACTTTATAACCTTATACTGTAACGTTGGATATGCACTTAGATGTCACTGTTACTCTGAGTCGTTGCTAGTTTTACACGTGCGTTCTTTAACCATGTTAGCTGTACATTTAACTACGATCTTAGGTACTGGCCGGGTCACAAAAATTTTAGACATCTGAATACTCTTTCGCAAATTGTACGTGAAGTATCGTACCCAGTATCCGTGCGATAAAAACGTGTGTAAAAACTTGCAAGTAAAATTCTTTAATTGTAAAATATATTCTGATTTTTAAATGTTGTGAAGTAAAAAAAAATTCTCTCTTTAATATTTTTGTTACAAAGGAAAGTTATTGCAATACATATTGTACTCATGAGCTGCCTGTGCCCTCTTTAATTTTAAGGTAAGTAGATTTTATGAAATGTTTTTATTTAGAATTGTTTTCCTAAAACCGTGATAATAGCTGTTTAAGTGTGGTGTGTGTGCGTGTGTGTGAGCGCGGCGTTCGTAAAGGCACTTTCCCTTCCTAGAGACATAGTTAGGTATTCCACATCAAATTAAATAACTTGTCTATTCTAGTGAATTTTCAATCAATAACTAAAATTTCTTATGAAAACTTCGTAGTAACCCGTAAACTTGACTACGTAGATTATATAGCCTATGTTACCCGGGCCATTATTACGAATCTTTTGACACCTCATTCATTAAAATGATCAGTAGTTAGGCGCTTGGGTGGAACAAACATATATACATACATAGACTTCTTTTGGCTACGCTGTTGTCGGGGTAAAAAGCATTCTTATCGTATCATAAAACTTTATTATCCCACTGGAATTCAACAAACGAATTGAGTTTTTTTTTTTTATTTGTTAAAAAATAATGACACATGTTTACTAGAATAGGCAAGTGATGTATTATTTTATGTAGTTCAGTGTTGACCACAGATCAAAAATCTAAGTGGATATGTCACGACAATGCGATACGATGAAAATGACGAATTTACAAATTGAGAGCACGTATTATATCTAAAATATATAAAATTATAATAATAATTGATCTATTGTTATCCTTACAACATTTAGCTTGGAGTGTCATATCTGCTGGTTTCTTTTAGATATGTGGTTTTGTCGAACATATTAGGTCCTTACCTATGAAATTGCCGTTTTGTATGAAAAAATTTAAACGAATTTTTTTCATGTATTTTTTATTTGTATTAATCGAAGTAATCACCAATACAATCAATGCATCTTTGCCAACGCAGTGGCAGTTTATTGATGCCCTTAAAGAAATCAGCTGGACGGGAGGCAACAAATTTTTCAAAGGCATTTTGTACTGCCTCTCGGGTATTGAATTTTTTTCCCGCCAAGAAGTTATCCAAATTCTGTAAAAAGTAGCAGTCTGTAGGCACAAGGTCTGGTGAGTAGGGCGGATGACGGAGAGCTTCCAACCCCAGTTCTTACAACTTGGAGACCGTCTGCTGTGTAGTATGAGGTCGCGCGTTGTCGTGCAGGAGCAGCGGAGACGAGCGATTAACAAATGCTGGTTGGAGATGGGCCAGCTTCTCCATCACTCTTGTGTTCAGTTCTTCACAGTACATATGCAGTAATGCTCATCCCGTTTGGTAAGAAGCGGTTATCAAACAGAATTCATTGCTCATCGAAGGTAACAATGCGGTTCAAAATTCCTTCATTTGTGTGTCTGTTGAGCAGTGCAAGGCACGTCTCGACGCGTACTTTGCGCTGGCGATCATTGAGTTCGTGAGGCACCCATTTGTCAAGCTTTTTTATCTTGCCAATTTGACGCAAATGGACTAATATTGTTTTGACGCTAACGTCGAAAGCTGCTGCTAATTCAGCTGTAGATTGTGTATCATCAGCTTCCACAATCGCCTTTAATTCGTCATTGTCGACCAAAGTCTTCGGACGACCGCAAGGTTCATTTTTCAGGTTGAAATTTCCAGAACGGAAGCGAGCAAACAAATAACAGGCGGTGCGTTGGTTTGTAGCGTTAGCTCCGTAAACGTCGTTGATGTTGCGTGCCGCTTGTGCCGCGTTGCTGCCACGACGCGACGGTACTCATATTCCATAATTACTCGAATTTTTAACGTATCCATGATGACGAAAAAGATTGAAATGCGACGAAAATGTAACACTAATCAATAAACAAATGACTACTTTTGGAAAATGAATTCCATGTTTTTAAAGAAAAAAAAAATAATTTGAAATTAGAATTCTTAGCCAAACAAAAATTATTTTGATTTGAAATGGCCAGTACTCCAGAACGGCAATTTCATAGGTAAATAGCTATTATTTTGTTATTATAGTTTGAACACGCATTAATCATTATATATTTTTTGTAAGATAGATTCCATAAGGTCAGGCGAATTAAATGAGCAGGAGAAATATACTTTTTATAAATGTTGACTATATTATGCCATGTATTTGTATATGTGCTCATATTAGGTATATGTGTTACTATGATTTTGAAATAGAAAAGAATCTTATTTATTTTGAGAATTTTTGTTAGTTTTTTTAAAATCATTACAAAATATGTATGTGGTTAAAATAAAATTATAAAATTAATATATTAAAATAATTGACTAATCACATAAAAAAATTTTCTGCGAGTAAAATTATTATCATTTAATTCGTCTTACTTAAAATTTTGACACATACATACATTATTATTAATAGTTCAAAAGTTATAATATGTTTTATCAATCACATTTTTATAATCTATCGAATATGGTTTTCTTTCTGTAAATTGTAGGCAATAAAACCTGAAAAAAAGCAAGCTGTATTGAAATTAATGTAAATATAGATAGTTCAACTCATTTGTGAGCGCGCTTCTAAATAAACAGCTTACATGTTTTGTGTGACAGTGCCGCGAGACTGGTACGTGTGGGTAACCTACTCACACATGGCGCCGCGCGCACATTTGAGGTCAACTATGTATATTACATTTCACAATGGTTTTAATAATTTGGTTGAGAACGCGTCATATAATAAATACCTATTTACTGTCAATAGAATCAGAATAATCTGATTTACTACAGAAAATATTACACTACGAAAAATAAACATTTTTCGTAGTAATTTTGCACTTAAGTGAAACAAGCAGTCGATTTGGTAAATTAATTATTATTCAAACTGCCAATATTTATAAACTATCGTTGACGTTGATAAAATAAGTTAAAAGTTAATGTAAAACAATGTATGTGACTTACAGCCCCTACCCAGAGGCCAGGCGGTGGCGTAACTTGTCATAGTGTCGGGTTGCGCCACCTGGTTACGAGGTACCCTGCATTTTGTCAGAAGCGTTGCTTCGTCGGGCCTTACACGAACGCCCCGGTGCCGCGGTGAGTGGGCGGTTGCAGAATGTGTCACTATTTATGTTGCATCAAAACTTAATGCCTTTACTCGTTAGTCGTGCAGCTATGTATCTATATATATTAAATTAAATTATATAAATCGTACTTATCTATTTTGATATTAGTATTGTATTAAGAACATTTTTAAGTATTTTATGTACGTACTACATTCGTTTTATTTAAACATTTTTATCATTTAATATAATCGCCGTCTTCAGTTGATATGAATTCAATTCGCCGCGTTGATTTCAATGGAACATTGTAAATCGTATGGTTTTAGGTGGACAAACAGTGAGTACAGCCGTGCCGAGATATTTTTGTAAACTATATGTGGTTTCGTCTGTACCTCCGATCTGAGGCCTAATAATTGGCGTAGAATTCACAATGGTTGTAATTTTGTAAAAATATTTTGTATTTTGCAATAATTTCTGTACTCACCGTTCGAAAGTTTCATTTGCCCTTTGGCGATACAAAGTCATATTTTGTGTATACATACAAACTTAAATGTACATAATGTATTGTGGTTGTAATTGGAAACCTCACCATAGACATTCTTTTACCATACATTTCGTTAATAAAGCACTAATTGTTCGATAAAAATGCATTTTATTAACCTGTTTATAAAATATTGTCAAATCTTTTGCATACATAAATACTACACACTAATTATGTATCCACGTATCCAGTAATCCACGCTAGTTCTTATTTTAACAGCTAGACAAAGCAATGACTAAACTAAGAGAGAACTAAAAAACCGGCCAAGTGCGAGTACGACACGCGCACGAGTGGGTTCCGTACAAAAAACACGCCCACTTAAATATTTATTTTATTCTGTTTTTATTATTTGTTGCTATTTGGTGACAGACGGACGGACAGCGGAGTCTTGGTAATAGGTAACCCTAAAAATCTTATAATGTTAAGAATCATTTGTGCAGTTCCTGTCTTTGTGTTATTAATTTGCGACATTAACAGTTTCGGCTGTGTAAACTACTTGACGCCGATTATGGACTCAATGGAGAAGGAGATCTTCGGCGCGGGCGGCGGCGGCGGCGGCGACGGTGGTATGTAGTGGGTCAGCAGCGCGGCCAGCAGGTGCCGGCACAGTGCGGTGGGGGCGGGCTCGGGCGGCACCAGCGCCTCGTCCGCGAACGCCTTGCGCCGCCGCAACCGCTCGCTCCAAGATGGGTCCTCGACGCGTAAGTTGCCTGAAAATACAGTGTAAACTATACTTTTGGTAACTATACTTGGTATGGCGGTGGTGTCGCCGGGTGTACGGCCGAAGTGATCGAAGATTAACGTCTATATTTCCGGGGGCCTAGCAGGAAATTTGTATGGGCGCTGTCATAATATTTTTTGATTATTCATATTTCATAATCACCATATTTTTGCAAATGAAATATTCTTATTTTTATTCACGATTTTGACAGATTTTCATACAATTCTTATGCGATAAAGTTCTGTTCCTGTTCCTGCATTGTGAAGTAAATGTTTCTGCTAGATCCACTATTATGGTTTAATGATTGATCAATATTTTTTGTAATATTATGAAATGTGCAGTTTTTCTTCAACAAACGGCAAATACGGCGAAGGTAACAAATATTAAGATCATCAAGGTTTAATCAAAATTATGTGAGAGGAAATGTAACAACACGACTTAAATAAACAACCCTCTTAATACGACAGTGGGATAAAAAGAATTTTGGCGCGGGCTATCATCCTCACAGCGGAAAGACATGTTTTCAGACAACTGTTGTAACGCGACACCGCGACAAAGTGCCGCCTCGGAGTTTTTTGTAAAGCAATCCATCCACACACTCGTGAAGCTCATAAAAATAGTTAAAAGATATTTAGTTTTTTTAAAATAGGCAGTGAAATGTTACTGAGCGTTAGATGTCATCTTTTGTTCTGTGATGAAACGACAAGTTTGCCTCGTTTGAGTTTTATTACTGCGGCGATCTATTTTTAATCGCCTAAACATGTTTTAACATTCTAAATGTTTTAAATGTAAAAAAGTTTCGGCGTTTTACTTTGTAGCTCGATGTTGAATATGAAAACATGATAGATTACAACAAACAAAAAACAAAGGGGAGAAAAAAATACTTTTTTAGTTTTTAGTTTTCAAAATAAAACCGATATCACCATTCTCCGTTAGCCATAAAATAGGTACCTGAATTTTCAGTGCGTACATTAGATATATATTTTCACTCTCGTAAGTTATACAAAATAAACGCTACAAATATTTTCATTTTACAATAATTTGAGACATTTCAAAGAGTTAAAGCTGCCACCTTACAATACAAATTTAACGGAACACGATTGTTCCAAAGCTAATATTTGTTCAGCTAATTCGCGAGTGTTGTTGCT
This sequence comes from Phengaris alcon alcon, assembly GCA_037179445.1. NCBI lineage: Eukaryota > Metazoa > Arthropoda > Insecta > Lepidoptera > Lycaenidae > Phengaris > Phengaris alcon. Next base: position 6,225 of record JAYRCH010000069.1, on the reverse strand, counting down.
AGCGGAGTAGTGGGCTCGCTTACAACAATAACACTGACATGTGGTAGGTGTGTAGACAATTAGCCGGGAGCAAAGGGTAAGCTATTAATGTTCAACGCTTGACGCCGTTCTTGAAACGCGTGGATTTTCTCAACTAACGGCCGGTTTCAATAACCTATCTAAGTATCTAATGACTATTTGTTAAAAACGTCGTCATTCAATCATTTGCCGGTTTTTCGCGATACAAATGTGACGTTTTTAACAAATAGTTATTGGTCGATAGGCTATTGAAACGGGCCGTAAGTATACGAGACGATTCATTTCTTTTCTCGGAGGTTGTTTATATCCAAGCCAAAAGTAAAAAGGTATTCTAAATGTTACAACAATATGTTATAACTGGAGAGATGAGGAGGCTTGCCTTTATCAATATTCATGAAATCTATTTACATATAGTCTACTCGCGTTAAGAAGTCAGTGAATCATGCGTACAAATGTCAAAATGGCTTAGCCCTTGTCCAGAAAGTCGAATTACGCGTGTAAACGTGCGTAGAGCTTCAAGACAAAATGTCTGGCGGCGTAAATGTGATGGACGATACGCGCGTAAGTAAAAAAATACGCGCGTAGCTTCTGGACGCAATGTATGGGGGCCTAGTACGTCGACACGCGCGTCGGCATTACGTGCGTATGATTACGCACTTTCTGGACATAGACTAACTTCTTTAAAATGGTCTCCCTTATGGAATAGCCATTAATCAGTAACTGGACAGGACAATGATGATTTTTGACATTTTTACTCATAATTCACTGCTTTCTTAACGCGAATAGACTATAGTAGGTACTAAATCGTATCATGATTTAAAACACCCGCCAATCGTAATGTTTTATTGTAGAACACATTATGAAACAAATAAAATGCTAATTCCTGAAACGATATACCTATCCATATACACTGAGAAATCGCAGGACTACAATCCTGCTATTTTGTAAAAAAAATATTATTTTGCAACCGAATCGTTAAAGTATCTAAGTTGTTTGTCCATGGCCAGCTGCGAATTATATCGGGGGTTCATAAACAATTACAACACAAGAAGACTCCAGTAGCGCTAATCGCGGCTGATTGTATGTATGCCTTCTATGGCACAATGGCCAGCGGGCGTCAAATCGGTGGCGATTTCAAACTCACAAAGTCTAAGCTATCTTCTACGTGTACGTGTCTACATTTTACAGGTTACGCCTCTGTCCAAGGCACCAATGGTATCCTACGGTTTTACGATTAGGCCCATCCCTAAAATGACCAGTAAAAAGTATGCTGCTGATATAAAATGGAGTGCCGTTCACCGCGTCCGGACTCCGGTGTCGGCACAGGAGTTAACGACAATTACCGTTTAAGTATGATGCTTAAAATAATGTAAGACCTGACTAGGAATATTAAAACCTGCACTGAGGGCGCTTGGTTTTTATTGCAGCAACACTACTAAAAGCTGGATGTGATTAGTTAAATCTAGACTTCAAAAATAGATTTCAAATTAATGTACCTAGGTAATTATAATTTAGTTTCGTGAATTTTCCGCAATATGACAAGATTTCATATACTCCCGGCACAGCCATAGACGACCTCTGTGGCTTAGTTGTTAGCTCGTCGGCGCTTAAGCAGGAGGTCACGGGTTCGAATACCGCCGAAGGGACAAAAAGTTTTTCTGTGTTCCTGGATCTCGGATGTGTATTAAATATATGTATAGTATAATAAAAATCTTAAATACCTATGTGTATAGTATAAAATTGTTAAATATATTTCCGTTGTCTGGTACCTGTGATACAAGTTCTTCGGATACTTGGTACAGGACCAGATTGCCGTGGTGTGGAACGTCGTACTTATAGCTATACAAAATTCACGCACCATAAGGCTGCACGGGATATGTTTTGGACATCTGCATGCAGCGCAGCCGGGCGCGGTACGCTCGCTTGCGCGCCGCCAGCGCCGCCGCCTCGCCATCCCTCGCCGAGCCGCCCGCGCTCTGCTGCCGACGGAGTGCCACCTGCATTATTTATGTATGAGACCAGCGATCGACCAAACAAATTAAGGCGGCGGTAAGCAATTACCGCCGCCCATAGATTCCTGAACACCGTCGAGTTACAAGCCTCTTAGACAAACGCTTCATAATTAGCTACGGTAATCTTACGCGGCGAAACTACGCAAGCGTTTGATATTCTTGTGGCCATGGTATCTATTCCGTAGAATAGGACCATTCGTGGAGATGCCGTTTGAGGCTTCCACGAAATGTATAAATATGCTAATAAATTAAAGAATATTACTATTCTAATCCAGTCCTACATGCATAATAATAAATCTACCAAGAGTGTATCGCGCAAGCTGTGTAAGAAGATGAGCTGATTAACATTTTAACCGTTATATACTTATTGATTGAATGTTTAACACTACTCACTACACATACCTAATACAAGTATCGGGCTGTCTGCGACGAACGAAGTGACGAATCTTTCCCTAGTGAACCAAACGCTTCGCCGAAATAAAAACCGAGGTAAAAGAACCATACGGTTAGTGAATTTACCTGCGCCGCCGTTGACCTATGACCCGTTGTCTCTCCAGCACGAGCAGGCAGGAGGGGCAACGGTAGTCGCGCCACCGGCGTAGCCGCTTGTGGCCCTTGAGGAACGAGATCACGCCGTGTGTTAGTGTATGTACCTGCGCGGCCATGACCCGCTGTCTCTCCAGCACGAGCAGGCAGGAGGGGCAGCGGCAGTCGCGCCACCGGCATAGCCGCTTGTGGCCCTTGAGGAACGAGATCACGCCGTGTGTCCGTGTATGTACCTGCGCGGCCATGACCCGCTGTCTCTCCAGCACGAGCAGGCAGGAGGGGCAGCGGCAGTCGCGCCACCGGCATAGCCGCTTGTGGCCCTTGAGGAACGAGATCACGCCGTGTGTCCGTGTATGTACCTGCGCGGCCATGACCCGCTGTCTCTCCAGCACGAGCAGGCAGGAGGGGCAGCGGCAGTCGCGCCACCGGCATAGCCGCTTGTGGCCCTTGTGGAACGAGATCACGCCGTGTGTCCGTGTATGTACCTGCGCGGCCATGACCCGCTGTCTCTCCAGCACGAGCAGGCAGGAGGGGCAGCGGCAGTCGCGCCACCGGCATAGCCGCTTGTGGCCCTTGAGGAACGAGATCACGCCGTGTGTTAGTGTATGTACCTGCGCGGCCATGACCCGCTGTCTCTCCAGCACGAGCAGGCAGGAGGGGCAGCGGCAGTCGCGACACCGGTATAGCCGCTTGTGGCCCTTGAAGAACGAGATCACGCCGTGTGTTAGTGTATGTACCTGCGCGGCCATGACCCGCTGTCTCTCCAGCACGAGCAGGCAGGAGGGGCAACGGTAGTCGCGCCACCGGCGTAGCCGCTTGTGGCCCTTGAGGAACGAGATCACGCCGTGTGTTAGTGTATGTACCTGCGCGGCCATGACCCGCTGTCTCTCCAGCACGAGCAGGCAGGAGGGGCTGCGGCAGTCGCGCCACCGACATAGCCGCTTGTGGCCCTTGAGGAACGAGATCACGCCGTGTGTCCGTGTATGTACCTGCGCGGACATGACCCGCTGTCTCTCCAGCACGAGCAGGCAGGAGGGGCAGCGGCAGTCGCGCCACCGGCATAGCCGCTTGTGGCCCTTGAGGAACGAGATCACGCCGTGTGTCCGTGTATGTACCTGCGCGGCCATGACCCGCTGTCTCTCCAGCCCGAGCAGGCAGGAGGGGCAGCGGCAGTCGCGCCACCGGCATAGCCGCTTGTGGCCCTTGAGGAACGAGATCACGCCGTGTGTTAGTGTATGTACCTGCGCGGCCATGACCCGCTGTCTCTCCAGCACGAGCAGGCAGGAGGGGCAGCGGCAGTCGCGCCACCGGCATAGCCGCTTGTGGCCCTTGAGGAACGAGATCACGCCGTGTGTCCGTGTATGTACCTGCGCGGCCATGACCCGCTGTCTCTCCAGCACGAGCAGGCAGGAGGGGCAGCGGCAGTCGCGCCACCGGCATAGCCGCTTGTGGCCCTTGAGGCACGAGATCACGCCGTGGTTGCGGCACCGCGCGCACTTCGGCGTGCGCAGCGGCTTGCGCGAGCACTTGTCGCTTTCCATCCTTACATTATAATCAGTCAATCCACAGAAATGAAGTTGAGATTTTACTGTAAATTCACATTTAAGTTTCAAAACAAATTAACGGTCAGTTACTAGACATTTAGACACTAATGTTTATATGGTTACGAATGTATTTGTGTAAATTATATTTTACGTTTACGCGATATTTTATTTTACAATTTAGAACTAAAACGGATAGTTCCGATCAAATGTTTTCAGCGATTGAGAGCAGTAGAGTCTCCGAAGTAAAAGTCAGCTGAGAGTGGTTCCGCCCACTCGCTCATGATTGGTCGAGCGCCTGTGGGCGGATACAAACAGTCTGGTATTTGAATTTTTTTATTTTGTAATTCAATACATTTCATGAACAAACAGATATATTTTTTACCTACTTGTCTCGGATGATTAACGATTGATATTTTGTGTTCCACATAGTTTATTATTAAAATGAATTGTATGACATACCTAAGTGTTTTAAAAAATACATAATTTCTTACGTTCACATTACCTAACCATCAGAACATAAGTTTTTAAAATTTATAAAAAATGAAGAACGGGACAACGGGTACAAATTTTAGTAAATGATTAAATGATTAGCCTACCTTATCTAAATAACAGCATACTTAGCCCTAAACATACAAAGGATACCGACTACTTACTACTACGATTATACAAGATGACTATTGAAACATTTTGTTCAAATGTCGAAAATACCTACCTAACATCTAGACAGGTTAGGTAGGCAACAAGCAGGGCCTTTAGTTACAAACAAAATGTATGGCAATTTGGCATGAGGCATCGCAAGCTACATGTCACTTAGAGATGACTTATGTGTAATCCTATACATTTTTGATTTCGAACTTCGCCGTCGAAATTATCGAATGCATCTGGACTAAAGGCTCCTCCATAAATAACATTTTATCATCTCAGATAGTGAGCAGGTAATGGATAGCCCCGCCGGTCAGCGATTGCCAATTACCGCTCATATTTCATGTTGACCTCTGCTACTATTTCCTTTTTAATTTGCTCTTATATTTATAGAAAAATAACGCGTATCACATTTTGAGACTTTAATGACGCAGGAGAATACATGTTACCTATGTGTCTACATATTCCTATTATGCATTCTGTTTATTAAACTTACTTACCTACACATCTTGTGAAACCTGGTGAAAGTTGGTCGTTGTTTTAATATATTATATTATAAATAAACAAAATATTACATTTGAATTTGGAATCAGTCATTTTTATACGATTCATTGCGTTTTCTCATTTTGGCGCCAATACATTGTAGGTACAATATTTTGCGATACTAAAATGCAGTGGGGTGATAAAGAGAACCGAATCGCTGTTATTGCATTACACAAAGTAGGTATGGAGCCAAATGCAATTTTAAAACTCTCCATAGGCTTGGTATTAGTAAAATGTTTGTGTACCGGGCTATTAATACGAGGGCTGCACTAAAAGTATCGGGAATGAAATATTTCCACTGTTCCTGTCATATTAAAATCTTTTTAATTTAAAACTCCTTGGTTTTAAAAATCGAATACCGTTTATTTATTTAAAAAAAGATTCTCGGTCTTGTCACAAGGTCTTGTCAAACTTGTTTAGTCGTTGAGAAAATGGAATTGACTCGAGAAAATTCTAGAGCGATGCTTTATTATGACTTTCGAAGTGGTTTAACACAAAAACAGTGTGTTGACCGGATGATTTCTGTATTTGGTGATGAAGCCCCATCCAAAACCACAATTTATCGCTGGTTTGCTGAATTTTAACGTGGACGTGTCAAGCTCAGTGATGATCCCCGTCAAGGTCGTCCAAAAACTGCAGTCACCCAAGAAAACGTTGATGCTGTGCGTAAGCTGATTGAGGAAGATCGACATGTGACATACCGCGAAATTCAGGCAACTTTAGACATTGGCATGAGTCAAATACAAATAATCTTGCATTAACAATTAGGTGTAAAAAAGTTGTTTTCCCGATGGTAAATGCGGTATGCATTTGCTCTGTGAAGAGCAAAAAGCGGCTCGCGTTACTTGGTGCGTCAGAACTCTCGAAAGATTCCACGCAGGATCCTCAAATGCTGTATACAACATCGTATCAGGTGACGA